>CM055607.1:20861866-21504553 GCA_029379385.1 Quillaja saponaria
ATTTTCCTACATCACTTGCAGCAAATATAAGAAAGGAAATATGTTGAATAAGGCAATATAATGGTGAAAGGAACATAATTGATGCCACAAGAAGAGGGGCATTAGTTGACAAAACACCCTAGGCTACAAAACAATTAATATCCAATATGGCTGACAATTTGGAACTCGCATGGATGCGCACCCTCTCAAAAAGTAAATGAAGTATCTCTAATCTTGGACAACAAGTTGGGAATGCTTGAGAGGTTGGCCGGTAAGTCTTTCTATTACTTTTCTTGATAGGGTATAGTAGATATAATCAGATTATTAATGCACCCGAGATTAAGAAAAGACTACTTTTACTTGCCCTTTTGGTACTTATGCATATAGAAGAAATGCCTTTTGGTTTGTGTAATGCACGAGCCACTTTTCAAAGATGCATCATGAGTATATTTTTAGATTATGTAGAAAGAATCATCGATGATTTTACTGTTTATGGTGATTCTTTTGATGCATATTTGGAAAATCTTTCTCTTATTTTGAAAAGATGCATGGAAACTAACCTTGTTTTGAATTATGAGAAGTGTCACTTATGGTTGAACAAGGGATTGTTTAGAGCATGTAGTTTCTGCTCGTGGTTTAGAAGTTGATAAAGCTAAGATATCAAGACAGTTAACTGACTTTTGGAAAGAAAAGTTCTTAGCAGGTCTCCCAACTCTGTTTGCTGATAAAATAAGAAATAAACTTAAGGATAAACATGGTGGTAATATACTATATAGCAGCTATACTTATGGAGTGTTAGCTTCAGAAGTAGTGTCAGAAGGAATATCATTATGCAATGATATTAGGCTAAAAAGACAAATTGACAAAGAGAAATTAAGTGGGAAAAGAGCTTTAGGAAATTTTTGTGAACAATTTGGATATCTCACAAGCAGTCAATTTAAGCAGTCTAAAAAGACTCATAAATTTCAGAAAAATTTCTCTAATAAACCATATAAGATTACAATATAAAAGGAATGATAAGGTAAAATCAGGGTATTATGAATCCAATAAAAAAACTGTAACAAAGGAAGTTAATTACAAAAAAGTTCCTATTTGTTGTAAGTGTGGAAAACCAGGTCATTTCCAAAATAAATGCAGAGTTAAAAAGAAAATTAATGCTCTTCAAATTGATGAAGATTGAAAGAAATCCTTATGTTAATCTTATTAGAAGACTCTGACGAAAAAAAGGAACAAATGAATGCTTTTATAATAGAGCAGTATAAATCAGATTCGGGTCTAGAAGAGTCATAAAATGAATATAACTCTGAGTCAGAAAAATTTGAAAAATCAAAATATTGTTCTGATAATGACTGTGATGAATGTATCCTAAAAACTATAGGATTAAACAACCTTATTATAAATGTCTTGTCTAAAGAAGAAAGTCTAATTCTAGACTTAATTGATAAAATTGTAGACCCTGAAGAAAGAAGAATACAGTTGGAAAATTATATTCAAATTTCTAGCAAGGGTAAAAGTTCAGTAATAAAAGGAAGTATAAAAGATGATTCTTATTCCTTTAAAAATATTATTGAAAGAGTAAAAACTGTTAACTCTTCATCAAAAGATCTTCTTTGTTGTGTGTTTCATTCAATGTGTGGTGCATCTCTAGAACTTGCTTCAAATCTTGTCAAAACCACATTTTAATTGCAAGTATGCATGAAAGTGATAAAGGCACTTATGATTTTTAACCACTTGAGCCAAAAACAAGCCAGCCTTATTCATGATGATTCGCTAGTGAGCCAATTTTGAGCTTATTTATTATTTTTCTTTTAACCCATGTTTGTGACCCTAAACCTTCTATATGTTCCCTTTCTCCCTAGCCAAGGAATAGTAGAGCATGTGTACCTTATTATGGACATTGTGTTATGGTTGGAATTCATGAGAAAAGTTGTTATATGATGCGAATTTATTGTGAATTGTACCATTCAGTTATGAAGAAAAGAGAAGAAAAATTCCAAGTTGTTTATGAAAAAGAAAAAAGAAAAGAAAAAGTTCTTAATAAATGTGTATAAGGTCGAAAAGGAAGAAAGTGTTCCCTTTTGTTTTTAAGTAATATCATGTTGTGGGAACTTGAAAATCAAAGGAAGCTTGGTATTTGTGCTTAATTTCCTATGATGAATTCGTGAACTTTAAGTTTATATGCTATTGAGTTCATATCTTTTTATGCTCTACTAGTGTCTTTGACCCTTCTTGACCTTTTTCTTATCTACCCTTTTAGCCTAGCCCCATTACAACCATGAATAAGGACCTTTTGACTCATCTTATGCATGTGATACTTTTGATTGAATTTGAGTTTAAATACTTTAAGCCATAAACACTTGAGTATTGGAGCGTATACCAATGAGAGAACCTGTTATTTTGGTATGACATGCACTTCATTTAAGTTTTTAAACAAAGAAGGGTTCTAAGATTGTCAAGTGTTCAAATTCAAGAAAATATTGTTGCTTGTAATGCTTATACTCTTTGAGATGCATGTCATACCAAAATAACAGGGATTGTTTTAGGACACGTAGTTTGTGCTCATGGTTTAGATGTTGATAAAGCTAGGATAGATATTGTTTTGTCACCTAGATTCAGGAGCTATTAATCATTGAAAACAAAACAAATACCAATCTAAATATACACATATGCATGCAGTTCAACCATGGAAACAAGTCTTTCCTACCTATCCTTACCTCTTTGTTAATTAGTTCAAGCGGAATAACTAACACTAATCACATAATAACCTTCATCAAGCGTTATGGATTTAATTATGTGAAAGCATTACGAACTAGAGAGGTGCAATTGATTCCAAACAATTAACACACAAGCGGCATTAACTTAGTCTATATCAAATTTTCCAAGCAACACTCAAATAAAGTCAGATTTAATTGAAGTACTATTTTACTGTTTATGTTAATTAACCATGCAAAGACATTAATCAATTAACTAGCATGGGAATACATGTGTCAATCTATCATGTGTACATCATAACAAACTAAAACACATAATCATTAAGCAATTAACCAAGAAAAACATGAATACTTGCATTTGTGTATAACATCAGATTTCTTCTTAAAAAGAGATTCTCATGGTAGCTTCATAAGTCAGGGTTACTTACCTCTTGTAATTGAACAAAAACTTAAGCTAGCATCATCATTAATTGAAAAGAAAATATTTTGTTCATTGTTGAAATTTTGAGAGATATAAGGAAAGTACTTGTAAAGGTTACTTTTCAATCAAACCCCCCAAAATGACCTGGCCCAATAGGGAAATCCCAATTCATTGGGCCTTTGGATACAATCAAATAGAAAGCCCCAAGGGCGCCATATTCTAGGAGCCCAAACTATGTGATTGAATAAATCCTCCTCTATCTATTGCGGGACGAGGACTCCTTCCCCTTCTTCAAACTCCGATTCGTATTTTTCATAGAGAAATCTCTGATCAACGATAGAACAAGATCCATTTTGCATCATATTTGAGGGATTCCTTGGTTCGGGCCGAAGAAGCAATGTCACTGGATCATTATCAAACTGACTGCAATCTTTTTCTGTCCATGAGGATCCCACCAGAGCGCCTTCTACCTCCCCTATTTATAAAGTATAGGGGTGGCAAGGACTCCTAACCAAGAAGGAGTCTTTTACTACTTAATAGCTACTTCCTTAATTATATTTGCACTTCCTATTCTACCCAAAATTTGAATATTCTAATCTGATCTTGTGATCTTCTTTCAATCCTAATCCCAAAAAAATTCCTTGCCAAAGTTGGATTCCTCATGTAGAAATCCTTTATTGCCACTAGGATTTCTAGTCCAATTAGGATTTGCACTTTATCAACTCATATATTTGTCTAAATATGCTCATTCTAGTCCTTAGCTCCATTGCAGGCTAAAATGCTCCATATAGCTCCATTGCAGGCTAAAATGCTCCATATAGCTCCATTGCAGGCTAAAATGCTCCATATAGCTCCATTTAGTTCTATTTTACTTTTTATGTCTACAAAGCACAGTTTTACACAAAATAAGATAAGTAAACTAAGTAAGACATAAAATATGCATAAAAGACTAAGAATAGGGTACTAAAAAGAGAAAATAATATGAGTGTACCAGAAGGGCTAGAACATTTGAAAGCATCAATGCATTTTAAGGATTTCATTAATTTGCCTCCAATTCAGCCACACGTTTAACATTCTTTACAAGAATGCCGTGGGGTTAGAAATATTCCCACTAGATGTTGACTTCATAAGTTGATTCGGTTGCATAAAGCCTCTATAATGGTGGTTTCAGAACCTAAAAGCCCTTTGGAGGATCTTTGGAATTTGTAGACTAGTGCTTTTCTTTGTAAGCTTATTTTGATTTCTGGGCAACAAGTTACTTTAAAAGTTAATCATGCTTGTTTGGCCTCCCATTGCTTTGCTATGTTTAGATCAGTTATAACTGCATCAACTTATTGTTCAAATTCTGGATAATTAGTAGTAAGAAGGATACCATGGATCTTATTTATCCAAATGTAATTTTTTTTTACTGAATTTTTATATATGATTGAAAGTGCAAAACTTTTTTGGATTCGTCCACGATAGGGTCTATTAAAAAAAGTATCATATATTTTAGGTAAGTATTTTTTTTACTCTCATCATTACACAATCAAATCCTTTTTTCGAGTACATCTAGAGCAAGAAATCCCTTATCTAGAGCTTCTGCCCTATTTTTTAATTTGTTGTTTAGGTTTTTTCTTTTTTGTTCATTAGTAGAACTCTAATAATTATATAATTCTTCATGGGAGAGTTTTTATGTTGTGAACAGAGACATCTTTCTTTGTATCATTTCAAATAAAGTTGACAAATTGGGTGGATATGGAAAAGATATTCTTTCTTTTCCATCACTTTGACATGTATAAAAAAAATGGTGACATTTCGTTTCTTGTCTATGCTCATTGTTGTATATTTGAAAGGCTTGTTATGGGATGATCTTATCCAAGTTTCTAATTTAAGGGTTTGAAAGGATGGTTTATTGGCAGCGATTTTAATTGTGTTATGGAACCAGCTGAGTAGTTTGGTCATAGAGCTATTTTTAATAGTTCTTCAGCCTTTGACTTTGTGGGTACTCTTACTCACTGTGGTTTTCAAGAGGTTCCGTTTTCTGGGACTAAATTTACTTTGACTAATAAGAGGAAGGGGTTGGCAAAAATTTTAAAGCGGCTGGATCGGTTTTATGTGAACTAGAATCCAATTGGGCTGCCATGGATTTCAATGTTACTCATCTCAATAGGAAATATTCTGACCATAATCTGTTGTTATGAAGACTCTTGCATTAACTCATCCTATTCCTTTTCATTTTCTGAATGTGTGGTGCCGTCATCATGATTTCATTGATATTATTCGTCATTCTTGGGATGAGACTTTGGTGAGGAACCCTATGTTTGTTCTGTGTGCTAAATTAAGTTAGTTAAAGAAGGTTCTTAATTTATAGAATAAGCAGGTGTTTGGTAATATCCAGGATAATGTTAAGCATGCAGAGGAGGTAGTAACTTTGCTTGAACAAGTGGTGGACCGTGGTGAGGGCTCTCAAGATGATCTTTTTCTAGCTGAGATGCGTTTAGAATCTGAATTAGCAAATGAAGAGGAGTTTTGGAGGCAAAAGTCTTTGGTTAAATGGTTACAAGAAGGTGATCGTTGTACAAAGTTCTTTCACTCCACAGTTAAAGGTAAAAGAAGCTGGTTGTTAATTCGTCAGATTAATGATAGGAATGGTTATTGGCTTAAAGTGAGTAAGGATATTGAGTCTGAGGCTGTGGCCCATTTCATGGACATCTTTTCAGAACCAAATTCTACAAGAGACTTGGATTTCTTAGATACTATACCTTCATTAGTTTCTTCAGCTCAACATGAGCTTTTGAGTGCTTTCCCTTTTGAGCATGAGATTAAAACAGCAGTTTGGCAACTGGTTAGAAACAGTATTGCTGGCCCAGATGGTTTTAATGGTTTCTTCTTTGTGCATTGTTGAAGTATTGTGGCCAGTGATGTGGTGAAGTTTGTCCATTACTTTTTTGCTGGGGGTGAGATCTCTAGGGCTATGGATAGCACATTAATTATGTTTTTGCTTAAGATTGATTCACCCCGAAGTTTTTTGATCTACGTCCGATTAGCTTGTGCAACTTCACTTCAAAAATTCTTTCTCGGTTTTTGGTGAATCATCTTAATTCAGTTCTACCAGCTTTGATTTGTGATGAACAGAGTGGTTTCATGAAAGGTAGAAGATTATAGATAATGTAGCTTTGGCTCAGCAACTTATTCATGACTTAAATAAAAAGATCAAAGGTGATAATGTGTTTTTTAAGTTGGACATGGCTAAAGCCTATGACAGGGTTAACTAGTTTTTTCTCGTCTCTGTTCTTCGTAAGTTTGGCTTCTGTGAATTTTGGATTGATCTGATTTGAAGAATAGTTTCTTGCTCGTGGTACTCGATTCTGATTAATGGCAAGGCAGTAGGTTTTTTTAAGTCAACTAGAGGCCTTTGGCAAGGTGATCCACTGTTGCCTCTTCTTTTATTTTAGCTTCTGAGGGAAGTCGCAAGGGAGGTTTGGTTGTTTTTTGCTTATTGTTTTGATTTTACCCTAGCTCTTGTCTCTATACACACTTTATTCTTTGTCTCGTGGACTTCAAGTGTTCTGTTTTTTACAGGTGTTATTAGAGCTATTACTCCTTGTTTGGTGATGTGGGAAATTTGGAAGGCTAGGATTGCTAAATAATATGATAATATTCATATGTCTTCTTGCACTATTTTTCAAGTTGTACTAATGCTTAGGATAATTATTCATTCTATGAAGGGTAAGCTTAATGTGAAGTGGATAGCTCTTCCAATTCGCCTTCCCAAGTCTTTGACTTGAACAAGGTGAGGATTGTACATTGGGAGGCCCCTTCTTTATCTTACTTTAAGCTAAATTGTGATGGTTGTGCTCGGGGTAACCCAAGGGGAGGCGGCTACTGGAGGTGTCCTTCGTGATGATGATGGTAATTTAATTTTTGCTTATGCTTTTTATCTAGGTTTTAAATCTAATATGGATGCTAAATTTGAAGCTCTTTTAGAAAGTTTGAAGTTGTGTGAGGTTGCAAGTATTTCTTCTATTATTGTTAACTCTGACTCTCTTTCACTAGTGCTTTGTGTGTTATCTTCTAAAAATCCTTTATGGAAACTTCATAGTAAATTTAAGGATTTGCTTCGTCTGATGCAAACTCTTCATGTATCCATTTCTCATTGTTTTTAGTAGGGTAATTTAGTCACAAATTGTTTCTCTAATTTGGGTTGTGATTTTAAAGCTGTTTTTTCTTTTGGGATTCTATGTCCTTCCTCCTGACCAAAGTTCGAGGCCTTCTAGAGTTGGATAAACAAGAAGTCCCTTATCTTAGAATTGTTAAAAGTAGTTAGTTTTTTCTCATTTTTCTGTAATTCTTGTAATGGGATAGTATCCCAAGTTTAGTTTTGCACGCTTTTTATTGTTCCTTTATTATGACTCGACTCTGGCCAAGTTTCTATATTCTATTTTTTGTTTTCATTAATAAAATTTTAAGGACTAACCTAGGTCCTACTTAAGTTTAGGTTAAAAATAATAAATATATAAAAGAGGGAAGTGAAGGAAGAGACAAAGGTAAATTCAATGGAGAATGTTGATTGTTGACAGCAGCCTTGCAGGGATGATTTGAGGAATCCTTAATGACTGGTTTGGATGGTAAAAAAGAGGATAACAGCCTTGAGAGATCTTGAACTTTTGAAGGGGGAAGTGTTTGGAGGATGTCATGGAGAAGGTAGCCGCTCCTAGTAGGAGGCCGATGAGGAGGCTCCATGGCAGCTGAAAACAGGTGAGGTGCACCACCAAGACCGAAACCCAAGCACAGCCAAAATAAAGAATCGTAACTCAACTCAAATTCTATTTCTACCAAAAAGAAATTATCCTTTTCATTACATGCATAGTTTGCCAAAGAGTCAGCCTACATTTACTTCTCTAAAGCAATGATAAACCACAATGTTATGCTCCTGCATTATATGTACCAAGTCCTGAAACTTTCTACGAAATTTCCAAAGTAGCGAAGTCCAGTGAAAAACACACTGAACAAGAGCCATAGAGTTGTTCACAAATGACACTATAGAAACCTCTTGAAACATAATGCTTCAACCCTTCAAGAAGTGCCTTAAACTCCGTAACCATATTTGTTTGATTACTCAAAAAGGTACCATAAGCCCTAATAAAGTCACCTGTGGATGACCTTGGAATACACCCTATGGCAGCCTCTCCTTGATTGCCTCAAGAGCAACCATCACAATTAAGCTTCACATAACAAGATGGAGAGGGATGACATCTTCTTACCTTGACATAGTTTAAGAACTTCCTCTTGGACAGCCTAAAAGGAAAAAATCTGAGTTGGAATGCATCATTCAAAGTAATCTTTGCTTTTCCTTATAAAGAGCCAACAATAATGCTAATGACTTTCCAAATTTGCTGAACAATAAAGAGGGAATTCATAGCAAAAGTTTCAAAATCAGAAGCATTTCCAGCTTTCCAAATTTCACAAACAATCAAGCATATAAGCCAAAGAAGAACTTCCTTTGACTCCACCTATAGTGAAACATATCATGCACTTGTATCACTTCATACTACATGTAAAAAAAACACGTGAAAAAGACCATACCTCCTTGGCAACTTGAGAAGAGAAAAACAAGTGCTGGATAGTCTCCACATTGTGCACTACAACACCTGCACTTGGAAACCATGGCATATTGAAAACGTACCAGGTATCAATAGCAAAATAACCATTCCACAGTTTCCACGCAAAAATTGACACCTTTAAAGGAAGAAGATGCAGCCACATGTGTTTAAAAAAAGGTCTCAAAATCCTTCCAGCCCTAACCACCTCCCAAACTGAGGAAGTGGAGAAAGCTCATGTTAAAATCCTTAGACCATACTATAGAATCATCAAAATCACTAGATACCGGAATCTCATTTGAACCTTGCAAAACCAAGGGTGGTAGATGTGATCTTTCCTTAATTGTCAACCTCACTCTCCACCTTGAGATATGCCTAGGATCATCATCCAGCAATAAATAGAAAGGGCCGTGTTCACACCACTGATAATACCACAAGTTAAACTGCCTTCCACCAACAATACAAAAAAGATGTTGCTTTGCTACAACTCTATATGAAGCTAAATGTTTCCTCATTGGAGAAAAAGCTGAAGGCTGAACATAGACAGGATGTAAAATCTTATAGTACTTAGCTAGCATAAAATGAGCCTACAAAGAAGAATCATTTCCAAAAATAAGCCCAAGTTTTATTGAAAAAGCCATACATATATCGGCTAGGGAAAGAATTCCAAGTCCACCCTCCTCCCTTGGAAGACATATAGAATTCCATGCATATCAATGAAACTTTCTTTTTTCATGAATTTGACAGTAGAAAAAAATTTAATAAAGCATGCTCAATTATAGCAATAACTGATTTGGGGAGGGGGGTCTAAACTCAACAGGTATAAAGGCATGAATGGAAGCACATGTTTAATTAATACTAACCTTCCTCCTTGAGACAATAGTTTAGATGACCAAGAGGCAATGTGTGGGAGCTATTGATGACGAAAAGAGGACAACCCAAGTTAGTAACTGGGAGCTATTGATGACGAAATCCAGTGATGCTTTTAATAATCCAAAGGCAATGTGTGGTGGCTGTAAGGCTCGTAATATAACAACTTTTGTCTTTGTTAACCAGTTGCCCTGAATTCTTCTCATATACCATCAAAATTGCATAAGAGCTTCACAAGATCTCTTTCTACCACTTGAAAAAATAATAATGTCATCTGTAAAAACTTGGTAAGAAATTTTAGGAACACCCGTATGATGGTAAAAGTAGTCCACACCCCACTTGCCGTACATTGTTTCAAACCAACACTTAAGACTTCCAAAGCAAGAATAAATAAATTGGGAGAGCGAGGATTTGCCTAAGGCCCTTTGATGATTTGAAGAAACCTGCACTCCTCCGCCAAATTAAATCAATCCAGAATTCAGAAAAACCTAATTTAAGCAGAACTGAAATAAAGAAAGAACCAGTTCACACAGTTATAGGCCTTTGCCATATAAAGCTTAAAAATAACATTACCCCCAAGTTTTTTCTATGTAAATTATGACACAACTCCTGAGCTAAAGCAATGTTTTCAATTATGATCCTTCCCTTTTAAAAAACCACTTTGCTCCTTTGAAACCAAGTCATTAACTACTGAATTCAAATGATTAACCAAAATCCGGGAGATGATTTTAGAGCTAAAGTTACGTAAACTTATTGGTCTCAAATCAGAGAAGCCTTGGAGAGAATCCACTTTATGCAACAACACAATAGCAGTGCTAATAAACTTTGTCAATTCACCCCTCTCAAAAAGATATTGTATAGCCCATATAGCAACCCTGGCAATGATAGTCCTGCAATAGAAATGAAAAAACCAATAAAACCATCTGGTCCAGCAGCATTATTCTTATCAAGATGCCAAACAACCTACTTTATCTCATCCTTAAGAGGAAATTTGAACTCATTATGCTTCAAAGTAATCAAAGGGTGAATGCAATCAAGAAAAGCTAAATAAAGAGATGTAACTTGTTCAGTGAAAAGCTGTGAGAAATGCTCTACTGCAGCCAACTCAATGTCAGCTTTTTTATCAATCCAATCACCCTAGGCCCCTTCTATTATGTGAATTACCAACCTACTACTAATGGCTTTAACAAAGGTATGGAAGAAATTAGTGCATCGATCTCCCTCATGCAGCCATGGAAGATTTTTACTTCCAAAATTCTTCCTCCATATTAAGCTTTGCCTCTAAAGTAGCCTCCACCATAGTCATCTCCTCTTGAGTAGCATCCCCTCTGCCAACAAGAATTTCAGTTTGAGCAACTAACTCCTCCAAAAACTCTCCCCATCCTTATATGATTTCAAGCCCTTCATCTATGGTAATTCCATGCTTCCAATCTGCCATATCTCAAGCATACCATCATCCGACCTCAGCCCCCTTAGTTCCCAAGCAAACCGAAGTAAATCTAAAAGGTCCTATCTCGAATCAACTACCCACTTACCATGGCACCATCAACCCATCAACCTTGGGCCTTCGTGAAGCAATCTGTCCTACCTTCTGCTTTGACAGCTGTACCCCCTTTCAAACACAAGACCCTACCTCTTACTACAAGAAGTCCTTTGCAGCCATTGTGGCTTAATTGACTACACACCCTACTTCCATCACATGCAAACCAATTACTTCATTTAAGGGAGTCCCTACAGTACACTTTTTTTTTTATTGAAATAACTCATTTTACTGTTCATTCATTAGATAGAACCATTACAAAACTTAAAACTATTGTCAATCAACCGTTATGTATGCTGAGAAGATAAAATAAACACAGAATTGACAGTATGTTGAAACTGATTTAAGGTGTTGATGGTGTAGGGATAAGAGGAAGGTGAATCCCGGGCCTGGACTCCCATTGCTTTCGATTCCTCTATGGCTCAAAGGTGAAGTCTCTCTTGAGAAGCTCCTGTGACATTCTTCAATACCTTAGGAATTGCAACCAACTTTAGAGGGGCTTCAACTACTTCTCCAAATCTTATTTTCTCTTGCCTCGGAAAGTCATTATCTTCTGTCACCACTATCTGTATGTTAACGTGTTTTCATTTGTCCATCAGCGTTCCCCTCTTTGATATCAATTGTGTTTACTTCAACTTTATCCTTTGGGTGGAACTTCTTTTCTCCATCACCATCCTCTCTTTTCTTCCTCTTTTCGATATCCTAGGGAACCTTTGCTGACCCTTGAGCTTGGTGTTGAGTGGATGAAGTAAGGCAGATAATCTTGCAGAGTTTGGAGGGTAGCACATCAAGTTTGGAAGCATCAGGCAAATGTGGTGTGAATTAAAATATCATCCTGTTAAGGCAAATGTGGTGGCAGATGCCTTAAGTAGAAAGTCAAGGCATGTTTCTAGGCTAATGATCCAAAAATACAAATTGTTGGAAGATTTTAGAGATGCCTATGACTTGCTTGAAGTAAAAACGAAATGTATGGCACTTAGAGGATTTAGGATGCAATCTGATTGGAAACAAAGATTGAAAGAAGGTCAAGATCAAGATGAATATTTGAAAAGGATTAGGCACAAAATGAAGGATTAGGCACAGATTACTTCACAACCCAGGAAATTGATGTTTTAGCAGCTCCATTCAAATATACCTTAATTGGTATGTTTTCCCATGGAAGGCCCTCAATGGTCAAAATTAGAAAGGCCTTTGCTGCCATTGGACTTACAGCCTTGGTTTCAATAGTCTTGCTTAACTTGAAAAAAAAATCTTAATTGAGGTTTTCAATGAAGAAGATTACCAAAGGCTGTAGTGTAGAGCCAATCAATGGTATATTCAACGATTTTGGTTGAGTTTTCAAATGGATGCTCAATTTTAGAACAGATCAAGAATCGTCACTAGTCCCAGTATGGATTAACTTTGCCTAATTTGCCCATTCATTTTTGCTCTAAAGAAAGTTTGTGTTATTATTGCAAACATGGTAGGTAAACCTCTTAAACTAGATGGAGCCTCGACTTCAAGAACGAGGCCAAGCATGGCTCGGATTTTTGTGGAACTTGATTTATTGAAGCCCATTGTTAATAAAGTTTTTATTGGATGTGGTGATAAAAAAAGGTTATTTTTCAAGAAATTGTGTATGAGAACATCCCTAAATACTACAATTATTGCTTTTGGCTTGGACATGGTGTAGAAGGATGTAAAGTTTTCCAAGAAAAGCAAGAATCAAGTGAAGGCATGTCTGTCAAGAGTCAAGAACATGTTCTTACTAAAACAACTCATGATTCAAGAATTCAAGATGCAAGAAAGAACTTGTTTTGAACAAAGGCCCAATAGTCCTTAAAGAAGGTTGGAAACAAAAAGGTAAGATGAAGGTTGTAATTCAAGAAGATGAAAGCAAAACTTCAAAAGTCTCCAAGGGGTTGGCCCCTTTGAATAGATAGCCGGTAATTCTTCTCAAGGGTGATTCATCGAAGGTTGAACACTTAAAGGGGGCTGATGTGGAGGTAAACAAAGGGGTTGAACATGTGGAGGGTTTAGAGCTGGTGAGGTTCAACAAGGTGATTGAGTGCAGATTATGGATGGTGTGAGTAGAGTGGAACAAGGTCACTTTGATATTTGTCTAACCAAGGATCAAGATCAGCAAAATTCTTGCCAAAAATGTCAAGCTAGTAACATGAGCAGCATGGGTTGTCTCATTGATGTTCACGTTTCTAAAGCCATCAAGAATTCGTCCAAGAATTGCAATGGGCAGTGGTAAAAAGGATCAACAAGATGTTCATGATTTGCAAGAAAGGGAGGAAAGAATTCACGATGGTGTGTCTCAAGTAACTCCTTTTCAAGGGGAATGTTCCTATCAATTCTAAAGAGGATGTGGAAAGGGTTGTTCATACTCTAAATCTTTCACCCATGATTTCCAAGAACAGCTCTCAAGATAGATTAAAGCAAGCTTTAAGTTTTACCGGGGATTGTGCTTCTCTTAGTTCACTTATAGCCAGCCTATTTTGAATGCATGAGAGCCTCTTTTGGTAATCCCCCTAGTCCTGTAGTTCTTTGTCCCCCTCATTTCAGCAATGATTAATGTACTTTATTGGAATGCTAGAGGGATTAAGAATGCCAATACAAGACGTAGGTGGGCAACTAATTGATTAGTCTATCTTATCTATTGCTAGTTTAGGAGAATAAAGTCCGTAAATGCTTGATGATTCTAACATAGGTAGCGAATAGTAGTTTATAATTGCTATGATTAACATGGTCTAAGTTTTAAATAAACTGAGCCTGTGTGTTTGTTGCTTAGCTTCAGCTATCTTTCTAATTCTTAAAGTTGTTTAATAGCAAGAGATTGATTGAAGAGATTGTTTTGGTTAATGATGAACCAAGGAAAGATTCAGAATATTACAGCTTGTTGATATTCTAGGCTGAATATTTGAATGAATGATTGAATAATTGTGATCAAATGATCAATGTCAAATCCCCACGGTGGATATCTCTTTTTATCTGAAGCTTTCCCCATTAATTATTTATCTATTTGATTTTTACTTTTAGTCTAAATTCGAAACTCAAAACACAAAGCCCCTTTTATTTTATTGTCATTAGAATTTATATTTTGTGCAAATTGGTTAAATTCAACACTTCGTGTGATCGACCTCTATTTACCCTATCTACAAAAGCTGGGTTAAACGTTTGAGTCTTGAATAATTGATATCAAAACACTCCTAACACTTAATTCTTACATTGTCACCAATGTAAGACTAATATGCAAATAGAAATAACAAAAAACAACATGAGTAAAATTAAAAAGAAAGGGAAAGAGATGTAAATATGATGTTATGGCAAGTTTGTCACCGTTGGATTGCCTTCTAAGCAACACATTTGTTTAACGTTGTCAGCCTGACTCAAAACTCCCTTAATAACTCATGCTACATCATCCAATTCCACCTCCTACACAAAGGAATTAATCACAGCAATAGAAAAAACAGAATGCACATCACTAGGATACCTCATGGCTTCAAAAATATTGAATCAATTGATTTCACCATCAAACCCCATGGTAAGTGTGCCTTCACGAATATCAATCTTAGTCTTAGAAGTGTTCAAAAATGGTCTTCCTAACAAAAGAGGTGTTACATTTGGAGATTTATCATTCAAAATATAAAAAATCAGCAAGAAATACCAATTCATTAACTTGAACAAGAATATCTTCCAAGACTCCCTTAGGATAAACCATCCTCTATCCATAACGTACATTGAATGTACAGAAATGGCTATGCTTGATTGGTCCGAGTGGAGAAGAAAAAAAAAAAAAAAGAGATCTGTCAGCAAGTTGAATAATAACTCCAGTTTTATTTAAAGGACCAAGATTTAAAAATACATAAATAGATCATGGCATGACAATAATTGATGTTCCTAAATCTATCATAGCTTGTTCAAATCTAGTGGTTCCTATTGTTCGTGGGTAGTAAATATACCTGGATCCTTGCATTTTAGGGGAAATTTTCTTTGAAAAATTGCTGAAACATTCTCCCCCCACACTTACCTTCTCATCACCCTTCAACTTGCGCTTGGGAGTACACAATTCTTTGAGAATTTTGGCATAGCAAGGTCCTTGCTTAATTGCCCTTTACTTTGCGAAACATCTCTAAGATCTCCTTATCTTTCTCCTCCTTCTTTGGTTTAGAGAACCTGCTAGGAAAAGGAGGTAAAGGGAATGCTAGATTGAGTGGTTACCTTAGAAGATGGTGCCACTTCCTTGTTGGGTATGGCTTCCTTCTCAACTTCCTCCTCCATTGCTACCATAGGTTTTACCCTATGTGGTTCCTCTAGTTTTTTACGACTTCAAAGGGTTATTGCACTTACATTTTCCCTTGGGTTAACTACTGTTTGGGAAGGTAATTTACCCAATGCTTGTGCCTCCAATTTTCCTATGGTGGTAGCTAGCTGGCCAATTTGATTATCCAAATTTTGAATGCTTGCCCTTGTTTCCTGTTGAAATTGCTTAGTGTTAGTGGCAAGGGACATAACAATATCCTCCAAAGACAGACCTTGGTTTGGAATAGCAAGTGTCTAACTTGGAATGGTGGTTGAACTTGATGAAATCCCAGTTGTTAATTAGGAGATACATTACGAATTGCAGGATGAAACATAGATAAGGTTTGAGTGATCTCTCTAACCCAGATTGTAGGTATTGGAGTATGGATCATATTTGCGTTGTGGCTGCCTTGGAAATCAACCCATGACATTGACATGGTCCGCAGGTTCCTCTTGAAGTGTGCACATGTCAGTTGGGTGTCCCACAACCCAACAAATTTCATGTGCGTTGGCTTGTTGCAAGTTCCCTATAGCCTTTTGACACACAAGAGAGGTTAGATTAGTAATTTGTAGTTCCAAAGAAGATGTACTTACCTCATGAACTTTTTGTGGAACTATAGCCTTTCTTGTCCATTAATGCTTCTCCACTTGTCACATCAAGCATGCTCCTCTCTATTGAGAGGAGTCCTTCATAGAAGTATTGGATCAATAGCTGATCACTAATTTGATGATGTGGGCAGCTTGCTTATATCTTCTTAAAATGCTCCCAATACTCATACAATGATTTTCCATTGTATTACCTGATTCCACAAATTTGTTTTCTAATGTTGGTGGCTCGTGAAGCCTGGAAATAATTCACTAAAAATAAATTTTTTATCGCAATCCATGTGGTTATGGATCCCGATGGTAAATATGCTTGTGAAGTTAAAGGGTATATGAATGTGGTTGTTAATTGTATTCAATGGCAATAGTTCACTGTGTCAATCAAATGAAGAACCCTTTGTGGACTATTTACAGAAGGTTTCTGGAATTACAAAGGCTTCTACAGACCTTAAATGTACAGATTCATCACTGTTTTTGGAAGTAAATGTAGCTGTTGGTTTTATAGCTAACCATGCGTGTGATGTACAAATGAGGTGCTCATGGAATTCTATTGACAACCTCCCTCCACAAGTTCAGGGGCTAATTGCTTTGGATAAACAATAAACAGGGTCTATGAGATTAAAAGCAAGCATGTAGGCAGTGGTATCATTGAGGTTATTTTCAGTTTTTTTAAGGTTTCTTGCAATTTAGTTTTCTGTCTTTATCTTTGTAATGGGTTGGATAGTATCCCATGTTTTTAGCTTTCTTCAAGTTTTCTTTGAGTGATTTAATGTAATGGGATAGTATCCCCATGTTTATTGTTTTTCTTTAAATTTGCCTAGGATGTCATGTATTGGCTAAGACTATACTTTGGCCTTTCTTTTGAAATTAATAAAACTTTAAGCACTTTCCTAGGTCCTAGATAAGTTTGAGTTACAAAAGAAAAAAAGAAGGAATAGATTTTTTGAACCCATCGTGCAATGCCTTTCTATCAAATTGCCAAGGCCTTCCAAGAAGCAAGTGTCCAGCATCCATGGGCGCCACATCACATTGAAGCTCATCTAAGTAGGTTTTGCCAATGTAGAATGGCAATAGGGCTTGGTATGAGACTGTCACTGCCTTTCCCGCTGCTCATTATCCATCTTTTCTTAGGAATTCAAAACTCGTCAAATTACAAACACCTCTCCTTCATCAGCATATTCCACAACCCCTCTTCTTCACACCCATCTACCACTTCTTCTATGGCTGCCTCATCCTCACATTGAATTTACCCTTGATTCTCTTGAATTACCATCACTCTTTTATTATGGCAAGTTTAATGACATCCTCCAAAAACACATAAGGTTGTAACTCAATGAAATCTGCAACTTCTCTATTCAGTCACCCCAAAAACCTAGCAATGGTTTGTTCTTGCATTTCTTGTAACTCACATCTCATCATTAGCACTTCAAACTCCTTTACATAATGTTCAACACACATTCCCCATTGCCTTAGGCCTTGCATCCTAATATACAGTTCTTGCTTACAATATTCAGGAACAAAACGCTTATGCATGAATATTTTCATAAGCCTCCAGTTTCTAATGTCTCCTACCCCATCCTTCCTACGTTGGGCTTTCAAATTCTCCCACCATAAATTGGCAAAATTCGTAAATTCAAGGACATCTAATTGACATTTTCTAACCCCTTAATAGTCTTGGCATTCGAAGACTTTCTCAACCCCCCACTCCAAATATTCTTCGGGTGAGCTGGTTCCTTTGAATGGATGAAACTTCAATTTCAAGTTATTTCTAGTCCTCCATTGTTGCCTCCTTGGACATGGACTCTCCTCCTCTTCTTCATCAAAGTTGTCCTCTTCTCCATCTTCCTCCTAAACATCACAGTCAGACAACAAACAAAGTATATAAGAATAAAAGAAGGCACTTAGACCGTGGTACCATTAAGACCATGTTCATTCTTTGAAGGTTTCTTGTAGTTTAGCTTTTGACATTGCAACAGAAAGACCAGTGGGTGCGAAAACTTTACGAATTTCCACCACAAGAGGCTGTCCACGTGAGAAATTTCCAAACTTATTTGCTACTAAAGACTCAATTTCTTGAGAGCGTAAACGGCTGGAACTCCACAATATGACGAGATTTCTTTTGATGGCATCATGGGAATTGATCTTGGCCCCGTGGGAGACAACCGATGCAAAAGATTTCTTTGTGAAAAGTTGAGGATGATTGTTTGATGTTGTTGCTTTTTGGGCTGAAATGAGGAGGGTGTGGTAGGATTTTAAGATGGTGGCAGTGAGCTACCTTGTGAAGGAAGAGTTAGAGTGCAACTAGGACTCTTAGCACGGGTGTCTGCTTGCTTGTGATGAAGAATCGCTGCAATTGGTTGGTTGTGAGCATGGATTGCTTAGGACGAAACTTGAATTACTACTGGTTGTGGGCAAGGATTTGCAGTAGGGGCAAAGTTTGAGTTCGAAAAGGACACTACAGCTTAAGGCTAGTTTGATGGCAAAAAGGATCAGAAGCTTAGGAGTTCTTGAGCTTGGTTTGGAGGGAGGTCTTGGAGAACAGCACAGAGGAAAGCACCATTTTTGGTGGCCTGGGATCCCCCATGGTAGGCAGAGTTCCATGGAAAAGCACTTGAGAAAGCCATCGAAAGGAAATCCTAGCAGAGCCAAAAAAGGGAATCCTATCCTACATACGAACCAAATTCACTCAATACAGAGTGAATTCAAACCCCCTTTTTCCAAGTTTGTTTAGGTTACCACATCAATCTAATTGGTATCTAATCAACTAGAAGCATTAGCAAAGAATGAAATAAACAATTCAAATACCAAACCCTAAATTACATGTTGAGTTCTATTACAATCCTAGAGACAAAATTACATTTTTTCTTTTTTTCTTAACCCAAACTTATCTAGGACTTGGGTCAATCCTTTAGATTTTATTAAATTTCAAAAATAAATAAACATTGGCCAGGTATAGTCTAAACTAATAACTTACAAGAACTCAAGAAAGATAAACTTGGGATACTATACTATTACAATAAAACAAAAAACAACCGAGAGCTAAGAAGTTGAAAAAACATAACCTTGGGATAATTACAATAAATTGAAAGCTACCTACACCTATGATTACTTATCATAATACTTGGAAGATGTCACACTGGCACTCCTGCGCCAACCTTTTGGCTCCATGGCGCCATTTGCCTCTAAGTTAGTGGCTATAGCGCCTAGGTGCCACAACTTTACAACCAAGGCGCTGGCCAGTGCCCCAGCACCAGAAAATGGTACCCTAGCGCCCACCATCCCAAATTCCAAACGAATCTAGGTGGTTGTTCATGTTCTCACATAAGCTGTGTGTTGTTTATACAAAGCAATTAAACCCCGAGCTTGCAGGGGGAGGCTTTCAATATAATTCCAAGTACACCATGCTTTAAGATCACACATGGTTGACAATGAAGTCCGTAACTGAATTTACCTCTCTAAAACAGTGAGAAACTTTGATACTCAGAGTTTGCATCAATACTTTCAACTAACAAAACATTCTGAAGAGTTTCCATAATGGATTTATCAATCAATTGACACAAAGAACTAGTGCCATTGAATCACTATTAATAATCACATTAATGAAACCTTTCCTTCGAATTTCTTGCTTTCCATTTCCCATATAATTAAACATGGAGTAATCAACTTCAATTGACCTACAAATGAAGACACCCCTTGTTGCCACCAATATCGAAAAGTTTCTTGACATTGTTCCGCTCGGTAATCAATATCAAAACAATATTTTAAAAAAGACTGTACATCCTTATCAGTTTAGGAGGTTATGAAAAGATGATTAATGGTTTCCACATCAAGTCTTATGCAATAGCGACAACAAGAAGCCAAAGAATAATTGAATCATATCAACGTATTATCCACTGCTAAATACCCAAACCACAACTTCCAAAAGAAAACTGAGATTTTTATCTGGAGTAAGCAGTTCCATGAATTTAGTAAGAAAGGCATCAAGGTAATTACCTCTCCTACATACCTTCCAAGCAAATGATTTAGTGAAAATGCCTGCTTTATCTGTTGCCCAAATTAAGAGATCTTGTGCATCCGGTACCAAAGGACAATCTACAACTTATTGATTTGTAGGAGCACCAATGAGGTCTTGCACCTCCCTTTGCAACAAACCATATTCCTATAGTTTAAGATTATAATAGTCTTCTGGAATCTCATTGACCAACAAAAGAATGGGGCCAAGATCACACCATTGGTTACACCTAAAATTGATGTCTCCTTTTCCAACATTCCACTTCATGAGGTTCAATTAAGTCTCTACAAGAAATCAAACGTTTCCACAAAGAGGAAAATACAGGAGGAGAAGCTATAACAGGATGTGTACTCTTGCAATATTTTTTATTTTTGTTTTTTTAAAACCTGAACTTAACTAGGATAGGGGTCAGTCTTTAGAGTTTTATTAAGTTCAAAAGAAAGGTCAGAGTATAGTCATGCCAATACATGAAACCCTAAAGAAGATTAAAAAACAATAAACATGGGATAGTATCCCATTACAATAAGACAATGAAGGAAAACTTGAGTAAAGTCATAAAATTGGGATACTATCCCATTACAAAAATCTAAAAAAACTTCTAAATACTATATTGTTCACAATACTGTTCATGACACTGTTTATAGTACTGTTCACAATAAAATAAAAGGACAATCTAGAGCTCTGAATTTGAGAAAACGTAAACTTGGGATACTATCCCATTACAATAAAATAGAAAATTACCTAGAACTATGACTTTGAACTTACCTAATATAAGGAACTTGGTCATTATCCAAAAAGAGAAGCCCACGGAGATGTGCCGGAAGATTACTATATAAAATCCAAATAAAATTAACCTTCTTGTCACAAGCTTCATTTACTAGTCTGTCAACCATAGCATTCGTCTCTCTAAAGTAATCATTAAGTGTATGAATCAAATTCATTAATTGATGAAATTTCACATGGAGTTTCCACAATGGATTAGCCTTCTTAGACACACAATGCAGAAGTGCTAATGAATCAGAATTAACAATGATGTTTACTAAACCTTTAGAAGCACAAATTTTTAAGCCTTCAAACAAAGCTTCAAATTCAGCCACCATGTTAGTGTGTATCCCCAAGTAAACTCCAAATGCACACATCATATCATCCGATGAGTTTCGGACTATACCCCCAGCTACAACGTCCCCCGGATTACTCCGAGAACAACCATCATAATTCAATTTAACATAGGAAGGAGGAGGGGGCTACCATCTTAAAATGACAACCTTTCTTAGAGACATGTGATATGGAATTCGGAAAGGCAAGAATCTAAGATAATAAGAGTCCTTGTAGTGAATTTTAACATTATCTCTCGAAGCTGTAAGAATGAAGCCAATGGTTTTCAATACCTACCTTATAATTGCCACCGAGTTCATTGGTATATTATCATATACCTTTGGGTTGCGTGTAACACCCTCTTTCCTTAATCCTTTACTTAATTCAATTAGTAAACTCTTAGCCAATTTAATCGGTAATACTTTTGTTCGTTGTATTTTCTAGCACCTTTATTTTCTTCCTACGATGATACTTGTCTAATTTTCCGTAGACATTTCTCTTATTTCACTTTACACGAATTACTACTTGGCCAATTGGTCCTATATTCTTTACACAATTCATCCAAATTGACATCCTATCATTTGTTTCATTTGTCCTTTGGTTAATTGACTCTTTCTTTCGATTAAGAAATTGCCTAGCCAAATTGAACACAAAGGTTACAAAGTCATATTACACCTATTTACTTATGTATTTATTACCATACATGATTTTGACCAAAGTGGAGCTTTTTACACATACTAACAAGCTTCCTCTTAAGACACTAAGTCTAAATCAAAACTCTAGTTACCAAATTATACAATAAGGGCCTTTACATGACCATTCCTCTCTTTGTACCTATAATCAACCACTTGCCCTTTTTCCCATTACATAGCAGTGCCTTTCTCCAAGGAAAACAATACACATCCATGGTACGATTTATTTTGCACATCAAGATGAAGAAAAGTGAGTTGAACCTCAACATGCATTCATACATGACAACGAACGATTCTTGATGGCAGTTTTAGAAATATAGGAATATGCAATGCAAATTAGCCTTTCTCCTCATTTCCTCTAAGTTTCCTAAAAGGGATTCATTTTCCTCATTTCCCAAAAGTCTTGCCAATATGCAAACTGAGGCATCGTCTCTAAACTTACAGCAAATTATTGTACCATCTCATGAGACGTCACCTTACAAGTCTTACGGCACATCTAAGTGCCACCTCTTGAGACATCCCCCTGCGAGACTTTTGGCACATCATTGTACCACCTCTTCTAGATATAGATCCATCCCAAGAGACATCATCTCTAGACTTATGGCACATTATTGTACCATCTCAGGAGACATTGCCTTTCAAGATTTACAACACATCTCAATGCCATCTCATGAGGCATCGCCCTGCAAGACTTTCAGCACTTTATTGTACCATCTCTAGATAGGATCCATTTTATAGTTTGAGCAACATAATGTCAAGATAGACTACAAGTGCTAAAACAATGCAAATTCCACACCTTTCATTTTCTTTGGTTACACATAACTCATTTTCTCATAAAACATGCCATTTCATACGCATGAAGGATGTAAGAGTAGCTAGAAGAATATAAGAGTAACAAGGAAGTAGTTTTCAAAGCAAAGATAAAACAAAGTAATGCATGAATACTTGCCTAATACCCTTAATATTTGTTTTTCTTTCTTCATTTCCCTTTACGCTTTCTCTTCCCTTTTTCCTCTTGGTTTCTCCTCCTCTTTTCTCCTACAGTTTTACCCTTTCTTTCCTCCTAGTTCACAATTTTGACTTTTCTTTGATTTCTCACTATTTCTCTTACTTTCTCTCACCTTTACCTATACATTTCGGTCACTAGCCCCCTCCTATTTATAGTGAATGGCCAAGGCTTAGAAAGTTTCGTTTCCTATTTTACCTTTTTAGTTCTCTAAAATTACAACCTCCTACTTGTTATTCTCTAAATTAGCATGTGTTCTTTCTTCCTAACACTTGTCTTCCTCTTATTCCCTAGTTTAGATTCTTTAATTATTAGTAAGCCACCTAGTTACCTTAAATCTCTACACATGTCTTGTTAATCATTCCATGTACACCTTGCTTCCTTAAATCTCTACACATATTCACCACAATCATTTCATGGACACCTTGTCACATTTATTCCCTACACATGTCCTACTTAATCATTTGATGGACACTTGTTTTCTTAATTCTCTACACATGTCCAACTTAATTATTTCATGGACACTTTGTTTTTTTAATTCTCCACACATGTCCTACTTAATAATTTCATGGACACCTAGTGTTTTCGTTGCCTTCCACTTGTGTAGCAATATTTCTATGTTAATTATTACTTGCCAGCTTATGTCCTAACTTTCTTCCACATGCCCCCTTAATTATTACAACTTTTCCACCCTTTTCCTTCTTCTTACAACTAAGCCCCTTCATTAATTGCAAATTGCCACACTTATTCTTCTTCTTATACCCAATTCATCACATTTCCTTTTCTAGCAAGAAACCTATATTTTATCATTTTCTTTTCTTCTTCCAACACCACCATGTAGCATTTTTCCATCTTTGTTCCAACGCTTATACTTGTCCATTTTTTTTTTATATGTATAAACATGTATGTATAAATACATGTATTTATAATTATTTTATACGTATATACTATTATACAAATACTTATCCTATACATATTTTATACATACATGTACTATTCCTATACATGAAATAATATGTAATTAAATTTTAATCCTATTTAACTCATAAGATAATTAATTTAGGTCCTAATTTTGGGGGTGTTACATTGTGGGCTTTCCAAATCTCCCATACAATCAAGCAAGGAGTGATAGATCTCAAATAACTTGCAAAAGAAATAGTACCAACTTGCCACCATAAAGTAAACATCTAATGTATTGAGGTGATAGCGAATAACATGTCAAAACTATGAAAGAAAAACTTCCAAACATCCATGGCAATTTGAGAGGAGCTAAATAAATGCTGGCTTGTTTCGATATCAGGAGTTCTATAACATCAACAACAAGAGGCTAGAGAAATGTTAAATCTTACCACATTGCAGTCCAAAGCCAATAACCCATACCATAATTTCAAAAAGAAGATTGAAACTTTTATTGGAAGGAGAGGACAGCCAAGGCTGCAAAACACTAGTTTCTCGCCACATTCCATGCGGATGAAACGGAAAACAAACTTGTGTCTCTAGAGGCTTTCATAATGTGATTGTAAATAATGATTCATTGACTCTTGTTCAGTGTGTGACAAGTTTTGAGAATTGATATGTCTATTACAGGATCATACATGGCACTTTATCATTGCTTTAGAGAAGTGAACTTGGTGGCTAATTATCTGCCGAATTATGCATGCAATGAAAAAAGTCAATTTATCTGGCTCTCTTCTCAGATGCTACCGGAGCATGCAAGGGGACTTAGTAATACATTGATTTTAAAGCTTTTATGTTGCAAGTTGATTTTCTTGGAGAAAGCTAAGAAGGATGGTGTCATGGCTGCATTTTTTGAGGTTGAAAACAGTACCATAAACAGTGCCCGGATATAACATATGTATGGATTTGATCAAATTTTCTTAGGTTGCTTAATTGTATGGCTTAGATTACACTCTGGCCTTTTCTTAGATTTAATAAAAGGTTTTAAGGACTTTTCTTTTTTAAAAGTAGAAAACAAACGTGGTATCTTTAGTCCAAACCAATTCATCATCATAATTGCCAAACAACAGCTACTTTTTGGACATTATGAATGGAATGTCATGCCATTTGGATTGAAAAATGCTCCCTCTGAATTTCAAAATATTATGAATGATATTTTTAATCCTTATCATGAATATATAATTATTTGCACTGATGATGCTTTATTGTTTTTTCCTTCTATTGAGAAACATTTCAAACATCTTTATATGTTTTTGAATATTGTCACCAAGACGGGATTAGCAGTGTGAGCGAAAAAGATAAAAATATTCTAAATTGCTATTCGTTTTTTAGGTCAGAATATTTCAAAGGATCCATAATACATATGATAGAGCCATTCAATTTGTCAGCAAATTTCCTAATGAACTAAAGGAAAAACAGCAATTACAAAGATTTCTAGGAAGTTTGAATTATGTAAGAAAATTCTATAAAGACTTAACCTTAGATTGCAAATTATGTTTTGCCAAATTAAAAAAAGATCATCCAAAATAGAATAATAATTTCACCAAAGCAGTTAAAAGAATAAAGTAGAGAGTTAAAGAACTTCGTTGTCTGTGTATATCTCATCCAGAAGCCTTTAAAATTGTAGAAACAGAAGCTTTTGAGTTAGGATACGGAGGAATTCTTAAACAAAGAATTGCTAATAAAGAGCAATGATTTAGATTCTCGAACTTGGAAAGGTGCTCAACAAAACTATTCCACCATAAAGAATGAAATGTTATCAATAGTTTTGTGTATCACTAAATTTGAATTTGATCTAATAAACAAGAAAAATCTTCTTAAGAATAAACTGTAAATCTGCAAAGGATATTCTTTTAAAAGATGTTAAAAATATAGCATCTAAACAAATATTTGCAAGATGGCAAGGGATTCTTCCTTTTTTGAATTTGATATAGAATTTATCAAAGAAGAATCTAATTCTTTGCCTAACTTTTTAATAAGAGAATTTTTGCAGGGATCCTAAAAGAAAAGAAGTCATGTCCTCTCACTCAAGCTCACTTGCAAAAAGAAACATCCTTACTCCTAATACTGAGGAATCTGAAAAAGAATTCTTGTGTGATCAGGCTTATAATTTACCTCTTTCTTGTAATACCAAGGACTTTAAATATCCATATATCCTTCTATCTTATAAAAAGGTAACTCCAATTGCGAAAATGTATGCTAATTTAGCACTAGACGAGATGGTTCTATTTTATCTTAATAATCATCTCTCTCCTGAATTAGATCCCAATGGTACTTTATACTATTTAAATATCTTTGTGGATACATAATCTGTTTTTCATAAACTCTGGATTAAAGCAGGGACTAAATGAGCTTATTTAAAACTCATAATTTATAAAGTTATGAAGCTCAAAGAATGGGGTATGGATCTACG
The DNA here is from genome assembly GCA_029379385.1 of Quillaja saponaria. Taxonomy (NCBI): domain Eukaryota; kingdom Viridiplantae; phylum Streptophyta; class Magnoliopsida; order Fabales; family Quillajaceae; genus Quillaja; species Quillaja saponaria. Next base: position 20,888,035 of record CM055607.1, read on the forward strand.
TCAGAAACAAATAAGAGACAGAAGAATATTTCCTCGGCTATACAATTATTTCGATTATATGATCGTATGAGAGAATTTGCTTTTATTTGAAAACAAAGCAAGAAAGCATAGCTTGTTTCTCATATTCACACTTAATGAGGAACCCTCTCCTAATTCTTTTCCATAGTAGTTTAAAACCTGGTATTTTTCATGGGGATTATTTCCTATATCCCTACCAAAATATGTTCATCAATATTGGTCAAGATTCTGTGAGAATAATAATTCTCTAGAACCACAAGATAAAATCATTGTGTTCACAGCTTATTACCAGCTTCCATGGATTATGAAGTGGGAGTATATAGTAAAAGACTGTTCTACTTTTGCTTTCGGGATTAATCAAACAGTCCCATGGCTTATTAGAAGATCCCAAATTAAGTGATGGGATAATTTCTCCAATTTTGAAGAGAATCTTAATAATTTTCAAAAATTAGGACTTTTAAGATCTCAAGCTTATGTTCAAAAATCTAATTTTAAACAAAAACAAAAAGGTTTTATATATGGTCAAAGGCTTATTAGCCTCCTCCTCAAAAGAAGAAGTTCAGAAAGAACTGTTAAAGATTCTGGAAGATAACAAATTAGATATGAGTCAAGATGACATGGCTTATTTTCAAGACTCTCAAAATCCGTTTGAGGAAGGAGCCGAAGATTTTATTGAAGAAAGGACCCATCCTTAGCTCTCTTTCAAAAAGCAAATCTTGCTTTCTAAAAAGAAAATTCCACTTTCTTTAAGCAAGATGCTTTCGGTGGGAAAGATAGCTAAATAATTAACGTAAGAGATTTACTTTATAAAAGTAAGATTCTTCTTTTTAAGTCTGGCAAAACAACTCCAATTCATCCAGGACACGTGCCTTGACAAATTGTTATGTCTTATCTTCATGAATCTGCTTTGCTTATCCTTATCTTAAGGATAATAATGTTTAAGACTATAAAAGGGCCTTTGCCCCCTCGAGTCTTGTAAGTTTTTGTAAGAAGTTTTTTAAGTGTTTAGGAAAAGCGTGAGTGTTAGAGTTTTGTACCTGTGATTGAGTCCTATACCTGTTGTACCTATGTTCGAGTGTTTTTGTACCTGCGTTCGAGTCTTGTACCTGTAATAAAGTATTCCAGTCTGTATTTGCCACAATTATTGAAAGTTATCTTCTATAATAATTTCTATTGATTAGTACTACCCATATTTTTATTCTTTATGTTTTAATTGTTTCCGTGTGTGCTTGCTTCCCTAAATGGTATCAAAACCATGTTGATTGGTAGAAATTAGGATTAGTCTTAAAAGAAAAGAGGGATCTATATCTCCTACCATGCAAAGCTTCATAAGGAGCCATTTGTAAGCTTTGATAAGACTTGTTGTAGATAAATTCTACTAAAGGGAAGTAGTTGTCCTAGTTTCCTTTGTAATCTAAAATTCAGGCTCTAAGCAACTCTTCAAGGGTTTGAATGGTTCTCTCAAACTGCCCATCAGTTTGAGGGCGATAATAAGTACTGAACTTCAGTTTGGTACCTACGCATCCCAGAACTTACAAGTAAATCTAGGTTCTTTATCAGAAATGATGCTCTTAGGGATTCTATGTAACTTAACTATCTCTTTGATGTAAATCTGAGCAAGCTTATCTTAAAGAGTGGTTCACACTAATTGGTAGGAAAACTTAGTTTTTTATTTTGTAATGGGATACTATCCCAAGTTTAGGTTGCCTGAATTCTTGTAAGTTTTGGCTTAGACTATACTCTAATATCTGGAGTTTCTTTTTGTATATTATATGGATGATCCGATCCGCAAGGACCATGATTGGGAATTGTTTGATTGTCTTTCTCCGAGGAAGAGGCGAAACATAATCAACTTGAATTCGGGACAGCTATTCGAAATCTTAGTGAAAGACTGGATTTATTATCTCATGTTTGCTTTTCGTGAAAAAATACCAATTGAAGTGGAGGGTTTCTTCAAACAACAAGGAGCTGGGTCAACTATTCAATCAAATGATATTGAGCATGTTTCCCATCTCTTCTTGAGAAACAAGCGGGCTATTTCTTTGCAAAATTGTGCTCAATTTCATATGTGGCAATTCCGCCAAGATCTCTTCGTTAGTTGGGGGAAGAGTCCGCACGAATCCGATTTTTTGAGGAACATATCTCTGGCAATAGTTTTTTTCTTGAAAATTAATAAAATCTAAAGGACTGGCCCAGGTCCTAGAAAAGTTTGGGCTAAAAAAAAAAGGTAGATTCTTTTTGGTAAACATCATTGTTAATACTAATTCATTAGCACTTGTGCATTGTGCATCTAAGAAAACTAATTCATTATGGAAAATTTATGTGAAATTTAATGAATTAATGAAGGATTGAAAATATCATTCATAATATTTTGAAATTCAGAGGAAGTATTTTTTAATCCAAATCGCATGACATTCCATTTATAATGTCCAAAAGGTACTGTAAAAACAGTTTTGTACCTATCTTTCTCAGCTATCTGAATTTGCCAGTATCCTAATTTCATGTCAAATTTAGAAAATACTTTGGTAGCATAAAGTCTATTAAGCAAATCCTTTTATCTTATCCATCTTAAAGTTTTGTTCAAAGGTTTATAATTAATGACTAACCTAAGGACTCCTCTTTCGAGTTCTGCCGTATTTTTAACATAAAATGCAGGCCAAAGCCTGGGACTATAACTCTTTTGTATTAATCCCTTTTTCAGTAATTCTTCAATTTCTTTTTTACAAATTTCTATATGTCTAGGACCCATAGCAATGGGTCTAGCCTTAGCAGGAATCTGTTTTTCAAAGAAATCTAGTTCATAAGGCAAATCTATTATATGTTGTTTCCTGTTCCAAAAAGCATTAGGAATCTCAATACATATTGTTTGTTCTATTTTATTTTGAAATTTTTTAATTTCTTCTTGCAACTTGGAAGACTTTAATTGTTCTTCAATTCTTTTATATTCTATCTCTTCTTTTGGAGACATAAGAAACTTCTTCTTTTTTCTTTTTATATTATCTTTCATTAGATTTATTTCATGGATTCTAAGTTCTTCAACAAATTCAAATTTAATTTGTCTACCTTTTATCACTGTTTCTACCCCTGATTCATCAATCCTAGATATAGGGAATAACATATGTAGGAAGTGATTTCCTAAAATTACTCCTTGAGCTAGGCCTTTTACTAACACAAAGGGTAGAGGAAAACAGACCTTGTAGCAACCAACTTCATTAACTCACTGAATTTCACATGAAGCTTCCATAATGGATTAATTTTCTTAATGACACAATGCATAAGAGCTAATGAATCAGTATTAACAATGATGTTAACTAATCCTCTTGAAACACATATTTGCAAGCCTTCAAGTAAAGCTTCAAATTCGGCAACCATATTGGTTTGTATACCCAAATAAGTACCAAATGCAACCAACATTGATATCATCCTAAAGAATTTCTAATTGTACATGTTGTTGCTGCCTCCCTGAGATTATTACCCTAGGAGTACCCATCACAATTTAATTTAACAAAAGAAAAAGGAGGGGGCTACCACCTTAAAATTACCACTTTCTTTAAAAACATGCAGCTTACAATCTAGAATGGCAAGAATCTAAGCTGATAAGAATCTTTAAAGTGAAATTTAACTTTACCTTTCAAGGCAGTAAGAATTAGTCCAGTGGTCTTCATTACCTACCTTATGATTTTAAGTGAGCTCATTGATATATTGTCATAAACCTTCACATTGCAGGATTTCCAAACCTCCTATATAATTTGAGCAAGGAGTGATAGATCTTATATATCCTACAAAAGAGTTAGTATTAGCATGCCCCTATCATCTAAACATCTAGTGCACTGATGTGATGACAAAGGACATATTAAAGCAGTGAAAGAAGAACTTCCAAACATCTATGACAATTTTGGAAGATATAAATAAGTCCTAACTTGTTTCTATATCAGAATTAGCGCAACATTGACAACAACAAGCTAATGAAATGTTAAATCTCACTACATTGCAGTCCAAAGCCAGATATTTATACCATAATTTCCAGAAAAAAGATTGATATCTTTGATGTGCATCATGAAAACAAAGAAGGTGAACCAGACCAATCAACACCTATTTATGGGCCAATTACTTGTTCAATGGCCCAAAAGATTCAAGCAACTGTTGTTATGTTTTTCAAAAAAAATTCAGCCCATTTGGAGTACTTAGAAGAAGAATCTATGAAGCCCAAGCCTAGTTGGAAAACTCTAATTAGATGTACCACAAATGACCCATAAAATGAAGCATAAAGAAGTCAAAAGGGGTTTTAATGAAGAGGCATGATTTTTAGAGAAGAATTGATTAAGTTTCCAAGTCAGATTTCTTTTTCCAGAGTCTAATTACATTTTTCAAGTCTACTTACAAGATTGATTTGTTGGGTGAGTACAATGTTTCAGCAACATACAACGTAAGGGATTTGACTCCTTATTAGGAAGATAGTGAGTTGGATTTGAGGACAAATCCTTTTCAACCAGACCAATCAACACCTATGTCTGGGCCAATTACTCGTTCAATGGCCCAAAAGCTTTAAGCAACTCTTGTTATGTTTTTCAAAGAAAGTTCAGCTGCCCCCCCCCCCCCCCCCCTGGTTGCTCACGGGATAACCCAGTAAGGCAGCTGCGGGAGGTATCATTAGATCAAGTTCTAGTGAATTAATTATTGCTTATGGGATTATACATGGGAGTTCATAGTAATATGCTGGCTGAATGAAGCTCTTCTGGAAGGGTTAAGGACTTGTGTTTCTTATGGCCTTATGAACGTCATTGTTCACAGCGACTCATTGGCTCTTGTTAATTGTGTTAATCGCAAGGTAAATCCACTTTGGAAGCTTTATGATAAATATAGACAATTGATTCAACTTATTCAAGTGCGTAATGTGAGGATTGAACATTGCTATCGAAAGGTAAATGCAATTACTGATGGTATTACAAATGAAGCATGTGATTTGAAAAGGAATTTCATATGGTTCAGTTTGAAAGATTTTACAGCTCACATTCAAGGCTTGCTTACTCTTGACAAATAGCAAGTGCCCTATATTTCGTAATGTGTCCAAATAAGGATATGTCTATTGCCTCTAGTTCTTTGTAATTGGGATATATTAGCTTCTCCATTGTTTTTTGCTAGTCTTTTGTAAAGGATAAAACTGTGAACAGTATAAAAAGGAATAGTCTATAGAAGGTTTTTAGAGAATAATTGAAGAGTTCCTTTAAGTTGCCAAGTCAAATTTCTTTTTCTAAAGTCTAATTAGGTTTTTCAAGTTTGATTGTGTTGTTCCATTTCAAAATACAGTTTCCTAGTCTGATTTTCTTTTTTAATAATTACTGGTCTTGTAAGGGTCTTTTACCTATTCCAAGAAGGATGTTCTTGGATTTAAAAGTCAGTATTTTGTTAAAGGAATGTTCAATTAAAGTTAAAATGAAATTTGGCTAATGCCTTTTCAACAATCTCTTATCTAAGTTTACACTTATCATTCAAGATTACTAGTTCTTCTTTTTGTTGTTCTATTTAATTTGTTATTTCAATAATTTGTTTTAGGGTGCATATCAACCTTAATAGGAAGTAGGGGGTGCCATGAATTAACTAAACATGTCCCATTTATCACTTAACTAAACATGTTATTAGGTTTGCCTAATAACATTCCACGCTGACAAAATAGAGAAAGAACCTCCCTTATCTTCAGTCCATACCAACACATAATCATAATTACCAGTTTGCAGGTCAAGCACTCTTTGTTGCACTATCCTTGGTATTAGTTGTTTATCATTCTCCGGGAGACGGAAATAATCACATAGTTGCAAGTGTACTAGGTGATTTGGTATTTCTTCAACAAGCAAATATACTGGCCCAAGCTCACACCATACATCATACCAAAAGCTAATATGCTCCTTTCCACATTCCAGGCTAAGTGGGGTTCAACAAGGGCTCTACAACCCACTAGCCGCCTCCACATTTGAGACACATTTGTAGGAGTTGCCCACATTGGATGCACCTTACTATAGTACTTACCAAGGTGATCAGTGTCCATAGAGAATGACCTTTCCGTAATAAGTATAATGGTATTGAATTAATACATGCTTTATTAAAACTAACTTGCCACCTTAAGACAAAAATTTGGAAAACCAAGAGGAGATCCTCAATTGAATCTTAGATACCATGTTAGTAAATAAAGACACTTTCTTACACCCCACAAAGAGAGAACAGCCAAGATAAGACACCGGAAAATTTTTATGAGTCAACCTGTAGCCTTCTTGATGATTCTTAGGCATTAAGGAGAAACAAAGTACTTGTTAGAAAATAGCTCTTTGTCTACTCACCAGTTGGCCAGAATTAGCGTCATAATCTTCCAAAAACACAATTAAACTATCACAATAACCTTTTTTACCATTGGAAAATATGATAGTATCATCTGCAAATGAGAGGTGTGATATTTTAGCAGAGCCCATACGATGGTAGAAATAATCAACATTACCTGATTCCATAATTTGATTAAGCCCTAGACGTAATACTTTAGCTGCTAGAAGAAAAAAAAGAGGAGACAAAGGATCTCCTTGCCGAAGGCCTCTTGAAGGCTTAAAGAAACCCATAAAGTTGCCATTCACTAGCATGGAATACCACCATGTGCCAAATCAGATCTATCCAATATGCACAAAATCCAAATTTCCTTAGAACCAAAATTAAAAAGAACCTATTAATCTTGTCATAAGCCTTTGCCATGTCTAATTTGAAAATGGTTTTGCAACTAGGTTCCTTTTATGCAAATCATGTACTAACTCTCGAGCCAAGGCCACATTGTCTATGATGTTTCTTCCTCTTATGAATCCAATATGTTCTTCTGATGCTAGTTAATTGATTAATGTCTTTGCATGGTTAATTAACATGAGTAGTAAAATTAGCATTTGAATTAACTTTGGGTTTATTTGAGTGTTGCTTGGAAAATCTGATCTAGACTAAGTTAATGATGCTTGTGTGTTAATTGGAGATAGAATCTGTGAGAGAGTCTTTTCCTGATGAGAAGTTGTATGCTATGTATTACATTCGGCCATGGTATGCTGATTTGGTTAATTTTTTAGTTACCAAAGAATTTCCTCTAGGTTTGTCCAAATCTCAAAAAGATAAGTTTAAAGATGATGCTAAATATCATGTTTGGGATGACCCATATTTGTAGATGTTTTATGCTGACCAAGTCATAAGAAGATGTGTACCCCAATGTGACTATAATAACTCTATCCTATCCTTTTGCCATTCTTACGCTTGTGAATGATATTTTGGTGCGAAAAGAACAGCTCTTAAGGTACTTACATGTGGTTTTATTGGCCTACCTTGTTTATAGATGCATATACTTTTTGCAAATCATGTGAACGATGCCAAAGAAGAGGTAGTATAACTTATCGTGATCAAATGCCTTTAACTTCTATTCTCGTATGTGAAATATTTGATATTTGGGGTATTGATTTCATGGGTCCTTTTCCCTCTTCTTTTGGAAATATTTACATCTTGCTTGTTGTTGATTATGTGTCTAAATGGGTTGAAACTAAGGCTACACATACTGATGATGCTAAGGTTGTTGTGGGTTTTGTTAAAACTAATATCTTTGACAGATTTGGAATACCCAAAGCAATCATTAGAGATCGTGGCAAACATTTTTGTAATCGATCCATGGAAGCTTTACTTCAAAAATACAACGTTATGAAATGCACCTCCACAGCTTACTGTCCTCAAACAAGTGGCCAAGCTGAAATTTCTAACCGAGAGATCAAATCCATCCTTGAAAAGATGATGCAACCTAATAGAAAAGATTGGAGCGTAAGGTTGAATGATGCTCTATGGGCTTATAGAACTGCATAAAAATCACCTATTGGAATGTCTCCGTATAGGCTGATTTTTGGGAAAGCATGTCATCTACAAGTAGAACTTGAGCATCATGCTTTTTGGGCCATTAAGCAAAGCAATATGAACTTAGATGCTGCTGGACATTAAGGAAGTTGCAATTGCAAGAGTTGGAGGAGATAAGGAATAATGCCATCATTAATGCAAGGATTTACAAGGAAAAGACTAAGGCATTCCATGACAAAATGATTTCGAGAAAAGAATTTCAAATTGAGCAAAAAGTTCTCTTGTTTCATTCACGACTATAGCTCTTTGAGGTAAGTTACGTTCTCGATGGATTGGACCTTTGTTGTTACCAATATCTTTCCTCATGAGGCAGTTGAAATTCAAAGCTTAGAAATAAACAAAGTGTTCAAGGTGAATGGGTAACAGTTGAAACCTTTCTATGAAGGTTTTAAGGTGGTTATGGAGGAGGTAGACTTGGACGAACCTACATTAGAATCATGAGCATGGATTCGAGCTAAAGACATTAAACAAAGGCTCGATTGGGAGGCAACCCAACAAAAAAGAAAAAGGCAACCAGATTTGCTTTCCACTTTCTCTTATCTTTTCGTCCTTTATTTTAGTATATTCGTGATTTTTCTTCTTCTCTTTCTTACTTTGATGTCTACATTGAGGACAACGTAGTGTTTAAGTGTGGGAGGAGGAAAAGTGTTTCTTTTTGCTTTTGGTATGTTTTGTTTTTATTTCATGTGTTTATGTGTGTTTCACTTTCTTTTGCATGCAAAAACTTAAGTGTTTTAGCTTTGTCTTTTGATCTCCAAGGAGTTGACGAGAATATGTGTATTATAGTGAGATAAATTGAATGAATGAGTTAACTTGCAATTTTGAGCTTACTTGGTTTAAGGATTAACTTTGAAAGCTTATCATGATGACTTAGTAGTTGTTTTACCTTTGTGAGCTTTTGAGCATTCAACATGCCTTCTTTGTTGTGTGTTATTCATTCAATGTGTGGTGCATCTCTAGAACTTGTTTTATATCTTGTTAAGACTACATTTAAATTGCATATATAAATGAAAGTAATAAAGGCACTTAGGATTTTTAACCACTTGAGCCAAAAAAAAGTCAGCCTTATTCATGATGACTCACTAGTGAGCCAATTTTGAGCTTATTTATCCTTTTTCTTTTAACCCATGTTTGTGAACCTAAACCTTTCATATGTTCCCTTTTTCCCTAGCCAAGGAATAGTAGAGCATGTGTACCTTATTAATTGTGAATTGTACCTTTTTTTTATGAAGAAAAGAGAAGAAAATTCCAAGTTGTTTATGAAAAAAAAAAAAAAAGAAGAAGAAAAGAAAAAGTGATGACCAAATGTGTATAAGGTGGAAAAGGAAGAAAGAAAGTGTTCCCTTTTGTTTTTAATATATGTTGTGGGAACTTGAAAATCAAAGGAAGCTCAGTATTTGCCCTTAATTTTCTATGATGAATTCTTGAACATTAAGTTTATATGCTCTACTAGTTTATTTGGTTTTTAACCTTTTCTTTACCTTTTTCTTACCTACCCTTTTAGCCTAGCCGCATTACAACCATGAATAAGGACCTTTAGATTCGTGTTATGCATATGATACTTGGTAGTGGAGATGAGATTATGAGCAAGCTTATGCTAGATTATAACATTGATTGAATTTGAGTTTAAACACTGTAAGCCTTATACACTTGAGTGTTAGAGTCTATACCAATGAGAGGACCTGTTATTTTGGTTTGCATGCATTTTATTTAAGTCTTTAAACTAAGAAGGGTTCTAAGATTGTTAAGTGTTCAAATTCATGAAAATATTCTTGCTTATAATGCTTATTCTCTTTTAAATTTTAGGAGATTACAAGTCTAGTTAGAGTGCTTAGAAGGTCTTCTTGCTTTTTGTTTTCTAATTCTTAGGTTTCATTTCTTTTCCAGTTTTTGATTTTGAACATTGTTAGTTTCAACTTTGTCTTTTCTTTTCCTTGCTCCCTCACGTGCAAGTACTAAGTGTGGGGGAATTTGATACACTCATATTATTCTATCTTTTTAGTACCCTACCCTTAGTCTTTTATGTATATTTTATGTCTTACTTTAGTTTACTTATCTTGTTTTGTGTAAAATTGTGCTTTGTAGACATAAAGAGTAAAATGGAGCTAAATGGAGCATTTGAGCATGTAATGGAGCTAAGGACTAGAATGAGCACATTGAGACAAATCTAAGAGTTGATGAAGTGCAAATCCTAATTGGACTAGGAATCCTAGTGGTAATAAGGGATTTCTACATGAGGAATCCAACTTTGGCAAATAATTTTATCGGGATAAGGATTGAAAGAAGATCACAAGATCTTATTAGAATATTCAAATTTTAGATAGCATAGGAAGTGCAAATCTGATCTAATAAGAAATTAGCTATTAAGTAGGAAAAGACTCCTTTTTTATTAGGAGTCCTTGCTACCCCTATACTCTATAAATTGGGGAGGTACAGGTCTGATTGAGAAGTACCTTTGACATGCACTTTTCTTCTTCTTCTTTCTCAAAATTTCAACAATGAACAGAATATTTTTTTGGTTATACACAAATGCAAGTATTCGTGTTTTTCTTGGTTAATTGCTTAATGATTATGTGTTTTAGTTTGTTATGATGTAACACATGATAAAATGATACATGTAATCTGATGCTAGTTAATTGATTAATGTCTTTACATGGTTAATTAACATGAGTAGTAAAAATAGCACTTGAATTAAATCTGAGTTTATTTGAATGTTGCTTGGAAAATCTAATCTAGACTAAGTTAATGCCGCTTATGTGTTAATTGTTTAGAATCAATTGCACCTATCTAGTTCATAATGCTTTCATGTAATTAAATCCATAATCCTTTATGAGAGTTATTATGTGATTAGTGTTAGTTATTTCGCTTGACCCAATTAAGAAAGTGGTAAGGATAGATAGGAAAGTCTTGTTTCCATGGTTGATTTGCATGCATATGTGTATATTTATATTGGTATTTGTTTTGTTTTCAATGATTAATAGCACATGAATCTTGGCAAAAACTTCTTTGCAGTTGAATCTTAAAAATCTTTGGTTGTTTTCTTAGTTTAGTAAGTTTCTACCAAAAATTATTTTTTTACATTTAGAATTTAATTCTCTTGTTTTTCTTGCTTGCTTAGCTAATTTAATTTAGTTTAGATCAAAGATCACCCTATTTATTTACTTTGCTTTTTTGAGTGCAAATTATTTAGTTTGCATATTTATAGAACTCCATTCATTTTTATACATCTGTTTTGTTTTATATTTTCTTGCATTAGTTTGATTTACTTTTATTGCTCATTATAGTATTCGGCTTAGGATTTGTACTTGAACTGTGCTCTTTTGTTTTTGGTTCACTTTAATTAAATAAGAACTACTTGCTTGAGTTGAATTTGATTAACTTAATTGTTTCTCTATGGGATCGATACCCTACTTACTATACTATAAATATAGTCAGTTAGGTTTTAATTTGGTGAACATTGACAACTCTTTAATAAACATATGCTGAATAGTCTCGACATTATATGTACTACAACATCTGCATCTAGAAACAATAGCATCCGGAAACCGAACAATGGTATTGTCAAGAGCAAAATTGCCATTAGAAAGTTTCTACAAAAAAAAAACCAAAATTTTCATATGTAGTAAAGGAAACCACATGTTTAAAAAACAATCCCACAATCCCTTTAGTTCGAATAACATCCCAAGCCAATGAAGTGGAGAAAATCACTGCCTTATCATTAGACCATACATGAGAATCATCAATATCAGAAGATAAATGAAGCCCCATTTAAACTTTACAAAGCCAAAGAAGGCGAAATAGATCTTTCCTCACTTGTAAAGCTGAAAAGTTAGCAACTATCAAATCTGAAAAAATTGTCTCGGAACATCATCCAACAAAAGGTATAAAGGGCCTAGTTCACACCATTTATCATACCACAAATTAACCTACCCTTTCCCAACAATTCAAAACAAATTTTTATAACTCGATAGCTTAACATATGATTGTTTTTTTTCTTTTTAATGTTTGTATGTAAATTATCATAGCATTAGAATAAAATAATATTTGGATATAGCTATATCAATATATATGTATATATAAAAATTTAATTTCCACCATTCTTGGGTCACTGGGAATTTGAAAGAAACATGTGCAATTTAAGTGATGTGTATAATAGCAAAGTAAGTAAGAGAAGGAATTAGAAAATGATTTTATTTATTTATAAATAAGTATATATATAGACATAAAACAAAAGTTAATTATTAGCCACACAAGTTGAATTTTGACTTTGATATTTAAGCTTTTTTTGTCTTTTGTCATATTTCACTTTTCTTTTCTTTTTTCCTTTTGGGTGATTCACCACCTTTGCACTCCTCCTTCTCCTACTTCGGTGACTCTAGAATTTTCTGTTTACTGATTATGGCGGCCGAGAAAAAAAAAATACTACCTCTTCTTCTTATTATGTGTGTCGCTTCTCTTACTTCAGCCCTCCTTAGTCCAGACAGTTCAAGTTGGGATAGCAGTAGCTACCTCTTTGTGACTGTGCCTTGCTCTTTCTTTCCTCTGTTTTGGGTGGTAATGAATTCCTTTCTGAACCATTGCAACTGTTTTTTTTTTTTTTACTTTGACGGTTGTTCCATCGTCCTTTAATTTCAGTTCTTTTGCTAGCTATAAACAGTCCAATTTCAATTCCAATTGAGTCACTAAAGAATAGCTTTCTAAGTTCCAATTGTGAGGGCAGGCTACTGTACTCTTCTTTGTGTGGCTGTCCAACAAGAGAAAAGAAGGGGGGAAGCTAATCTTTGGCTCAGGGCAGCAAGGAAAGGAGTCCAAGCTGCCTTCAATTGGCAGCACATCTCCTTTATAACAGTTGCCAAGGACAGCTCCCCTGTTTTGGGGGTAGCTTTCTCCAACCATGAGATGTTTCTTATTTGTGTTGGCATCCTTCTCCAACCACGGGATGCTTCTTGTTTTGGCAGCCATCCTTGATGGTGGCAGCAGCTCCGGCCGCTGGCAGCAAGAGATTCATTGATGGCAGCCACAACTCCACCAACGGCAACCTCAATCTTCTAGGCCAACCATGAGTTGGTAATTCTCTTGCCTTCATGCAATTCATTTATTTTCCTCCTTGGTTGCTGATATTTAGATGAAGGGTTGGAATTAGTATGAATAAAGTGTAAGAATGGAAACTTGAAAGTTTTTAACTTTGAGGTTTTAGAGTGAACAGGTGTTGAATTTTCATAATTTAATCTTTTAAATAGCTAAATCAATTTTAGAGTTAATGCTCAAAATATATGTAATGTTATAACTAAGGGATTTGTATTGATTATCAGGGTATATGTATATACAAGAGTTGAAATTAATTATGCCCTTAAGGTGTTTGTTAAAATGCCTAAATGAAACTAGTTATAAGGGAATGAGGGTTAAAGAGGTTATTAAACGGATGCAAGGTCAGATTTCGTGGGTTAGAAAAATATGGTATTTTGGGTGTCTTTGGAGTCGAATTAAATTAAGAGTTCAACATAGAAAATGTAGCTTAGGATATTGAGATGATGTCTACAAAATTTCATGGCCTGGTTCTAAGTACATTTGTCAGTAGATCTTCTAGACTACAGCTAAGTCAATTTAGGATTTTTAGTGCACTTAACAGTATGTGAATCTTCGTTGGGGGTTAGGGTTGGAATTAGCTTAGGACCTATGAATGAAAGTTAATCCTAAAATCTTGAAACACTAGACTGGAGAGTTTTGTAACTTAATTTCCAAGTATGAGAATTCTATAAATATCGGAATCTAAGGTTGACAACCAGGAATTTTACGAGTGCTCTGTTTTTGTTTATGTGAAGAATTGAGGGAGTTCAAGGCTTATTTTAGGAAAAGTCTAAAGTTAAAGTTTCAACTTGGTTTTATTAAATTTAATTAAGCATATAAATGAAAATAAACATATATTCAAGGAGGTCGTGAAATGCCTAAAAGGAGTAAACTTTAAATAATTAACTGTACTAATATACACATCCAAATAATACATATGATACCTATCTAGAAAGATATACTTTTCTATTAACAAATCCAACAAACGGAATTGGATTTCCTTTTTCCTATAGAAAGTTATGTTCAAATAACTAAGGTAAGGTCAAAACTACCAAAATCCTGCATTTTGCAGAATTTGATGCAAATTCAAAGAGTAAACTGCATTCATATACAAATCTAAAAATTACAAATGATATACCATTATAAAGCTTCATGTGTCTAGTATTTAACAAATTTTACGAAACTGGATTTGGAATTTACTAGAGGAAGATATGACTGTTAAAGTGAACACTGGTCCAAACCCTAAGTTTGGATAGTTTCAACATCTTTAACTCACTCGTAGTTTCTAACTTTTCTAATTGTTTCTTTCTACCCTATGCATTATCAACCTTACCACATAAAGTGCAATTTATATTATTTGACATGTAATAGCTTAATAGAAAACTTTCATAAAGAAACCTATATAAGTTGATAAATAAGCTCAGTAATTAAAAGGTTATAATAATAACATTTATGAACTAAGTATTATTTGGAAATATGAATTTCTGTTCCGAATCCTAATATGGACCTGATGAGATGCGCGAACGCAAGTGTAAATAATGAATGAAATCAGTTAAAGTTGAGTGGTTTAATTGTTGTCTTTTGGGGTTAGATTATTATGTGTGATTGTATGTGTATTTAAATAAATGTACAAGTGCAATGTTTTGGTGAATTATTGAATTATGGTTGAGAATTAAAATTTTTTGTGGTTGATAAGGGCTAACAAATTGAAATTTTTTTAAGAAATGATTTAATTTCCGGAACTGAGATTTAGGTGCACCTAGGATATTATGATTTAAAATTATGAGATATTCTGATTCTGATAAATTTTTTTTTAAAAAAATTGAGTGCTTAGGCCCGATGGGATGGATTATGTACGGAGATTAATATGTTGTACTAGCGCGTAAATTCCTAACAAGGGGTGATGTTGTACGGGGCTGGGTTACTCGTTGGCCCTTTGTTTGCTTTGTATGCTATTATTGCTTTGATTAATTTGTGATCCTATGAATCATGTAAATTGTGAATTTATAATGATTACAATATATTCATGTATTCTGATTTAAGACATAAACTACATGATGTTACTATATATGTTATATACTTGTGTTGAGTGATGTTAGCACCATTTGGGTATGATTTTCTATTTATTGAGTCCGTAGGACTCATCTCTTGTGGTTTTTTTTTTTTGTAACAGGAGTCCAGTACATGGTGTCACTAAGCTTGTGACTTGCCGACCGAGTATGGCAAGGTATTTTCCAGAATCTTAGACTTGCAAGCAGTGATGAAAATTTATAGTCACACTAGAACTATGGGGTGTCTAATTTTGTATGATGTAATAGTCTAGTTATTTGTCTTGCTTATGATGTGGATTGAGTGGAACTCTTTGTTGTCTTAGTGTTGTTGTGTGAAATTAGAAACATATGTGTTTGTATTTTGAGGCATGTTTCATATTCTAGGTAACCTTTGCCGAAATTTTCAATAAATTATAATTTATTATAGTAAACAAAATTTTACAATGAACTTCTGTTTTATAAAAGTTATTTTTATTCTTTAGTTGGGCCAGGAGTCATGTTTGTTACTTTGTTTTAAAATCATGGTTACAGAAGTTTGATTATTCAATCCTTCGGCCAGTCATGCTTCCATGAGGGGTGTGACAAGTTGGTATCAGAGCATGGTTTAGAGGTCTATGACTGCAAATGTAATACGTGTTGCCTTTGTTTACATATGTTACCTAGGGCGTATGTGGACTTTGTGACGTGTTTTAATTCATCCTGAAACTTCAAGGTGTGATTCTTTAATGTACCATCCTTGGCCTTATATGATGAGGCGTGCTTTGAATTGGTTTGTGTTGGTGTTGACACAATAACACGTAGTTTTCATGTTATGAGTGGTTATGATGTGAGATAATAGAACATTAGCTCCATTTAAATGTCTTTGACGAGAAACTAAGTCGTAAAAAACCATGAGTAATTTAATTGAAATTTTAAATTTAGCAAAAGTAACCTCCGTAAGAGGTAAACCCTTTAGTTTAGTTTAACTAAATAGATAGTTTTTTGTAAAACTTTTATACTTCAGATTTAGATGGGAACAATGAGAAGCAAAGGAAATAAAATATTTACTTTAGGTAGACTGGATGAATTATTAAAGAAACCTATTTTGAACCTATTTATTTTTTCACAAAATGGATAGTGAAAACACATATACACATGTAGTTCGTCCAATTCCTTCTGAACTTTCTTCTTAAGAAATATGAAAAGTTCTTCTTTTTTTTTTTTTTTTTTTTTTCATTGTTAAATTTGAAAGCTAATCCCAATATTGAATATCGAATCTTGGAATCAACACACGCATTGGTTAAAAAAAAAAAAAATCTAAATCATCATAATTCTATGTATGCTAATCAGTAAGGCATTTTGACATTTGTTACTATATGGTTTTAGGAAAAGTAGGTATTTAGGATTTCGAGTATAAACTCTATTTAAGATCTGTATACGTTCTTAAAGTGTTGGATCAGTTGTGCGTGGTTTTAGGAGATGATTAGGCAAAGGAGTTAGCTAAATATAATTAATATGATGTATGAGTAGTATAAGGTGTACTTCAATGGCGAGTTACACCGAATTCACTTGTTGGTTTGAATTTGATGAAACTTTCATTGAAGGTCTTCTTTCTAGAACCTCAAATGCGGATGTATGACTAGGTAGACAAGAAGTTTATATATTTTAATAGGTTATCTTGAGATGCTCTAATCCTTTTTGTCAAATTGTTCCAACAATATGATGATAGTTGGTGATTAAATGAAGTTCTCCTCCCTAATATTAATGATTTATTTGAGGCTCAAAATCCTTCCAAGACTCAATGTACGTTCAAAATATCACCAATTCTGAATCATAAAGAGTGATGTTCTGATAATTGTTTTCCGTACTTGGTGAAAGTATAACAATTTTGAGTCATGTCTTTTGAACTTATAAAGTTTTTGTGGATATCATAGACTTCAAAAGCAAGAAGTAAGAAGTTGCACGCGAATTATTTTGTAGGATGTTTTGAAAAATAATTATGAACTAAATATTTTGAGTGGAAAATTTTGATAAAACATATCTAAAATTTAAAACTTATTGGGGTTAGTTAGGTATTATAGTCGAATTTTTGAAAAATCTTCTCGTACAGTTGTATATTTGACTTGGTGGATTTAATGAAAATCTTCTCGTTGAGTTCTTATATTTTCATTTAACTCCGTTTATACCAATTTAACCAATCTTGGTAACACTAGTACATTATTTATTATTCAAAGTGAAAATTCTTATAGTAGTATCAGTTAATTGTTAACAGAGTGTTACAATCCGGTATGGTAATATTAGTGTTACAATCCGGTATGGTAATATTAGGAAAGTTGATTGTAAAAATGTTAAGTTTGAGATAGCAAGAAAAATTTTAATTAATGAGTAACGATATGTATGTTGAGAAGTGGTGATAAATAACATGATCTAAAAAGATATTGAATCAATAAATATTATGAATTAGAGTAAATAAGATTATATATATATATGATTTTGTATGTGCAATCAAAATAGATATTAATTGCAAACTCAGCTAACTATTATAATTTGATTATAATTTGATATAAACTAGAATAATATGGCATAAATCTCGATTATAAAAATAATGATCAGTATAGATAAAATAAATAAACGTTATACCTATAGGGATATAAAATGTACACTCACAACTAATTTAAAGTTGATTTGGATCTGGATTTTGTTTTATGTAATTGTAGTGATAATTGAAGTGATACTTATGCTAGAAATATATTTGGTATTCTTTTATTAGTTGAAAAGACAACTAGAAAATAAAATAGCAAACAATAAACCCAGTAGAGATGGGTACAATTCCATTTAACATTTTGTTTATTTGGGTTTGATTGTTGTAGTTTTATGATTAGGATTAGGTTTATCATTGGATAAACTCCATTGCTAATATTGACAACCAATTATCGTATAAACATGGAGTTGTTTTAAACGAGCAAGACAACTAGTTGTTAATAGAATCTATTGTTGACTTTCTGTAAATTACTTGTTTAGGCGAGAATTTCTGAATATATTGTAAGCTAAACCTATAGCGATAAATAACTAACCTGAAATAAATAAGGAAAGTACAATAACTATATCAATAAATTAGTACAGCATATTAGTAATAGTAGCAGCAAAAGTTTTGTAACATGAAAATTACATGTCACGTATATCAATACTATGTAGATAACTACATTGTAATACGTATCAGATAAATCCTGGATATTTCAAGTCTTTTAATCAACTGATTTAACCTTTAGAACATATATATTCTTTAGAGCAAAAATGAAAATTTAGAAACTATTGTTAACCAAGGAAAATAATTCAAAACTGAAAGTAAATATAAGCTAATTTATTTTATTCAAGTAATTATCTGATTTAGTTCATCAATCTGAATTTTAAATAAGGAATGTGATATGATTTTGAACGTGAATTGGGATTTAGGTGTGTAATTATTAGAGTAGCTGCAACAGAGGCGTGGTGGGCTAATAACTCACATGTTCCAGGAAGTCAAAATGAACGAGAACCTGACTTGTGAGAATTGATCAATGGCAAATATAAATAGACAAGTTCACAAATTTTGATTAATCATTTGGTGAAAATAAGAAACAAGAAATCACATGGGAACTATATATATATATATATATATGTGAAAATTTAATTTCCACCATTCTAGTGGGTCACTGGGAATTTGAAAGAAACATGTGCAATTTAAGTGATGTGTATAATACCAAAGTAAGTAAGAGAACGAATTAGAAAACGATTTTTTTTATAAATGAATATATATACATAAAACACAAGTTAATTATGAGCACACAAGTTGAATTTTGACTTTGATATTTAATCTTTTTGTCTTTTGTTATATTTCACAATTTTTTTTTTCCTTTTGGGTGATTCACCACCTTTGCACTCCTTCTTCTACTACTTTGGTGACTCTAGAATTTTCTGGTTACTGATTATGGCAGTCGAGAAAAAAAATACCTCCTATCCTTCTTATTTATATGTGTCGCTCCTCTTAATTCAGCCCTCCCTAATCCAGAGAGTTCAAGTTAGGATGGCAGTAGCAACCTCTTTGTGACCATGCCTTGCTTTTTCTTTCCTCTGTTTTGGGTGGTAATGAATTCCTTGCTAAACCATCCTTCTTGTAGCTGTTTTTTTTTTTTTTTTTTTAAACTTTGATGGCTATTCCTTCTTCCTTCAATTTCAGTTCTTTTGCTAGCTGTAAACAGTCCAATTTCAATTCCAATTGAGTCACTAAAGAATAGCTTTCTAAGCTCCAATTGTGAGGGCAGACTACTGTACTCTTCTTTGTGTGACTGTTCAACAAGAAAAAAATGAGGGGGGACGCTAATCTTTGGCTCAGGGCAGCAAGGAAAGGAGTCCAAGCTACCTTCAATTGGCAGCACATCTCCTTCATAACAGCTGTTAAGGACAACTTCCAATATTTTGGGTGAAACCTTCTCCAATCATGGGATGTTTCTTGTTTGTGTTGGCAGCCTTCTCCAACCGTGGGATGCTTCTTGTTTTTGTTGGCAGCCATCCTTGAAGGTGGAAGCAGCTCCAGCCATTGGCAACAAGAGTTTCATTGATGGCAGCCACAACTCCACCAACGGCAACCTTAATCCTCTAGGCCAACTGTGAGTTGGTAATTCCCTTGCCTTCATGCAATTCATTTCTTTTCCTCCTTGGTTGCTAATATTTAGATGAAGGGTTGGAATTAGTATGAATAAAGGTGTAAGAATGGAAGCTTGAAAGTGATTAACTTGGAGGTTTTAGAGTGAATGGGTGTTGAATTTTCATAATTCAATCTTTTAAATAGATAAATCAATTTTAGAGTTAATGTTAAAAATATGTGTAATGTTATAATTGAGGGATTTGTATTGATTATCATGGTATATGCATATATATAGATATACCTATACAAGAGTTGAAATTAATTATGCCCTTAAGGTGTTTGTTAAAATGCCTAAATGAAACTAGTTGTAAGGGAATGAGGGTTAAAGAGGTTATTAAACGGATATAGGGTCAAATTTAGTGGGTAAGAAAAATCTGGTATTTTGGATACATTTGGAGTTGAATTAAATTAAGAGTTCAAAAAAGAAAATGTAGCTTAGGATCTTAAGATGATGTCTACAAAATTTCATAGCCTGTTTCATGTATATTTGTCGGTAGATCTTCTAGACTGCAGCTACCTAAAACAGGATTTTTAGTGCACTGAAGTTAGTCCGGGAGTCTTCGTCGAGGGTTGAGGTTGAAATTAGCTTAGGACCTATGAATGAAAGTTGTTCCTACCATCTTGAAACACTAGACTAGATAGTTTCGTAACTTAATTCCCAAGTATGATAATTCTATAAACATCGGAATCTAAGGTTGACAACCAGGAATTTTACGAGTGCTATGTTTTTGTTTATATGAAGAATCGAGGGAGTTGAAGGCTTATTTTAGGAAAAGTATATAAATAATAAAGCTATCTAAATTCCTAAAGTTAATGTTTCAACTTTGTTTTATTAAATTTGATTAACATGTAAGTGAAAATAAACATATATTCAAGGAGGTCATGAAATGCCTAAAATGAGTAAACTTAAAATAATTAATTGTACTAATATACACATCCAAATAATACATATTATACCTATCTAGAAAGATATATTTGTCTATTAATAAATCCAACAAACGGAATTGGATTTCCTTTTTCCTAGAGAAAGTTATGTTCAAATAACTAAGGTAAGGTCAGAACTGCTAAATCCTGCGTTTTACTGAATTTGATGCAATTTTAAAGAATAAACTGCATTGATATAAAAATCTAAAAACTACAAATAACATACCATTATAAAGCAGTGTCTAGTATTTAATAAATTTTATTAAACTGGATTTGGAATTTACTAGAGGAAGATATGATTGTTAAAGTGAATACTGGTCAAAACCCCAAGTTTGGATAGTTTCAACATCTTTAATTCAATTGTGCTTTCTAACTTTTCAAATAGTTTCTTTCAACCCTATGCATTATCAAGACATTTAAAATGTCTTTTCATTATCAACCTTACCATATAAAGTACAATTATATATACTCGAGATATAATAGTTTAATAGAAAAGTTTCATAAAGAAACTTATATAAGTTGATATATAAGCTTAGTAATTAAAAGGTTATAACAATAACATTTATGAACTAAGTATTATTTGGAAATATGAATTTTTGTTTCGGATCCTAATATGGACCTGATGAGATATGCGAACACAAGTGCAAATAATGAATGGAATCAGTTAAAGATGAATGGTTAATTGTTGCCTTTAGGGGCGAGATTATTATGTGTAATTATATGTGTATTTAAATAAATGTACAAGTGCAATGTTTTGGTGAGTTATTGAATTATGGTTGAGAATTGAAATTGTTTGTGGTTGATAAGGAACAACAAATTGGAATTTTTATAAGAAATGATTTTTTTTTTCGAAACTGAGATATTGGTGCACCTAAGATATTCTGATTTAAAATTATGAGATATTCTGATTATGATAAATGTTTTTTAGAAAAATTGAGCTCTCAGTCCTGGTGGAATGGATTATGTATGGAGATTAATTTATTGTGCGAGGGCGTAGATGCCTAGCAAAAGGTGATACTGTTATGCGGGGCTGAGTTACTCGCTGGCCCTTTGTTTGCTTTGTATGCTATTATTGCTCTGATTAATTTATGATCTTATGAATCATTTAAATTGTGAATTTATGACGATTACAATGTATACATGTATTGTGATTTAAGACATGAACATTGTTACATGATGTTACTATGTATGTTATATACTTGTGTTGAGTGATGTTAGTACCCTTTGGGTATGATTTTCCACACAAGGAGTCCGTAGGACTCACCGGACTCTTGTGGATTTTTTTTTTTAGTAACAGGAATCCAGCACATGATGTTGTTGAGCTTATAACTTGCTAACTGAGTACAGCAAGGTATTTTCTAGAATCTCATACTTGAAGGCAGGGATGAAAATTTGCAGTCACACTAGAACTGTGGGGTGTCTAATTTTGTATGATGTAATAGTCTAGTCATTTGTCTTGCTTATGATATGGATTGAGTGGAACTCTTTGTTGTCTTTATGTTGTTGTGTGAAATCAAAAACATATGTTTTTGTATTTTGAGGCATGTTCCATATTCTGGGGAATCTCTGCCGAAATTTTCAGTAAATTATAATTTGTTTTGGTAAACAAACTTTTACAGTGAACTTCTGTTTTATAAAATTTATTTTTATTCTTTAGTTGGGTCAAGAGCTATGCTTGTTACTTTTTTTTTGAAGTCATGGTTACGAAGGTTTGATTATCCAATCCTCCGGCCAGTCATGTCTCTGTGAGGGGTGTGACACAAATGTTGTTCAGCAATAAGACGACATGACGTAAGATGTTTCCACATTGGAGAAAAACTAGCAGGCTTTGTAGTTGAGTCTTACAAAATCTTTGGCTATTTGCTTAGTTTAGTAAGTTTCTACTGAAAATTGTTTTTTACATTTAGAGTTTAATTCTCTTGTTTTCTTGCTTGCTTAGCTATTTTAATTTAGTTTAGATCAAAGATTAACACCCCATTTATTTACTTTGCTGTTTTGAGTGCATATCAGTTAGTTTGCATATTTATAACATATTACCGTCACTTTCTTTTTTCTATGTGCACCCTCTAGCTTCCTTGTGATGCTGCCGAGTTCCTTTGCTTTCCTTTCTTCTTCTTGACGGCACATTCAAGTTTAATTCATTAGTTTCAGGTGTAGTGAAAATCTTTTTGTTGTTCACCTAGTGAAGGTAAGCTATTTTTTTTTTTTCCTCCTTTCCTTCCTCTTTGTTCTAGCTTGTCTCCTTCCCCTTTGTTGTCGTGTGGGCCATCTTTTTTTAGTGAGTGTGTGCTCTGTTTTAAGCCAAGAAAATTCCAACCACGTATGCATAAAATTCTACCTGTGAGCTTGAAGGTTTTGGTGTGGGTGTGTGACCATGTGGGGTATTTGTGCTAGTCAAAGAAAAGGGAGTTGTACAACTTTAGCAAGGGCTATATGCCCTGTTTTAGTATACTTTGCAGTCATGAGGAAGGAGAGTAAGCAATAGTTATGGTTAACAAGTTTTCTTGGCTAAAATACCTTTGTCCTCAGATTGTATGAATCAAGGTAGCTAGCAGCTGCCAAGTAGTCCATAAGGCTTGGAATAATTTGAACTACTCCGAAGCTCAAGTATAAAACAATTTTTGAGAGCTAATCTTGATTTTAAGTTGTTATAGAAATAAGGAGTTAGGTGCAGAAATTTTATTGTCTTAGAACTTTGATTTAGTAAATTAGTTAATTGTTAGACAGTGTTGTGAAATTCTGGTTTGGGTGAATTTGTTATAAATCATTTAAACTTAATTAGAAATGAAAAGTAAGTTAGTGGAAGTAACCAAGTTGTGTTTTAGGAATTATGTTATTGTTTTGTACATGGAATTTTAAACAATTAGTGAGTTGATTAGGAGTGTATAATTCATGTTTGGATGAAAGCTAAAGAATTAGCTTAATAAGTTAGTTGAAATCCTTTTAAACTTAGTTAGGAATATGAAGTAAATAATTTAGGATTCAAGTAGGTTAATATAGAAAAGTTAAAGACATGCATTAAAAATTAGAATTTGAATCATGTTAATATTAAAAAGCTTGATTTTAAGCTTTGATCAAAAACTAGATAAATAGATTAATTAAAGTCAATAATTGATATATGAATAAAAGGAAAGTTTATGAGTTAGAGGGATTTATAAGGTATGTATATTTAGATATACATATATGTGCAAGAAAGTAAATATATCATTAAGGTGTTCAATAAAAGTTTAGAAGGAATGAGTTTCTAAAAACTATATGAAGTGTATTTATGTAAATTAAGAAATCGTAAAGTGAATTTTGAAATGATTATTGTAAATAACATTGGATTGATGATTTTTAGCTCTGGATTGTGTCGAGTATATTCCGACACCTTCTTAGACTAGACTGACTAACAATCCAAATCCTTGAGCTTTGTGAGTGAATTACTTGCACTTTGGTTGCCAGATTATTATGTACAATTGTATGTGTATTTAAATGTGCTATATGGAAAGAAAAAAGTAATAAGAAAGTGCAGTATTTCAGTAATTTATTTGAATTATGTTTGTTTGATAAGGGCCAACAAAGTGAAATATTCTGATAAATGTTTTTAAAAAATAAAGTGCTCAGCCCTAGTGGGAAGGATTCTGTACGGAGATTAATCTATTGTGCGGGTGTGAACATGCTTAGTGGGGGTGTGATACTGTTGTGTAGGGCTGAGTTACTTGTTGGCCTTTTGCTTGTTGTGTATGCTTTGATTGATTTATTAAAGACTGTGAATTCTGGATATTTGAATTGATTTATATGTGTTATGAAACATGTGAAGACTTTCTTCTTTAAAAAGTACATTCATACTAAGATTGTTTAATCCTAAGTTTTTGATAATACACTCTTCGCACTCTGCATCAGAACAACATTGAGATTTTTCATAATTTTCACACTCATAGTCAGATTTTTCCACTTCTGAGTTTAACTTTGACTTTTTTGAGGGTTGCTCTAAAATAAAAGCAAAAGTCTCTTCTTTTTCTTTTTTAGAGTCTTCTAAGGATCTTTTTAATCCTTCATCTATCTGAAGAGCATTTATCTTCTTTTTAACTCAATATTTATTTTGATAATGTCCTGATTTGGCACATTTATAGCAAATAGGAACTTTTCTAAAATTAGTTTCCTTTGCTATAGGTATTTTACTTAGTTCTTGATTTCCTATTTTAGTTTTGTCCTTTTTTTTTTTTATATAGAATATTTTCTCTTGTATGGCTTATTAGAGTACTTTTTATTAAATTTTTGAGTCTTTTTTAGATTGTTTGTGACTCCTTGTAGGGTAACCAAATTGTTCATATAAGGTTCCTAAAGCCTTCTTTCCACTTATTATTATTATTTTTATTTATCTATTTGGTGTTTTAACCTTATATCATTACATAAAGATATTCCTACGGAAACTACTTCTGAAGCTAATTCTCCATAAGGAATTAGGCCATTCTTTATGATATCTAAAAGCTCTTTCAAGCCAATTAAAGAATCTAGGTTTTTTATGAAATTTTTTCATATACTGTTTATGCATAGAAATCCAATAGTTTCTTTCCTTTTTACTAAAACTAGTGTAAAATCATTTATGCTTATATATGAAAAGATGAAGAGAATCTTTTAAAGATAACATGCAGACACTGTGTCCCATCTCTAAAGGGGTAGGAGAGGTATTTCTAGAGGGTGACTTTAACTCTTGATCTAGTTTCCAAGTTTCAGATAATTTAACCTAATCCCAAATTATAGCTTTAGGTACTACCATATTTGTTGAGCTAGATTAGCTATAAACAAAGTTGTTTCACCTTTCTTAGATTCTATTCTAGTATTAGGTGCCATGGTATTCATAACTTTGTAATAGATCCTATATATTCGCACAACATTTTTTTATCCGGGTAACATATCAAAACCATAAGATTGTATATTTAATGTTAAAGCTCTCATTAGATTTTGATCTGTTAATGAGATAGAAAAGTTTGGATAGTAGCTAAAAAATATAGGGCCATGATATAAACTTGATTAAATATATTCTAATAAGGAATCTAAGAATTTATTGTGCCTTGTATCTCTTACACATATTAAGGCTGAAGTGTTTAGTCCCGATCTTGTTAAGGGTTTTAACTCAACCTGAACCATTCCTATGTGAAGATACTTAAACTTCTTTTTATGTTCTTCAATTAATTTAGAAGAAAAAAGCTTAACGTATCTTGTCCTTCTTTTAAAGGCATTGATTCTTCCATGGTTTTGATTATATAGTCTTGTTTTAGACTAAAACTTCTTTTTCTATAGATATGCTTATCGAAAGTTTGTGATAGATTCTAGTTTTGTAATTCTTTTTCTACATTTTCTACTAATATAATTTCTTTATTATTTTTAGAAAAACTACTGGAACTAGAACCAGAAGAATTAACATGGTTAGAGAACTTTCTTAAGATGTTAGCCATTAAAACTTCAAGTTAAAGAAGTAAACTATCACTACAACGAACTACACGAGTTTTCCGATGCCTCGACTTTGTTTCCTAGGTTTTTCTTCTTAACTGTGAAGATTTAGACTAATATTTAAGATTATTCCTAATCGCTGCTAACCTATGGCTCTAATACCAATAGGATAAGCACAAACTAAACAAACACAAACTAAAAAAGAGCAAATAAAAGCAAATTCAAAGATATAATAAACAAAGTCTTTTATTATACATGAAACATAGTACAAAGAAAAGATACTTACATTAAAGTAGGAAAATAGTCACATGTACAAGCTTTGAATTTTCCAACTGTAAACTTGAAGATTTTCAGCTTGTCAAACATGCAAGACTTATCTTACGATAACTTTACACTCAAAACACTCAAGAACTTACTAAACACTCCAAAGGAAAAACTTACTTCCAGCCCAGGAATACAAGAGACTTATATAAACTTAAAAAGTAACACCCTTAAGATAAGGATGAATAAAGTAGATTCATTTAGATAAGGCACTTTATCTTGTCTGGGCACGTGTCCTAGATAATTTGGAGTCGAATCTCCAGAAAATAAGAGAAAGATACCTTTTAATAAAAGTAAATCTGCCAACAATGTTGGCTTTAACATCAAAAACAAACTTCTTTTTGAAAAGTAAATCTTTTTGAAATACATTACTTTTCAAAAGTAATTCAAGGATGGGTCCATTCCTCAAGAAAATCTTTAGCTCCTTCATCATCCAGATCTTAAGAATTTGAAAATATGCTGGATCATCTTGACTTATGTCTGAACAATTATCTTCAAAAATTTTTAATAATTCATTTTGAACATCATCTTTAGAAGAAGAGGCTAATAAACATTTAACCATATCTAAAACATTTTTATTTTTAGTTAAATAAGGTTTATGAGCTGAGGCTTGGGATCTTAAAATTCTCAATTTTTGAAAATTATTAAGATTTGCTTCAAAATTAGAAAAATTATCCCACCATTTGATTTAGGTTCTTCTGATTAACCATGGGATTGTCTGATTAATCTCGAAAATTGAAGTAGTATAGTCCTTCAAGATATATTTCCATTTTACTATCCATGGGATTTGATATAGGATACAAGACATGACCACTTGATCTTGAGGATCTAGAGAATTATTATTCTCACAAAATCTTGTCCAGTATTGATGATGGATGTAAGGAATGATGCCTATGATACACTCATATTATTCTATCTTTTTGGTACCCTATTCCTTTTATGTATATTTTATGTTTTACTTTAGTTAAGTCTTGTTTTATGTAAAACTATGCTTTGTAGACATAAAGAGTAAAATGGAGCTAAGTAGAGCATTTTAGCATGTAATGGAGCTAAGGACTAGAATGAGCACATTGAGACTGTAATAATCCGATATAGTAAAGTCTAGTTTTAGATATAATAGGTAAATTTCATTTATAAAATAACAACCATATAAACGAATTAAATAAATAACAATAAAATTAAACATATCATAAACCGGAATCGTAATGGTACATTTTAGTGATGGGTATAATAACTAAGTAAATAAGAGAGTATACATGAATGATATGGGTGCAAGTGATAAGGACATGATAATGAACCAACAACTGTCACAGCAACCATCACCAGTACCACCATTCTTACAACCAAATAGGTGTATAGGAAAATATATCCCATTTTAGCTTTGTGATAACCCAATAGTCTAGCGTACATCTTAGTATGTCGTACATAGATTATTGCAAATAATTAAATAATAATTTTTATAAAATAAAATAAAATAAAAGGGTATGTGATATTGGTAAATTTAAAGTCCACTACCTTAGTGGATGACTTGGACTTAGATTTTTATTCCTTGAGAACTCTAGTACAGATGAAATTATTATATATATATTTAGGTGTGTATATATATAAGTTAGAGCTTTATAATTATTTAGATTTATTTAATGGAATTATTTACACCACATGTTCAAGAGTGGTTAATTATTGGTAATATTTTATTATTTAGTTGCTTTCTTCTCTTTCATTCATCACTTCTCGTAGACTTAGCCCCTAAGACATAGTGCATTTCCTTGTGTCGGTGAAATCAACTTTGAATCTTTTTGTTGGCCGATGAAGTGGTGGATGGTAGCCAAAAAATTTTCGTTCCTTACTCTTCCGTTTTTTTCCTTGTGGGAATATTTTACTTGCTAAGATTAAGCTCCTACAAACCATTCTTGTGGGTGTTGGCTTGGCTGTCTTGTGCGGGGGCAGCAATTCAGTTTGGAGTGTTTCTAGCGAGAAAACTGAGTTTCAAATTTAGGTTGCAGTGGAGGTTGGTTGGGGGTTTTTGTTGTTGTGGAGTTGAGGGTAAAATGGTGGCTAGATATTGTGGTTTTAAGGGCTGACAAACTTGCTATGTTTTTCTAGGTTTGTCAGTAGCTGGGTACTCTTGCTTTCAGGCCTTGTTGCTCAGCCATTCCAACTCCCATCATTGCCATAAAGAAGGCAATGACCTTGCCGTTTGGAACTAGGACAGCAGCTGCTAAAGTTACTCAATCTGTGTGGGTTTCCTTGTCAACGTGATCCTTACCCTTAGTGTAGTTGGAAGTGGTTTTGGCTGCCAAGTAACCTAAAGTGTCAAGTGGTAAGAAAGCTTATCAAGCAAACGTTAAGTGTAATTTACTGGTAGCCTACTATAGAGTGATAGAGAATTTAGGTGGTTGTTTGTTATATTCTTATAATTAGTGAAGTAAATTAGAAGCTAGTTGAGTTTAATAAAAAGAGATAAGTAAGAGTTGAGGAAAACATATGAATTATAGAAGAGGATTAAGTAAATTAGAAATAATAGTTGAAATTTGATGGTATTCTTGAAAGAAAGATTTAATTTAAGTTGTTAGTTTATTTTAGGTAATTAAGGTAAGTGGAATTTTATAGTTAACAAGTGAATATGATGAAATTGTTAGAATTGTGGCTATTGTATTAAGGTGTATGTGTATAAATATCAACTGATACAAATAAAAAAAATGAAATATACATGCTAGTGATGTGATAAAATATTTAAAGGAATGTAAATATCAATGTATACATAAAAGTTAATTTACATAAGTCTCATTAGTTACATAGTAAATTAGAAGATATGGAAATTAAATAAGTTAACGTTAAACTATAAAATTTGAGTTCTTGAATAATTGAAGTAATTAGCCTTATTTTAAAATGCTTTGTAGAATATTTGAAAAGAAGCTAGTTTTTAAATAGGATGTTAAGTGTTTATATATATTAAAATTTTCAACTTCAGATTATATCGAGAATACTCCGGTACCATCGCAGTAGAGACGGAATGATGAGAATCATTCTTGAACTTTGTGAGTGGTTAATTGTTGCCTTTGGGGGCTAGATTATTATGTGTAATTATATGTGTATTTAAATATAAATATGTAAGTGCAATGTTTTATTGAGCTGTTTGAATCATGCTTGTTTGAAATTATTTGTGGTTGATAAGGGCAAATTGAAATTTTTCTGAGAAATGATTTTTATTTTTGGAACCGAGATCTAGGTGCACCTAAGATATTCTAACAAATGTTTTTTTTTATATATAAAAAATTGAGTGCTCGGCCTCAATGGGATAGATGATGTACGGAGATTAATCTGTTGTGCGAGCACGTAAATGCTCGATGGGGGTGTAAAACATGTGATTCGTGGCTTTATGAGAATTACACGTACGTGCTTGTACTATTGGATTAAAACATGAATACTGGTACTTGAGATTAAACGATGATATATGTGCTTTGAGTGATGCTAGTACCCTTTGGGTACGATTTTTCACTCACTAAGTCCGTAGAACTCACCCTTCCTTGTTGATATTTTTTTTTAGTAATAGGATCTCAAGGATGGCTACTACCGATAATAAACTTTGCTGAGTGTTTGGTGGCAAGGTAATTATTCAAAATCTCAATCTTGAAGTCAAAGGGTGAAAGTTTGCAATCACACTAGAGCTGTGGGGTGTCTGGTCTTATGATGTGTAATAGTCTAGTTGATTGTTATCATGATAAGAAACGGAGCGGAGCTCCTTGGTTATATTGTCATTGATGTTGTTGTTGTAGTGTAAAAACATGATTATGTATTGTTTATATTTTTGGTATGTTCCATTACAAGGAATCTCTGCCAAAATTTTTAGTAAATATTATGTATTCAGTAACAAGTCTATGTTTAAATTTTAATTAAGTAAAGATTTTATTGGTTTTAAATATAATCATTTTGATAGTCATGTGTGTTTAGTAGTGATGAAGTCAGGGTTACGGAGGGTTGGTTATCCAATCCTCCGGCCAGTCATGCCTCCGTGAAGGGGTGTGATAGAGACAAATCTATTAGTTGATGAAGTGCAAATCCTAATTGGACTTGGAATCCTAGTGGCAATAAAGGATTTCTACATTTGGAATCCAACTTTGGCAAGGAATTTTATTAGGATTAGGATTGAAAGAAGATCAAAAAATCATATTAGATTAATTGATGCTAGTTAATTGATTAATGTCTTTGCATGGTTAATTAACATGAGTAGTAAAAGTAGCACTTGAATTAAATCTGAGTTTATTTGAGTGTTGCTTGGAAAATCTAATCTAGACTAAGTTAATGCCGCTTGTGTGTTAATTGGAGATAGAATCTGTGAGAAAGTCTTTTCCTGATGAGAAGTTGTATGCTATGTATGACATTTGGCCATGGTATGCTGATTTGGTTAACTTTTTAGTTACCAAAAAATTTCCTCAAGGTTTGTCCAAATCTCAAAAAGATAAGTTTAAAGCTGATGCTAAATATTATGTTTGGGATGACCCACATTTATGGAAGTTTTATGCTGACCAAGTCATAAGAAGGTGTGTACCCCAATGTGAGTATAACTTTATCCTTACCTTTTGCCATTCTTATGCTTGTGAAGGACATTTTGGTGCGAAAAGACCAGCTCAGAAGGTACTCACATGTGGTTTTTATTAGCCTACCTTGTTTAAAGATGCATATACTTTTTGCAAATCATGTGAACGATGCCAAAAAATAGTATAACTTATCGTGATCAAATGCCTTTAACTTCTATTCTTGTATGTGAAATCTTTGATATTTGGGGTATTGATTTCATGGGTCCTTTTCCCTCTTCTTTTGGAAATATTTACATCTTGCTTGCTGTTGATTATATGTCTAAATGGGTTAAAGCCCAAAGCAATCATTAGAGATCGTAGCAAACATTTTTTGTAATCTATCCATGGAAGCTCTGCTTCAAAAATACAACATTATTAAATGTACCTCCACAGCTTACCGTCCTCAAACAAGTGGCCAAGCTGAAATTTCTAACCAAGAGATCAAATCCATCCTTGAAAAGACGATGCAACCTTAAAAGATTGGAGCTTAAGGTTGAATGATGCTTTAGGCTTATAGGACTACATAAAATCACCTATTGGAATGTCTCCATATAGTTTGATTTATGGAAAACCATGTCACCTACTAGTAGAACTTGAGCATCGTGCTTTTTGGGCCATTAAGCAATGCAATATGAACTTCGATGCTGCTAGATATCATAGGAAGTTACAATTGTAAGAGTTTGAAGAGATAAGGAATGATGCCTACGATAATGCAAAGATATACAAGGAAAAGACTAAGGCACTCCACGACAAAATGATTTCGAGAAAAGAATTTCAAATTAGGCAAAAACCACTTGTTTCATGCACGACTAAAGCTTTTTCCAGGTAAGTTACATTCTCAATGGATTGGACCCTTTGTTGTTACTAATATCTTTCCTCATGGTGTAGTTGAAATTCAAAGCTTAGAAACAAAGTGTTCAAGGTGAATGGGCAACGGTTGAAAACCTTTCTATGAAGGTTTTAAGGAAGTGGTTGTGGAGGAGGTTGACTTGGCCGAACCTACATAGATTGATGAGCATGGAGTCAAGCCAAAGACATTAAACAAAGGCACTAATTAGGAGGCAACACAACAAAAAAGACAAACGCAAACTAGATTTGCTTTCCTCTTTCTCTTTCTCTTATCTTTTCGTCCTTTATTTTAGTACATGTGTGACTTTTCTTCTCTCTTTCTTACTTTGATTTCTACATTGAGGACAATATAATGCTTAAGTGCAGTGGGGGAGGAGGATTTAGTGTTTCTTTTTGCTTTTGGTATGTTTTGTTTTTATTTCATGCGTTTATGTGTGTTTCCTTTTCTTTTGCAAGTGAAACCTTAAATGTTTTAGCTTTGTCTTTTGATCTCCCAAGAGTTGATGAGAATATGTGTATTATAGTGAGATAAACTGAATAAATGAGTTAACTTGCAATCTTGAGCTTACTTGGTTTAAGGATTAACTTTGAAAGCTTGTCATGCTGACTTAGTAGTTGTTTTACCTTCATGAGCTTTTGAGCATTCAACATGTCTTTTTTGTTGTGTATTATTCATTCAATGTGTGGTGCATCTCTAGAAGATGCTTTATATCTTGTTAAGACTACATTTG
Source organism: Quillaja saponaria (assembly GCA_029379385.1). NCBI lineage: Eukaryota > Viridiplantae > Streptophyta > Magnoliopsida > Fabales > Quillajaceae > Quillaja > Quillaja saponaria. Next base: position 20,920,583 of record CM055607.1, read on the forward strand.
AATTGCATAAATCCATGAAAAGTAATAAAGACACTTAGAATTTTTAACCACTTGAGCAAAAAACAAGCTAGCCTTATTCATGATGATTCGCTAGTGAGCCAATTTTGAGCTTATTTATCCTTTTTCTTTTAACCCATGTTTGTGAACCTAAATCCTTCATATGTTCCCTTTTTCCTTAGCCTTGGAATTGTAGAGCATGTGTACCTTATTATGAACATTAGGTCATAGTTGGAATTCATGAGAAAGGTTGTTGCATGATGGGAATTGATTGTAAATTGTACCATTCGGTTATGAAGAAAAGAGGAGAACAATTCCAAGTTCTTCATGGAAAAAAAAAAGAAAAGAAAAAGAAAAGGTGATGACCAAATGTTGGTGGAAAAGGATGAAAGAAAGTGTTCCCTTTTATTTTTAAGTAATATCATGTTGTGGGAACTTGAAAATCAAAGGAAGCTTGGTATTTGTGCTTAATTTCCTATGATGAATTAGTGAACATTAAGTTTCTATGGTCTACTAGTTCTTTAGTTTTTAACCTTTTCTTTACCTTTTTCTTACCTACCCTTTTAGCCTAGCTCCATTACAACCATGAATAAAGACATTTTGATTCATGTTATGCATGTGACACTTTCGTAGTGGAGATGAGATTGAAGAGCACGCTTATGGTAGATCTTAACATTGATTGAATTTGAGTTTAAACACTTTAAGCCATAAAACACTTGAGTGTTGGAATTTATATGAATGAGAGGACCTGTTATTTAGGTATGACATGCATTTAAGTTTTAAACTAAGAAGGGTTATAAGATTGTTAAGTGTTCAAATTCATGAAAATATTCTTTCTTATAATGCTTATACTCTTTGAGATTGTTGGGAGATTAGAAGTGGAGTTTGGTGCTTAGAAGGTCTTCATTTGTTGTTTTCTTTTTGTTTTCTAATTTTTGATTTTGAACATTGTTAGTTTCAACTTTATCTTTTCTTTTCTTGTTTGAGGACATGCAAGTACTAAGTGTGGGAGAATTTGATACACTCAAATTATTCTATCCTTTTACTACCCTATTCTTAGTGTTTTTTGCATATTTTATGTCTTACTTTAGTTTTACTTATCTTGTTTTGTGTAAAACTGTGCTTTTAATGGAGCTAAAAATGTAACATTTGAGCATATAATGGACCTAAGGACTAGAATGAGCACATTGAGACAAATCTATGAGTTGGTGAAGTGCAAATCCTAATTGGACTTGGAATCCCAGTGGCAATAAAGGATTTCTACATGAGGAATCCAACTTTGGCAAGGAATTTTATTGAGATTAGGATTGAAAGAAGATGACAAGAATTAGCTACTAAGTAGGAAAAGACTCCTTCTTGTTTAGTAGTCCTTGCCACCCTTATACTCTATAAACAAGGGAGGTATAAGGCTGATTGAGAAGTACCTTTTCATGCACTTTTCTTCTTCTTCTCTCTCAAAATTTCAACAATGAACATAATATTTTCTTTTCAATTAATGATGATGCTAGCTTAAGTTTTTGTTCAATTGTAAGAGGTAAGTAACCTTGACTAATGAAGCTACTATGAAAATCTATTTTTAAGAGGAAATTTGATGTTATATGCAAATGCAAGTATTCATGTTTTTCTTGGTTAACTACTTAATAATTATGTGTTTTAGTTTGTTAGGATGTACACATGATAGATTGATACATGTAATCTGATGCTAGTTAATTGATTTATGTCTTTGCATGGTTAATTAACATGAGTAGTAAAACCAGTACTTGAATTAAATCTGAGTTTATCTGAGTTTATTTGAGTGTTGCTTGGAAAATCTGATCTAGACTAAGTTAATGCTGCTTGTGTGTTAATTGTTTAAAATCAATTGCACTTATCTAGTTCGTAATGCTTTCATGTAATTAAATCCATAACGCTTGAGGTTGTTATGTGATTAATTTTAGTTATTCCGCTTGACCTAATTAACAAAGAGGTAAGGATAGGTGGGAAAGACTTGTTTCCATGGTTAATTTGCAAGCATATGTGTATATTCAAATTGATATTTGTTTGTTTCAATGTTTAATAGCTCATGAATCATGGCAAAAACTTCTTTGCAGTTAAGTTTTACAAATCTTTGGTTATTTGCTTAGTTTAATAAGTTTCTACCGAAAATTGGTTTTTACATTTAGAAATAATTTCTCGTTTTTCTTGCTTGCTTAGTAATTTTAATTTAGTTTAGATCAAAGATCAACACCCCATTTATTTACTTTGCTGTTTTGAGTGCATATTAGTTAGTTTGCATACTTATAGCATATTATCATCACAACCTATTTTAGAACTCCATTCATTTTTATTATTGCTCATTATAGTATTTGGCTTAGGATTTGTACTTGAACTTGTTGTGCTCTTTTGCTTTAGTTTAATTTAATTAAATAATAACTACTTGCTTGAGTTGAATTTGATTAACTTAATTGATTCTGTGTGGGATCGATACCCTACTTACTATACTACAAATATAGTTAGTTAGGTTTTAATTTGATGAACATTGACGACTCATCAGCCTACGATAATGCAATAATTTACAAGGAAAAGACTAAGGCATTCCATGACAAAATAATTTTGAGAAATTAATTTCAAATTGGGAAAAAGTTCTCCTGTTTCATTCACAATTAAAGCTCTTTTCAAGTAAGTTACATTCTCGATGGATTGGACCCTTTGTTGTTAATAATATCTTTTCTCATGGTGTAGTTGAAATTCAAAGCTTAGAAACAAGCAAAGAAGTGAATGGGCAACGGTTGAAACCTTTATGTGAAGGTTTTAAGGAAGTGGTTGTGGAGGAGGTTGACTTGGCCGAATCGACATTAGATTGATGAGCATGGAGTCGAGCCAAAGACATTAAACAAAGGCACTGATTGGGAGGCAACCCAACCAAAAAGAAAAATGCAAACCAGATTTACTTTCTTCTTTCTCTTTCTCTTTTCTTTTCATCCTTTATTTTAGTACATGCATGATTTTTCTTCTTCTCTTTCTTACTTTGATGTCTACATTGAAGACAATGTAGTGTTTAAGTGTGGGGGGGGAGGGGGAGGGGGAGGGGGGAGGATTTAGTGTTTCTACAAGCTTTTGGTATGTTTCTTTTTTATATCATCCGTTCATGTGTGTTTCCATTTCTTTTGCATTCGAAACCTCAAATGTTTAGCTTTGTCTTTTGATCTCCCAAGAGTTAATGAGAATGTGTGTATTATAGTGAGATAAACATAATGAATGAGTTAACTTGGAATTTTGAGCTTACATGGTTTAAGGATTAACTTTGAGAGCTTGTCATGCTGACTTAGTAGTTGTTTTATCTTTGGGAGTTTTTGAGCATTCAACATGCCTTCTTTGTTGTGAGTTATTCATTCAATGTGTTGTGCATTTCTAGAACTTGCTTCATATCTTGTTAAGACTACACTTATTGCATGTATGCATGTTGCATGAAAGTGATAAAGGCACATAGGATATTTAACCACTTGAGTAAAAAACAAGCCAATCTTATTCATGATGATTCTCTAATGAACCAATTTTGAGCTGATTTATCCTTTTTTTTAAACTCATTTTTATGAACCTAAACCTTTCATATGTACACTTTTCCCTAGCCAAGGAATAGTAGAGCATGTGTACCTTATTATGAACATTGGGTTATAGTTGGAATTCACTGTGAATTGTACTATTCGGTTATGAAAAGAGGAGAACAAGTCCAAGTTCTTCATGAAAAAAACCAGAAAAATAAAAGAAAAAGAAGAAAAAAATAAAAGAAAATGTGATGACCAAATTTATATGTAAGGTGGAAAAGGAAGAAAGAAAGTGTTCCCTTTGGTTTTTAAGTAATACTATGTTGTGGGAACTTGAAAATCAAAGGAAGCTTGGTATTTGTGATTAATTTCTTGTGATGAATTCGTGAACATTAAGTTTATATGCTGTTGAGTTCATTATCTTCATTTACTGCTTGCTTTTGTTCTCTAATTCTTAGGTTTCATTTCTTTTCCAATTTTTTAGTTTTTTATTTTGAACATTGTTAGTTTCAAATTTGTCTTTTCTTTTCCTTGCTCGAAGATGTGCAAGTACTAAGTGTGGGGGAATTTGAGACACTCATATTACTCTATCTTTTTAGTATCCTATTCTTAGTCTTTTATGCATATTTTATGTTTCACTTTACTTTACTTGACTTATTTTGTTTTGTGTAAAACTGTGCTTTATAGGCATAAAGAGTAAAATAGAGCTAAATGGAGCATTTGAGCATGTAATGGAGCTAAGGACTAGAATGAGTATATTGAGACAAATCTATGAGTTGATGAAGTGCAAATCCTAATTGGACTAGGAATCCTAGTGGCAATAAAGGATTTCTACATGAAGAATCCAATTTTGGTAAGGAATCTTATTGGGATTTGGATTGAAAGAAGATCACATGATCATATTAGAATATTCAAATTTTGGATAGAATAGGAAGTCTCATGCACAGTTTTGAATGAGAGAATGAAGTGAGGAATCCTCTTTTCAGCTCTGACTCTCCCACTCCAATCGTTGCTTTTCTTTATGTTACTTTGAAAGTAGCTGCTTCAGCTTCAACCACTCGAATTTTCAATATTCCTTTTTATTTCTCATCAAACGAATGTCATTTTCTTCTAGAAATCCTAGCTATTCTTAGCATGATATTGGGGAATCTCATTGCTATTACTCAAACAAGCATGAAATGTATGCTTGTGTATTTGTCCCTAGGTCAAATCAAATATGTAATTATTGAAATAATTTTTGGAATACGATTTACTTTCAAGATGCCTTTGGTGGTGAAATGGTAGACATGCGAGACTTAAAATCATGTGCTAAAGAGCATGGAGGTTCGAATCCTCTTTAAGGCATAATATTGAGATCTCTTATTGAATTGGAATAATTTTGGCAGCAGATCACAAAATCTTGGTGATCTTCTTTATCTAATGAATAGGGAGTCTGTTTTGAAATCATCCGCCCTACACCCCCCCCCCCCCCCCCCCCCAAATATATGCTTCAACAGGAATCACACAGAGGTAGAATGATACAATAGAAACCTCTGGTAAAACGGCCACCTGTAACCCATTGGATAAAGTACATTACATAGTCCGTTTTAGGAATTGGAAACTTACCCACGTAGTGACTTTGGCAAGGGAGATTCCCAAAATGGGTACTGTACTCTCTGGTTGGGTCAATTCCATTATAGACCCCTATTGGCATTACAGCCTTTCTTCTCCTTTCAAGGCCTATCCGAAAGAGAATTTAGTACTTCTTGGTCGTGAATATCTGAATAGGATGAACTATCCCATGGATATCTTTGCCTCTAACAAAACAATTACAATTAGGCTCGATCAACTAGAATGTGTATTATCCATATATGGGATCTTTCAATTGAGAAGATCCATCAACCTGAGAAGAAGAGAAGGAAAGGTCTATCTATTTTAGTTAGTTATTCAGTTAAACCAATGATTTGTTATTGGAGCATATAGCAACAACCATTTCATCCGGCATACTTATTTTTTATTTTCCTAATTTACATCATTCATTAATGGAAATTTTTGGAACTAATAGCTTTGGTTGTTCGCTGCTCAAGAATTTTTTGTTTAAGTAGTTCATACCATCCATACATAATGTTTTGATCTAAGATTTCAATTCTTTCATGCTTCCATAGTAGCATATTGTTCCATGGAACTAAGGTCCAAAATATGGAAGAAACGGGTGCTTCCACAACTCCACCACCCAGTTAATTATGTTTCACTTAATCTCTATTTCATGGCTACATATCTTTCCAGCTAAGGAATGGGAAACCTTTCTCTTGTTACATGAATACAATTTTCATTTCATTTAGGAAAAGCCATCTTTTCTCAACAATGTCTTTGTCATTTGGTCCAATAGCATTCCGTTAGATAGGAACATGTTTGATAAATACTGATAACTTTGGGATAGAGTATTAGAACGAAAAAATCCATTAGATAATGGACTATTGGTTCTATGCTGTCTTTGGAGATGAATTGACAATTCGAAATACTTTTTCTTGCATATTATTGATAAACCAGCATTTATATATAGATGTAGAAAGATCTGTTTAGGAAGTAAGAAGCCCCCTTGACATCTCTTTATCAACAAAGAATTCTCAATTGGAAAACACAGAGACAAAAGGCTAATCTTTGAATAGGAAAAAGAGTGGATCCGCAGGGTCCTAAATGAATTGGCTTATTCAAAAAAAGCCTTGATCTATCTCGTGTCTAGTATTGCATGATTACACTCTACAAGAACTCCAAATCATTCTCTTGAAGCTCATCCTTTTGCATCATAAATGATCTGCTTGCCCCGAAATGAACCGGCCCAATAAGGAAATCCCAATCCATTGGGCCTTTCGATACAATCAAATAGAAAGCCCCAAGGGTGCCATATTCTAGTTCGTATTTTTCATAGAGAAATCTCTGACTAACTATAGACCAAGATCCATTTTGCATCATATTTGAGGGATTCCTTGGTTCGGGCCGAAGAAACAATGTCACTTGATCATTATCAAACTGACTGCAAAATTTCTCTGTTCGTGAGAATCCCGCTAGAGCACCTTCTATTTCTAATAGGCCATGAACTAGATCAGAATCATTCTCAACGAGTCCATAAAAAGTGATCTCAACTTTTTCCTTAGGTTTGGATAAAGACCAAAGGTCTTGATTGACTGATCCGATAGAACAACTCAAAAGATAAAGAAGTATTGTTAATTTTTACATGCTCGTTTCAAGTTTGAACTACCATTTGTACAAATAAGAATCCCCTTTGTTACATGATTTCTTCTTCATATAGATAGATATAGGATCTATGGAGCAACTACTTAAAAGTACATTTTTTGAAACAAACCTTCCTATCTGATAGAAAAGGATCCCATGATCCTGAACCTATCTTACCTAGGATCTCAAATCCCAAGTTTGTCTATGAATAGCATATCTAATTGTATTAGTGTCTATAATTTGATTTCTTTTGTACAATACTAATTGATAGTGCCTCTCATTCGTAAGTGCTACAAGATTGTGTACATTGGAACCCATAGTTATGGACCTGAATCCATTAGGATGGAACATTTTCTTTTCCGAGTGAAATCCCCTAGTCTATGAAAGAGTGTTTTCGTTGTTGTGGAATAAGAAGCCTTCATATCTTAATGAATGTATTGAATTTATTCGGAGCTATTAGAGCTAGATCCACTTTTTGGGGATATATGAGTCGAAGCAATAACAAGAATATTTCTAGTGGAACATCTTTCAAAATCCCTGGAGAGATAGTCCACTAATAGACCGAGGGATAAGTAATTCGACTCATTCACATCCAAATCCTGAATTTTTGGAATCTATATTATGCAAGGAGACATTGCTTTTGCTAATTCGAATTGAAAGGTGATATAAAATTGGTCTATTTCCCATCATATCCATAGTTAGCGCTTTCATCAGAATTAGAAGCTCTAGCTTTGTATCAAGGTCACAACCAATATCGTCGCTATCATCAATATCGTCAGTATCATCAATATCGTTACTATCATCACTATCATCAATAAGAAAACTCCTAGGCTTATTATCCAGGAACTTGTTCAGAAATACTATAATGAAAGGAACATAGGAGTTTGTTGCTAGGTATTTGACCAAATAGGATCGTCCAGTTCCTATAAAACCTATCACTAAAATACCTCTTGGGGGGGATAGGGCTATCTGATCCATGCATAGTATCATGAAAAATGGATACAAATTTTTGGTTGCTAAGTAGTATCGTCAAAAGGTTTGAAAAAGTATTTAAAAATATCAAATTTAGATATTTGTACCCTATCGAAGTAAGGAACCATGGTATATATGTTTCGAATAGATTCCATTTTAAGAGAGTTGAAAAAGTATTATCTCATTGAAAGGTTCTATACATCTGCCCTTTCTCAAGGCATTCTTTTGGACAAAGACTCCGTTTTTTCCTCTTTTCGGATGCTAAATATTTCTTAGAACATGGAGTGTGAATAAAACGCATGTTTGAATTGAAATTGAGATACTGATGCAAGTTCTTCCCTTCTGAATCAGATAGATTCATGTATGAGAGAGGTTGACAATAAGTTCTTTCAAAATAAACTATTTGTCCCTCTATTAGAGATGTTCCAGAAATGTCTGCGATGGAGTAAAATAGCTCTACAAACAAATGGATCAGTTCGAATTAGAAAATGGAAAGATTTGTACAAGTTATACCTTTCATCACCACTTTGTGGAAAATCGTTAGGTTCATATATGTTAGATACCTGTGACTCGATTGGTGAAATAGTATCTCTCTCCAAAAAAGCATTTTGTTTTACTGCTGCACAAAGAAAATATTTTGTTGCGAATGAACAAGATATTGTGGAATTGTTCATATGTAAAATTATAATTATTGATATGGGTCTTTTCCACATATAAAGGGAATCTTTTGTTACAGTAGAAGCAGAAGTGATGTCGATTATTCAAGAATCGAAGTTGATTTGCTTTACAAAAAGAAGATGTCAATGAACTTCTATGAAATGCTTTCAAGAGATTTAGCCAATTGTCTTGATCGTGGGATATCATTGAGAAATAGGAATCCGTGTTATCAAAAGATTTCTTGCGATTCTTTCTAGTATGGAATGAGTCAATCATCCACTTTAATATCTTATTGAAAATGGTGATATTGTTCCTCCATTGATCAAGAATTTCGATTTTTAGGAAGTATCATGGTTATCCAATAAGAAGGGTTTCCATTTTTTCAAATGAACGATTTGAAGACCGATTGATTATAACAATTGATTGTAGAGTTGATCATTCGAACCTTTCATCATAGATGTGGATCTTGGACCTATAAGTAGGGATATTCTTGAAACTCGCAAAAAAAAAGAAAAAAAAAAGAAAAGAAAGAAAGAAAAGAAAAGAAAAGGAAGTGAGTTAGACACAAAGAGAAGAAATTTGGATAAAAAAAGAAGTAACTTAGACAAAAAGAAACAAAATGACATAATCGAATTTGTCGAAAAAAAAAATTTGTCGATAACCTCAAACCTATTAATTGAATATTGATTAATATGTAATCGATCAAATACTACTTGAAAATGAAAACATCTATTCTGCTCAAAAATGAAATATTCTAAATGTTCCTGGAAATTCTTGCTCCAATTGGACCATTTGTATCTGTACTCATTAAGATCCTGATTCATGGATCTCTCGGTTCAAGAAATCAAAATAAGAGGACCGAACCATTTCTTCTTACTCTTTTTCAAATTTGATAAATGTTGGTTGTTCGTGTATTTCTTTATAGTTCTATGATTCAGAGTATCATTTCCTATTTGATACCTTTGAATTCCAAATTTGAAGCTGCGATCGGATCGATTCATTACAAAAAATTGATTCAATACATTTCTTATGTACCTATAGGTGCTATATTGGATTTGAATTAGATTTTGGATCAATCTATATTGATTGACTGCCTCAATTATGTTGTTGCTAGCAAATACCACTATTTTGGGTTTTGGATCTTACAAATCATTGTTGTAAGAGGTTCGGACCCACTTTTTTCTGATCCTTTGATAAAAAGATTCATCTCTTCATAAAAAAAAAAAAAAAAAAGGAGATATAACCAATAAAGATTTCTTTTTCGATTCACCCTGGAGTTGAATACCTCATTCAAGAATTGTTTTTCATCCATTCTGGAGGAATCAATAGGGAATCAATAGAAGAGGCAAATCCCTTATGATACACCAGATCTGGCTTAGTTATTGATAGAGTGAATAGATCTGCCATTTCTTGAAATCTCTCTTCTGATTCAAAATCGTGATGTAATTTGTATCACCCGTATGGAATAGATGAAATAAATCAAAAAATGGATTTTTGTTCAAGAATGAAATCTTATTGGAACTGTCCAGTTCATTCTTCAGAACCAGATCACATCCTAAATCTAATGACAAAGGATGAATTCAGACAATATTTTGTAAATACATAATTATCTTGAATATATTAATGATTTCTTTATTTTTCGATCGAATGGAAGGAACAAAAGAAACATCTTGTTCTTTCTTCAACAATCTCTGATCTCTAGTGGACTTTTCAGTAGGATTCGAACCCAGATGAAGTTCTGACCATCTGTCAGAGAAAAAAGAATGAATGGATTTTGTAGGATTCTCAATAAATTCTTTGATTTCTTCCCATTCATTTGCTTCTCACGTTCCATGAATAGCCGGGACATTAAGGAATATCCAGAAAGGCATTAGGGAGTCGTTTTGATTTTATCTATGTCCATTCCTTTTGAAGAAATGAAGGATCCCAACAAAGAATCGATCTTTCTTTTAGTTGTTGAATCTCTCTTTGATCAATGTGTGATATTCCGAATCCTCATTACTAATGGAATTGAAATGATCTCTAGATTGATCAGAAGATTCTTTCAATTAGCTAGAATCTGTTACTTGAATGAAACTTGATCTTGTGGAATTATAATGAATATTTGACAATATATTACGTGCCTTGCTTAAAAACCGATCCTTGTTTATCAACCACACATTGTCTAACCAAATCCAATTCTCTCTTGATATGTTCTTCAAAAAATCCGATTCATGCGGACTCTTCCCCCAACTAAGGAAGAGATCTTGGCAGAATTGTCACATATGAAATTGAGCACAATTTAGCAAGCCCGCTTGTTTGTCAAGAAGAGATGGGAAACATGCTTAATATCATTTGAATGAATAGTTAACCCAGCTCCTTGTTGTTTGAAGAAACCCTTCACTAGTTGGTATTTCTTCACGAAAAGCAAACATGAGATAATAAATCCAATCTTTCACTAAGATTTCGAATAGTTGTCCCGAACTCAAGTTGCTTATGTTTTGCCTCTTCCTCGAAGAAATACAATTAAACAATTACCAATCATGGTCCTTGCAGATTGGATCATCCATATAATATCCAAAAAGAAACTCCAGATATTTGATATCTTTCTCTTTGAATGAGATCCCAATTCCAGCGATGGTTTCATTAGATATCTTACGACTAGAATCCCTCATTTTTCCGATCCAATTCCTCCACCACTGTGAACCCAATTAGATTCAAGCATGATACACTTTTTAATTATTGAGAGAACCCAAGTACTCTCTTTCGGATCCAAGAAAGAGCTCTTAGAGATCTTTTTTCCTTTTGGAAGATACAAGAGGGAACAATCAACCTATTAATATTGGAAGACCCAAAAGATTCTTCCAATGTATCATTTCTGGGTCCAATGGAATTCATAGGTAAATGAAGAAGCTCTGTTAGTTAGAGATTTTTCTTTCGACCATCTTTTAGTTGTTAATATGATATAAAAAGACTGCTACTACAAAGTACTACATCCTTGATCGTGAAATATCAATTGCTTGTTGAACCCTTTGAATTGTGTGAAAGTAGGGTACTCCAAATTCGGGAGTCCAAGTGTTTTATAAAACATTCTTGATGGAAAAAAATGTGAATAAAAAAATCCAATTGAATTGAATTGGGTCCATGAATCTAAGAAATAGTGAGAATTCTTGATCTCTCTCAATTTGAAAATCTTGGATTTAAATTGATGTCCTTTTATTGAGTCCTCTTAAATTGTATTGATTTATCCTAAAGATTTCATTTCAATTAGAATTTGGTTATTCACCATGTACGAGGATCCCCACTAAGCATCCATGGCTGAATGGTTAAAGAACCCAACTTATAATTGGCAAATTCATAGGTTCAATTCCTACTGAATGCATGCCAATGGGACCCTCCAATTAGTCTATTAGAATTGGCTCTGTGGTATATTCATACATAACGAATTTGTGTGGTATATTCATATCATAATATATGAACAGTAAGAACTAGCTATGAATAGTCATCGATTCCCAATAAAGGGTAGAAGAATATGACCTATTATGGGACATACAATGCATTACCGACGTATGATCATTACGCTTCAACCGGGTTATTCTATTCCACCTCTTAGAAAGAAAGGAACTTAAATAAAAAATACTTATTAGCATGGCGATACATTTATACAAAACTTCTACCTCAAGCACACGCAATGGAGCCATAGACAGTCAAGTGAAATCCAATCCATGAAATGATCTATGGACAGCATCGTTGTGGTAAAGGTCGTAATGCTAGAGGAATCATTACCACAGGACATAGAAGGGGAGGTCATAAGCATCTATACTGTAAAATCGATTTTCGACCGAATGAAAAAGACATATATAGCAAAATCATAACTATAGTATACGACCCTAATTGAAATGCATACATTTGTCTTATACACTATAGGGATGGTGAAAAAAAGATATATTTTACATCCCAGAGTCGCTATAATTGGAGATACCATTGTTTCTAATACATAAGTTCCTATAAAAATGGGAAATGCCTTACCTTTAAGTGCAGTTTGAACTATTGATTTACATAATTGGAAGTAACCAATTAGGTTTATAGTGAAGCCTAGAAATCAATCAGTGATCCAATTTTAGTACCTCTAAGGATAGATCCCAACAGAAAACTTTAGAGTAACGGCAACAATTGATTGAGTTTAGTATTTCCTAATATAAAATTATTGATTCTAGGATTATAGTAATATGGAGAAGACAAAATTATTTCAAGCACCGACAGAATCAAAAGCGCTTCTTGTTTCAAAGAGAGGAGGAAGAGTTATTCACATTTCATTTGATGGTCAGAGGCGAATTGAAAGCTAAGCAATGATAATTCTAAGGATTCCCCAAGGGAAAAATAGAGATGTCTCCTACATTACCCATAATATGATATGTGAAAGTATTGACGTAATTTCATAGAGTCATTCGGCCTGAATGCTACATGAAGAACATAAGCCAGATGAAGGAACAGGAAGACCTTGGATGTAGAAGATCATAACATGAGCGATTTAGCATATTGTAAAGTTTAGGAAGGGATTTTGATTGATCAAAAATAAGAACCTACTTCAATCGATATGCCCTTAGGCATGGCCATACATAACATAGAAATCACACTCAAAAAGGGTGGACAATTAGCTAGAGTAGTAGGTGTTGTAGCGAAACTAATTGCAAAAGAGGGGAAATCGGCTACATTAAAATTACCTTATGGGGAGGTTCGTTTGATATCCAAAAATTGTAGACCATCCCATGGGGGTGAACTAGAAAAGTTTGGGCAGAGCCAGATCTAAATGTTAGCTAAGTAAGTGTCCTATAGTAAGAGGAGTAGCTATGAACCCTGTAGACTATCCCATGGGGGTGGTGAAGGGAAGGCCTCAATTGGTAGAAAAAAATCCTGCAACTCCTTGGGGTTATCCTACACATGGAATGAAGAAGTAGAAAAATGAATAAATAGTGATAATTTGATTCTTCATCACCGTAGTAAGTAAGAAATATTAGAGTAGAGAAAATAGAATTTGTTTCTTTGTCTTTACAAAAAGAAATAAAAAGGAGAGAAAGTAAAAAAAAGAAAATAGGAGTAATTAGTTATTTTATTTATACTATACGTATGTTCATGGACGAACAACGGGAATTGAACGCATGGTGGATTCACGATCCACTGCCTTGATCCACTTGGCTACATCCATCCCTAGACTACGTAAAAATCACAAAGATTTCACTTTATACTAATTATCTTATCATTATTTTATTTTTCTAAGTTATTCTTCTTATCTTATAAGATAAAATATAAGAGGAAGAAAAAAACCGTAAACCTTTGTCTTTTTTACTTTACATTTTAAATAATAACTTCACAAAAGATAGAATTGATAAGAAGAAAATATAAAAAAAATGACTAAATAACAAAATTATAAGACTCCGATTTCTTAATGTTGAAATAAAGAATGTTAAGGTAAAGACAAAAAAAATAATGTACATGGAAATATATGTAAATAAAATAAATTACTAAAAAATAACAATAAAGTAAGGGAGTAATATCAACCTCTTGATAGAACAAGAAACTGATTACTACTCTTTTACTTTCAAAAACTCGTATACACTAAGACTGGAATCTTATCCATTTATAGATGCGGCTTTAACAGCAGCTAGGTCTAGCAGGAAGTTATGAGCATTACGTTCATGCATAAGTTCCATACCAAGGTTAGCACGGTTAATAATATCAGCCCAGGTATTTACATGACCTTGACTATCAACTATAGATTGGTTGAAATTGAAAGCCATAGTACTGGTACTTAACGCGGTGAACCAAAAACCTACTACAGGCCAAGCAATGAGGAAGAAATGTAAAGAATGAGAGTTGTTGAAACTAGCATATTGAAATATTAATCGACCAAAATAACCATGAGTAGCTACAATATTATAGGTTTCTTCCTCTTGACTGAATATGTAACCTTCATTAGCAGATTCAATTTATGTGGTTTCCTTGATCAAACTAGAAGTTACCAAGGAAACCATGCATAGCACTGAATAGGGACCTGCCAAATACACCAACTACGCCTAACATGTGAAATGGGTTGATGAGTCATCGATGTTCACTAAATTAAAACCTAACTAACTATATTTGTAGTATAGTAAGTAGTGTATATATCCCACAAAGAAACAATTAAGTTAATCAAATTCAACGTAAGCAATTAGTTCTTCTTTAATTAAATTGAACCAAAGCAAAATAGCACAACAAGTTCAAGTATAAATCCTAAGACGAATACTATAATAAGAAATAAAAGTAAATCAAACTAATGCAAGAAAATAAAAAAAAAACTGATGTATAAAAATGATTAGAGTTCTAAAACAGGTTGTGATGACAATATGCTATAAATATGCAAACTAACTAATATGCGCTCAAAATAGTAAAGTAAATAAATGGGGTATTGATCTTTGATCTAAACTAAATTAAAATAGCTAAGTAAGAAAAACAAGAGAATTAAATTCTAAATATGAAAAATAATTTTCCGTAGAAATTTACTGAACCAAGCAAACAACCAAAGATTTGTAAGACTCAACTGTAAAGAAGTTTTCACCAAGATTCATGAGCTATTAATCATTGAAAACAAAACAAATATGAATCTGAATATACACATGCATGCAAATCAACCATGGAAATAAGTCTTTCTTACCTATCCTTACCTCTTTGTTAATTAGGTCAAGTGGAATAGCTAACACTAATCACATAATAACCCTCATCAAGCGTTATGAATTTAATTACGTGAAAGCATTACATAGATTGGTGCAATTGATTCTAAACAATTAACACAAGCTGCATTAACTTAGTCTAGATCAAAATTTCCAAGCAACACTCAAATAAACTCAGATATAATTCAAGTACAATGTTATAACCCTCATAATCCGATAAAGTAAAATCGAGTTTTAGATATAATGTGTAAATTTTTGTTATAAAATAATAAATACGTAAAGGAATTAATTAAATAGGGATATAATTAAACATCTTATAATCTGATATCCTAGTATACATTTTAAGGATTTTTGTGCATTCTGATATCTTAGTGTATGAAAATTTTAGTAAGTCCTTACCATAAAGATATATATATATGTGTGAACTGAGTTTTCACTACTTTGGTGATTAAATTAAAGATCTCTTGGCTCCATAATTAGCCTTTGGGTGAGTTTATTTTTTCTCTCCTTCCTTTTTTGTAATCAGTAGTGGCTTGGTTTGGGTTGAGTATGGAAGCTGGAACTTGGCTGGGTGGATGGCGAAAGGTAAATTTGCTACTACTTCTTTTGGTCTCCCCTGTTTTGCATTTAGTTTCCTTTTAAAGCCTTCATTCAGTTTAGTCTTTTGGGGCAGAGAAAGTCAGTATGCAGGGACAACAGCTTGCCCATAATTTCTATTCACTTAGTGCAGCAGCTTGTTGGAAGTAAGCTGCCATCAGAACCCGTGAAGCATGCTTTGGAGGCAAATAGGAGGTTGGCGGTAGAGAATAGAGGCCATAAAAGTTTAGGTTATAAACAAAATAAGGCTTTGTGTTATGGAAATTAAATAAAGTTTTAGGGAAATTGTTAGTGTAATTATAGTTGTATATGAGATTTTGGAGTTAATTAGTGAATAGTTTAAAGCTTTATATAGAACTTTAGTTGATGGTGATGAAAGAAAAAGAAAAGCAAGAAAGTTATAAAATACTTATGGAAATTAGAATGGAACAACTTGAATTTTAAGTATATTCATGGTGGAATTATGTAGCTCAAATACTTAATAAATCCTAGACAAATAAAGAAAAGTTAAATTTAATAAGTGCAATTTGAACGGAATAAGTGTTGTCATAACCCTCACAGAGGCATGACTAGCAGAAGAATTGGATAACCAAACCTCCGTAACCCTAACTTCAAACTAAATTAACAACAGGATTCTTGACCCAACTAAAATAAAAGCAAATTTTATACAACAGAAGTTTACTACTGTAAAAGTTTATTTTTTAAAACAATTACCAATTCACTAAGACTATTGGCTGAGGTGCCCAACAATATGAAACATGCCACCAAAATACATACACATATGTTTATGATTTCACCCCACAATAACACATAGACAACAAGGAGCCTCACTCCAACCGCATCATAAACAAGACCAATCACTAGACTCTTACATTAAAAGAAATTAGACACCTCGTTGTCTTAGTGTGACTGCAACTGTCATTCCTGACTTCAAGTCTGAGATCTTGGAAAATATCTTGTCATATTCAGTCGGCAAGTCACAAGCTCATTGACACCATGTACCATGCTCCTATTACTAAAAATAAATCCATAAGAGAGGGGTGAGTCCTACGGACTCTGTGAGTGAAAAATCGTACCCAACGGGTACTAGCATCATTCAACACAGGTATATAACATATATATATATATTGTAACATCATGTAACAAAGCTAATGTCTTCATTCATAATACACTTATACATGATAATCATCATAAATTCACAATTTACATGATTCATAGGATCATAAATTAATCAAAGCAATAATAGCATACAAAGCAACCAAAGGCCCAACAAGTAACCTAGTGTCGCATAACAGTATCACCCCCTACCGGGCATTTATGTGCCTGCACAACAAATTAATCTCCATACATAATCCATCCTACCGGGGTTGAGCACTCAATTTAAAAAAAAAAATTATTTATCAGCATTAGAATAACTCAGAATTTTAAATCAGAATACCCTATGTGCACATGGATTTTTAATTTTGGAGATAAAAATCATTTTTTTCATAAAAATCTCACTTTGTTGGCCTTTATCAACCACAACCAATATCAAATATATATAATTCAACTAAATCACTGAAATACTATACTTGCTTATTTTCCATATATCATGTATATTCAAATACACTTATAATTACACGTAATAATCTAACCTCTGTTTTGTTTTATATTTTCTTGCATTAGTTTGATTTACTTTTATTGCTCATAGTATTCGACTTAGGATTTATATTTGAACTTGTTGTGCTCTTTTTCTTTGGTTCAATTTAATTAAATAAGAACTAATTGCTTGAATTGAATTTGATTAACTTAATTGTTTCTCTGTGGGATCGATATCCTACTTACCATACTACAAATATAGTTAGTTAGGTTTAAATTTGGTGAACATTGATAACTTATCAAATTTTGGCACCGTTGCCAGGAAAACTAGTCTTTTTAATTTGATTCAAGCTTGTGTTTTTGTTTAGTTTAGATCATTTATGCAGTTGTATGTTCGATTTTGAAGAAGACAAACAACCCACCTTAGAGCAGCTTAAACAAATCTACGAAGAGAAAGTCGAGGCAATCATTCGAACTCCACCATGAAGCCAAATTGAACAGGTTAATCCTAGAGTTTGAGTCACAAGGAGCACATCCTTTGGCTTTCGAATTGGAGGATGAAATTGCACCAATCCACGAACAAGTTGAAAAACATGGCCATTCAACAACCTCGCACTCTTAAGGAGCTCGCCACTCCTGATCTTGACCATCAACCTCTTTGCATTAATTTTCCTAATATTGATGTCCCCTTTGAGCTTAAACCTAATCTTATTCAGTTACTTCCTACTTTTCATGGTCTTTTAGGTAAAGACCCATATAAACATCTTAAGGAATTCCCTTTAGTGTGCTCAAGCATGAAACCCAATGGTGTGATCTAGGAGCAAATCAAACTTCGAGCATTCCCATTCTCCTTAAGTGATGCAGCTATGGAGTGGCTATAACATTCCCTCTGGCTCGATAACTAAGTGGAATGAGATGAAATTGCTTTTCTTAGAGAAGTATTTTCTCGCATCACGTGTTGTAAATATAGGAAAGGAAATATATGGAATAAGGCAATACAATGGTGAAACCTTATATGAGTATTGGGAAAGATTTAAGAAGTTGTGTGCTAATTGCTCCCATCACCAAATCTCTGATCAACTCCTCATCCAATACTTCTACGAGGGTTCGATGCCACATGAAAGGAACATAATTGATGTCGCAAGTGAAGGGGCATTAGTTGATAAAACACCCGAGGATGCAAAGCAATTAATATCCAACATGGCCGCCAATTCATAACAATTTGGAACTCACATGGATGAACCCTCCAAAAAAGTAAATGAAGTATCTCTAACCTTGAACAACAAGTAATCTTACTTCTCTTGTGCATTCTTTGGCTGTTGGAAATGTACAACAAGTGAATGCATGTGGCATTTGCTCTAACCAAGGGCATCCAACCAATATGTTTTCTACAATGCAAGATGATCCCATGGAGCAAGCTAATGCCATTGGGGGTGTTTTTTCGAACAACGACAATGTAAGTATGATCCATATTCTAACACGTACAACCTTAGTTGGAGAGATCAACTTGCGTTATGGGAATCAACCATAACAATCACCAAATGGAGGCTGAAACATCAGCCCTCACAGAAAAGAGGTTGGAGAGAATAAACCAAGAAATATCGCATTGGAGGAAGAGATTGAAGTTGAAGCCGAAACTTCTTCAATGTTGGCTGAAGCTTTTGCCCTTAATCAAATGAATGTCGAACCTAGTTTAAGGTTCCCAAGGTAAATTCTCAACCTATGAATTCCAATTTTAAGCTTACTCCACCTTTTCCTTTGAGTTCTTATAGGTCTAAGAAAGAAGATAAGGAGAAGCAGATCTTAGAGATGTTTAGAAAGGTTGAAATCAGTATTCCTCTCTTAGATAAAATCAAGCAAGTACCTTGATATGCAAAGTTTCTCAAGGAGTTGTGCACTGACAAAAGAAAACTCAATGATAATGAAATAGTAAGTGTGGGAGAGAATGTATCTGCTATCATTCAAAAAAAAACTCCCACTTAAGGAAAAAGATGCTGGTTTGTTTTCTATTCCTTGTAAGATTGATAATAGTTGCTTTGAAAATGCCATGTGTAACTTAGGAGCTTCAATTAGTGTAATGCCAAATCTTTATATGACTTTCTTTATCTTGGCCCTTTAAAAGAAATGGGTGTTATTATCCAACTTGCTAATCGTACATTTATTTATCCTTTGGGTGTGCTTGAGATTGCCACAGATGATGCTTTGGTTCATGCAGTCATGGCCTTGCAAGCTACTCCGTACAAGTATGGTGAGGTTTTTCATTATTTACCTATTTCTCACAAGAAACTTTTACCCTCTGTTTTGCATGCACCCAAGCTTGAATTAAAACCATTGCCTGATCATTTAAAGTATGTGTTTTTGGGTGAAAATAATACATTACCTGTGATCATTGCCAAGAACTTAATAGATGTGCAAGAGGAAAGGCTTGTGCGCGTGCTTCGTGACCATAAAACTGCTATTGGAAGGACAGTGGCTGACATCACGGGAATTAGTCCTTCCATATGTATGCATCACATACTTTTGGAAGAAAATTCAAAGCCAACAAGGGAGATGCAAAGGCGTCTTAACTCACCTATGATGGAGGTAGTCAAAGCCGAAATATTGAAGTTGCTTGATGCTGGAGTTATCTACCCTATTTTGGATAGCAAGTGGGTAAGTCCTATACATATGGTTCCTAAGAATATGGGAACTATTGTTGTGCGAAATAAAGACGATGAACTTGTGCCTATGCATGTTCAAAGTGGGTGGAGAATGTTTGTTGATTCTCTCAAGCCGAATCAAGCATCAGATAAGGATCACTTTCCTTTACCTTTCGTGGACCAAATGCTTAAGAGGTTGGCATGTAAGTCTTTCTATTGCTTTCTTGATGGGTATAATGGATATAATTAGATTATTATTGCACCTGAAGATCAAGAAAATACTACTTTTACTTGTCTCTTTGATACTTATGCATATAGATGCCTTTTGGCTTGTGTAATGCACTAGTCACTTCAAGATGCATGATAAGTATATTTTCAAATTATGTAGAAAGAATCGTTGAAGTTTTCAACAATGATTTTACTGTTTATGGTGATTCTTTTGATGCATGTTTGGTAAATCTTTCTCTTATTTTGAAAAGATGCACGGAAATTAACCTTGTTTGGAATTATGAGAAGTGTCACTTTATGGTTAGGGCATGTAGTTTCTGTTCATGTTTTGGAAGTTGATAAAGCTAAGATAGATATGGTTTTGTCCTTACCTTATCCCACATGTGTTCGGGAAGTTCGTTCTTTTCTTGGAAATGCAGGTTTCTATTGAAGATTTATCAAAAATTTCTCTAAAATTGCATTGCCCCCTATGCAAGTTACTGGCTAAATATGTGGATTTCATGTTTAATGATGCTTGCAAACAAGCGTTTAATGAGCTTAAGAGGAAATTAACTTCGGCCCCCATTTTTCAACCTCTAAATTAGGATTTACATTTCGAGATCATGTGTGACTTACTCTGTTGGAGCCGTACTTGGCCAAAGAGTTGGGCAAAATTTGCATGTCATCTCTTATGCATCACGCACACTTGATGAAGTTCAATGCAACTATCACACAATTGAAAAAGAACTCTTTATTGTAGTTTTTGTTCTTGAAAAGTTTAGATCTTACTTGCTTGGAACTAAAGTGATTGTGTTTTCTAATCATGTAGCTCTTAGGCATCTTTTCGATAAGAAGGAATTTTGCCTAAATTGATAAGATGGATCTTGCTTTTGTAAGAATTTGATCTTGAAATTAAGGACAGGAAAGGAGCTGAAAATTATGTAGCTGATCACTTGAGTAGATTTTCAAACAAGCAAGTGGAAATAGAATCTGTGAGTGAGTCTTTTCACAATGAGAAGTTGTATGCTATGTATGACATTCGGCCATGGTATGCTGATTTGGTTAACTTTTTAGTTACCAAAGAATTTCCTTAAGGTTTGTTCAAATCTCAAAAAGATAAGTTTAAAGCTGAAGCTAAATATTATGTTTGGGATGACCCATACTTGTGGAAGTTTTGTGCTGACCAAGTCATAAGAAGGTGTGTACCCCAATGTGAATATAACTCTATCCTTACCTTTTGCCATTCTTATGCTTGTGGAAGACATTTTGGTGCGAAAAGAACAGCTCATAAGGTACTTACATGTGGTTTTTATTGGCCTACCTTGTTTAAAACTGCATATACTTTTTGTAAATCATGTGAATGATACCAAAGAACGGGTAGTATAACTTATCGTGATCCTTTAACTTCTATTCTTGTAAATGAAATCTTTGATGCTTGGGGTATGGATTTCATGGGTCCTTTTCCCCCTTCTTTTGGTAATATTTACATCTTGCTTGGTGTTGATAATGTGTCTAAATGGGTTGAAACTAAGGCTACACGTACTGATGATGCTAAGGTTGTTGTGGATTTTGTTAAAAATCACATCTTTGACAGATTTGGAATACCCAAGGCAATTATTAGTGATCGTGGCAAACATTTTTGTAATCAATCCATGGAAGCTTTGCTTCGAAAATACAATGTTATTAAATGCACCTCCACAGCTTACCATCCTTAAACAAGTGGCCAAGCTGAAATTTCTAACCCAAAGATTAAATCCATCCTTGAAAGTACAACCTAATAGAAAAGATTGGAGCTTAAGGTTGAATGATGCTCTATGGGCTAATAGGACTGCATCTAAATCACCTATTGGAATGTCTCTATATAGGTTGATTTATGGGAAACCATGTCATCTACCAGTAGAACTTAAGCATCGTGCTTTTTGGGCCATTAAGCAATGCAATATGAACTTAGACACTGCTGGACATCATAGGAAGTTGCAATTGCAAGAGTTAGAGGAGATAAGGAATGATGCCTACTATAATGCAAGGATTTACAAGGAAAAGACTAAGGCATTCCATGGCAAAATGATTTCGAGAAAAGAATTTCAAATTGGATAAAAAGTTCTCTTGTTTCATTCACAACTAAAGCTCTTTCCAGGTAAGTTACATTCTCGATGGATTGGAACCTTTGTTATTATTAATACCTTTCCTCATGGTGTAGTTGAAATTCAAAGCTTAAAAACAAACAAAGTGTTCAAGGTTTTAAGGAAGTGGTTGTGGAGGAGGTTGACTTAGCCGAACCTACATTAGATTGACGATCATGGAGTCGAGCCAAAGACATTAAACAAAGGCTCTGATTAGGAGGCAACCCAACAAAAAAGAAAAGTGCAAACCAGATTTGCTTTCTTCTTTCTCTTTTCTTTTCATCCTTTATTTTAGTACATGCGTGATTTTTCTTCTTCCCTTTCTTACTTTGATGTCTACATTGTGTGGGGGGAGGATTTAGTGTTTCTTTTTTGCTTTTGGTATGTTTTGTTTTTATTTCATGGGTTTATGTGTGTTTCCTTTTAAAAGCATGTGAAACCTTAAGTGTTTAGCTTTGTCTTTTGATCTCCCAATAGTCGATGAGAACATGTATATTATAGTGAGATAAACTGAATGAATGAGTTGACTTGTAATTTTGAGTTTACTTGGTTTAAGGATTAGCTTTGAGATCTTGTCATGTTGACTTAGTAGTTGTTTTTACCTTTGTGAGCTTTTAAGCATTCAACATGACTTCTTCGTTATGTGTTATTCATTCAATGTGTGGTGCATCTCTAGAACTTGCTTCATATCTGGTGAAGACTACATTTAAATTTCACGTATGCATGAATTTTATAGAGACACTTAGGATTTTTAACCACTTGAGCCAAAAACTAGATAGCCTTATTCATGATGATTTGCTAGTGAGCCAATTTTGAGCTTATTTATCCTTTTTCTTTTAACCCATGTTTGTAAACCTAAACCTTTCATATGTTCCCTTTTTCCCTAGCCAAGGAATAGTAGAGCATGTGTACCTTATTATGAACATTGGGTTATGGTTGGAATTCAGTAGAAAAGTTGTTGTATGATGGGAATTGATTGTGAATTGTACCATTCAGTTACGAATACAAGAGAAGAACATTTCCAAGTTGTTTATGAAAAAAAAAAAAAAAAAGAAGTGATGACCAAATGTGTATAAGGTGAAAAAGGAAGAAAGAAAGTGCTCCATTTTGTTTTTAATTAATATCATGTTGTGGGAACTTGAAAATCAAAGGACGCTCAATATTTTTGCTTAATTTCCTATGATGAATTTTTGAACATTAAGTTTATATGCTATTGAGTTATCAGGTGGAAAAGGAAGAAAGAAAGTACTCCCTTTTGTTTTTAAGTAATATCATGTTGTGGGCATTTGAAAATCAAAGGAAGCTCGGTATTTGTGCTTAATTTCCTATGATGAATTCTTGAACATTAAGTTTATATACTATTGAGTTCATTATTTTTTATGCTTTGCTAGTTTTCTTTGGTTTTTAACCTTTTCTTTACCTTTTTCTTACCTACCCTTTTAGCCTAGCCCCATTACAACCTTAAATAAAGACCTAAAAATTCATGTTATGCATATGATGCTTTGGTAGTGGAGATGAGATTAAAGAGAAAGCTTATGGTAGATCATAACATTGATTGAATTTGAGTTTAAACACTTGAGTGTTGGAGTGTATACCAATGAGAGGTCCTGTTATTTTGGTATGACATGCATTTCATTTAAGTCTTTAAACTAATAAGGGTTCTAAGATTGTTAAGTGTTCAAATTCAAGAAAAATATTCTTGCTTATAATGCTTATACTCTTTGAGATTGTTAGGAGATTAGAAGTGGAGTTGAGTGCTTAGAAGGTCTTCATTTACTGTTCACTTTTTGTTTTTTAATTCTTAGGTTTCATTTCTTTTCCAATTTTTCAGTTTTTGATTTTGAACATTGTTAGTTTCAACTTTGTCTTTTCTTTTCCTTCCTCAAGGACGTGTAAGGTTTTGGATTTTCTGGTAAAGGTCTCTATAGTAATGGGTGGGTGTGAAACGTCACTCCATGAGAACGTTTTAATTCATCTTGATACACTCATATTATTATATCTTTTTAGTACCCTATTCTTAGTCTTTTATGCATATTTTATGTCTTAGTTTACTTATCTTGTTTTGTGTAAAACTATGCTTTGTAGACATAAAAATGGAGCTAAATGGAGCATTTGAGCATGTAATGGAGCTAAGGACTATAATGAGCACATTGAGACAAATCTATGAGTTGATGAAGAGCAAATCCTAATTGGACTAGGAATCCAAGTGGCATTAAAGGATTTCTACGTGACGAATCCAACTTTGGCAAGGAATCTTATTGGGATTAGGATTAAAAGATCACAAGATCATATTCAAATATTCAAATTTTGAATAAAATAGGAAGTGCAAATCTGATCTAATAAGGAATTAGCTATTAAGTAGGAAAAGACTCCTTCTTGTTTAGGAGTCCTTGCAGGTCTGATTGAGTAGGACCTTTACATGCAGTTTTCTTCTTCTTCTCTCTCAAAATTTCAACAAATGCAAGTGTTCATGTTTTTCTTGGTTAATTGCTTAATGATTATGTGTTTTAGTTTGTTATGATGTGCACATGATAGATTGATACATGTAATTTGATGCTAGTTAATTGATTAATGTCTTTGCATGGTTAATTAACATGAGTAGTAAAAGTAGTAGTTGAATTAAATATGAGTTTATTTGAGTGTTGCTTGGAAAATCTGATCTAAATTAAGTTAATGCCACTTGTGTGTTAATTGTTTAGAATCAATTGCACCTATCTAGTTCGCAATGCTTTCACATAATTAAATCCATAAGACTTGTTGAGGGTTATTATGTGATTAGTGTTAGTTATTCCGCTTGACCTAATTAACAAAGAGATAAGGATATGTAGGAAAGACTTGTTTCCATGGTTGATTTGCATGCATATGTGAATATTCAGATTGGTATTTGTTTTGTTTTCAATGATTTATAGCTCATGAATATTGGCAAAAAAAAATCTGTAGTTGAGTCTTACAAATCTTTGTTTGTTTGCTTAGTTTAGTGAGTTTCTACCGAAAATTGTTTTTTACATTTAGAATTTAATTCTCTTGTTTTTCTTGCTTGCTTAGCTATTTTCATTTAGTTTAGATCAAATATCAACACTCCATTTATTTTATTTGTTGTTTTGAGTGCATATTAGTTAGTTTGCATACTTATAGCATATTATCATCATAACCTATTTTAGAATTCCATTCATTTTTATACATCTGTTTTATTTTATATTTTCTTGTTTTAGTTTGATTTACTTTTATTGCTCATTATAGTATTCGGCTTAAGATTTATAGTTGTACTTGTTGTGCTCTTTTGCTTTGGTTCAATTTAATTAAATAAGACCTACTTGCTTGAATTGAATTTGATTAATATAATTGTTTCTCAGTGGGATCAATACCCTACTTACTATACTACAAATATAGTTTGTTCGGTTTTAATTTGGTGAACATTGAAGACTCATCTCATCCCAAGTATCAATAGGCCTTTCACGGCTCCTCCTTCTATTAATCACCACTTGATCCCACCAAATGATAGCATAGTTAGTGAATTCAATTACTACTAGCTTCAACTTCTTCTCAAAGTAGTTGTGGCAATCAAAAATTAACTCTATCTTCTTCTCCTATTCTAAATAAGCTTCTAGATCGTTTCTACCTTGGAATGTAGGAATTTTCATTTTAATGTTGTCCAAGTTCCTATAAACCCTTTCATCTTAGTTTCCATAATCCCTTCTATGGCCTCTACCATGCCTACCACCTCCTCTAGGCCTAATTCTTCCCATTTCTACTTCAGATGCTTGATCCTCATCATCCTCATTCTTATCTTGAAGCACAAGTTCAACCGACTCTCTCCTATATCCTCTGATCAAGTACTACTCTATTGGGCCTCCTATCTTCTACTTCTTGATGATCTACACCTCTCAATGATTGCACCCTCCTTATCTCTAACAATTCAATAGATTGCTTTTCTACTTGATCCATCACTTCATTATACATTACGACTATCCTCTCAAACTGTTGTTGCATAGCTTGCAATGTAAATAAGGTGTTATCGTATTGTGAATCACTGTGATTTGACATATTGCAAACAAGATTAGTAAAAACAATGAATAGAGAAAAGTAGCCTCACATGTTTCACTCAAGTATTTCGCTCAATTGTTTTTTTTTTTTTTTTTTTTTTCCAGAATAATAAGCTCTCCACTCTTGCCTTTTTCCTCTTTAAGCTTCCTCCAATGTTCTCTTTAGAACTATTATAGAACTTACTTCAAGAGTCTAGAATTTACAACGACTGAAATGAGTAAGGTTCAGGAAACTTTAGTAGCAAGTCAAGGGTAAAGAAACAAAGGAAAAAAAAGAAAAGAAAAGCAAAAGCCAAATAAAGCAATTGAATCACAGAAACAAATAAGTAATTCAAAGAACTGATTCTAATAATATATTACCACTATCTTTCTTCTTCTTCTTTTTTTTTTTTTCTTTTTTTATCTAGCAATTGCCCTGTTCTTTTTTTTGTTCTTTTTTTAATAAAGTAATGCCTCTTCTGTCTATCCAGATATCAATTTTTTTTAATTTATTTTTATCTAGTAATTGCCCTGTTCTTTATTATTATTAATTTTTTTATATAAAGCACTGGCTCTTTGTCTATCCAGATATCACCTCTCTTATTTATTTATTTTTATTTTCAGGCTTTAACAAAATCGTAAATCAGAAGGAGAACTCAGATTAATCATAATGAAAATTTGAAAATGAAGGATGAGAAGAAATCTGAAAACAAGTAAATTGAGGGGGAAAAAAATGAAAAAGGAACTTGATTTCTTGAGCCAAAGCACTGATACTAACTAATGTTAACCTTTGGTGATTAATGCCTTAAACCCACACGAGATTGAATCAAAATCCCAAGAACGCTAGAAGTCAGATTGTAAGAAGATTAAAACCCTTGAATAGGAAGCTCTAAGAACCCTAATCCGTGATTGAACGCCACAAAGATGAGATCTTTGATAAGTTCAAAATATAATTCGTGACTTAACAAGGCAAAGTTGTTGCCTCCTTGAAAACTTTTTATTCAATTCTAATCTCATGAACGCCACAAAGATGAGATCTTTGAGAAGTTCAGAATATAATTCACGACTTAACAAGGGAAAGCTGTTGCCTCCTTGAAAACTTTTTATTCAATTCTAATCTCACTTCATGAGAAAGTGATTCTTACGTGATGCTTGATTTAGCTTACGATAATTAACACACATTCTCCACCCACTTTGAATGAGCGTAGGCATAAGTTCATTATCTTTATATTGCACAACAGTAATTCTCGTTTTCTTAGGAACCATATGTATATGACTTACCCACTTGCTATCCAACATAAGGTGGATAACTCCAGCATCAAGAAGCTTCAATATCTTGCCCTTGACTACCTCCATCATAGGTGGGTTGAGATGCCTTTGCATCTCCCTTGTTGGCTTCGAATTTTCTTCCAAAAGTATGCTATGAATTCACTTGATGTTAGCCGATGTCTATCCAATAGCAGTTTTATGGTCACAAAGCACGAGCACAAGCCTTTCCTCTTGCACATTTGTTAAGTTCTTTGCAACGATCACAGGTAATGTATCATTCTTACCCAAAAACACATACATTAAATGATCAGGCAAAGGTTTTAATTCAAACTTAGGTGCATACAAAACAAAGGGTAAAAGTTTATTGTGAGAAATAGGTAAATCATAAAAAACCTCACCATACTTGTACAGCACAACTTGCAAGGCCATGACCCTATCAACCAAACTATCATCTACGGCAACCTCTCCTTTTGTGCAAGTGGAATCCAAACTTTGGCTTATAGCCACATTGAAATTTATCACTACCACATAAGTCAAAAACTTGTTGCACATTAATGTCAACAACATCCAAACACATAACAGAATGTTTATCATCATGAAACTTCATGACATCAAGAATATTGAATTAAATAACATTACCATCAAATTCCATAGACAATGTACCAGAAAAAAACATAAATCTTAGGAATGGTCTTCCTAACAAAAGTGGAGTAGAAATGTGAGAGTGATCATCCTCCATATCAAGAATATAAAAATCAGAGGGAAAAATCAAACCATGAACTGAAACTAAGACATCTTCAAGCACACCCAAAGGATAAACAAAGGTACGATCAACATATTGGATAATAACACCCGTTTCTTTTAAAGGGTCAAGACAAAGAAGGTCAAATAAAGAATTTGGCACTACTCTAATTGAAGCTCCTAAGTCACGCATTGCCTTTTCAAAGCAAGTATTACCAATCCTACAAGGAATAGAAAGAAAACGAAGCAGGATCTTTTTCCTTAAGAGGGAGTTTCTTTTGAATGATAGTAGATACATTCTCTCCCACACTTACTGCTTTATTACCTTTAAGTTTTCTTTTGTTAGTGCACAACTCCTTGAGAAACTTTGCATATCGAGGATTTGATTGATTACATCCAAGAGACGAATATTAATTTCAACATTTCTAAACATCTCTAAGATCTCCTTGTCCTTATCTTCTTTCTTAGACTAATAAGAACTCAAAGGAAAATGTGGAGTTAGCTTAAAATTAGAATTCACAAGTTGAGAATTTACCTTGGGAACACCCAAATTAGGTTCAGCATTCATTTAATTAAGGGCCGAAGTTCCATCCAACTTTGAAGAAGTTTTAGCTTCAACTTCAATCTCTTCCTCCAATGCAATATTTCTTGGTTTATTCTCTCCAATCTCTTTTCCACTCCTTAACTTGATTGCACAAGCACTTTCTCGACTAGTCATAGCTTGAGAGGGCAACTTACAAGACCCTTGTGTTTTCAATTTACCCACACTACTAGCAAGTTGTCCTACTTTCTTATCCAAATTTTGGATACTTGACCTTGTTTCTTGTTGAAATTGCATCAGGCTTTGTTGGAAGGCCAATGTATTAGATGCCATTGTTTTTATCATATCTTCCATAGACGAATCAGAATTGGATGAATTCATTAGTTGTGGGGATTGTCTATGTTGACATTGTGGTTGTGCTTGAAATCTAGGAGGGTTGATATTTTGGCCTCCATTTGGTGGTGTTTGTGGTTTATTCCCGTAATGCAAGTTATAGTGATCTCTCCAGCCAAGATTGTACATGTTAGAATATGGATCATACTTAAGTTGTGGTTGTCCATGAAAAACACCATTAATGGCATTAGCTTGTTCCATGGGATCATCTTGCATTTTACGACACATATCGGTTGGATGCCCTTGGTTAGAGCAAATGCCACATGGAAAACATGCTGTGCTTCATTTACTTTTTTGGGTGGTGCATCTATGCGAGTTCCAATTTGTTGCGAATTGGGAGCCATGTTGGATATTTATTGCTTTGCAGCCTCAGGTGTTTTGTCAATTAAAGCCCCTCCACTTGCTGCATCAATTAGATTCCTTTCTTGTGGCATCAAACCATAGTAGAAGTATTAGATGAGGAGTTGATAAGAGGTTTAGTGCTGGGGGCAACTAGCACAAAACTTCTTAAATCTTTCCCAATACTCATATAAGATTTCATCATTGAATTGACTTATTCAACATATTTCCTTTCTTATATTTGCAGCACGTGATGTAGGAAAATACTTCTCCAGGAAAAGCATCTTCATCTCATTCCATATAGTGATCGAACTAGAGGGAAAGTAATATAGCCACTCCATAGCTGCATCACCCAAAGAGAATGGGAATGCTTGAAGTTTAATCTACTATATGGAATTTCTTAAAACGTTTATGTGGATCTTCACTTGAAAGACCGCAAAAAGTAAGATTTAAGTTCAAATGGAACATCAATATTTGGAAAATTAATGCAAAGTGGTTTATGGTCAAGATTAGGAATGGTGAGCTCCTTAAGAGTGAGAGGTTGTCGAATGGCCATGTTTTCAACTTGTTCGTGGATTGGTGCAATTTCTTCCTCCAATTCGAAATCCAAAGGATGTGCACTTTGCGATGCAAACTCTACGTGTGTGACTAATATGATGTAATCTCTCACTACAAGTATTTTATGATTGACCTTTTTAATTGGGCTTTGTGGTGGAGTTCGATTTATTGCTTCAGGTTGCTCTTTGTAGAACTGTTTAAGTTGCTCTAAGGTGGGTTGTTTATCTTCTTCGAAATCGGACATACAACCTGCATAAATGATCTAAACTAAACAAAACTACAAGCTTGAATCAAATTAAAAAGATTAGTTCCCCTGGCAACGGCACCAAAATTTGATGAGTCGTCGATGTTCACCAAATTAATACCGAACTAACATTTGTAGTATAGTAAGTAGTATATTGATCCCACAAAGAAACAATATAAAGTTAATCAAATTCAGCTCAAGCAAATAGTTCTTATTTAATTAAATTGAACCCAAGCAAAAGAGCACAACAAGTTCAAGTGTAAATCCTAAGCTGAACACTATAATGAGTAATACTAGTAAATTAAACTTATGCTAGAAAATATCAAACAAAATAGATGTATAACGATGAATGGACTTCTAAAATTGATTGTGATGATAATATACTATAAATATGCAAACTAACTAATATGCACTCAAAACTGCAAAGTAAATAAATGGGGTTTTTATTTTTGAACTAAATTAAATTAAATAGCTAAGTAAGCAAGAAAACAAGAGAATTAAATTTTGAATGTGAAAAACAAGTTTTCGCATAAACTTACTAAACTAAGAAAACAACCAAGAATTTGTAAGATTCAACTGCAAAGAAGCTTTCACCAAGATTCATGTGCTATTAATCATTGAAGACAAAACAAATACCAACCAGTTTGTGGATGTTCTTCTAATTGCTTTAAATCTGCTTTATGCTGATCTTGCATCTTTGGAAACTCTTTATGCTTCTTGCTTTGATCGTTATCAAGAAGATCCTTTGTTGCTGCCAATCTTGCTTGATTCAGCTCTGCTAGGGTTTCAGTTTGCTTTGGCCGTCCAAGGTGTTTCTCACGGTTCTCAAGCCACCATATGGGACTCTAAAGCACCGGCAATGGCGGCTGCCTTCCATGCCATTCTCCAAGATTTACCTTCAAGCAAAGCCCAACAACTTTTATTACTGTCATGAAATGCATCCTGTTGTGGTTCACTATTATAATTTCTCTCCGATGTGGTGGCGGTTACTTAGTTGTAGAAGTTTGATAGAGCCATTTTTGGTTTGGAATATCGACAAGGGTGCTGTTAATTTTGGTATGATCAATGGTATGATTTGGGTCCACTTTTTATGCTTGTGGATGCGGATTCCTCAGCATCATAGCAATTTGAAATTATGTGATTATGTCTTACTTCCAAGTGAGGTTCAAGACCTTCTTCCTATGGCTGTTAGTCAGAAGATGGAAGCAATTTCTTTCTTCTAGGGTGAGGATGACGTTCTTATTTGGGCTCCGGACAAAGCAGGGAGGTTTTCAACTACCTCAGCTTATGAGGTATATCGTCAAAAGGGGATTCTTATGCCTTTTTTGGCAAACTCTTGGCATACTTTGATTTTGGGAAAAATTCAATTTTCTTTTGGAAGTTATGTTTCGGGTTGTTAGCTTTGGACAGTACAATTGTACGATTTAATTATGCCATTGCTTCATGCTGCCATTGTTGCGTTCATCATGATGTGGAGACATTTCATCACTTTTTTCCTCCTCTGAAGTTGTTAGCAAAGTGTGGTCCTTTTTTATGCATTGTTGTAATATTGACTTTAGGGTAATGCCTATTCATAACATCTTTAACATTTGGTGGCAACATGGTGTTACTTCCTTTGTAGATCCTTTGAGGGAAATTACTCCGTGTATTACTGAAGGTAGATTTGGAAAGCTAGAAATACTAAGGAGTTTGACAATATCAACATGAATTTGTTCAACATTGTAAGACAAGTTTTGAAGATGCTTAGGATTTTTTTTTTTCTTTATTAAAAGGAAATGTAAGGGTGACGGTGAAGTATGCTTATCACCTCAGGTTTTTTCCTTATAATTTGCAAAAGCACTTTTTTTTTTAAGAAAGTCCTGATAGTTGGCAACCACTTCCTCCTTGTTTTGTCAAGCTTAATTGTGATAGTTGCTCCTAAGGTAACTTGGGTGAGGCAACCACAGGAGGGATAGTTACAAGGTGAGTACTTTTTTTTTTTTTCTTTTTTTTTTTTTTTGCTTATAGTATTTATTTGGGATTCCAATCAAATATGGTTGCTGAATTTGAGGGTTTATTACAAGGCTTAAAACTATGTGCTTCAAAGCGTCTTTTGAATGTGGATGTGAATTGTGATTCCCTAGCTCCTGTGCATTGTGCGAAACATAATTTTAGTCCTTTATGGAAGCTCTTTCGGAAGTTTAGGGACTTGCAATACTTAATCTCTACAATGAATGTTTCAGTTTATCATTGTTTTAGAGAAGTTTAATGCAACAGCAGATTTAATTGCAAATTTTGCTTGTGATACTACGCTGAATTTTTTGTGGGATTATATATCTTGTCTTTCTCCCAAAGTTCATAGGATTATTATAGCTCTTGACAAACAGCAAACGGCTTACATGAGAATTGTGCTTCTTTCTTAGGTTTTTTCATTGTTTTCGTTAATTCCTAGTAAAATGATTTATTTTCCCTTCTTAATTTCTATTTTCTTTTGTTTAATTAGATTATCCCCCATGTTTAAGTTTTTGCTTTAGCTAGTTGTGTATTGTAATGGGATAGTATCCTATGTTTAAGGTTTTTTAAGTTTTGTTTAGGCTTTCATGTATTTGCTTAGACTATACTGACTTTTTATTGAAATTAATAAAATTTAAAGGACTAACCCAGGTCGTAGTTAAGTTTGGGTGTAAAAAAAAAAGAAAAGAAAAAAAGAATAGAATACTTAGTTCTATGGGCTTCATTAAGAATCAAATGCTTTACATATTCTCCTTAAGCATAGATATCCTGCCTTGGAACTTGCAATCACTTAATAGACTCAATGAATTCCCTTACTTCTTTAGCTTTCATTCTTTGCCTAACACTTCTTAATTTAGTCATCTTCATTTTGAGCTTCTTTCAATCTCTTTTTAAGATTTGGCTCCCTCAACCCTCACATTTGGATACAATTCTGTTTCACCTTAACCACTTCATAGTCCATGGCTCTAAATTCCTCAAGCAACTCATATCCATGCACCACCATTGCTCTGCCATATGCCTAGATTTCTACTCAATGCATCAACCACTACATTAACTTTTCTAGGGTGGTATTTCAATTCACACTCATAGTCTTTCAAGAACTCCATCCATCTTCGTTGTCTAATATTAAGGGCCATTTGATCAAACAAGTATGTTAGGCTTTTATGGTCTATAAAAACTTAAAATTTTTCACCAAATATGTTGTGTCTCCATATCTTAATAACAAACATCACGGGTGGAAGTTCTATTCTGATCACAATCCACTAAAGCTAGAAGTGAAGGTTCTGGGGGGTTTTTTTGCTTAGGAAAATTATAAGGGAATGCTACAGTTCTACCTAAGCTACGATTCCTTTTATTTTTTTGCTTTGCTAGGGTTTCGGCCTCACCTTGGTTTTTTCCACTACTAGCCACCTCCCATGGGGGATCAACAGCCGCGAGTCAAGATGGCTGCTGTCTAGGCCATCCTACAAGACCTCCCACACACCAAGGCACAAGATCTGTTAGAGTTTCTTTCCTCATTCCTTCCGTTGGTTGTCACCAAGAAAAATTCCAATCCTACGTCAAATCCACAAGCTGACTTCCTCAATCAACCTCCCTTGCTAAGGTCCTCAATCCCTTCCTTTATGAGGGAACCACATCACTTGATATCTATTCCAACTCAATCTGTCCTCAACCTTTTAAATGTAAACCCTATGCCTCCTCCAAACCGCCAACCTCAAAACCCTAACACTCATAATATTTTGGCCGATACCCTAAACCCTTATCATAACCAAACCTTTTCGAATCCTAGTTTGCAAGCCAATAAATTGTTTGTAGCCATAGTATCCTAAGAATTATCGTCCACCATCTCTTTATCTTTCAAAGAAATCAAATCTTTTAGGTGTGTACCTGCAATTCAATTTATAGATAAAGAAATTGTTTATTTAGTTGCACCTTTCTTTTTCTTTGTCTTTTTCTTTTTTTTTTCTTAATCCCAAACTTAACTAGGACCTGGGAGAGTCCTTAAGATTTTATTAATATGATAAGATGGCCAGAGGATAGTCTAAGCTAGTACAAAAGCACAACCAAAGAAAGCTTAAAACAAATCTATAAATATGGGATAATATCCCATCATATAGAACCCTAAAAGCCTAAGTAAAACAACCTAGAAAATCTTTAAGAGAACCAAAATGGCGCAACGGCTTGATAAAATTGGCACCCTAGTGCCAATAAGCTCATTGTGAAACAGGTTTATGGCGCCACAGCACTGATAAAGAGGCGCCTAGGTGCCATTTGCCTCTGCTTGGAATCCTTCTTTAGAGCCACAACACAAAGCTTTGGCAATTTGAATGAAACTTTATCAATGAATATGACTAATGTACGACAGTTGTAGTTTATCCAAATTACAAAGTCCCCTTGCTTGATCCTAAAGCATCCTTGTAGTAAACCAAAAGAAATGATCCTTTTCATTACATGCATAATTTCCCAAAAAGTCAACCACAACATTTACTTCTCTAAAGAATGATAAACCACAATGTTATGCTCCTGCACTATATGTACTAGGTCCCGAAACTTTCTAGAAATTTCCAAAGTGGTGAAGTCCTACAAAAAATACACTAAACAAGAGCCATAGAGTCAGTATTCACAATGACACTATGGAAACCTCTTGAAACACAATGCTTCAAACTCCACAACCATATTTGTTTGATTACCCAATTTACCATAAGCTCAAATAAAATTACATGTGGATGACCTTAGAATACCCTTCTTAGTAGCCTCTCCTAGATTGCCTCAAGAGCAACCATCACAATTAAGCTTCACATAACAAGATGGAAGGGGCTGCCATCTAAGAACCTTGATACATGTTTAAGAACATCCTTCTGGGCAACCTAAAAGGGAAAAATCTTATTCGAAATGCATCATTCAAAGTAACCTTTGGTTTTCCTTTTAAGAACCTACAATAATGCTAATGGCTTTCCAAATTTTCAAACAATAAAGAGGGAATTCATAGCAAAATTTTCAAAATTAAAAGTATTTCTAGCTTTCTAAATTTCACAAACAATCAAGCATACAGTAACACAGCGCAGATAACCAGCCAAAAAAGAACTTCATTGACTCCACCAATAGTGAAATAAAAATCATGCACTTGCATCACTTTATATAGTAACCTTTACTTTTCCTTTTAAGAACTTACAATAATGCTAATGGCTTTCCAAACTTTCTGACCAATAAAGAGGGAATTCATAGCAAAATTTTCAAAATTAAAAGTATTTCTAGCTTTCTAAATTTCACAAACAATCAAGCATACAGTAACACAGCGCAGATAACCAGCCAAAGAAGAACTTCATTGACTACACCAATAGTGAAACAAATCATGCACTTCCATCACTTTATATTGCGTGTCAAAAAAAAAAAAAAAAAAACAAAAGACCATACCTCCATAGAAACTTGAGAAGAGATAAACAAGTGCTGGATAGTCTCTACACTATGCACTCTACAGCACCTACACCTGGAAACCGTGGCATATTGAAAATCTACCATGGTACTATCAAGAGCAAAATAACCATTTCACAACTTCCACACAAAAACCGACAAGTAATTAATACTAACCTTCCTCCTTGAGATAGCAGTTTAGATGACCAAGAGGCAATGCGTTTCTCAATCTTAGCAAACATATTATCAAAAAGAGAAACTTTCTTTCTCCCTACAAAAAGAGGACAACCCAAATAAGTAATTGGGAGCTATAGATGATGAAAATCAGTGATGCTTTTAATAATCCGAAGGTGATAGGTAGAGGTTGTAAGGTTTGTAATATAAGAACTTTTGTCTCTATTCACCAGTTGCCTTGAATTCCTCTCATACTCCGTCAAAAACCACATAGGAGCTTCACAAGATCTCTTTCTACCACTTGAAAAAAATGATAATGTCATCTGCAAAAGCTAGGTGAGAAATTTTGGGAACACCCGTATGATGGTAAAACTTATGCGTGTCAAAAGCACCAATTAAAATTCTCTAATCTAACCCAGCTTTGTAGTTAGGGTAAATAGAGGTCGATCCTATGAAGAGTTGAATTTAACTGATTTGTTTAAAATATAAATTCTAATGACAATAAAATAAAGAGGTTTTTATGTTTTGGGTTGAATGTAAAACTGAGAGTTAAATTAAATAACTGACAAGTAAAAGAGAAAACTTTCGATAAACAAGGAGTTATCCACCATGGGGATTTGACATTGATCATTGATCACAGTTATTCAATCATTCATTCAAATATTCAGCCTAGAATATCATAATATCAACAAGCTCTAATATTTTGAATCTTTTCCTACTTTTTCATTAATCAAAATAGGCTCTTTGATTAATCTCTTGCTATTAAAAAAAAAAAATCTAAATAAGCTCTTAAGATTTAATTTAACAACATCTCTAAGAAATAGAAAGAGAGCTAAAGCTAGGCAATAAACACACAGGCTCGGTTTATTTAACTTAGTCCATGTTCTTCACAATAATTATAAACTACTGTAGAATCATCAAGTAATTACGGACTTGATTATCCTAATTAGCAATAGGTAATATAGTATAATCAATTTAGTTGCACACCTAATCAACAGAACATTTAACCATGACAATTGTAATAGAAGAACATAAAATATTTGCATTGAAAAATTAAACTAAAATAAAGAATAAATCAGATCTTACAACACAATCTTACAGCTTCATTACTTCTTTTATTAGAAAAGAAGATTTAGCAACTCATAATGCCAAAAAAATAAAGAAACTATAAAATGTTTATTGACTTTGGAAAAACTGATATCTAAAACACTTATAAGCTAATGTATTTATAGGCTAACTAGAAAAGAAGAGAACTCTGCAATTCTAATCTAACTTGAAGTCCTTATTGGATTGGGGTTTTGGTATTGAAATCTTCCTTGGATTAGGATTCCTAATTTGCTTTTAAAATAGGTCCAAATATAAGATGTGTTTGTTATCCTCATACCAATTTGATTATGAATTTCAGATAAGTATGGCATGGCGCTACAACACACACTTCCTTGGCCCTGCGGCGCCTTGCTCTCTCTCTTCTAACAAAGTCGTCTTCTATTTTGGCTCTACGACTCCCACCTTTTGGTGCTGCAGCACAATGCCCACTGACTTCAAACCCTTAAAACTGGGGAATATGGCACCACAGCTTCAGGTCTTCCACACTGGGGAATCATGGAGGACAAACATTCAAGGAGCCTTTACATGTCCTGGATGGACCAATAACAAGAGCTAGAGCCAAAAGAATCAAAGAAGCAATACAAAGATTAGTTCAAGCTTGCTGGGCTGAGAATAATAGTTTGCAGAGCAATGTGATAATTGGAAAGATAGGCTTGAAGGAAGGAGAATCAACTTTAGTTCATATGATACAAGTGCAAGAGAATGTGTGAAGGGCTGGGCTAAATTTTAATGGGCTAAACATTATTTTTAATTAAGCCCATATACTTTATCTTATGTTGTGTTAAATTGGGCTTTAATTAGGCTTATTTGTAATTGAATTGCTAACCATACTTGGGCTAGGAATCCATTAGTTTTCGGGTTTTTATTTGTTCCCTTATATATATAGAGGTAGGGTGAACTCATGAAAGCATATTAGAATTGAATATAAAGTTTTCAATGAGGTAACAGCTTTCTCTTATTCTTTCAGTTCATCTTCTAAACTTATCAAAGATCTCATCTTTGTGGCGTTCAATCACGGATTAGGGTTATTGGAGCTTACTCTTTAAGGGTTTTAATCTTCTTACAATTTGACTTGGGAGAGCATAAGCCCTTGCATCGGGCCTGTGCTATGCCTAAGAAGGATGGATCATGGAGGATGTGCGTTGATTGCAGAGCCGTCAATACTCAACTCAACTCAACTAAGCCTTAAAATCCCAAACTAGTTAGGGTCGACTATATGAATCCTTTTCCTCCATTCGCATCGATCCAAGACAACATTTTCATTAATTCCTAGCACAGCCATATCTTCCTCGATGACTGCCCCCATGTAAGTTTCGGTCTCTCCTTTCCCCTTCTAACACCTGGCACCTGGACCAAGTCACCTTGCTTAACTACTGCGTCCATTGGCCGACATTGGATGTGTCCAAACCAACGTAGACTCCCTCATTTTCTCCTTAATAGGTGCTACTTCCACCTTCTTATGAATCTCCTTATTCCTTATTCTATCCTTTCTTGTATGTCCTGTCATCGATCTCAACATTCTCATTTCGGCTACTCCTATCTTATGTGAATGTTGCTTCTTAACTGCCCAACATTCGATACTATACAGCATAGATGGTCTCACTGCCGACTTAAAAAATTTCCCTTTCAATCTATTCGGGATTTTAGGATCACATAAAACTCCCGAAGAACTCCGCCACTTCACCCACCCTGCCTTAATCCTATGGTTTACATCATGCTCAATTGCACCATCTTTTTGTATAAATGACCCTAAATACTTAAACACATTCTTTGTAGGGATTGTCTGACCGTCTGAAATTATATCATTCGGGCCTCCTCTAGTTTCACTGAAATTGCACTCCATATATTCAGTTTTTGTCCGACTCAATCTAAGGCCTTTAGATTCTAACGCGTTCCTCCACATTCCTAGTTTAGAATTTAAACCTTCCCTAGTTTCGTCTACCAACACGATATCATCGGCAAACAACATGCACCATGGAGTCCTATCTTGAATATTATTGGTAAGGTCATCCATGACTAAAGCAAATAGGTAAGGACTTCGTGATCGGGAACTCTCCAGTCATACCATCTACGGTCTGCACCCTAGTCATTACTCCCTCGTACATATCTTTAATAACTTCTACATATTTAGTTGGGACCTTTTTCTTCTCGAGTACCCACCACAGGACTTGTCTTGGCACTTTATCATACGCTTTTTCTAAATCAATAAAGACCATGTGAAGATCCTTTTCTTTTCTCCATATTTCTCCATTAATCTCCTAAGTAAAAAAATAGCCTCCATTGTAGATCTTCCTGGCATAAAACCAAATTGATTCTCAGACACTAAAGTCTCATTCCTAAGCCTACGCTCAATCACTCTCTCCCACAGTTTCATTGTATGGCTAATAAGTTTTATACCTCGATAATTCGAACAGCTTTGAATATCTCCTTTATTCTTATAAATAAGGATCAACGTACTCTTCCTCCACTCATCTGGCATTTTCTTGGTTACTAAAATCTTGTTAAAAAGATTTGTAAGCCAAGTTACTCCAATATCTCCTAAGCATCTCCAAACTTCTATTGGAACATCATCTGGGCCCAATGCCTTACCATTCTTCATCTTATGCATAGCTTCTTTAACCTCCTAAGCTCTAATCCGACGAACAAATAGACGGTTCGTATCATCACAGATGTCATCAAGGTCTCTAAAATCACCCCTTAACTCTTCATTAAATAAAGTATCAAAATAAGTTCGCCAGCTCTCATTAATCTCGTCTTCCTTAACTAAAACCCTATCAGCC
Source organism: Quillaja saponaria (assembly GCA_029379385.1). NCBI lineage: Eukaryota > Viridiplantae > Streptophyta > Magnoliopsida > Fabales > Quillajaceae > Quillaja > Quillaja saponaria. The sequence continues at coordinate 20,960,347 of CM055607.1, forward strand.
TCATCCTTAATGCACTTAATACGAATTAGGTCTTTAGTTCGTCTTTCCCTTTGCTTGGCAATCCTATAAATATCTTTCTCTCCATCCTTTGTCTCTAACTTTTGGTAAAGTCCTTCGCAAGCCTTGTCTCTGGATTCCCTAACCTCTTTCTTAGCAACTTTTCTAGCTTGTCTAAAACATTTATAATTATCTTCATTTCTACACTTGTGTAATCTTTTATAACACTCTTTTTTAACTTTAATAGCTTGTTGAACTTCTTCATTCCACCACCATGTCTCCTTAGCTGAAGGTCCATGTCCTCTACTTTCTCCTAACACATCTCTAGCCGTATTCCTAATACGACTCTCCATCTCATCCCAAATCATGTTAGGCTCACTCTCCACCTCTTCAAGGATCACCCTGTAACATTTTATCTTTAAAAAGAGCCATCTTCCCTCCAATCAAATTCCACCATCTAGTCTTAATACACTTATTACTTCTATGCTTTTGCTTCCGTCACTTAATGCCAACATCCACAACCATAAGTTTGTGCTGAGACACTAAACACTCGTTGGGTAAAACTTTACAATCCTTACAAACCGCTCTATCAACCTTTCTAGTCATAACAAAATCTATTTGGCTCTTATTCGGCCCGCTACTAAAGGTGATTAAGTGCGACTCTCGTTTCTTAAAAAACGTGTTAGCTAAAATCAAGTCAAACGCAACCGCAAAATCTAAAATAGACTCTCCACCCTCATTCCTAACGCCATAACCATATCCTCCATGTACGCACTCAAAACCCTCGTTAGTACTTCCTACATGACCGTTCAAATCAGCACCAATAAACAATTTCTCACCTAATGGTACCTTGAACTATCTCCTCTGAATCATCCCAAAAGCCTTCTTAGTAGATTCTTCCAATCCTATTTAGGGAGCATTGGCACTAATGATATTAAATGCCTCCTCGTCTATCATCAATTTCACTAAAATTATTCTATCACTTTTCCTCTTGATTTCAACAACCTCGTCATTTAAATTTCCATCTATAATAATCACCACTCCATTCCTATTTCTAGTCTTACCGGTATACCACATCTTGAATCATGTTCTCTCTATCTCTCTATCCTTTTCTCCTACCCACTTAGTTTCTTGCAAACAAGCAATTTAATCCTCCTTCTACTCATAGTATCTACAAGCTCTCTCAATTTACCAATAAGAGTCCCTATGTTCCAAGTAGCTATGCGAATCTTATCCTAGACTAGCTTCTTTACCCGCACCCGCCCTCGATGAGAGAACCCTTGCTCATTTCTCACTACACCCGGGATCCAATGCAGCGCGTCACTAAGAGGGTTACTCCCCAATGAATATCAGGTAGGATTCATCGTCATAGGGTTTGACTAGTTTTACGTTGGCCGTCAACCTATCTCAACCCTCCTCCTTTATCCGGGCTTGGGACCGGCAGAGTTATTGCAGAGCTGTCAATAATATTACAATAAAGTATTGCCATCCCTATCCCTGGATTAGATGATGTGCTGGATGAATTGTATGGTAATTGTGTTTTTAGTAAAATTGATTTAAAAAGAGGATATCAACAAATTCGCATGAAAAGGGGTGATGAATAGAAGACTACCTTCAAGACCAAGCATGAGTTTTATGAGTGGCTAGTTATGCCTTTTGGTCTTACTAACGCACCTAGTACTTTCATGGGGTTGATGAGCCATGTCTTATGTGCTTACATAAGCAAATTTGTCATAGTCTATTTTGATGACATACTAGTTTATAGCAAGAACTTAAATGATCATGTTAAGTAGTTGAAATGTGTTTTGGATGTTCTGAGAAAAGAAAAGCTGTATTCTAATTTGAAGAAATGTACCTTTTGCATGGATAGAATTGTCTTTCTAAGATATGTGGTTAGTGCTAAGGTACATAAATAGATGAGGAGAAGGTTAAGACCATCAAGGATTGGCCAACGCCTAAGAGCATAACTAAAGTGCGAAGTTTTCATGGCTTAGCAAGTTTTTATAGGTGATTTGTAAGGGATTTTAGTACACTTACTGCACCACACTCACTAAGATTGTCAAAAAGTCTGTTGGCTTTCATTGGGGTGTTGAACAAGAGAATGCTTTCAATTTGCTCTCCTTGAGCCTTTCAAATGGTTTTTGCATTCTTCATTGAACACAAATGTCACTTCCTTTCATAGTAATTTGCATCAGGATAATGCAATCTTAGAAAAGTCCTTAATGAATCTTCGATAAAAACTTGCATTTCCAAGAAAAGAACAAACCTCCCTGACACATATAGGGGTAGTAAGGAATGTACAAGGTTTATCTTAGATTTATCAACTTCCGACCATGGTATCCAAAGATCATAATAGTATGTTAAGTAAATTCCCTGTGGAGGATGAAATTAAAGAGACTGTGAAACAACTAGATAAAAACAATTCCACTGGTCCAAATAGGTTTAATGGTCATTTTTTCAATTCTTGTTTGGAGATAATAGCTAATGATGTGATTCGGACTATTCAATACTTTTTTGCTAGTGGAGAACTTTCCAAATTTGTTAGCAGGACAGTTATTGTCCTACTACCTAAAGTTAACCCCTATTTTGTCGTTTCTTATATCTAAAGAACACTCGGTTTTATGAGAGGAAGAAGTATCATAGACGATGTAGTCTTGACTCAAGAATTGGTGCATGATTTACATAAAAAGATTACAGGTTGCAACAATAACTTCAATTTAGACATGGCAAAGGCTTATGACTGAGTCAACTGATTCAATTTAATATCGGTTCTTAGGAGATTTGGGTTCTGTGAGGTTTGGATTGATCTGATATGGAGCATGGTTTTCGAGTCCATGGTATTCAGAGGTTTTTTCAAGCCTTCAAGGGGTTTACATCAAGGAGGTCCATTGTCACCTCTTTTATTTTTTCTTGCATCAGAGGTTTTAAGTAAAGGGCTCAAACACAATATGGAATCAGGTATTGTTGATTTTTTTTTTCATCATACTGGTTCCCCTAAAATTTCTCACCTCTCTTTTGCATATGACACAATCATATTTTCCACAGGTAAGAAAAGGTCTTGTATGGGACTTATATCCTTTTTGGAAGCATATGAGTCCAACTGGTGAATAGATAAAAAAGCTATTTTTTAACAAGTGCTAAAACTTCTCATCAATGCCTAAGAATCATTAAGAATATAATGAAGTTCACTCATAAAAGTTTCTAGTGACTTTTCTTGGTTGTTCTATATTTGTGGATTGTAAGACTGTGGCTCTTTTTTCCAACATGTTAGCAAAGATTCATTTAAGGATCTCCTCTTGGTCCTCCATTTCTGTTTCAAGGTGGAAGGTTAGTTCTCATAAAGCATGTTCTTAATTCAATACCTTTGTATATCTTGAGTGCTCTGGACCCTCCAAAATCCGTTTTGATTAAAATGGAAAGTGCACTAGCAAATTTCTTTTGGGGAGCAAAGGATGGGCATAGAAAGTTCCATTAGTGTTCTTGGAAAAACATTTGTTGCGCTATTCAAGAAGGTGGTCTTGGTATTAGATCACTTTATGACATGTCTAGGGCATTTTCAATGAAACTTTAGGTCAATCTTCGGAAAGGTCAGTCACTATGGTCTCATTTTCTCTTGGCCAAATATTGTCATAGGATGCATCCAATAATCTGTAACCCTTCAAAATTTTCTCCATTGTGGAGGAGGTTGGTTGACTGTAGATCCTTTGTTGAATCTCATTTATTTTGGAATGTGGGAAAGGGGATGATTAGTTTTGGGTACAACATATAGTGTGATTTAGGGCTAGCTTATTTACTTGTTAAGGCGATTCCAAATCATCTTGTGGAATTGAAACTACATGACTTTTTGTATCTTTCAGAGAATGATAAACAATATAGCTCGAGAATATTGCATCAAAAAGTGTTGGAGCTGCAGTTTAGCAATTATGATGATGAATTGGTTTGGACTGAAGATAAGGGAGGTTTGTTTTCCATTTCATCCGCATGGAATGTGGCTTGGCAAACTAGTGTTTTACAACCTTGGCTGTCTTATTCTTGGCGTTCGCTCCTTCCAATAAAAGTTTCAATCTTCTTTTGGAAATTATGGTATGGGTTCTTGGCCTTGGACTGCAATGTGGTAAGATTTAACATTTCTCTAGCCACTTGTTGTCGATGTTGTAGAACTTCTGATATCAAAACAAGCCAGCATTTATTTATCTCCTCTCAATGTGCCATGGATATTTGGAAGTTTTTCTTTCATAGTTTTGACATATCATTCGCCATCATCTCAATATATGAGATGTTTAGTTTATGGTGGCAAGGTGGTACTATTTCTTTTGCTGGTTATTTGAGATTCATCACTTCTTGCTTGATAGTATAGGAGATTTGGAAAGCCCACAACACGAAGGTATACGATAGTATACCAATGAACTCGGTGGCAATTATAAGGCAGGTATTGAAAACCATTGGCCTCATTCTTACAGCTTCGAGAGGTAATGTTAAAATTCACTTCAAGGACTCTTATTAGCTTAGATTCTTGCCTTTCCGAATTCCAAATCGCATGTCTCGAAGAAAGGTTGTCATCTTAAGATGGCAGGCCCCTCCTCCTTCCTATGTTAAATTGAATTATGAGGGTTGTTCTTGGGGTAGTTTGGGGAAGGTTGCAGAATGGGGTATAGTTCGAAACTCATCGGGTGATATGATGTTTGCATTTGGAGTTTACTTAGGGATACACACTAATATGGTGGCTGAATTTGAAGGCTCAAAAATTTGTGCTTCAAAAGATTTAGTAAACATCATTGTTAATTTTGATTCGTTAGCACTCGTGCGTGTGTCTAAGAAGACTAAATCCATTATAGAAACTCCATATGAAATTTTGTGTATTAATGAATTTGATTCAGACACTCAATGTTTTGGTCTCCTATTGCTTTAGAGAGATGAATGTTGTAGCTGACAGACTAGCAAATGAAGCTTGTGACAAAAGGTTAATTTTATTTGGACTTTATATAGTAATCTTCCATCACATCTCCGTGGGCTTCTCCTTTTGGATAAGGACCAAGTTCCTTATATTAGGATAAGTTCAAAGTCCTAGTTCTAGGTAATTTTCTATTTTATTGTAATGGGATAGTATCCCAAGTTTACATTTTCTAAAATTCAGAGCTCTAGATTGTCTTTTTATTTTATTGTGAACAGTCCGTAAACAGTATTGTGAACAGTATAGTATTTAGAAGTTTTTCTTAGATTTTTCTAATGGGATAGTATCCCAATTTTACAACTTTTCTCAAGTTTTTATTCATTATCTTATTGTAATGGGATAGTATAATCTTCTTTAGGGTTTCATGTATTGGCTATGACTATACTCTAGCCTTTCTTTTGAATTTAATAAAACTCTAAGGCCTTACCCAGGTCCTAGTTAAGTTTGGGTTTTAAAAGAAATATATATATATATATATGTGAGAATGACCAGCTAACCTTTCTAACATTTGATCAATAAATGGCAAAGGAAAGTAATATTTTCTAGTAGTAGAGCTAAGCTTTCGATAATCAATGGAAACTCGCCACCTGGTTCAGACACGAGTTGGTACTAGTTCATTCTCTTCATTCTTGACCACAGTAATGCCAGATTTTTTTGGAACAACTTGAACTGGGCTCACCTACTTGCTGTTCGAAATACGGTAGATCAGCCCTAACACCTAGTAATTTCAAGATCTCTTTCTTCACAACTTGAGGGTTTAATCGGTGTTGCGTTTCCCTTGTTAGTTTTGCTCCATCCTCAAGCAAAATTCTATGCATGCATATGGATGGACTAATCCCTCTTATGTTAGCTGTTGTTCAACCTATAGATGTTTATGATCTATTAGCACATGAACTAGTTTCTCCTTTTGCAATGTTGTGAGGTTCCATGCAATGATTACAGGCAATGTGTTATCTTGCCTCGATGCACATATTTAAGATGCTCTGGAAAGGTTTAAGCTTTAAGCTAGGGGTCTATAACACAGAAGGTAAAAGTTTCTCATTAGATAAAGGCCAAGAAATATAAGAAACATTATACCTGTTTAGAACACTTGGTAATGATTCTAGAAATGACAGCTTCCTCAATGCTGTCACTAACTTGCACATCTCTTCTTAGCCTTTTAGGATCTTCCATCTCAAGGATCTTATTCAATACAATTTCTAATGCATCCTCGCTAATTAGCTCAAAGTGTTGCTGCACTAAAGAGTCAAGCATATTAATAGAAAAACAAGAATGCAAATCACTTGGATACCTCATTGCTTCAAAAAAATTTAAGCTTATAATTTTACCATCAAACTCTATGGTTAAAATTCCGCTATACTCATTTTAGTTTGAGCCGTTTTCATGAATGGCTGTCCTAAGAGTAGTGGTGTTGAAGTAGGTGATGAATCATCCTCCATATCAAGAATTTAAAAATCAGCTAGGAAAACTAATTCATTTACATGCATCAAAAAATCCTCTAAAACACCCTTTGGATAAATGTTAGATTGATCAACAAGTTGAATAACTACACCAGTTTTATTAAGTGAACTAAGATTTAAGAACATAAATGGAATAAGGCATGACACTAATGGATGCTCCTAAATCAAGCATAGCTTTTCCAAACCTAGTGTTTCCGATTCTACATGGTATGGTAAAGCTCCCTGGATCTTTACATTTTGGAGGAAGCTTTCTTTGAAAAACAGATACATTCTCCACACTCGTACTATCTCATCACCCTTTAATTTTTGTTTTATGGTGCATAGCTCCTTAAGGAATTTTGTATAGCGTGGTACTTGTTTAATGGCATCCAAAAGGGGTATGTTCACTTGTACTTTGCAGAAGGTACCCAGAATTTCCTTCTCAACTTTCTCCTTCTTAAACTTTGCAAATCTTCTAAGAAAAGGTAAAGGATGAGCATTAGTAGAAATAGGAATGTTAGAATTTACCTTAGGTGCCAATACGCTTTCAGTATGACTAGTGACTTTATCTTTCGCAAGAGCTGAGTTTCTTTTTTATTTTGCTGTTTTTGGTGCTTCCTCAAGTTGTTTTCCACTCCTCAATGTCATGGTACTTGCATTCTCTCTTGGATTAATCATAGTCTGTGATGGAAGTTTCTCAAATCCTTGTGTTTCCATTCTGCCCACAGTATTAGCTAATTGGCTCACTGGGGAATAAAGAGCCGCGACTTCAGGTCTTCCACGCTGCGACGTGGTGCTTTCTAACTTAATTGTTGAAATTCACTAAATATGGCGCCATAACACATTCAATATGATGCTGCAGCATCGAGCTCTCTGACTTGAGCTTATTTTCTGCTTCTTAGGTGCTGCGGCACCACTTCATTGACTCCTACTTCAATATGGACAAGAACAACAGCTTTCTTGCTCCTTTTGTTATAATTATGCTCCATTTATCCAACTACTGTTCATTAATCAGATTTAGCAACTGAAATCATAAAAATGAACATTTTAAAGTTCATTACCACAAAATCATACTAGAAATAACACTAGGAATCAATGAAATTAAGATTTATTAAACTCCTATAAAAAAGTAGTCCATAACCTCACTTGCCATACATTGTTTCAAACCAACACTTAATACTTCAGAAGCAAGAATAAATAAAATGGGAGAGAGAGGGTCAACTTGCCTGAGGCCCCTTGATGTTTTTCTGATTTGAAAAAACTGCACTCCTGCCATTTACCACACCAGAGTACCATTGACTAAAAATCATGGGCCAAATCAAATCAATCATGAATTCAGAATAACCAAAATTACGCATAACTAAAAAAAGAAAGAACTAGTTCATACAGTCATAGGCCTTTGCCATATCAAGCTTAAAGATGACATTGCCCCCTAAGTTTTTTCTATGCAAATCATGACACAACTCCTGAGCCAAAGCAATGTTTTTAATTATGCTCCTTTCCATTGAAAAACCACTTTGCCCCTCTAAAACCAAGTCATTCACTACTGAATTCAAAAACTTAACCAAAATCCGGAAGAAAATTTCAGAGCTCAAGTGACATAAACTTATTGGTCTCACATCAGAGAAGGTTTAGGGAGAATCCACTTTAGGCAACAACACAATAGCAATGCTACTAATGGACTTGGTCAGTTCAACCCCCGTAAAATAAATAAAATAAATAAATTGTATAGCCCTTATAACATCCCTAGCAATAACAGGTCAACAATGGACAAAGAAAAAACCATTAAATCATCTGGTCCTGCAGTACTATTCTTATCAAGATGCCAAAAGCCTCCTTTATCTCATCCTGAAGAGGAAATTTATTCAATAACTCATTATGCTCCGAAGTAACTAAAGGGTGAATGCAATCAAGAAAATTTAAATCAAAAGATGTACCTTGTTCAATGAAAAGCTGTGAGAAGTGCTCTACTGCTGTCAACTCAATGTCAGCTTTTGTTATCAATCCAATTACCTGAGGCCCCTTTTACTTCCAAAATTCTTCCTACATATCAAGCTCTGCCTCAAAAGTAGCCTCCACCCTAGCCAACTCCTCTTGAGTAGCATCCCCTCTGTTAACAAGAATTTCATTTTGAGCGTCTAACTCCTCAGCTCACTTTACTTTATCTGGGATGTGGCCAAAAATGTTCTTATTCTATCAGTAAAGAACCTTTTTAAACAATTAAGTTTTGCCCCCATAACATACATAGATTCTCAATTAACATCTCATCCCAAGATTGTCTCACCATCGCCATAAAATTAGGATGCTTGCACCAAACATTAAGAAACCAAAGAGGAGCATGAAATGCAGTCTCCAGAAGCTTTACTCCAACATTTAGAGGAATATGGTTTGAATATTTCCTATTAAGTTGATTCACATGAAGGGAAACATCACCCCAATTAGAGTTCATAAAGAACCAATCTAACCTCTTTAAAATGCAGGCTGCCCCATCCCGTTTATTTGTCCAAGTGAAAGTTGACCCCAAGTGAGGCACTTCATGAAGGTCACAAACTGTAAGAACGCGTGAAAATCAGAAGCTGATCAATGCTAAAGTGAGCCTATACACCTACCATATCCACCGATGCTAAAACACAATTAAAATCAGCACCCACTATTCACCTTTCCATTCCAACCAAACCACTAATCAAATCAAATTATCCCACAACTCCATGCGTCTCATTCTAGTACACTATGCCCAAACCATGGTGACATGGATAGGCCTATTTACCAAAGCATGCTTTACTTTAAATGTAACTTGCTGCCCTGAGTTCAAAACAAACTTCACAAATAATAGAATCATCCTAAAACAACCACAAATTATTTGACAGGTTGAACAAGAGCTTGAAAAACCAAAAAATTGTTGCAAAACCAACAAATCTTCCAAAGGACATTTTGGTTCCAAAACAGTCAATAAAGAACACTTATGTAATCTTTTTGGGGGAAAAAATTGGTGACCAACATCCCCACTATGCAAACCCACTCAATATCACCAGGAGGTCATCATCACAATCCCTTGGGATACCCATCCACTTTCCCATAGATTAACCCTGCCACTACTCTAAATCTCTAATCTTTACTGTCTCTCGGTCTATGTGTGAATGAGAAAGCTAGAGTGTTGAGAGAAGGTGTAATATAATTTGATTATGTACTTATGGAGTACTCCTGGTCATGGACTCTATAGTTTACAGGATTCAATAGCCATGCACAACCATAGAAGAAGAAAATAAGGGAGAAGAAGATATACTTAGTTAAGAAAAGAAGAGGAAAACAACAAAGAAGAATATACTGATATCATTTTGTTTGTGCACTATGACATAGCTCCTCCTTATATAACTAGTATGAGCCTCATATAACGCCAAAATTTGTTATCCAGTTGGAACAATTTGCCTACCTTCCAATTAACCCACTCTCTTACCATGTGCTTGCTGACCCTTTCCTGTTCGTATCAATACTATCACCTTCAAAACAACCTTGTCCTCAAGGTTGATAGAAAATTTATAATGTTATTTTGCAAGTCGAACAAGAGCAATCCAGGTTGTAGTCCTTTTCTGTTGATGGCATACATCGTAATAATTATAGTTTGAGACCCATGTATGAAGAGACTCTGATTTTGAATGATAAAGATCCACTTGGCAAACAACTTGAGCCTTGTGTACCTCGAGTGAAATTTTCAAACCTTAAATCCTTCATTATACACAAGTGTGTATAGAACATATGCTAGACATCATAAACTCAATTGCATCCATTCTACCTGATAGCATCTAGTAGAGAAAGTTACATTAAGTCACAGCTGGCATTGGATATTTAACAGAACCTGGAGCCATCAGAAGATCCTTTGCCCACTCATTGCTATATAGCACTTAGGATTGGATACCGTAGACTTTATAAGACAGAAATCTTTCCTCTCCAACAAGTTTGTATAGTTTGATTGAAGTATGTTGTTTCACAAATTGGTTAACATAACAAATGTAGAGGCCTTGTAACTACCCTATTTTCTTACATGTTAAATATATGCAGCTTATATGTATGATTAAATTGTTTTATCTGCATAGTAGGATATTTGACTTGTTATGATTAAGTTATATATATGTGTGTGTGTGTGTGTGCCCATGCATTTTCTATAAATAAAAAATGTAATCTGTTAACTTACGAAGGCGATGTTTTGTCTTGACATTCTTAACCCTCTAGCATTCCAATAAAGGACATTAATCATTACTGGGATAAGGGGAATAAAATACTGCTTACCTTACTAGGCGGCTTTCCAAATGACGCTTTCATGTGTTCAAGGTTGGCTCTAAGCTAGCTAAGTGAGTTATCCCTCTCTAGTCAAACTTAAGGGTGGCCTTGAATGATCTTGCGAAATATTCTTTGTACTCCTCAAAGACAAATTTAGAGTGTGAACTACCCTTTCTAAATCCTCCTTCAAACTAATTACAAAATCCTGGTCCCCTTGAAAGGGAATGACATTCAAATTCTGCTCTTGTTAGGAGATTGTAATGGGATGATGTGATGCATCAAAATCTTGCAAATCTTGATCCTTTTCTTGAACCTCTTTCCCTCTAACCAGAGTTACATCCTCATCCTCTAGTGAACAAACATCAAAATGTGGGTCTTAATATAGCCAAGATTGTTCTTTGAGAAGGAGGAATGTTAAGAAAAGCCATGTGATCCTTAACAGCCCTAGGTATTTTACCACTATTCCTTTCTTGCTGTCCCTCTTGACTCTTTCCAAGTCTTGAGGATTCTCAATGTGAGGGACTGTAGGAGCATCATTGACTGCCCCTTCTTGATCATTGCTCCTTAGCCTCATTGAAGAGGCTGCATTAACAATTTTCTCTCCAATGCCATCCACACTAGACACCTCACCTTATGACTTCAAACCAACTAGCAAAATTTTCCCCATGGTCTCCAAAGCCATGACGAAATCACCTTTACTGTGGTCTAGGATTAATGGGTCTGAATTGAATCCCATTGAAGATTTACCTTGCTGCAAAGTTGAGCCTTCACTCACTTTTGGAGGTAATTCCTTCTCTTTTATCAAAGTGTGTTGAGTTTCTTTTAAACGCCGTACATCTTTGATGGTGTCCTTGTATTGTTTACTTTCAATCCTTGATTTTTAAATACCCTTTTCATGTCCTGTTTCTTAAAATTTCTTTCTTGAATCTTGACTAGTCTTGCCTTACCTTCTTTCTTGCTCAAACATTCTTGATTGAAACTGCCTTGACCCCCTTCTTGATTCTTTAGTGTTCTTGAGTATAGCAGCTTCATGGTTCTTGAAAGCCCCTTTTACCTCAATCTTGGCCCAATTTTCTTGCAAGACCTTACAAGAAGCTTCCTCATGACCCAATTGATAGCAAGAACAACAATATATGAGACGTTCTCATAACCAACATGCTGAAAAAAACCTTACTGCCACCACAACTGATCCACACTTTTTCCTCCAAAGGCTTCAATAAGTTAAGTTCCACACAAACCCTTACAATACTAGGACATGTTCTTGAAGCCGAAGCTCAATCAAGTTTTAAAGGTTCAGTCTATCATGCTTGCAATTACAACTAAACATTCTTTAGTATAAAAATGAATAGACATATTAGAGAAATTTATCCATTCCAGAGTAATAGAGGATTCTTGATCAAGTCGAAATTCAGGTGTCCACTTGAAGACCCTTATTGGAAATCTTCGTATATACTATTGATCAGCTTTACACCAAAGCCTTTGAAAGTCGTCATCATTAAAAGCTTCAATGAGTATATGTTTGTTGAAGCCCTATTGAAACAGATGTCGTTAATCCAATAGCAGCAAAGACTTTCCTAATATCCACTATAGATGGCCTTTCATGAGAAAACTTACTAACCAAGGTATACTTGAAAAGTGCAGCTAAGGAATTGATTTCTTGATCCGAAAATTAGATTGCAGGTACCCCTAAAAGAAGTAATTTCCTTGGCTGGTACGTTGAATTTTACCATCAAATCGTGGGAAACAATAGACGAAAAGGACATCTTGGCTTGTAGAGTCAAGTTTGAAAGTGTATAGGACGGGTTAAGGCCATTGAAGTTTGATGGCTAGGGTTTTGCGTGAGGTGGTTTTAATGGTTAAGGTTTTGTGTGAGAGGGTTTTAATGGTTACAGTTTGGAGGGAGACAGTTTTTGGAAGGCAGCTTTGGACTGCTTGAGTTGCCCTTGGTTTGCTTGGGCATGAAACCCTCGAATTGAGTGATGGCACCATGGGAGACTGATTGTTCAAGGTTTTGAGGAGATCACGTGAGATCAGATGAAGGTTTGATGGAGTCCAAAGGCAAGAAAGAGGTGAGGAACTCTAAGAGGTCTTGTGCTTTAGAGGATAGTAGGTCTTGTAACACAGCATAGAAGGCAGCTGCCATTGCCATTGTTCTTTGATCCCCTATGGATGGTGATTGGTGGTGGAAAATCAAGATTTGGCCAAAACCCTAGCAGGGCAATTTTTAGGAATCCTAATGATAGTAGGGAAGAGTACTAATGAAACAGAAGGATAGATAAAGCTAATATTAGGATTATTTTGCCACACCTTTCAAATATACTTTGATTGGAAAGTTCTCTCATAGGCACCAATCCATGGTGGATATTAGCAAAGCCTTTGCAGCCATTGGATTGACCTCATCTGTTTCAATAAGGCTTCTTGATAGTAAACACATCCTCATTGAAACCTTTAATGATGAAGATTTTCAAACATTATGGTGTTAAGCTAATCAATGGTACATAAAAAGATATCCAGTGAGGATTTTCAAGTGGTCTTAGGAATTTCGACCAGATCAAGAATCATCCATTGTACCGGTATGGATTAACTTCCCAAACCTGCCTATTCATTTTTACAATAAAGAAGGTTTATTTGTAATTGTAAGCATGATAATCATACCTTTGAAGCTTGATGGAGCCTCGGCTTCAAAAACAAGATTTAGTGTAGCTAGAATGTGCGTGGAACTAGATCTTTTAAAACCCTTGGAGGAAAACGGTGTGGATTGGTTTTGGGGTTAACAAAGGGTTCTTCTAACATGTTGGATATGAGAAAATTCCAAGTTATTGTACTTCTTGTTATGGGTTAAACCATTCCAAAACAGCTTGTAAAACATTGCAAGAAAATCTGGGAAAAAAATTGAAAGGGGTTGTCTTGAATCAAGAAAATAATCTTAACAAGAAAGACTCAAGAAAGATAGATCAAGATAATGGTCAAGGCATGATCACTCATGATTCAAGAAAGCAAAGCCAATAGTATAAAGGAACCATCAAAGATGTGTAGAAACAAAAGGAAGCTCTTAAAAAGCCAAGGACTAGAAGAGAGTACTTGTAGTAAGGCTCTCGGTCTGGAATTGTTGCAAGGAGAAACATCAAAGAGGGGTAATATGGAAGGTACAACATCTCAAGATATTGGCAAGGATATTACACAGTTTTGAAGCACTAATTACGAAGAACACAAAACCGATCATGACAGATGGAATTAAAGTTGACAAAGATGGGTTAAACGTTGATTAAGGCAGTCCTAGAGTTATTCAAGCTTTAACACTCTACTCAACATAGAGATTCCAATAAATCTTTTTCTATGTCTAGTATAGGTTATATGGGGCATCTAAATAACTCCTTCTCAATTGGATTATTTAGGTACTGTGAGGCAGCCTCCCTTTTTGACATTTGTTTGCAAGATTTAAAGGACAATGGATAAGAGAACCTTCAAGAACACCAAGAAAATGCTCAAGATCTTCAAGAAGGGATTAATATTTGCAAAACATTTAGTATGAAAGAGATGGATGTAACAAGCAAGCCTTGGGTGGTAATTAAAGAACATGATGATGAAGGGCATACATAGGATCTTTTGCTAGATTCTACACCTTTTTAAGGTTCAAAGAATTTCAGTATCACAACCAAGGAGGATTTAGAAAGGTGGGTGCTCACCTTAAACCTATCACCTCAAAGGAATAAGAGTAGTCTGCCAACATTTAAAAGACAACCACTAAGCTTTGCAGGTGAAGGAACAACACTTAGTTCTCTTTGGGATAGCCTAGAACGTATGAAAGCCTCCATTGGTAAGCTTACTAGTAAGGTAGAAAATAATTCTCCTCCCTTACCTTCTCAATGATTAATATTTTATATTGGAATATTAGAAGGCTAAGGAATACAAGCTCAAGAAGCAGATTGAGGAAGTTGAAAAGATTACATAGGTTTTCCTTTGTTGCCATTTTTGAACCTAAAACTCTTATTGGGGATTTGCATGAGTTGGCTACTTACCTTGGTTTTACTAAGTTTTGTGTCAATTTGGAAATTCAGGGCAGCAAATTACACTTAAGGTCAGGCATAATCAAGTAAGTACTCCTACCCTCCTGACCATGGTTTATGCTAATTGTAGAAGGGAGGGACTGTTGGAGTTGTGGAATGACTTGTTGGAGGTAAAACGTATAGTTGTCTCTTTTGGTTGTATTGTTGGTAGGGACTTCAATTGCATTCTTAATCAAGATGTGGTTTCGAGGATTTATACGAGATTTAATTTTGAATCTTCCTCATACTTTATTGAAACTTCAACTGTGTGATATCTTCCTGAAGTGCCTTTTTCAGGATCAGCCATTACATGGACAAATAAGCGAGAAGGTTTGGAAAAGATTTTAAAATGGTTAGTTCAGTTCTGTATGAATTCAAATTGGTCTGATATTGATTTTCATGTTTCTCATCTCAACAAAAAATATTATGTTCTTCAAAGATTATTTCTTGCATCTTGGTGAATCAATTAAACAAGGTAATGCCTGATCTAATATCTGAGGAACAAAGTGGATTTACGATGGGTTGAAATATAATTGATAATGTGGTGTTAGCCCAAGAGTTGGTTCATGACATTTGTAAGAAGTCTTTGGGTGATAATGTAATTTTTAAATAGGACATGGTTTAGCTTATGATAATGTAAATTGGTTTTTCTTAGTCTCTGTGTTGAGAAAATTTGGCTTTTTTGAATTTTGGATCGATATCATTTGGCGGATTGTCTCTAGTCTATGGTATTTGGTTTTTGTTAATGGCAAGAGCACATGTTTCTTCAAGTCTACTGATGAGTCGTCTATGTTCACCAAATTAAAACCTAACTAACTATATTTGTAGTATAGTAAGTAGGGTATCAATCCCACAGAGAAACAATTAAGTTAATCAAATTCAACTCAAGCAAGTAGTTCTTGTTTAATTAAATTGAACCAAAGCAAAAGAGCAAAAGAAGTTCAAGTATAGATCCTAAGCCGAATGCTATAATGAGTAATAAAAGTAAATCAAACTAATGCAAGAAAATATAAAACAAAACAGATGTATAAAAATGAATGGAGTTCTAAAATAGATTGTGATGATAATATGCTATAAATATGCAAACTAACTAATTTTCACTCAAAACATCAAAGTAAATAAATGGGGTGTTGATCTTTGATCTAAACTAAATTAAAATAGCTAAGTGAGAAAAACAAGGGAATTAAATTCTAAATGTAAAAAACAATTTTCGGTAGAAACTTACTAAACTAAGCAAACAACCAAAGACTTGTAAGACTCAATTGCAATGAAGTTTTCACCAATATTCATGAGCTATTAATCATTGAAAACAAAACAATTACCAATATGAATATACACATATGCATGCAAATTAACCATAGAAACAAGTCTTTCCTACCTATCCTTACTTCTTTGTTGATTAGGCGAAGCGGAATAACTAACACTAATCACATAATAACCCTAATCAAGCCTAATCCAAGGCCACATTGTCTATGATGCTTTTTCTCTACATGAACCCACTTCAAATATAAGTAATGGCAAAATAGGGGTTAAACAATTAACCAATATGCGAGATATTATTTTGGAAGTAAAGTTGCATAAGCTAATGGGTCTTAGTTCAGAGAACGATTGAGGAGAATCCACTTTAGGCAATAGGACTATAAGTGTGCTGCTAACAAAGTTGGAAAGTTCACTACCAACAAAAAAAATATTGAATAGCCCGTATCACATCATTAGCTACTATCTCCTAGCAAGAATTGAAAAAAGGCCATCAAACCCATCTGGACCAGCCACATTGTTTTGATCAAGTTGTTTCACAGCCTCTCTAATTTCATCCTCTAAGGGAAATTTATTCAACATGCTATTATGATAATCGAATACCAAGGTTGGAATGCAGTCTAGAAAGGATGAATCAAGAGTATTACCTTCACTTGTGAAAAGGTGCACATAGTGATCAACTGCTGCCTTTTCAATATCAGCCCTCTGATCAAGCAATTTCTGGAGGCATCTTTAATTTTGTGGATAGCTAATTTGCTCCTTTTAGCTTTGACTGAAGTATGAAAAAATTTAGTACATCTTTCACCTTCATTTAGCCATTTAACCAAGGATTTTTTACTCTAAAATTCCTTTTTCATATCAACTCTTCCTCTAATAGAGCTTTAGCTCTACTTAGATCTTCCAAAGACGTTTCACCTCTATCAATAGCTTGCTTACTGTGGGATACTTGCTCTTCAGCATTTTTAACTATACCTAGAACATAGCTAAAGATTTCTTTGTTCCACGCTCGCAAACCTTTTTTCAAGTGATTTAGTTTGGCTTTAAATCATCTAAAAGTAGAGTTGAGTTAGGATTCCTTTTCTTGGCTCTGCTAGGATTTTGGCCTTGGCGGTGCTCCTCCCATGTTTTCAGCCATCATGGAGGCTCCTTAACCTCCTCCCACGGCGGCTACGCTCTATGACATACTTCAAACATTGCCAGCTTCAAAAGCTTAAGATCTCCTAGGGCCATTGTCCTCATTTTTATCTCCTAAATCGGTGACCATGAACTTTTCTTCCATAGTTGCTGTCTGTCATACCAACAATCAGCAGTTGTCATTGATTGTGCCATTGGCTTTCCCATCCTCACAACCTACTCCAACATTGAGCCCACTCTCTCAAGCTCAACCCTTGACCCCTTTCACGAATATACCCCAAACACACTTGCCTATCTTGTTGCCTAACTAGACTCCACCTCCCTATCATATGAAATCTTTTGCAACCATGGTGCTAGCATCAAACACTCCTCAAAATACCATAGCCTCTAAATTAAACTCATCATATAGAGGAACACCAGCTGTTTTCTTTACTCCTCAAGAAATTAAGGTCTTTCCAGCCCCTTTATCGTTATTCCTTGGTAGGCAAGTTTTCACATGGAAGGCCTTCAATGATTGATATTAGGAAAGCTTTCGTTACTATTGGTCTTTCAGCATCAATTTCCATTGGCTTATTAGATTATAAACACATTTTGATAGAAGCTTTTAATGAGGAAGACTATCAAAGACTTTGGTGCAGGGCAAGACAGCGGTTTATTCAAAAATATCCCGTGAGGGTTTTCAAATGGACACTGGAGTTTCGACCTAATCAAGAATCATCAATTGTCTCGGTATGAATTAATTTACCCAACTTGCCTATCCACTTTTACTCTAAACAAAGTCTGTTCATTATTGCTTCTTTGGTGGGTAAAACTTGATGGTGCATTGGCTTAAGAACAAGGCCGATTATGGCCAGAGTATGTGTTGAACAGATTAGATGTGGTGAAAGAAATTGGCTATGAAAACATCCCAAAATATTGCAGTCATTGTTTTTGACTTGGTCATGGAGTGGAGGAATGTACAGCTTCTCTACATAATCAAGAAGTCACAAAAACTCATTAAGATCAATACAAAACTATGTCAACCAAGAATCAAGAATTTGTACAAACAAAGAACAATCAATAATCAAGAGTGAATGCTACCATGGAAAAAAAAAACTTTAGGAAGGAAAATCCTCAAGTATCCAAGGATGTTTGGATTCAAAAAGGAAAATCAAAGGCAATCTTACATGAAGATAACAACTTACAATCCTTAACAAGTATCCCAAAGGGACCCTCGGCCAAAAAGTTTCTTAAGGGTTGATCATCTTTGGTAGCCCCTTTAACTGATCCTCATAGTAGTGAATTAGGAGAATTAAATTCAAAAGAAAAAATAGCTAAAGATCTTAGTGGAAATCTTGTAGATGGTGTGAACGAAGAAGATTCAGCTTCGGTCTCTCTAGTGTAGCAAAAGAATGTGGACTATATGGAGCATTTAGCTAAGGTTAATCATGATTCAAAAGTGACTGGTCAGAGAGGTAAAAATCAAGAATAAGCAGCATTTGATATTTGTATCCAAGACCCTTAGGAGGAGAAACAAGAAATTATCCAAGACCTTCAAGAAAGCAATCAAGATAATCAAGCAACTAATCCAAAACCACAAGAAGATAGGGGTGTAACAATTCAGGGTTCTCATGACTGTGAGCTTCTCAATTTAAACTCCGAGATTGAGGATAATCCTTTTCATGGGTCTAAGGATTTTGATATATGCTCGAGGGAGGATTTGGATAGTGTGGTGTATATTTTGAATCTTTCTCCTAAGAGTGGAAAAAGGAGTCCTTTCACACAAGTGGTTCAACCCTTAAGTTTTGTTGGTGATGGCAATTCTCTTAGTGCTTTAGGAGAAGGAATTGAACGCATGAAGGCAGCCATGAACAACCTAACCTCTAAGGTTAGCAATAACTTTTCTCCTTCGTCTTCCAAATAATTAATCTTATTTATTGGAATGCTAGAGGTATTAGGAATGTTAAAACAAGACATAGGCTTCGTAAATTCAAAAGGTTGCATAAGTGTTCCTTGGGGGCCATTTTGGAACCAAAATATCCTTTAGCTTATTTAGATTCCTTTGCACTTTATTGTGGTTTTTCACTTTTTTTTATCCATTTTAGATAACAATTTGTGGTAGTTTTGGGATGATACTATTACTTGTATAGAGGTTTTAAACTCAGGGCAACAAGTTTCTTTGCAAATTATGAATATGGGTTTGTGGAATGACTTGATGACTGTTAGTAATTTGGTTGGATTGAATGGCTGGTTGGTTGGAGGGGACTTCAACTGTGTACTTTCTTAAGATAAGATTTATGGTTCTAAAGCTCGTTTTAATTTTGATGCTACTTATGATTTTATAGATTGGTTGAAGTGGCATTCTCTGGGTCACGATTTACATAGACTAATAAGCAAGAGGGCTTGGCACGAATCTTAATGAGGTTAGACCATTTTTTGATTAGTTCATTTTAGGCTAATATGGATTTTCATGTACCATAGCTTAATAGTAAGTACTCATATCACAATCCATTGAAAGTGGAAGTACATAGGCAAGGCCTTTCATTTAAAAGCCCTTTTTTGCTATCTTAATATAGGGTCAACATAATCATTTTTTGCCTACAGTTCGTCAATCTTGGAATGGGCCATTGGTTGGTAATCCGATGTATGTTTTAGGTGTAAAATTAAATCACTTGAAAAATGCTTTGTGGGAGTGTAACAAAGAGATCTTTGGCCATGTTCCAAATAGAGTTAAAAATGCTGAAGAGCTAGTATCCAACACTGAGCAAACTGTTGATATGGGTGAAGCGTCTTTGGAAGATCTAAGTGGAGCTAAAGCTCTGTTAAAAATCCTTGGTTAAATGGCTAAAGGAAGGGGAAAGATGTACTAAATTTTTTCATACTCCAGTCAAAGCTAAAAGGAGCAAATTAGCTATCTACAAAATTAAAGAAGCCTCAAAAAATTGGCTTGATCAGAGGGCTGATATTGAAAAGGCAACAATCGATCACGTTGTGCACCTTTTCACAAGTGAAGGTAATACTCTTGATTCATCCTTTCTAGACTGCATTCCAACCTTGGTATTCGATTATCATAATAGCATGTTGAGTAAATTTCCCTTAGAGGATGAAATTAGAGAGGCTGTGAAACAACTTGATCAAAACAATGTTGCTGGTCCGGATGGGTTTAATGGCCTTTTTTCAATTCTTGCTGGGAGATAGTAGCTAATGATGTGATACGGGCTATTCATTTTTATTTTTTTTGGTAGTGAACTTTCCAAATTTGTTAGCAGCACAGTTATAGTTATATTGCCTAAAGTGGATTCTCCTCAATCGTTCTTTGAACTAAGACCCATTAGCTTATGCAACTTTACTTCCAAAATAATATCTCACATATTGGTTAATCGTTTAACCCTTATTTTACTGTTACTTATATATGAAAAACAGAGTGGGTTCATGAGGGGAAGAAGCATCATAGATAATTTAGTCTTGGCTTAGGAATTGGTGCATCATTTACATAAAAAGACTATAGGTTGCAACACCATTCTCAAATTGGACATGGCAAAGGCTTATAACCTAGTTAACTGGTTCTTTCTAATATCAGTTCTTAGAAGATTTGGGTTTTGTGAGTTTTGGATTGATCTGATATGGAGCATGGTATCTAGTCCATGGTATTTAGTACTAGTGAATGGAATTTCAATGGGTTTTTTCAAGCCTTCAAGAGGTCTACTGCAAGGGGATCCATTGTCACCTCTTCTATTTCTTCTTGTATAAGAGGTTTTAAGTCGAGGGCTCAAGTATATTATGGAATCAAGTAATGTTGATTATTTTTCCATCATTTTGACTCCCCTAAAAAGAGCTCTCTTTTGCAGATGATACGATCATATTTTTCACTAGTAAAAAACGTTCTTATGTGGGCTTGATAGCTTTTTTGGAAGCATATGGATCTAATTAAGGCTAATTAGTGAATAGACAAAAGAGCTATTTTTTAACAAGTGCTAAAGCTTCCCCTCGATGCCTAAGAATCATCAAGAATGTCACGAGGTTCACACAAAAAAGTTTTTCTGTGACTTATCGTGGCTATCCTCTTTTGTGGATCGTAAGACAGTGGCCCCTTTTACCAACATGTTAGCAAAGATTCAATTAAAGACCTCTTCTTGGTCCTCCAAGTTTTTGTTTCAAGGTGGAAGAATAGCTCTCATAAAGCATGTTCTTAATTCAATACCTTTATATCTCTTGAGTGCTTTGAACCCTCTAAAATCTGTTTTGGTTAAAATGGAAAGTGCATTAGCAAATTTCTTTGAGGGAGCAAAGGATGGCTATAGAAAGTTTCCATTGGTTTTCTTGAAAAAATATTTGTCACCCTATTCAAGAAGGTGGACTTGGTATTAGATCACTTTCTGACATGTCTCGGGCATTCTCAATGAAACTTTGGTTTAATTTATAGACAGTCACTATGGTCTCAATTTCTCTTGGCTAAATACTATAGTAGGGTGCACCCAGTAATCTCTAATTCATTACAATTTTCTTCAATGTGGAGGAGGCTAGTTGTTTGTAGAATTCTTGTTGAATCTCATTTATTTTAGAATATAGGAAAGGGACTGATTAGTTTTTGGTATGGCACAGAGATATGGGACCAGCCTATCTATTTGTTGAGGATATTCCAAGTCAGCTTGTGAACTTGCAATTATGTGACTATTTGTATCTTTCGAAGGATGATAAACAATTTATCCTGAGATAATGCATCAAAAAGCGTTGGAGCTACAATTTGGCAACTAGGATGATGAATTGGTTTGGACTAAAGACAAGGAAGGTGTGTTTTCTACTATTTCATCTGCATGGAATATGACTCGGCAAACTAATATTTTGCGGCCTTGTCTGTCTTATTCGCAGCATCTGCTCCTTCCAATAAAAGTTTCAATCTTCTTTTGGAAATTATGGTATGTTTTTTGGCTTTGGACTGTTGGTAAGATTTAACATTTCTTTAGCCTCTTGTCGTCGGTAGAAATCCTAATATAGAAACAAGCCAACATTAATTTATTTCCTCCCAAACTGCCAGGGATGATCGGAAGTTTTTTTTCACTATTTTGAAATGTCATTTGCCACCACCTCAATACATGAGATGTTTAGTTTATGGTGGCAAGCTGGTACTAATTCATTTGCAGGTTATTTGAGATCATCACCACTTGCTTGATTGTATGGGAGATTTGGAAAGCCCACAATACGAAGGTTTATGATAATATATCAATGAACTCGGTGGCAATTATAAGGCAGGTATTGAAAACTATCAGCCTCATTTTTATAGCTTTGAGAGGTAATGTTAAACTTCACTTCAAGGACTTTTACTAGCATAGATTCTTGCCATTCCAGATTCCAAACCGCATGTTTTTAAGAAAGGTTATAATATTATGATGGTAGCCTCCCCCCCCCCCCCCCCCCCCTCTTTCCCCCTCCCCTCTCCCCTCTCCCCTGTCCCCCTCCTATCTATGTTAAATTGAATTATGATGATGTTCCCAAGGCAATCCGGGGGAGGCAACAGCAGAGGGTATAATTCGAGACTCATCGAGTGATATGATGTTTGTATTTGGAACTTATTTGGGGATACACACTAACATAGTGGCTGAATTGGAAGCTTTGTTTTAAGGCTTAAAAATTTATGCTTCAAAAGGTTTAGTAAACATTATTGTTAATACTAATTCTTTAGCAATTGTGCATTGTGTATCTAAGAGAATTAATCCATTATGGAAACTTTATGTTGAATTTCGTGAGTTAATGAATTTGATTTATACACTCAATGTTTCGGTCTCCCATTGCTATAAAGAGACGAATGTTGTTGCTGATAGAATAGCAAATGAAGCTTGCGACAAAAAGGTTAATTTTAATTAGACTTCATCTAGTAGCTTTCCGGCACATCTCCGTGGGCTGCCCCTTTTGGATAAGGACCAGGTTCTTTACATTAAGGGAATTTCAAATTCCAAGCTCTAGATAGTTTTCAGTTTTATTGTAAAAGTTTACGTTTTTCTTGAATTTGTGTAATGTTTTGGCTTAAATCATACTTTGGCCAGTGTTTTTAAATTTTGAAAATTAATAAATCTAAAGTATTAACCAAGTCCTAGATAAGTATGGGTTAAAAAAAAAAAAAAGTTATTTGGTAACATCAAGAAGTGTACTTTCTGTCAAGAACGGGTAATTTTTCTCGAATTTGTGATGTCCCAACATGGAGTTGAAGTTGATGACGAAAAAATTATAACCATAAAAAAATGGCCTATTCCTACCACAGTCACAGAGGCAGGAAGTTTTCATGGTTTATCTATAGAAGATTTGTGAAAAATTTTAGCACAATTTTAGCTCTTTGACCGAATGTATCAAGAAGAGTGGAGAGTCTAAATGGAATGATGCTGCCCACAAGAGCTTCAAATTAATTAAAGAGAAGTTGTCCTCAGCTCCTATCTTGGCACTTCTTGATTTTTCCAAGACTTTTGAGGTAGAATGTGATGCATCGGGAATGGGAATTGGGGTATTCTTATGCAAGATAGGCATCCCATAGCCTATTTTAGTGAGAAATTGAGTGGAGCAAGTCTTAACTATTCCTTCTACGATAAAGAATTTTATGCTTTGATTCGGGAATTAGAAACTTGGCAACACTACTTACTTCCAAAGGAGTTTGTCATACACACAGATCATGAAACCTTGAAGTATTTAAAAGGACAAAACAAGCTGAATCAAAGACTGACCAAGTGAGTGGAATTTCTTGAAGACCTTCCATATGTGATCAAGTACAAAAGGGCAATGTCAATATAGTGGTTGATGCTTTATCCCGAAGGTGTGCTCTTATTTCCCTAAAGAATGCCAAATTGATTGGGTTTAAAATGATCAAAACTCAATATGCGAACAATGTGAACTTTTCTTCCATATACTTGGCTTGTGCAAAGGGGGTCATTTATGGCTTTTATAGACATGAGGATTATTTATTCAAATATGGTAAACCACACACTCCCTACCCTTCTTAGAACCATTATGCATAAAAATCTGAAAAATTGGAATGAATGTGTCACACCCTCAAATAGAGATATGACTGGTCGAAGGAATAGGTAACCATACCCCCGTAACCCTGAATAATCAAGTACTGTGCACCTCTAACTTATAAATACATTACAGTTAAGACTACTAAAATATTACTGAATTAAAATAAAACCTGGACTCGATTATTAAATATAAAGAGACTACTGAAAATATTAGTGTTTCCCCGTATGATAGAACATGCCCATAATACATATAAGCAACCTTTTTACAAAGTCAAAAGTAAATCATAGTATTAGAATATACAAAGGAGCTTTGCTCTTAACAAAACATGAAATCACCAGGGTGAATTCAATATATATCTAACAACAATGCATAACACCTAAAGTGACTGCAAGTGTCATTCCTTACACTCCAAGTGTGTGATTTCTGAGATATACCTTGCCACAGCAGAGTCGGCAAGTAACAAATCCTGTCATGGCCAACAGTGGTTTCCTGGAAACTAAAAAAAACGACAACAAAGGAAGGAGTGAGTTACAAGGACTCAGTGAGCAAACCATGTACCATAAGGGTACCATCATCACACAACACATATATCATCACTTAAACTCGTATTTAAAATTACTTATGCACGTACGTAATTATAATTTTCATACGATCACAATTCACATAGTTCACGAATTTCAACATATCAATCAACTCATACAAACAAACAAACAATTAAACAAACAAAGGGCCAACGAATAACTCAGCCCCGCACAACATTATCTCTCCCATCGGGTATTTACTCGTCCGCATAACAAATTAATTCTCTATGCACAATCCATCCTATCGGGGCTGAGCACTATATTTGTTTTTAAGATAATTGTCAGAATCAGAATAACTCATATCAAATGTCAAATCCAAATATCCTAGATAAACCTGGATTTTTCTTTCAGAAATAATTAAAAAAATCATTCTCAAAAAATTTCACTTTTTTGGATCAATCACACTCAATATCAAGCAATTGTACTTTCAATTAAATCACTTGAATAATATGTTTGCGTATTTCTCAATATAACATATCAATTCAAATATATACATAATTGCACATAATAATCTAGCAACCATGGGGTACGTAATTTACTCACTAGCCTCAAAGATGAGATTCATCAGTTCGTCTAGCTTGCATGGTGTCGAAATATTCTTAGCATGCTCTGGAGATGAAAATTACCAATTCATATATTACTCACAATAACCATCTTAAGGTTAATTCTACAATTCTTAATTTGCTTAACTATCCTCATTATTCTTATTAAAAGTTGATCCCTCAAAACTTTTATTATGTGTATCTTAGTGGTTCTAATTATTATTATTACTACTTATTCATTTATTTATTTCATGTTCTAAACTAAGTTTAAAAGAGCTATAATTTAATTCACTTACCCAATTCTTTACTTTTCGTCTAAACTTACATTATACATTTTTACCTCACTACTTTCATGCACTTATTTGATATGTATTTATAGATTCATTACCATGAACTCTTGATTTATAATTTCAATTTTCTACTTAGTATGATTTACTTGTAGTAACCTAATAGACATATAATTTAATCTAATCACCTTCCCATCAATCACCTACATATAACTCATTCTCCACATCACCTATACCCAAAATTTCACCCTTGACGCCACCTACATCCTCTACCTACACATAATGACTCCAAATGTGAATGAACAAGAAATCAGCTACCTTTGGTGGATGAAAAAAAACAAGTAATTACTGATGAAAAATTACCTTCACAAATTCAACTACACAAGACCGAAAACAGGGCACATTAGCTGCTGGTCCTAATCACACTTGCTGCTGAATTTAACCCTTTATAGGCGTCTCTCCTTATGGAAACACACACCAAGAAGCATCAAACATATGGCTGAAAACTAAAGTACCAAACTGGCTGTAAGATGGATAACTAACAATAAAACAAGAGAATGATTTTTATTTTATTTTTTCCAAACAGGCCTATGTTTGTTCGGCCAGCTGTTGAAATTCCAATATAACTATCACACACTTGGTTTCCCAACCTACATACACAACTAAATGAGAAAGGAAGGAATGTGTACTAGCAAGGCAGAGAAGGCAACTAGATCTCTCGGCTGCTACTACCTTTGATTGAGCTAAATTTCAACTCTCAAACTCCCCTTAACTTCAATTCGACAGCCTACCACAATCAACCGAAGCACTAGCAGGAAAAATCACGGCATAATGGAGAAAGAAACTAAGTCGATCAAGCTGGTGTGAAGGAAAAAGGCAGAGGATTAAAATATTATAAATGGGTGGTGTTAGTTTTATATATATATTAGTGGCTTAAATATATCTAATTCCACTAATGCTTGTATTTCATTCCACTTTTATATATATATATATATATATACCAACCCTTAAATTATAACTTGTTATATACATATATACCTTAATTCACTTATACATATATATAAATACTTTCTTACTTTAATCTAATTAAAAAAAAAATCTATTACTTATATAATTGCGAAAATTTATGTACACATCCTAACATGTATGTTGGATCATCGAGTTATAACAGAAAGTATAACCTTTGTTGGATTTGCATGTAACCGTAGTGTGCATAGTACTACCAAACACTTTTCACTTAAGGTAGTCTATGGTTTTAATCCTCTTATTCCACTTGATTTGGCTCCAATTCCAACAACTGAAAAGGCGTGCTTAGATGGAAAGAAAAAGACTAAGATGATCAAGTCTTTGCATGCACATGTTAAGCAACAAATTAAGAAGAAAAATGCAGCTTATGAAAAAGCAGCCAATAAAGGAAGAAAAAGAATCCATTTTGCCCCAAGTGATCTAGTATGGATTCATCTTTGGAAAGAAAGATTTCCAAGAAAAAGAAAATCTAAGCTCATGCCTAGAGCTGAAGGTCCATTCAAAGTGCTAAAGAAGATGAGCGACAATGCCTACAAGATTGATCTACCTGGTGAATATTATGTTTCCTTAACTTTTAATGTTAGGGACTTATATCCTTATGAGGAAGATAGCAAGGAGCTGGATTTAAGGGCAAATCCTCACCAACCTAAGGAAAATGATGTGAATCATAACATTGAAGAGCAGTCCAAAATCAAGATGAGCCTTATTTGGGGCCTCTTACACAAGCAAGAACCAAATGAATTCAAAACTAGGTTGCCATGGCCATTAGGGGGAGTTCAACTCAATTTGAAGACTTGAAGCCCAATATGGGTGTGTATGAACCCAAGCCTAATTTGATCAACCTTCTCTCTTGTGTGGGCATGGATGAGAATTAATTCTGGGAATTCATACCAAAGAATTGTGTAATGAATGACTTACCCTTAGAAAGATCTATGAGTTAGTTTTCTACACATTTAATGGTGTGCCATTTGGAGATCTCTAGAGGGAGTTATGGCTATTTTAGTAAAGTTTGTTCCATAACATAAATTAGGATGAATTTTAAGAACTCTTTTATTAAGTATCTTTTGTTTTGTTTTATGCTTGTCATTAATTTGTATAAGTTGGAATATGTTTTATAGTCAAAAGTAAGCCTTATTAGTATTTGAATTAAGTCACTTATACTTGGAGGGTTGTTCCAAGGTAGTCATAATATTTAATTTAATTGTGTTTTCCTATGCTTGGAGGGTTGTTCCAAGGCTTACAAAAACTAATTGTATGCAGCTATGCTAGATAGTTTTTGCTAAATACTATCACTACTTGCAATTTTCTTATTTCTTATGTAAACAAGTTCTTGTTTAGTGGTGAAATTAAAAGAGATTCTTATCGCACTTCATTCCTCTTTCCAAAAGCGTGGCTAATCAACCATGTAGTTCTTGATTGTGGTGGAGGATTCCTTATCATTCAAGATTACAAGTGTTCTTTTCTTTTTTCTTTATTCCCCCAAAATTCATAATCAACAATCCTTGAATAATTTCCAACAATCTATGTTACTTGGGCACATCATTAAGTGAGTCTAAATTCTGGCTGAAAGAGGTAGTGTTTCTAGGACATGTAATCAGTCGTCAAGGGGTAGCTGTTGATCCTAGAAAACGGAAGAAGTGTTGAAATGGGAAGTGCCTACAAGTGTAACTGAAGTTAGAAGTTGCTGGGGTTAGCAGGGTGCTATACCTCTTACTAGACTTACCAAAAAGTGTGTTAAGTGGGAATGGAGTGTCAAAGGAGACCAAGTTAACCACATTTATATTAGTTTTAACAAATCTTAGAGAAAAGTATACCATTTACAGTGATGCATCCAAGAGAGATTTAGGGTGTGTCTTAATGCACAAGGAAGAGTGATTTCCTATGCTTTAAGACAATTGAGGCCTAATAAAGAAAAATATCTCACTCATGACCTAGAGCTAGCAACAGTAGTCTTTGCATTGAAGTTATGGAGACATTACTTGTTTAGAGAGAAAATAGAAGTGTATACTAATCATAAGAGCTTAAAATACTTGTTTGACCAAAATGAACTTAATATGAGGCAAAGAAGGTGGTTGGATACTTAAAAAGTTATGACTGTGAATTAAAATATCACCTTGGAAAAGATAATGTGGTTGAAGATGCATTAAGCAGAAAATCAAGTCATATGGCTGCAATGATGATTAAAGAGTACAAACTGTTAAGGGAATTTAGAGACTAAGTTTGAAGTTGTACGGGTTAAAGAAGGCTATGTACAAGTGAATAGGTTAAGTTGCAACCTGACTTGAGATAAAGGATTAAAGAAGAGCAAAGTAGGGATGAATTTTTGATGAGGTTGAAACAGAAAATGAAAGAAGGAAAGGTAGAAGGATTCAGTAAAGCTAAGGATGGGATGATTGTATTCTAAGACAGATTGCATGTACCTAGAGAGTATGATACTTGAAGAGGCTCACAAGTCAAGGTATTTTATACATCCTCAACCAAGATGTATAGGAATCTTAGGAAACAATTCTGGTGGAATAGGATGAAAAGAGAGGTGGCAAAGTATATGTCTAAATGTATGACTTGCCAAATGGTCAAGATAGAACACCAAAGGCCTGCATGTATGTTACAGCCTTTGGAACTTATTGAGTGGAAATGGAATGATATAACCATGGATTTTGTGGTGGGAATGATGTAGCTTGGATGATTGTAGTCAGGTTGACTAAGTCAACAAATTTCCTACCTATAAGAATTAATTATCCTTTAGAAAAGTTGGCATCGATTTACATCAAGGAGATTGTGAGACTTCATGAAAGTGTAGGCTTGGGGGGTGGGAAGTGGTCAAATACAAGTCTGTTTCTGATTCTGGAAGTACCAGCATGATTGTAAAGATGATCAGACCTGTAGGAAGAAACAAAAAACTATTTGGAACAATGAAGGCTAAACATTGAGTTTCAAGGCAAAAACTTTGTAAGTTTGGGTTCGATGTGCAAAACAATCAAATACAGTCCATTTTGGATTCTAAGAGTATCGAAACAACGGTAGGGACAAATAAAACCTGTAGAAAGAGACAAAAATCCATTTGGATCAACGGTTAGGATATTAGGTCAAACTTTGAGTTTCAAGGCAAAAGCTTTGAAAGTTTAGGTTTAGGGGCAAAACAATCAAATACAAGTCCGTTTTGAATTCCAGGAGTACCAGAACCACTGTCAAGACAAAAAAGACCTATAAAAAGATGAAATACCATTTAAAAATTTTGCTTAATTTGCCCATGTTAAAGTTTTAACTTTTATGTATATTAAGTTAAGTATAACTTATAACTTATTTATTTTGATTATTTCAGTGTTACACCTCCTACATTCGAGCCTTCAAATCTTAGTCATGATGACGGGCAAGCTCAAGATGACGACAATTTAGGTGTAAGAGATGATGATTACTAGATTTATGTATTTTTTTTTTTTCATTTATTATAAATATTGTTATGTTGATTTTTTATATAAATTTTTTTTTAAGATATAAAATTGGGAATTTAAATATAAAATATGTCTTTATACAGCTATTTACAAGTATAAAATTAAAAATTAAATTTAAAAAATAATTAATTAAATTATTTTCGACATCTGCATCTGCATATTGATTAACTACGTTTGCACTTAAAAAACACAGATAACAATCCAAAAATTAAAAAAATAAAATAAATGTGTATGTTTGTTTGCATCTACATTATAGATGCGTTCCAACATCTAGAAGTCAAACTCTAATACATGGTAAATAATTATTGGAGTCTATGTACTACGTTTGCAATGCAAAGGCAATAATATAGACACTAATAATTTATGTCTCTACACAAACGCAAAAAAATAGTATATGAATCTAGGGTACTGCATCTATTTTTCTGCATTTGGAAACAAACATGTATAATTAACTGTGTCTGCATTATGCCTTTCTGCGTCTGTATTTGGCATACACAGATAACATTGTTTCTTGTAGTGTGAGTTATTTATTTTATTATATGCTTAATACTTCTAATTGACTGACCATCTATTAGACTGAATTGATAAATTAAAGGAATCTTGATGAAAGAAATTTAGATACAGCTTGATTGAAATAGCATTTGATTGAATTCATTCACCTAGATTTGATGAGTTTGATTCATTATGTAGGATAAAAATATACTTCATACCTTGTATAGCCTAATGAATCTTGCTTAACTCAATTTTCATAGAAATATAATGAATTGGTTAAGTGAGGTATTATTGTAAGTAACTTGAAAGATATTTATAATTGAATAAGAACCCTACATTAGTAATTTAGTTCCATAATTAAGCATGATAAGATAATAATGTTCTAAGTGAAGTGTTAAGGAAATTTATGATTCTAAGTTTTCTCCATTAAAATCTTAATTCTAATTTGTTTTTAGATTAGTAATCAACTTGAGTTCAATTGTTTAGATAAAATTAGAATTGTTAATTTTTGTATTAAGTAAAATATTGGTAGTAATTTCTCGTGATCTCAATACTCTACTTTTCATTTTATTACTTGTTAATTATACGTGCACTTGCCTGATAATATCTACAACAACAAACTGACAAAAGAAATACTTAGTCTACAATCTCAAGTGAAAGCCATGAATACAAATCAAACCATAGTTTGGGAGTCTCTCTTATGGAAAATCAGACCATGATACTCAGAGACCTACCAAGCTCCTGCTCAACCCCATCTGATGTCTTTACTGAAGATTTTCATTCAATACAAAAAAAAAAAAAAAAAAAAAAATATATATATATATATATATATATATATATATATATATATATATATCTATTAGAATTCAAGTGAATACTTTAGAAGTTGCCATATTCTTTCGATCCAACATGAGTTGAAAAATATCAAAGACAAGTGTCGTTTTGTAGGATCCAAGATTGAAATTATTCATAAGAACGTCATCAAAATCATTGAATAGCCTAACAATCACACCATATTTGTGACCACCAAATTCGGTCAAATCAATCACTATTTCAAGGAAATTGTTCACATCATGAATGATGGACTGTGTTGGTTAGTAAATTTGATTATCAAAAGGGAAGTAGGGAAATAAGTTCATAAAGAAATTACCAAGGTTAAGCTCACTTGGAATCCTACAGCTTCCTAACTTTCTCCTTTCTCCTTTTTTCATACCATGCATTTGTACTCTTAATGTTTTGGATAAATGGTCTTGCTTGAATTATATGTAAAATAATTATCCTTAGTTGCTAATTACAGATCAGATTATTCAACTAATTTTTTTACAAAATTTTGACTCTTTTTTGTAATAACAAAAAGGGAGAGAAAATTATTAGTTAAAAATATGCACAAATTTAGGGGAGTTATTTCTCTAATTATAAACCCACAAGGTATTAATCTTTTAATTCAATATTTCATTATTTTGTAATCATCTGAAAGAGGGAGTTAATTCTCTCATTTTGAATCAAATGCAAATTTGATTATCAAATTGACATTATCTTAAATCTTGTGATTTTGATAATTTACAAAATAAATTAAATTCACAAGAAATAATTCTAATTTAGTTTATAATTTTTCTTGTGCATATGTTAAAAATCAACGGATAAATGTTAAATATCTAGCCCAACTAGGGAATGATTCAGTGGCTCAATCATCATTTTATTTAAATGACAACAGTTATTCAAGAATCAGTAGTTCGAAAAGATAAGCAATCTACATGTAACATTGAGAATTCTGAGAGTCTAACTTTCTAACATCATATGTTTTTCATACTGAGCTGAGATAACATGTTTTTGGTCTAGAAAAGAGCCTAAACTTTCATTTCTTAAGCACTCTATAAATCTCATCCACAATTCTTAGTCTTTGTGATTGAGTAATTTCTTCTTTGCTAAATTTGATATTCCTTACAAGTTAGATAGTTTAGTGAGAAGTGGCAAATCATGCTTATGATAAACTAAAAAATATTGACTGATACCTGTAAGTTCATTCTTTGTAAAAGAGTAACTGATCCCTCGTATAAAAATTTTGTGGTAGTGAAAGACTCAAGTGAAATCTTAAGGTAGCCAAAGTTATCTAGTAAACCACTATAAAATTTTTATGTGTCTCTCTTTGCTTTCATTTCGTTTTAATTGTTCATTGCATACATAGTTTTGGAAAGGAAAATGTTTTAACAAGATTTTTTATAAACCAAATTGTCCACCCCTCCCCTCTCTAGTTTGCCTATTTGAACTAATAATTGATATTGGAACAAGTCACAAACTGCATCATTCAATGTTTTAACAAACTCAGTGAAAATATTTTATTATGGCAAAACACAAGTATCACAGTTGGTGAGGGTTGGTCTTCTTCAAGACCACCATGGTAAAAATTTTGGCTATTAGAAGATAAGAATGATTATCTTTGTACAAGCTATTGACTTTGATGTATGGGATGCAAGTAGATCTGATTGTTTCCCAAGCGTAAAAAATACCAAAGGGGAATTAGTTCTTAAAGACATAACTAAATGGGATGATAAAGATAAAAACATGGCTATTAAGTACATGAAATAGACTTATTTTGCACCATTTTAATCATTTAAGTGGTTAAGTTATTGATTTTTACTTTACAATTGTCTAGTTTTTAGTTTATTTCTTATTTTAGTACTTACCGTATTAGGAAGTTAGTGTTAGGTTAATATTGTTAGGATTTAGGATTTGAGTAAGAGTTCTACTCATTGTATTAACTTTATTTGTTTGTTTTGAATGTATACTACAACAACGAGCCCTATTTGAAGTCAAATTTCGAGAAGATTAAGAGTCCAACTCATCGGAGACTATGGCCCTGGAAAGCTGAGAGCATGGCTCTAGCTCCAGGGACATGGCGCCCAAAAATAAGCACCATCACACTTGTGGCCAAGGAGGTAGCGCCACAATGCCTAACGCGTTATGAAGTTTAGTGAATTGGAGGCAGGCCACAGCGCTAGAAAAGGAGGGCCATGGCGCTGGCCTAAGAAACCTACTTCGAATTGAACTTTGGGGAATTTAAAGCCTATAAAATAAATTAAAAATTAAATTAAAAAAAAAAAAAAGGAAACACTTGGGGGTTCCAAACACACAATTAAACTAAGTTTTTCTAATGCAAAAGGATCTATCAAGAGTGCAAAAAGCAAAAGGAGCTTTAAAGACCGGCCATCATTAATTTTCTCTTTCCCCTTCAACTTTTTCAATTTTCTTGTAATATCTTTGATGTTGAACTTAATTGAGTTTATGTCTATAGTAGGTTGCATGAACTAAATTAGTCTCTAGGATTGCAAAGGAACTCACAATGTAACTTGAATATTTATTATTTGTTGATTACTTAAGGTTTGGTGTTTGAGTAGTTTATTTCATTCTATGCTTATCGATTCTAGTTGATTGGCTACCAATTAGATTGATTTGGTAACCTAAAAGAATTTGACGAGGGGAATTTAGTATTAGCCTTGATTGAAATAGCACTTGTTTAAATTCATTCACACGCATTGAGTGAATTGATTCATATATAAGATAGAAATATACTTTCATATCTTGTGTTTCCAAATTAGGTCTAATCTTAATGAATCTTTCTTAATTTAATTCTCATAGACATACAGTGCATTGGTTAAGTGAGGTATTATAATAAGCAACTCAAAAGATACTTATAATTGAATTAGAACCCGAGGTTAACAACTTGATACCATAACTAAGTAAAAGATAATAGATACGATTCAAGTAAAATGTTGAGGGAAATTGTAATTCTAGGCTTTTATCCATTAAATTCTCTAGTTTAATTTTTCATTGTAGTTTATTATTATTACTTGCATCTATAATTCGTTTGTTTGGATAAAATTAGGATTGTGTTAATTTTAGTACTTAGCTAAATATTAGTTATAATTTCTCGTGGGATTGACACTTTGCTTTTCACTATATTGCTTGGTAACGATATGTGCACCTATGTAATAAAAATCAACAACAATGGCTAAGAAGCAAGAACCTTGAAATCTGACTTTAGATAAGCTGTTGGGTTCACTAGTATCCCATGAAATGCAAGAAAAATGAAGAAGAGAAAGAGGGAAACATCATAAAGGTAAAGTTGTAGCTTTCAAAGCTACTCCAAAAAACTTTACAGATTCAAGTGATGAATCTGCTAAATAAGATGATGACTTAGTACTAATCACTAGGAAGTTCAAAAGATTTCTTAAAATATGGTCATCAAGAAAACCTTGTAGAGAAAGTTATGGAAGGATGAAAATCAAAGTTGAAAAGAAGGAAGCAATCATTTTCTTTGTGTGATAGCAACATGGGAACATGAAAAATGCGTCTCCAAAAAGGAAGAAATTTCACTCATACTCAAAAAAGAAAAGAACAATGATTGTCACATAGAGTAATAGTGGAGATAGCTCAAATGAAGAGAGCTAGAAGGAAGAAGAAGCCGGGGCAAACTATCTGTGTGGGGACATCCTTGGGCCGGAAGCGCTTTTCTAGCTGGGTGCCCTTAACACCAGGGTAGAGCTTCTTCTCTCTCAAGTAATACGAATCGGCATGCGAAGGTTAACCCTCCCTATGTCTCATGGTTTCAATTAACTCATCTACCAACTATTCAACAACTAAAAAAACAACTATAGATGATCAATTGACAGAACTAACAATTGATAAATTGGAAAATAAAATATTTCACACATGTTTAAGTAAAAGTGTTTTTTTTTAGTAAATCCTCAAAGAGGAAAAAAGAGTTTATTAGTATTGCTAAAAATCAATAATCTTACTATAACTTTACAAGACAAATAATTTATACTATTAAAAATAATTCCATAAGTTTGTTCTTTAAAAGGAATTGTTTACCACTTCCAACTGTTGTATTTATTATTTTTAGAAAATTAATAGATTTATGATATAATTATTAATTAAAAAATAAATTTTTTAAAATTAATATGACATTTTCATATTTATAAATTAAAAAAATTATTTTCATGAATAAATTTATTTACATCAGTTATTTATTTTTTTCTACAAGTGCTTAAACTTATCTTTTAAATTCATATACATTTGTATTTTTAGATCATTCTTATTATATATATAAAGAATCTAATTTTACTTTATTTAATATTCAAGCTTAGTTTTACTTATACATCTATAAAATTATTATTATTTTAATAAAAGTAATATGTTAACATTTAAACAACTGAGGTTTGTTACAACGAGAATTATCCGATCCATGTGTCAAGGTTGACTTCCAGCTGGCATTAAGGTCAACCTATAAAGGGTTCGGAGTAAAGGTTCGGGTGAGCTCTCGAGGTTCTTCGATGGTAAAGCTAGCAACCAGGGAGAGAAAGTATTAACTTTAAGGTAAAAGGTAAAGTAAATACAATCTCTTTTGGAGTTTTGGACCCTTATATTTATAAAGGTCTTTAACTAGTAAAAATGTGTCCATATTTCATTCTCTTCAAAATCCCTCAAAAGACAATTATCGTCACAAAATGCTGTGATTTTTACTATTTGAAGATAAAATAAGAAAATTTTAGTATTTTTCTTAAAATTAATTTTTAACACTATTAACGTTCCATTCATTCTAGTAAGAGAAGTATTAATTTCTTCAAACTGTAATTCTTAGAGTCATTTAATCTGAATATATATATATAATTTGCTCTAATAAGATCCCAGTTGTGACAAGCCTAAGCATTGAACTCATTTATATGATGGTACCCTCAACTTAAATGAACCAAACTAATACAAAAAAAAATAAAAAAAATGACCATACTTCTGCATCATATCTCATATTTAGACTAACTTTGGTAATACTTTTTAAGAGAGTGTTTTGCCTTCTAAAAAGTTACTAATACCTAAAAATTGTTTGGTTAATTTTTTTTAAGAGTTGCTTCTTCTACTCTTTTTAAAAAGTCAGGAGTGCTTTTAAAATCATCCCAAGTAATGCTTTTAAAAGCTAGCTGTAGCTTTTTAAAATTAAAAATAAAAAAATATCAAATATATCTTTTATTTATTTATGAACCATTTAATTTGTCTTCCTAAATATATCCTTAATTTATTATGATTATTTTTGTCATTTTATCCATTTACAGTAACTTATGATTTTTTTTACCAAATACCTTATTCATTATTTTTACTACCCACATTAACTTTTATAAAAGATTTACCAAACATAATTAATGTGATTTTTTTATAGCTATTTTTTCAATTTTGAAAGTTACAGCATAACCAAACTCAGTCTTTAACTTCTAAAACAAAATAATTAGAAAAAATGGAATAGGGTATTAAAGAACATGATCACACGCATCATACCACACTTCTCCACAGAAAAAACAGTGATCGTCTTATACAATTGAGATTGAAAAAACAAATTAATACTCAAACTTTTTACAGAAAATAAAATTAAAAAATTAAATTTTTCAAAGAAAGAAAAAGAAGTGGAAGTGGCAGAGAGATGAAAGAGGGAGATTTATTCTCTTTCCTATTATAAGTGGAAGTTTTCATCAACATTTTCACACCCTCGATATAGAAAAAATTACAAATTGTAAATTAAATAAAAAGAATGGTTTTCCTCCTCGATAATGGTGAAGTAAGCCTGAACTAAGAAAATGTTCCAATAACTCGCACTTCCACAAACCAATTTGAAGGGATTTGACAGAGGCGATGGTTAGAGAGAAAGGGATGGTCGGAGAGAGTGTGAGCTTATATAACTGGAGGGGTGAATCTGAAACCCTATATGCTTATTAGGAGAGGAGTGAGAAGAAATGAGAAAACAGTATAAGAACTGAAAGATTAAAAGAAATAAAAGGAGATGAGAGAAAAAAGATAATATAACTTCTTCTTTTTTTTCATTTTCTTTAGTTTTCTTTAAAAAGAAAATCCCGAATGTTATATTTCCCCAAAATGATATTTACTTTGCAATTACAAATTGGCCCTCACGTGTTGAGTGATCCAATCAAAGTAACATGTGGAACACTTTAATGACGTCTCAGATTACCAAGGCAATAAATTCAAAGGTAACGTAACAACCACAACAAAGAAGTAAACCTTCATCAGCTTAATCAATATTTTGATTGAAACCTGCAATTAAATTGTTTCTAACTCCATAAAAATTAGCAGTTAATAAAGAAATAGTTACGAACAGTCGATATCTGCAGATATACTTAAGTGTATAAATCAGATACAGGAAATAAGGTTACGGTGCGAGGAGGTCCTGAACTCTGAAAAATTCCTGAAAGTCCATAAAAGCATTTTCTCCATTCCAAGCAGCACTCTAGAATCAAGAACTCTATTGCCGAGAAATGGGAGCTGCGGGCATTGAAGAAGGCTGGTTATAATAATTTCCATCTGAACCTTGAAACCCCTGGTATGAATTCATTGGTGTTGCAAAGGGGGCTTGAGATCCTGCATTTAAATAAGCAGGGATTGAATGTTGCTGTTGTTGTGTCAAGCTGTAGCTGTACGATACACTAGTCATTGATGCAGTAGTCTGTGGGAACTGGGGTAGTGGGTACTGCAGAATTGGTGGTGGTGGTGGCAAGGGTGGAGGAGATGACGATGGAGGAGGTGGTGGTTCATTGGGAGTAGATTTTTTATTTGTAGTAGAGCCACTAAGTTGGAGTGACTCTGGATGAGGGAATGGAGGAACTGGTCGTTGTTGAGGACTCTCAGATGGTATGTAAGATGACTGGTCATTCTCCAGCTTTGTCCTCTTTTCAGAATGATAATTGCCAGGAGACTCTTTCAATGGATTGCCAATAACACCTTCTGATGCTAGGGAGGATAGGACATAAGAAAGCATCTGGGCAGAGGATGTCGATGCAGTTAGTTTTGCTGCCACAGCAGCAGCTGCAGACTTCCGCGGGTCTTCCTCAATACGACCAGATTTTTCAGGAAATGGAACCTGCTGTGTATACATTACTGGAGCTGATTGTTCCCTATCTCCTGGCATGAAGGCTGGAAGTGCTATGGAAGGATGGGTTTCCTTTGAGATGTGCTCAGCTACCGCTTGAACATTGCTGCAATCTAATTGTCTGCAGATATTACCTGCCTGATCTGACTGAGCTTGTGCAGCCTGAGAGGAAATAATGCAAATACAAGATGGGAAGAGATAACTATGACATAAAATAAATGCACATGATAATTCTAAATAGTATTCTTTGTCTAATAGGAAACATTGCAAAATGAATCACCCTGAAAAAATCCCCAAGTGCTAACACTTAATAAATTTTGAATGCAATACCAAATTCCACAAGATTATCAAGGCTTCCTCAGTTTCATGAGATCCCAATCCTAGATGATACAAGTTCTCATGAGAATATGTGCAGAAAGGAAGTTAAAGGAGATAGCAAAGAGCATGTTCCAGATATTGTAGCAACAATCCTCTTGCTATTACCGAAGCCCATGGGATACATCACTGAAAATTCTGTTTTATCACCATAATTCAAAACATCAAAATGTAGGATGTATAATAATTTCAAAAATCTAACAATGTGATCTCTGCTGTCATCTCCAGTCCAACTTAACTTAACGGGAAGGGGCAGAGGATGACGTGGCTAACAAAGGCCAGCATGGCTAACGGACATGTCATGAACCAACAATCAATTGCCACGTGGCTTGTGTCACAACTAAATAATTTTTTTAATAAAACCTTAATTTTTATAAACAAAACAGAAAATCGTGTTTGGCTGCCAAGAAACTAAGGGAAAATCCCATCAGTCCCAAAGGTTTAAACCACCTCCTCCACAGCAATCCCCTGATGATTTGTTCTTA
Source organism: Quillaja saponaria (assembly GCA_029379385.1). Lineage (NCBI taxonomy): Eukaryota > Viridiplantae > Streptophyta > Magnoliopsida > Fabales > Quillajaceae > Quillaja > Quillaja saponaria. The sequence goes on from CM055607.1 coordinate 20,999,594, forward strand.
GCTCTGGCCAAATAATCAACCATTTCCATTGATTTCACTTGCAACATCCTTAGATTCGAGACATCTAGAATTAGGGGTCTAAGAACCGCAAGAACCAAAGCAAATGCTCTTGAGCAGATCCAATAAAACTCATCTACCTAGTTTCCTCTCACTTTCAATGGCGCCCCCCATCTTCCTCTCGTCTCCGTCTACCTCTTCTTTACTATCTCCTCCGCCACTCACCATACTCATAGGTAGTAGATTTCTCTAAATCACCTTCACCCAAGCCATCACTGACTTCAGTCCCACCTGAGATCCACTAAAGTTGCAAAGCTACCTGTTTTCCTGAACAATGTCAAGCCTCTCTAACCCAATTCAATAATTTCCCTCCAAAGTCGACTTCTCTCTCCAAACAAATTGAAGCTAATTTCAGGGTGGAGAGAGAAGAGGTTGGGTGGAGGAGGTGGAGTGGAGAGAGTTGGGTGGGGTGGGGTGGGGTGGAAAAAGGAAAGTGAGGTGGAGAAGATGAGGATGCAGAGGAAGGTAGTACAGTGAGGATGGAGAGGAAGGATATGAAATTGTTTTATGCTTTTTTATTTTTTTATATACTTTAAAACATTTTTTTATATTTTTAAATATAAAATTTTATTTTATTTTATATTTTATTTAAAAATATATATATTTTGGAATTACGTGTCAACTTTTTATTTGCTTTTCTTGCCACGTGGTATGCCATATTAGATTTCAGTTAGCCACGCTATCCTCCATCAGCTCCTGTTAAGTTAAATTGGAATGAAGATGACGGCAGGGACCATATTGCTGAATTTTGAAAATAATAGGTCTTACATTTTGATGTTTTGAAGTATAGGGACGAAACTAATTTTTTGGTCAAACTATAGGACCAAGAGTAAAATTTAGCCTAATGCTTTAATAATAATAGGTATTAGTCCTATGGAGCAGAAGTTCCCCGAGAAACATAACACTTCCAAATGAAGTTAGAAAGAAAAGTTTATTAGTGTATTGAAACCAAGAATAGCAAAAGATTTGCAAGAAATAGAAGCCAGAAGGTCCGGATCCAAATCCCAGAATCTGACCCTGAGGGTAAATTCAGTGAATCAAGGATATGAAGAAGCAATATGTTGGTTGCTAGTTGCTACCCTAACATACAGATTTCTAAAGAGATGACACATCCAGGTTCTGTCCCACCCAAAGTATAAATGCTAGCGATTAGAGCATTATGAACAAAAAGACAGACCTAAACATTGTAAATGATAAAACAAACAATCAAACAGACGTAACTCAATCATGTTTTGAAATGCTAATTTTATAAATCATAAGCAAGAAACAAACAGAACAAGTTTGATAAAGTAAAAATGCATTATAAGAATAAAGTGTCACCCTTGAGAAAGACACTATTGGGAGTAATAGTCCATATGAGACAATGATTCTTAAATCAATATTAGACTCCACATCTTCAATGAAGCATAAGATAGAGGATATTTTCTAAAGCACATAAAGTCCAACTTCTGATCATGGGGTTTAAAGTCTGTTGAAGGAACTCGTAATCTCATATATACCTTGTAAGAAAAATAGAAGCATACACACTTAAATTTATTGAAGTAGGGTTACAAGTGCCAAACCTGAATCTGATTGCGGACTTGATCCAGCTTGAATTCCTGATGAAAACCTATGTAAGCTTTACATACTTATCATTACTGCATACAATTTATTTATTCAGATTGAGCATTCTCAAGAACCTGATCCTGGAGAGCGTCTCTCAGATGAGACACAAGACTTGCTCTTGATGATTCAATTGCTGTTAGTTGCTCAATACAGTCCCTCAGTACAGCATTTTGCCCCTGGAGCTCATCAACAAGTGCAGATCCATGGAGTTGATCTACACAAAAAGGTAGTCAAATGAAAAAGAATACTCCAATAGGATTAAAATATGTTCCAATTTGCAGAATAAATAGATGAGTAATAAATTTTAAATAGACTTACTTAAATCTTCTGATAAAACATGGAATCACATTAATGAAGTGTAGAAGAGGTGTTGGTTTAATTGAATAAATTAAAAGGCCAAAAGATAACCTAAGTTCATAATCAACAACAAAGACACTATGAATTTTTCCCTATATTTACATCTCTAGTCCCCAATAGAAATATAGTTTACTCATCTAATGTGGACCAATATCTTTTACTTAACTATCCAAGTCCTTGACTGCTCATACTGTGGATCCAAATGGTGAACAGGTAGGAAGTCACTAAGAGACAATATTATGGCAATGAAGTTCAGGGAGGAAATGATATTTCTGATTAACAGCAACCCAGTACACAAATGTTGCGCATGCACACACATAGGCTCACCACAATCTTCAGACACTAAAGGATAAATCTTATCATATCTCAGTTGTGTAAGGACCACATGTTAAATTCAAAAATCTAAACCGCATACAGAATACTAGTTTTCGCGAAGTTAAGCATTAATTGTATTTATGATGTATAAGTATATGTTTAACAATTGATACAAATCAAAAAATTATAGTTAATTTAGAAATAATACTCCATACTAATTACATCAACAAATAGATAAAGCCAATAACAAATTTAATTCATAATATCAACATATATATATTTTTAATTAAATGAAAAAATAATTAACACAACAATATTATATTTATAAAAACTATACTCTTAATATTTTTTTTAATGAATAATTTTTTTTTAAATAATTTATAATAATTATAATTTTTTTGTTACTTATTAATAAACAAATTAAGAAATTCAATTTTAATTATTATTAATATATTGATATATTGACCAATTGTAAAGTTATTAATCTTGAAAAGAATTAGGTAAAAAAAAATCAATAGTCATAAAACAATTATAATACTATTAATATTAAAATAGAAAAGAATTAAGAAATAAGTAAAAATAAATAAATAGTCTATTTGAAGTAAAATTATTTATAAAATATTTATGTAATAGTAAAAACTCATATAGAGTATTTAAAAAATTAAATTTCTTTTACTAAATCACTTTTATATTCAAAAACAAATAGATAAATTTAACAAAAAAATTATTTTTATAAAATTTTTAATTCTTAAGATGGAAAGAAGAATTAAAAATTAAAACAACAATATTATAATTATAGAAACTATACTATTAGTAATTTTTTAATTCATCGTATTTTTAAAGAAAAATAATTCATAAATATGAGAAAAACTAAAAAACATTAACTTATTAGAAATTTATTAAACAAATTTTTTTTTTGAGAAATTCAATCTTAAATACAATTAATATATAATTATTGAAAAAAAAAAATATATCTTTAAAAAAGTATAAATTAAAAGTTAAAACAATACCATTATAATTATCAAAACCATACTCTTAATATTTTTTTTAACTCATAGCAATTTTTTAAAATTTTAATTCTTAAATTTGAGGATAAATAAGAAATTATGGTTATTAAGAACTTCTTAAACAAAAAAAATTGAAAAATTCAATCTTAATTACTATTGACCTGTAATTATTGAAAAATTTATAACTTTATTAATTCAAAAATATTAGTAAAAAATGAAATCAATAATCCTAAAACAATTACAATCCTATTGATATTAAAATAGAGAATAATTAGAAAAAATAAAAAATAAAAAATAGTTTATTTATAGTAAAATAACTAAAAATATGTAATATTAAAATTCATAAAGGTATTTAAGAAAATCAAAAAATTCTTCCATCAAGCCACTTTTATATACAATATAGATATGTGCAACTAGATTATTGATACAACCAACAATGGCGAGGTACATCGTATGTTATAACATAAACATTGTAAAATGCAAATCCAATGTTCTTATAGTGATGCAATTTCTCTACATAAGTAAAGTCCCAGCAACAGAAACACACGTGTGTGCGAGAGTGCACGCATGTGTACACATAGTAAAATGCAAATTCAATAGATGAATATATGATGGCGGGTGAATTGACCAGGTAAAAGAACAAAAAGTATGCCACTTTATATTACATTATTCTGGTAATACCCAATCAATTCATAAAAAAGTGTTTGCTCCAAATATAATACAGATGTAAACATACCAAAAAATAATAAGAAACAAAATATGTGAACTCAGGTGTAAAGATTTGCACAGAGAAAGTGAGTTTAACCAATGGACAAACCTGAATTACTATCACCACCAATTTCCTTATGTACTTTCTCAAGACAGATAATAGCATTCCTACATTTGCTCAACAAAGTGTCTTCATCCATCTGGCCACCATAAACACCATGATAGCTTGAAACTATTTTCTCCAATGCATTTCCAGCAGATGATCTCTATTAATAAAAAATGAGAAGGGGGAGAAGTGGAATTAGTATGCAAGTTATGTGTAGATACAGTGACTACAAAATCATGTATGCAAACTGCTAGTTTTACGACCAGCTTGAAATTCATTGGCTTCCCACTACGATTACTGTTTTCCATGTGCCTCCCGCCAAACTCTTCCTTCAGAATCTGACCTCGTGAACCAAAAACTTTTCTCTCTTCCCATATACCTATCTGTATGATAAGAAAGTTGAAATGCAACAATTAGCATCCACAAATGAAAGAACATATATAACTGAAGGGGCTAGCTCAGGCCGCTGGAAATGCAATTTGCTGGCATTTCTTATAGAAAGGCATCTAGCACAGGAATAATACAAAAAATTGCGATAAGAAAACCAAAGAAGGAAGCACGATATCTCAATTAAATACCTATAAAGGAACAACAACAACCAAAAAAAATATCAAAATTTACACATACACTTGCACATAGTCATACAAGCTAGTCTGCTCCAACACAACTTCCAAACTTTTCAAGATTTCAATTTTGGAAAAAAAAAAAAGTCAAAATTAGAACTAATTCCATCACAGCATATTATCCCTGAAGTTGACCTAGACATAATGAATGAAAATTCAAGGCAGCTACAGGGGAAAAATAGAAAGAAGAAAGACTTATCAACCCAAAAGGTAACTACCAATTTAAAACCATGTATAACAAAAAAAGTACTCAAAAACAGTTGCAGCAGAAAATAAGAATATGTTTAGGTTACAGTACCATGAGACTCAATATTTTTGTAGTATATTCACATTTGGTTTAAGATTAGAAATTATCTCCAAGTGGATGAGAGAATGTATTATCCAAATTTACCATATTCTATCTGAGGCAAAAAAAAAATATGAGGACCAAGACCATCCAGTCAAAATATTCATTCTTATTTGTTAGATATTGAGTATAAAAATACTACAACCAGTTCCACTAAATATGCGTAAAGGGAAAAGATTAGCGAAAAGAAAGCACAGCAGTATATATAATATATATATATCACCACTGCATTTACACAAAGGCATTAAGCCAACTCCTACTTGGGAAAAGAGGTCCAACAATGTTTCTATCATAAAGGGCTCACCCGGTACACAAAGTGCTACCCGGCTATTGCGGGGGTAGGGGGAGGGTGGGCGCACATCTACACAGCCTTTCCCTTACATTTTTGCAAAGAGGCTGTTTCCACGCCTCGAACCCGTGACCTACAAGTCACCGAAGGAACAACTTTACCGTTGCGCCAAGGCTCGCCCTCACCAAAGGAACAATGTTTCTATCATACCATCAATAAATAAAACTTAATTGTTTTCTCATACTAAAATTGATCAGAGAATTCTGAACAACCAAACCATTCTAGTGGATCTAGTAGCAATGAACTTCTAACAGTTACAAGTTGATTTCTGGCCCCTATAGCTAAGAACCTATTATATGTAAATACACTCAATACAGCATCTTGATACCAGTCAATACATTGATTGTTGACTGCTACTCCCATTGTAGGTTGCTGCTTTCAAAGAAAAGACTTTATGACTTTGCCTATAAATGAGCTCAATATAACTTAGCCTATAAATGAGCTTACGAAGAAAATAATTTATGACTTGGAAGTTGGAACCAGACTTGAAAGTTGAACAAAATCATAATTTTGCAAAGTTTTTCAAAGTTAGTTCAAACTATTATAAGCAGCTATATATGAGGATAAATGCATGCTTCTTTCAATAAGTATGAGGGTAACTGCAAAATCCAGCCTGTTACACTTTACGCAGATTAATCATAGTAAGAGAACTGAGACCAAAGACAGTAATTACCAGACACGCACAAAGGCAATTCTAATTTGAGGCCATATAATTGCAACCCTGGTTTATACATAGAAGAACAAATGCAAGTTGAATGGGCATGTAGGTGACAATACTAGAGTGTATCAAATAGTTCATTGTTACATTTTCTTTTTCGTTTTACTAGGATGCAGCATAATGCATTGTTATTATTAGTAACAAACGTATTAAGTAACTGCCTATGAATTGAGACATCCCTTGAAGGAATTAGCTAATCAAGAGGAAATACCATAGCAAGGTTATAGGAAAAAAAAATCCACGTTTTTTTTTCCTTAATAAACGAAAGAATATCTTGTTATAAGCTCTAAAATAACACAGTTTACATCACAAAAAATGTATCTCTCATTTGACTAATTAAAAGAAATAATAAACTTTTAAGATGAATATACCAGTCGAAGTGCAGAATTCCTTCCCAACTCATCCCCATTTTGAATCACATCTCGGAGAGCATCTGGAAGAACATTCCAAAATTCACCAACAAATTCTGAACCCTTGCGCCTACTGTTCTGCAATATGTCATTTGCAAGATAGAGGAAGGCCAATCTCTGCTCAGGTGGAGAGGAATGAAATTGCCTATCCCATGTTTCAACAACTTGTTTGGCTTTAGTCATATGGAAAATGCACCAATGTGATAAAGCTTGAAATTGTTAAGAATATCAAACCCAGTAGCAGAAGTATAAATGAAAAGAACCAAAAGAACATATATGAGTGCGTGAGTGCAGATCATTTGTTGTACTAGTGAAAAACTGAAAAATATTATGTGTGGCTGGGTGCAGATCATTGCTTGTTCAGGTTGTTGATGTGATAAATTGAAACTACAATATCTCCAATGGAATCAGGGTAGAGGTAAAGAACCCTGATAACAAGGAATGAAGTTCAAGTATTATTCATACTCTATGCAATACTCTCAACAGGATACTCTCTATGCTCGCCTGTGAATTATTGAGCTTTGCTAGCTTTTCCACTAAAATTTGTGGATTGAATGTACTACCCATCTTTCTAGTGGGAGTCAGCCTGAGTAATAGACCAGAATGCAGACCTTCATAAGAACCTTCACAGAAGACAAAAGAGGAAAAGATTAACATAACTTTGTTCCCGTCAATCTAAAGCAAAATAACTTATAAAATAAACATCAAATCAAGTTAGCCAGACATATTGGATAAACAAAAAAGAAGAAGAATGAACCCAGACTATAAGATTTAAAACAGAAGGCCATCAACCCATGTAAAAGCTCATAAATATTTACAAAACAGAAGCCATATGCATGATTCTGATAGTCCTTAGTGAAAGGAGTACAAAATTAGATTTCAAAAGGTTTACTACCAAACCAAGTGAAAGCTTATAAAGAAGCAAAAACATAGAGATTAGCAAGACTTTCACTTTCTTCTTTTCTCCTTTATCATGATTTCTATGATAACAGTATCAATTTGAAAATTGAAATTTCTTCTAAGTATTGAATTGAAAAGGATAAGTAAACCCTGATTCTGAAGCAGTTGTCTTACTCTATTATTCCACATGCTGTTCGTCTTTTTTACCTAAACAAAGTAAAATAATCACCGTTGTGCTACTAAAAAATTCTCTTAACACAAAAAAAAAGCATATGAAAGAAAAAGAAAAGATAAGGGAAGTAAAAAGAGAGAACCCCCAAAGTACAGGCAATAACTATGGGGGAGCATAATGAATGAACCATAATAAGAGCAACGTAGAAAATAGAGAAACAAAGAAAGAAAATTCTCATACTTGATAAGAATGCGGGTGAGGATTGAGGAAAGCGCCCCAGCTGGTGATTAGCGCCAACTCAATTCTTCGTCGATGGAGGTATTATATAAGGAATTAGGGATTCCCGTTAATTATAAAAACTTCGTTTTCTCTTCTGTAGCAATTCTACCAACCTCTGGTTGGAATCGGAGTCCGAACTTTCCAAGTCTGTTCAAACTCAAAAGAGGAGCACTTCTCTCTTCTCAACGGCCTTGTATTTTGTGGTTCGGGTTGAGCATTTTAGATTGCAGACACTGAAGACAGCACGGCGTTTGTGGAGAGTGTTTCTTTGAAATCCGAAATTGCCCCTGTACTTGGAGTTTCTGGCTTCGTCGCCATTGCCCAAGTGGACGAATTATAACAACAAATTATAGTACACAATAGAAAAAACAAAATAAAAAAAATTAACAAAAACAGAAAACCTAAATGCCGTGGTCGATGATCAAAATTTAGCAGATATTGATAGTCCTACTATTTTTATTATTTGGAACTTTCTTTAGTATAAATCTAAATTTAAATTCAAGTTATTAAAGATTATTTTTTTTGATTAATGTCAAATGTGTTGGTTTAAATTGTGTTATGTTTTTAAGAGTGTCTATTGGGACATGTGACTGTTAGAATTATGTCTTTTTAAAAATAGTCATATTTCTTATGACACTATTTAATATTTTATAAATAGTGACTGTTTTATTTTTTATTTTTTTAAACCCAAAAAAAATATTCTAGTAAGAAAAGGAATACAATTGCCACCATATACAGAATTTCTATCAGGTTATCACCAGCAACCAGATTCAGATTACTTTCCTTTTTTATTACTTTATCCAATATATTTGCATTGTTAATTTCTCATATTCATTTCAGCTTCCTCTTTTATCATTAATTCTATATTACATAGCTTTCACTTAATCTTCTAAAAAAATTTCAATAATTTTCAAATTACTTGATATACAAAGTTAAAACAAAATTTGATGATACCCATAATATTCTTAAACATATCATACTCATATTAAAACATATTTCATGAATATATTATTTTCATTAAATAAATTATTTTATATAATACAAAAATAATATATCAAGTGAATCTAATAATTACTAACATATGATAGCATCGCTAACAAAAAAATTCCAATGCATACAATAGTTCTAAAAAAAAAATTGCATTTAAAAGTTTATTATCCATTATTAGGGATGATAATGAGTCGGGCAGGCTGCTCGAAGTATGCCCAAACCCATTAGAGACCTAAAACTATGCCCATTAGAGACCAATTTTATATGTGGGCATACCCAGGCCCATACCCGAACTTCTAGGCTTGACTCGTGACCCGACCTTTTTTTTTAATAATATTTTCTCCATATTTGTAACCTAACTTGTATTCAACAAATTCACCATATAATAATTAAATACTATCAAATATTGTTAGATAACAACTCTGCATCAATTAGCAAAATCATCCTTTATCATTTCACCATAACAACTCTACAAAAATTATTGAGACATTAGGATGATAACAGCACAAATAGGTCAATTCAAGAACATGCCGACAACCTAATAAAACCTATATAAGAAATTAGTAAATCCCATTGTATTAATCCCTAAATAGATTATCACTTAAAAGTCAAATGAGGAACTCAAATCCATTATGTGTCCAAAGATATGAATGTCAAATTAACAAGCAACTTAAAACAAATCCATTTCCACATTCATTTAAACAAACCACCACACAAAAACAAGAGTGATAAATACATTGCAAAGAAAAAAAAATTCTCAACATGCATGTTAAATGATTATCAAATTCTTAAAAAAACTAATGTATTACAGTACCCTAGCAAAATAAGTGGTCATTACAAAGTAGGATCAATTCCTCAAAGCCTTCAGGGTGATTATTCCAATTGATGGGTCTTGTCATGAACTAGATAAGCTTTTGAGGTCAATCTTCAATTCTTGAGGAACTTGGCTAGCAGCATAGCTGTAATTCTTACTTTACCCTTGGCTATTCTTCGAGAAATGTCCTTGACCATCCATACACCTATAAGGTGGAGGATCAAATATTATCTACCTTATACTAAAGGTGACTATAAGGGAGCAAGTGGCACTTTGATGGCCTAACAACACCCAAGAGTAAAACCATTAAACTCAAACTCACATTCTTCTATCAAATACCACAAAAACAAGAGTGATAAATACATTACAAAAGAAAAAAAATCGCAACATACATGTTAAATGATTAACAAATTCTTAAAAAAAAAAAAACTAAATGTATTACAATACCTTAGCAAAATAAGTGGTCATTACAAATTATGATAAATTCCTCAAAGCCTTCAAGGTGATTATTCCAATTGATGGGTCTTGCCATGAACTAGATAAGCTTCTGAGGTCAATCTTCAATTCTTGAGGAACTTGGCTAGTAGCACTGTAATTCTTACTCTACCCTTGGCTATTCTTCGAGAAATGTCATTGACCATCCATACAAGGTGTAGGATCAAATATTATCTACCTTACACTAAAGGTGACTACAAGGGAGCAAGTGGCACTTTGATGGCCTAACAACACCCAAAAGTAAAACCATTAAACTCAAACTCACATTCTTCTATCAAATTCCACTAAAATATCAAAAATTTAAATAGATATTTAATAAATAAATAAAAATAAACAAAAGAAAATAAAAATATTACTTTAAGTATTGCTTGACCTGTTTGCAATAAAAGCATCATAGACATCTATGAATTATAAACATTTATTTTTTGATGACTTACCCATCAACATTTCTAGTCTATGGTATTAATATTTTGAAGTAGGTTGAGATTCTATGATTCTTGTCTTAAAATAAAGAATTAACTTGTAAATCCATATAATATTTAACTTTTCCTATAGGCAAAATGTCATACATCAAGTATTATGAAATTCTTAGAAATTCATAATAAAAAATATAGGAACTACACTAATATTGCTCCATTATAGGAGCCAAACAAAAAGATGAAACGAAGAACCAATAAGTACACATTATTTTACAAATTGCATTCATGGGTTAATGCAATTTTTTCCACCTCCAAAACTATGAATTACAGCCAAAAGCTCAAACTCAACAAAGGAAAACTAAACTTGTACATACCAGATAAAAAGAAAAAAGAAAAAACAAAAACAACTCAGTGCAAAAGTCTTCATAGGAAGGCTAATGTCCCTACCTTTTTTATCATAAGTTGCAAAAGTCTTCTATATCTTAATCTGAGTTTCTTTAGATAAAAATGAAATTCATCAAAATTGGGTAGATGAAATTTTAGGCAAGAAAATCATACTACAACACTAAAAGACATTCATATTTCTAAGAATGTAAACTGGGCATGCAAAAAGACCAAACTTTTTTATGACATGAGTAGCAATTCAATGCCTTAGATTAGATTTGTTTCATAGAAATTATTCTCAAAGTATATTTAACACCATCATAGGCACAAGTAAAATTTTGAATCAAAACTAATTAAGAAATTATGCAAGAGCACATAGGTATGTAGATCTATAATCTTTTGGAAATTCCAACCAAGCTAAGGAATTTACAACTTGTGTTACTGTCAAATCTACAAAAATTCTTAGAAAAGAACCTAGATGTTACATAATTTAATAATAAAAAAATATATTATGGAACAATCTGGAATCTTAAGAAAAGCTTGTATAGTTTGGTAAACTAGGCACAAAAAGTAAGTATAAAAGATGAGCTTATCCTAGTAGGATATGACATGTTTTTATTAATATAATACTTATCAATACTGTAATACTACTAATAGCCATTTATGTTTTCATTATATCATCTGAAGCTATTAGCTTTTTCAGAAATAGGAGACTTTGCATTTTATTATGAGACCTAGAATGAAATAATGACAAATTCAATTTTTGAGGCATGCTTTTAGCAAATTTGTATTCTTCTTTCTCAAATCAAGCTTAGCATAACATATGGTAAATTGAAGATGAAATTAAACCACAGATCCATCCAAAAAAAAAAAAAAACTTTTAGAAATAAGAAAGGAGAAACTGAACCCAAAAGAATAATAGCAGTAAACCTTAAAAAACAAATCCATTGTAATTTAAAAAAATTTAAGAATGTCTGCTGAGCAATCATAATCAATTACCAATATACGAGACCTAAATTAGAGATATTTTAGGGCTAATCGTTAGAGACTTGTTTCCTATATGAAGCCTTCATTAACCCTAAATTAAGTAGGATGAGAATGCTTTCAACTTAAGTGGCCAATTAGATAGGAAACAATGTAAGAAATTAATCTATTTTAGAAATCTTTGTAATTCTTTCTTAGTTTTTGGTGGTTAGTCCCTAGTTATGGCATTAGACTTATTTTTATCCACCTCAATCCCTTTTTTGTTGAATGAGGGAACCGTTACCATCTAATATGGGAAGGCTTTACTTAAAGCCATGATATGCTCTTGTATGGTCAATTTGACAATAATGTCATCAATATAAATCTTAACTGAGTTTCCTATCAGATCATGGATGTTAGAGTCTTACTCTTGAAAACTAATCAATTAGTGATGAAAGAAGAGGTTTATTTAGTTATAAAGAATATGAAGCCCTCAAGCCTTAGCAATGTGGGAGTTACCACATTGACACCCTTTTCCCCTCTTACGTGGAATGTATAGATATGGAGTTGTGAGGTGGAGCCCTTAATAAGGGCCGATCAATCGTCGGTTATGGGCATAATGGGAAAGCCCAGCTAGTTGGGGCCTAATTTGAATTTGTGGAACATGTTTGGCAACAAAAACATATTGAATAGTTCTTTTGTATGGATTTACAAGAATCCATAATTTTGGTGATAAATGTAAAGAATCCATCAAAAAATTTGATTTCGAACATGAGTTTTGTGTATTTGGTGTTGAACAAACTAAATTCGAAAAGGTAGATATGGTTTCATTTATGATCTATGAATAGGGGTGGATTTAGATCAAAAAAAGAAATTTATGTTTGGATATTTGGTGTTGAAAAAATAACAAAGTTTAGGTTATCTAGGTGGCAACCCCTAACTCAACCTCATATTTTTCTTTTCTACATTGTCATTTCATTATATAGCATGTTTGATTACATAACAAATCCAAAAATAAAAGCCCTCCAAATCTGACATGATCCAAGATTTAAGCACGAATTTACCTCACCTTTATCTCACCACTTAAGCTAATCGATAGATCTCATCGTCTTCAAAAAATTTCTTATAACTCTTCAAACGTCCCTGAGTACGTACTTAAACTGCCTTGCGTGAAACGTCCCCAAACATGGTTATGGGAAACTATAATCCTTCTACTTGTTACATGTCACATCACACATACTCTTTATAAATCCTTTAGCAAGTACTCTTTATACATCCCTCAGAACGTGCTCGGACTGCCCTGCATGAGACGTCCCTAAATACGGCCATAAGATCCCTCTACTTATTATACGTCACCTCACATGTACTTTTCATACGTCTCTAATCATTTTCTCAAACTGCCTTGCTTGAGACGTCCTTGAATACGGTCATGGGAAGTATAATCCCCTACCTATTACACGTCACCTCACATAGACCAGAACAAGTATTTTATCTACAGGAGATACTTTATCAACTTAGTTTCCAAACTCAAGCTAGTTAAGAGTTAAACACCTTGAGTTTGAGAGGGGGTGTCCGAGTAAATCACTATCCTTGATTTACTCCTGTATAATTAGCTTGGTTATAAAAGGGATTTACTTTATTGTACTTAGTTGTATTCTAGGTTAGGTTCATTGTGTAGTCAACTATCAAGTAGCCTATATATACAGACTTCTTCTATAGAATTATATTATCTCATTCAAATAAAATACAAAATCATAATTTGATTCAAGTATGGAAAATAGCACTTATTAGACACTGGTAAATTACTTTGTCGTTTTTTAGACTAAAAAGTATTACTATTCATTCAAATATCTTAATAGATCTCGGGCATCTAAAGGAAGCTTTATTAACATTCTCTTTTGCTGTATTGATATGCTTCTAACCAGAATATCCAACCATAAAGTATAAAACATGGTAGCCAAAAGTCAAATCTACTAGTAAATTGACCATAGGATTAGGATACTCATTCTTTTGGGTTGCTAAGTTAAGGTTCCAAAAATGGATACAAATTCTATGTTTTCCATTTTTCATTAAAAGAAGAACAATATTAGATAGCCACTTAACATTCCTTGCAGGCGGCAGTTCCAATATCTCTTCAACTCGTGGTATTATGTCATCGCCCATCTTATGTGTAGCATGTTTGAATGGTCTGAGTTGTCCATTGTTAGCAAACGACTGACACAAATTTCGTAACGCAAGTACATGTTTCATTGCAAGTAATATAGTGATTAAGTAGAGTGTTGATCCCATGAGATATTGTCACTAAGATCTAGCTAACTATTAAAATTAACACAATCCTAGTTTTATTCAAACTAACGAATTATTGTTAAAAAAACCTAATTTAAACTAAAACTAACTAATGACAAATTAAACTTAAGAATTCAATCGATAAAGGTCTAAAATTACAATTTCCTTAAACACTTCACTTGACTTATTATTATCTTATTATGCTTAGTTATGGTATCGAATTATTATTTTAGGGTTCTAATTCAACTATAAGCATAATCTATGTCTTATAAATGTATATCTCACTTAATTAATTTACTATATTCCTATGAGAATTCAGTTAAGCAAAACTCAATAAGATTATACCTAAATTGGTTACACAAGGCATATAGATATATTCCTATCTTATATATGAATCAAATTCAAACAATCATGTGAATAAATTCAAACAAATGTCATATCACTCAAGATTAAATCTAAACTCCCTTTTTCAAGTTTGTTTAGGTTTACCACATCAATCTAATTGGTAGCTAATTAATTAAAAGCATTAAGCATATAATGAAGTAAACAATCCAAATACCAAGACCTAAGCAATCAATGAATAATAAAAACCATCAAGCCACCCGTTGAGTTCAATTGTAATCCTAGAAAATAAATTAGTTCATGCTACCTAGTATGGATGTAAACTCAAATAAAATCACCATCAAAGTAAATACAAGAAAGACTAAAAGAAAGATGTATGAAAAAAGAAAACTATAAAGATTGTCGGTCTTCAATCTTCAATCATCCCAATTTTCTTTTGTTTCCTTATACCCTTGATAGCTTACCCTCTCTAGAAAATCTTAACTTAATTATGTCTCTTAAATCCTTAAGTCATTCCCCTTTAAATAGGCTTTAAAATTCTCAATATGAGTCTAAATTGGACTATTGGGTTAGCGTCACGGCCCTAAAGTCTTGGTGTTAAAGTCAACTGAGAAAATCGATTTGTCAGACCTTAGCATTGGCCTTGGCACCGAGTCACCCATGTCCTAGCGCCTCATCATTTCCCTTGGTGGCATAGCATAGGGGCTTTTGGTAGCAACATGCTATTTTGCAATTTTGTGATCCTGAATTCATCTCTAATTTGACTTCCAATATGACTCATTTAAGTATTAAACCTTCCAAACACACAAACAAAGTTAGTATAAGTTAGAACTCACATAAAACATCTAAATCCTAGCTCAAATCAACTAGGATTCATCATTTTAATGCAACAAGTACTCAACTAAGAATTAACTAAAAACTCAGCAAAAACTAACTAAAACTCTAGGGCATAGCTAAAATAAGTGAGTAAAATTATATGAAATAACTTTATTTTACAGAGTTATCATACTCCCAAACTTAAAGTTTTGCTAGTCCTCCAGCAAAAAAAAAAAAAAAAAAAAAAAAAAACTAAAACTAAAAACACAAGCAAAAACTACAAGCAAGAGATGTATCTTAATAAATTAATGATTTCCAAAGTATCCTCAAATATATTCTTTTAAAAATATTAACTTAGGAATAATCATAAGCAATCATGCAAATTTATGATTCATGGATTTCTACGTGTGCGTGAGCATGATCTTTTTACCTAGAACTTCAATGCAATTCAAATAGGTTTTATATCTACGAAAAATAAGGCTTAGTATTCAAACCTCGTAGTTTTGCTTTTCATCTCTCTCTCCACTAATATAGACTATACTCGGTCAAGGATCATTAGGGTAATGGTATGATAGAGGATATTTATAAGGCTTAAAATCAAAATTAGAAGGAATTTTGATTATAATTCAAAGGAATAATTTGAAAGGGAAAGAATTTCCACACCCCAAAGTTAAAATTAACATTATTTCCAATGTTATAAGAAAGAGCACAAGGTATATAAATTTTTTTATCAGGTAAGCTCAAATTCAATTCTTAATAACTCCATGGCATACTCCCAAACAAATATCATTCTGTTATGAAGAATGGGATGAACATAGAGCACAAATATAATTTCTCCCTTTATTTTTTCCTCAAACATAATTTCGCAGTCTTCCTAACAGACTAACATACTTAAAAGTGAAGGTGTCAAAGAAATTTAATTGAGGGTTAGGGAAAAAATTAATGTGGTTTAAAAAGAAAATGTCAAATTAGGCTCAACGGGATATACTAAGGTAAATATATAAAACAATGTTAGCTCGAAAGGCTCAAACAATCCAAAGATAGGCTAAATCATGTCCTTTTCTTAATATTGTCTAGGATTTTGCCTCAAGAAAGAATCAAACAAATTCTAAAAACTAAACTTTTTAAACATAAACAGTCTCTAATAAGGATGTCAAGTCTAAGCAAAAGATTAAGTGCATATAGGTTGGAAATTACACCTAACAATGTTACTAACACAATAATTTAACATAAACTCAAATCATGCCCATTATTTCCCAAAAGCCAAAACCATAGTTACCCATAATATTATCATTAAATAGAGAAATGATCAAGAAAACAATGGACTGACTATTGAAAAAGCTAAAAAAAAAATAGAAACTTGGGTTGCCTCCTTAAAAGCACTTGATTTATAGTTATCGGCTTAAGTATTGAAAAAGTGCTATAAACGAGCAGCTTTCACTTATAGTAAATGTCATATAACACTATATATTGGTATTGATATAAGATGCCCTTAAGCTTAGCAAGATATGAAAGTAATTGTCACTTGGCTTTAAAATTCATGCTTAGTATGTGTAGAGGTATAATGCTAAGGATGGTGGTGGAGGAGTTGGCCACATAAGAGCTTCATAGATATAAAATTTATTGACCAAGTTGGGTGGATGAAGAGTTTGACACATGGAATCTTCATATATGTATTCTTTAGCGGCTAATTCCAACTTTAGAGGTTGTGATTTGTCTTCTATAATTATGTCTTGAGTTTCTTCCTCATTATAAGAGTCTCATTTTATGACCAATTGAATCTCGCTAATTTGGTCATCTTGGATTTCGTCATGAAATTCTTTTTCTATGACCAAATTATGCTTAATAGGTTGGGCATCATGACTCCCTTCATGTAATTCATCTCCTATGAATTGAATACACGGTGGACATAAACTTTGTTCCCATTTTTGAGACATCTCTAAAGTCTCCTCGTTTGGTGTAAGTTCACTCTCAGTTGGTGTAGGTTCATTATCGCTTGATGTAGACTCAATCATGAGTATGAAGGGATAGGCCAAGGTCTCCAACAACTTATAAGCTTTATCCACTTTTAGATTCATGAAACTTCCACGAACTAGCCTATCAACCATTGTCTTTGTCCTTTCATGTAAACCATTATAAAATATATAAAGTTGAAGCCAATTTGTAGGTCATGATTTGGACACATGCTCAACATAGAGTTGAACCTCTCCCTAGCATCTTGGAATGATTCCAAGTTGAATTTAGCTAAACTTGTGAGGTTAAAATATTAAGTAAACATCTTCAAAGTACCTCACAAGACAAATAACAAAATAATATTTAAAAAAAAAGAAAAGAAAAAAAAATAGTTTGAATTAAAACTAAGATTGCTTGGTATTAATATTAACTAAAATTAGTAAAACAATTCCTTGGCACGAGGCCAAAAACTTGACACGAATTTCTTAATGCAAGCACACATTTTGTTGCAAGTAAAATTGTGATTAAGTAGAGTGTCGATCCCATGAAGAATTGTCACTAATATCGAGCTAAGTATTAAAATTAACATAATCCTAATTTTATTCAAACAAATGAATTATGGTCAAAAAAATCTAATTTAAGTTAAAGCTAACTCATGACAAATTAAACTTAAGAATTCAATGGATAAAACCCATCTAGTAAAAAAAAAAAAAACCTTTTTTGATTGGATGGGAATGAATGTAGAAATACCAAGTCGTCCTATATCGAATTTGGAACTTTGGTTCTTCTAAATTTTTTTGATATTTTATAATGCATATACGAGTAAACCGTGGCTTATTATTATCTTATCATACTTAGTTATAATGTCGAATTATTAACCAAGATTCTAATTCAATTATAAGCATATTCTTGCGTCTTATAAATATATATCTCACTTAACCAATTCACTATATCTCAATTAACCAATTCTTGGCTACACAAGGCATATAAATATATTCTTATCCTATATATGAATGAAATTCAAACAACCTTGTGAATGAATTCAAACAAGTGTTATATCACTCAAGGCTAAATCTAAACTCTATTTTCCTAGTTTGCTTAGGTTTACCATATCAATTTAATTGGCTGCTAATCAACTAAAAGCATTAAGCATAAAATGAAATAAACAATCCAAATGCCAAGATCCTAAGCAATCAATGAATAGTAAAAACCATCAAGCTACATGTTCAGTTCAATTATAATTCTAGAAAATAAATTAGTTCATGCTACCTAATATAGATATAAATTCAAATAAAATCACCATCAAAGTACTGCTTCTGGCACCTCAGCATTGGCTCTGGCGTTGCAGCTCTTACCCTCTGGGCGCAGTTGTAACATCCCCAAATTAATACCTAAATTAATTATAGGATAAGTAATTATCTTAAGAGCTAAATAGGATTTAAAATTTAATATCAAGTTTATATGTATTATTTCATGTATAGGAATAGTACATGTACATATAAAATATGTATTAGTATAGGAGTAGTGTATATATATAAAAATACGTATAAATACATGTACGTACATACATACATGTATATACATATAAGGAAAAATACATAGAAAAACATGTATAAGTGTAGGCATTGGAAAAAAGATGGAAAAATATTACATGGTGGCATTGGAAGAAGAAGAGAAAATGATAAAATATAGGTTACTTGCTAGAAAAAGAAATGTGATGAATTAGGTGTAAAAAGAAGATTAAGTGTGGCAATTTGTAATAAATGAAAGGGTCTATGTGTAAGGAAGAGAATAAGTGTGGCAATTTGCAATTAATGAAGGGGCGTAGTTGTAAGAAGAAGGTAAAAAGGATGGCAAGGTTGTAATAATTAAGGGGGTATGTGGAAGAAAGTTAGGACATAAGGTGGCAAATAATTAACATATAAATGTGGCTAGACAAGTGGAAGGCAAGGAAAACACTAGGTGTCCATGAAATGATTAAGTAGAATATGTGTAGAGAATTAAGGTTACTAGGTGTAGCTATGGAATGACCAAGTAGGACATGTGTAGAGAATTAAGGAAACAAGGTGTCCATGAAATAATTAAGTAGGACACGTGTAGATAATTAATGAAAAAAAATGTGTCCATGAAATAATTATGGTGGATATGTGTAGAGATTTAAGGAAGCAAGGTGTCCATGAAATTATTAACAAGTGTGTAGAGATTTAAGGTAACTAGGTGGCTTACTAATAAAGAAAAAATATAAACTAGGAAATAGGAGGAAGACAAGTGTTATGAATAAAGAACATATGTTAATTTAGAGAGTGACAAATGGAAAGTTGAAATTTTAGAGAACTAAAAGGGTAAAATAGAAAACAAAACTTTGTCCTAGATCCTAAGCCTTGGCTATGCACTATAAATAGGAGGGGGATGGTGACCGAAAATCATAGGCAAGGTAAAGTGTGCACTAAAGTGAGAGAAAGTAAGAGAAAAAGTGAGAAAGTAAAGAAGTAAAACCGTGAGCAAGAAGAAAAAAGAGAGAAACCATAGGACTAGGAGAAGGAAAAGGAAATTGAGAACAAGGAGTAGGAGGAGGAGGAGAAACCGAGAAGGAAAAGGGAAAAAGGAAGGAGGAGGCGTAGGAAAAGAAAGAAAGAAAGAAAAACAAATACTAAGGGTAATAGACAAGTATTCATGCATTCTTTTGTTTATTTTATCTTTGCTTTGAAAGCTACTTCCTTGTTACTCTTATATTCTTCATGCTACTCTTATATTCTTCATACATATGAAATGGAAATAAGAAAAATAATTCCCTTTCGGGAAATTTAAAGGAAAATGAAAAGGATAATAATTCTAGTAACTAGTCTTAAGTACATGTTTGCCGAAGTTCCCAAGTATTCCAAATGAAGGATGCTCAAACCATAATATGGATCATACTATCGAGAGGCAGTGCCATGTATACGAGAGGTTGGTATCTATGGTACATCAAATTCCTTGTAAGGCAGCTTGGGGTTTGCATGAATCGTTCAAGAATGGTTACTAAGAAGTGGAAAAGAGAAAAAATGATTAATTTGCATTGCACATTCCTATATTTCTAAAACTGCCATTAAGAATCCTTCGTTGTTATGTATGAATGTTTGTTAAGGTTCGACTCACTTTTCTTTATCTTGATGTGCAAATTAATTGGTGTCATGGATGTGTAATGTTTTCTCTGGAAGAAGGCATGGTCTATGTAACGAAAAAAAGGGCAAGTCGTTGATTATTAGTACAAAGAGAGAAATGGTCATGTAAAGGCCCATATTGTATAATTTGATAACTAGAGTTTTGACTTAGACTTAGTGTCTTAGGAGGAAGTTGTTAGTATGTGTAAAAAGCTCATCTTTGGTCAAAACCATGTATGTAAATAAGTAGGTAAATAAATGGATGTAACATGACTTTGTAACCTTTATGTTCAATTCGGCTAAGAAATTTCTTAAGAAAAAGAAAGAGTCAATTAACTAAATGACAAATGAAACAAATGGTAGAATGATAATTTGGATGAATTGTGTAAAGAATATAGGACCAATCGACCAAGTAGTGATTCACTAAGGATGTATTAAAAGGAGAATCAAGAATATATAATTATAAATCAATCTTAGTTCAATGAATCAATAAAGAATTAATTAAATATATAAGTTTAAGTCTTATAGGTAATAAATTAGTTACGTAATGTTCAAGGTAATAAAGTTTAAGGAAACTAGTTAGGATGTTCCTTTCTAGTAAGCAAAAATAAAAAGTAAAAATGAATTTAAAGTAATTCGGTTTTAAAAGAATAAAAGTAAAGGTAATTTTGATGTCCTAATGATTAATGAGTAATTACTCTTTAATTAAGGCATTAATTAAGTTAAGTAAAAGATTAAGGAATGTAGGGTGTTACAGTCGTAGCACAGGGGCTTCTATTAGCAACATGTTGTTTTGTGATTTTTACAATTTTGAGTCCGAATTCACCTCCAATTTGATTTTCTATGGGACTCTTTTAAGCATTAAATCTTCCAAGCACACAAATTACATTAATACAAGTTAGAATTCATATAAAACACCTAAATCCTATCCTAAATCCTAGCCTAAATCTACTAAGATTCATCATCCTAATGCAACAAGGACTCAACATAGAATTGACTAAAGCTAACAAAAACTCTAGAGCATAGATAAAATAAGTGAGTAAAAGGATATGAATTAACTCTATTTTACAGAGTTATAAACGGTGCTCCACTAATTCCCAATCTAGGCTAGGCATTTTGTTATAGTCCTAAGCAAAGCAATCCTTGAACTCTTTCAGAAGGTCCAACAATTCTATCTGTTGGGTCTTATTGAGGAAATGGATTGCACTGAACCAGATACAAAGTAGTACCTAGAAACTTTGAACTGGTTGCCAAGAGCTCCAAAACATGCCCTATAAGTAACCAACCCTTGTCCTTCTCCACAAATGTTGTTTAAGATGTTGGGAACAACTTCACTTTAGGTCACTTAGGTTAAATCATCCTCAAATCCCATCTAAAGTATGCTTGGGTTGAAATTGAATACACAGCAGTTCAGCAAGAGGCCAGCATCTGTCCAACAGCTCTATCATTTTTTATAAACCAGATTATGCCAAACTTTGGATTCATTCTACAGGTCCTTAGCTTCGACTTCTCTACATCATCTAGCTTCAGAATCCCACTCAAACTCCCTTTAGACACTAGACTTCCACCCAATTAGCAAACAGAGGCTCTCGTTGGACTTTGAGACTTTGAGTATGAGTTCCAGCCCCAAAATTATCATGAGAGGCACCATTAGACTCTTAAGAGGCTTAACAATCAACAATTAGACAAGATTTGTCTCCTTGGCTACCATTCCCTGTTCACAACCAGAAAACTTAGAAAAACACTAATATCCTAAGGCTCGCACTTCCAGCCCTACTTCCCCATACTGCAACAATTCTTTCTGTGGTTTTGAAGTGGCCAAAAGACCACATTTTCCCCCATATGCAAAGCAGAGAAAGCTCCTCAAAACCTTACCCTCTCTATCTCTGTTATGTTTACAAAAATGAAAGCAACGGAGGTTGAAGATAATCCTAGGAGACATTTATAATGGTGGAGGCTAAAATGTCTCTTAAACCCCTCCACTATCTCTAATATATTATTACAATAATTAACATATTAGTGCACATGTATATAAGTGGGTTTCCAAATAGGTTTTTATCTCCATTTAGTTATTCTTATTACTAATCTTTACCAAACATGGTTTTTAATCATTTTACCCAAAAGCCCCCTTAGGTTTTCAATTCCAATTTTCTCTAATAATATTTCACATATTTACCTAGGTACTTATAAAACAATTTTAAACCAAGACACCTAAAGAAATAATGCACATTAATGCGCACACACACATACACACACACACACAAACTCATTGAATAAGACACACATACATTATAGTCAACTTTAAATAATTAACTGTACTAATCTACAGATCAAAACAATACATATGAGGCAGAAAAATATTTTTCAAATTATATAACTATTTTGATTATATGGATATTTGGGAAAATATGCTCTTATTTAATAATAAAGCACGAAAGCTTAGTTGGTTTCTGAGATTTACTCTTATGAAGAGCCTTTTGAAATTCATTTTCTCAATGGTTTAAAACCTAGTATTTTTCTTGGGGATTATTTCCTATCTCCTAGCACCTATTGAAAAGAAAATCCCGTCAAAGGCCCGACAAATCAGAGCTGCTCAGCAGTAGAAATTGGACTTAAAGAGTTGACTCTTGAGTGAGTATTGCTTACGTTAGTTCAGACATATCCAACGTCGGCCAATGGATGCCGTAGTTAGGAAATGTGGCTTGGTACAGGTGATAGGTGTTAGACATGGTAGAGGGAGACCAAAACTTACATGAGGTAGTCATTGAGAATGATATAACTGCTCTAGGCATTACGAAATAATGCCTTAGATTGATGTGAATGGAGAAAAATGATTTAGTCGACTTCAACTAGTATGAGATTTAAGACTTAATTGAGTTGAGTTAAGTTTCTAACTCCCTTCCAAAATATGGTTAACCATATTAGGACAGATTTGTTGAAAACAATTCTCATCTAGAATCACAAGACAAAGTGATAATGTTTGTTGCTTATTATCAAATTCATTGGATAGTAAGTTGGGAATATATCTTGAAGGATTGTACTTTGTCAAATTTTGGAATTAATCAGATAGTCCTATGGTTGATTAGAAGAACCTAGATAAAATAGTAGGATCATTTTTCTAATTTTGAAAAAAATCTTAATAACCATAAAAAATTTGAAATTCTACGATCTTTAACACCATATTCCAAACCTTGTACTCCTGAAAATAAGTAGGTTTTAGATATGGTTAAATGTTTATTAGCCTCTTTCTTAAAAGATGATAAAGATTTTTAAATGAAAATAAGCAGGTTTTAAAGATTTTTAAAGTTAACTTTTCATTCAAAAATTGGAGATTCTGTGATTTCTAACACCATCTTCTAAACATTATAATCCTAAAATGAACAGGTTTTACAGGTTTATTAGAGTTAAATTTTTTTTATGATTTTCAAGACCCCGATGATGAAGAAGATGAAGATTTTTTAGATGAAGGGACCCATCCCTAATAATGAAAGACATCGTTGGCTGATCATCTCCAACCTATATAGGAGATATGTCCAGACAAGTTTAAGTGTCTTATCATCAAGACATCTACTTTAGTTATCTTTATCATTTAAGAATCTACTTTTAAACAATTATTTGTCTGTTTCACATGTTCTTTTTCTATTTAAATGAGTCCTCTTAGAGAATGCATCGCTTATTTGTGAGTGGCTTTGTAAGCATTTATGATCTTATAGGTGTCACTTCATTATTCTATGTAAGTACTTTACCTAATGACTTATTTACTTTAATAAAATATTTACGTTGTGTATACATTACTTTATATCGTGTATTTATTGACGTGTCATTTTAATTGTTTAGTTTTATTTTTGTGTGTGCTTGCTTCCCCTGTTTGCATATTATTTGTTTAATTTATGTTTGAAAATAAATTGCAAACACTTTGAAAAATTTAAAATAAAATTAATTAGAAAAATGTTTCTGGTGCGAAATTAATAAAACGGTGATATAAAAAAGATATTGATAGGTGAACTACAAAAAGTGTTAGGTTGACTACAAATTGAGTAAAAGACAAAAAACTAAACACTTTCTTCTTGGCTTTTTTATCTACCTATAAAGATGGGGTAGTGCACATAGCATTACCCTATTAAAAATAGCGAATGTGATTTTACTTCAGTATGATGCTCCACAAGCTTCTAGTGAGCTATATATATAGAAGAGGGATGACTAGGTGTATTACTTCTATTCATATATTATGTTTCTAATTATTAACTGTTAATAGAAAAATTGAACATATCTACCGAAAAGAAAATTGAAGAAAACTATAGGAAATAAATTGAATTTGAAAAATGAAAAACAGTCATATGATTTGAATTCATGAGGGGCCCAAACCCGAAAGTGGCTCTAACCAGAATCCAGTTTACAAACGAGAGTAAGAATCCAAGAATTAACCTCACCAAGTAATTGCAGTAACAGCAACTGATAGTTCATCGTGGTGATCCTATATGCATCAAGCAACTGATCCTTTCTTCTGACGATGCATTGCTGGATCAGCTATTCATATTCTGTTTCTTCTTACAGTTATGGTCTCCTCCTGGCCATGGTTGTACTGGGGTTCCCATCAAATAGTTCGTCGATGTAAGTCTCTATATCTTCAGGCTGATACTTTATGTACTTCTCTGTTTGTCTTCCTGGATCCAAGTTCTGTGAGAACCTCCCCATGAATGATCGGTATGCTGGAATCACCACCGCCGTTATGGAAACCCGAAGCTCCGACTGAAGCTGTTCGTCACTCACTATCCACGTACTCTGCGTTTTATGTATCTCATCGAACATGGAATTGAAGCTCTTGAACCTCTCCTTCAGCACAGGCTTCACAACCTTCCCACCATTGCTCAATCCTTCGTGGCTCAAACAACCCAACAGCCTGTTCCACGTCTCTCTCTGATAGTTCTTATGGTACAGCCTAAGATCCGAAGACCTCTTTCGACTCCACGTGTTACCCATCAGGCTGTAGATCTCTGCTGACCCTTTGATCTTCTGCAGGATGTACCTCCCATTGTTCATCATGAATATGGAGCTCAAGGCGACGTCCTTGTAAAGCTTTGCTTTCCCTTCCAGGCTTGAGTCCAGCAATTCCATCACCCTAATTAACTGCTCAGCAAAGGGAGATTGATTATCGTCCTGATCATCGTTGTTGCTGGAGTTGGCACTGTAATTGTAGCTTTGTCCCTCCTCATTGTGGGGCCTACTGGTTGAGTCCGCTCGTTCGATCTTGGAATGCTTCTTGAAAACTTGCTCTAACGTGTCCTTATACTCGCATGCGTACTTGAGATAATTCATGGTGTAGCGGGTCAGAGGATGAACCGCACCACCCGGAACCGGTGTTTTGCCCGTATCCGATTTGATAGAGTTTTCCAGATCACAGAATATGAATATTGCCGACTCACCCAGTCTGGAATTAACCCATGTCGTTTCTGTCATTAGCTCATCCGCGCACTCTTGAGGGAACAGATCCTCCATTCGGGGAATGATATCACGAAGAGTTTCATACATGTCTAGGAATTTGAACAACTTCTCCGCTGACCGTTTTGACATGGCAACGCCTTCAGCGAAATTGAGGAGCTGTATGGTGACACCACGAGCTAGGTGGCTGAAAAGACTCGCCGACATTGATGGATAGTCGGAGAACACTGACTCGGCTAGCTTGCGTTCGCCGGATAAGAGTGTTGCACATTGCTTGAAGGTTTTAATCCAAGTGGCGATCTCTCTCTCCAGTTGTTCCCAATGCATTTTGTGAATCTCGTCGATGCTGAACTTCTCAAGTCCTAGCTTATGCAAGCTCTCTTCAAATGCATCCCTCCTCAATATGATGTAGACCTGGCAGCACTCTGATTCGTATCCACCTGATATCATCTCTTTTGCTATATTGCTCAAATTCGAAACCACATCATCCGAGTAACCAGGGAAATTATCCATGTCCGATCCAGCGGTTTCTGCACAGCGGTCCTGTTCTATTTGCTTTCCCTTCGGGTCATGACCGCCGGGATCCGATTCGTTCCAAATTTGAGATCCTTCTAGAAGCAACCTGAATTCGTCCTCCAAATACGACATAGCTCGCTGTTGAATGCCACCGATACGATTGACCAAACAATCATTTCGTTCCTTGCTATCTTCAGAGGGAGATTTCAACTGAACACTGAGCGATTTAACCATCTTTGAAATCAGACCCACGGATTCCAACAATGCAGAGTCTTCCATGCTTACTTGGCTCCATTTTGATTTCTCTTCACCTGAGTAGTACTTTTTGATCTTATCCTCGACAAGATCCAAGAACTTTTCGATGAATTCAGGGATCTCCGGCAAAGCATCGTCCTTTTCTGCAGCATTATGTGGCAGAGTTGACAGAAACCGATCAACGTCTTCCGAAGCCTTTTCGAGGCTCAAAGGAGGAGAATCTGGTTCTGGTTCTGCTTCAGCACAAGTTTCTTCTTCCGTTTTCTTGTTATCATGCTCTCCCTCTGTAGTTGCAGCTGGCTCTGTATCATCAGCTGGTTTTAGATCAATCTCTTTGGGGTTTGGTAACGGCGAACGTGGCATTTCGCCGGCATTGTTCTCATCGTCTTTGCCTGATTTTTCAGGAAGGTTCTTCTCCATTTTGGTAGTAACGGTTTATTGTACTCACAAAAAGGAAAGGAAAAAGAAAAGAGGAAACCGTTTGAAGTAGAGAGGTGCGAAAAGAAAGGAGAATTAACCGTTTAATTAATTTCTGGTAATATTCTTTATTTCTTCATTTTTCTTGTTTTTATACGATTTGTTTTTTCAGGGGATTGAAATGGTCGTGGGCAAGGGCTGAAAGAGAGACAAGGGGAAGGGGGAGAAAGAGGAGGGAAATGAACGGACATAAGATTTTCTGAAAGGCTTGCTTAAGAGATAGGAGAGAGAATCAGTGAGTTCGTTTGGGCCTCATACAATTCTGTTAGTAATAAAGGTTGACCGTTGACCAGCTTCGCAACGTCGTATTGTGCCTCCCACGACGAAGCATACTGAATCGTGTCCGCAGTGCGCCAGTGCATAATACGCACCGCTCAGAGAAACAGAAATGAAAGTCGGGTATCGTTTACCGGGTCACATCTGAATCATAATTTCTACTCATGACTCGGTGACGCATGCTCCAAACCCTTCTAAACTTTTTTTAGGGGGCCGAATTTTATTCTAGCTGTGTAGGCTACCTAGAGATCTCGTCGGCAAAGACGGCGATCTCGTAGCTCCAGATCCAATTGGTAGGAAAGCTCGCTTAAAATCTTTGTGTACTGGAATAATTTGAAGCCAGGTAGAGAGGAAGAGAAAAGAAAATGAGGTATGGGGGCATTAGAAGGAGACGATTGTCCCTGCAACCACTACTCGTTGCTTGTGCAGTGGTTACTGCTATTGGGCTATTGATGCTTACTCTTAGACCGTTGGATCCTCCAATCAGCGCAGAAAGTTCGTACAAGGAGAGTCGACTAACTCGAGTTCAGGAAGCGGCGGTGTTGAGTCAGAGGATCCAACTCAGAGTGAAGGGAACAGTGGAAAAAGGTCCTGCGCCACGGTGGAAGAAATGGGGGAAGTTTTCAGAGAAGTGTTTTGGAAGGAAAGCCTGCGAGTGAGAAAAATTATTCAAAATCACCTCGTTCTCAGTGGTACCTTTGGTTCTTTGCTCTTCTCTGTTTATGATATGTTGTATATCTGATTCATGCTCTTTCTGATATCAAGAGATGTGCATGTTGGATATTAGAAACAATTGCATTTAGTATATCAGTATAAAATGTTTAGAAGAGAATTTAACCTTGGACAGGAACAAATGGATTAAAAGAATTCAAGTGGTGTATACGAACTGGAATTTTGGTATCCATGTAGCCAACAATGAATTTGGGTTACGGCTTCTAGTTGTTGTTGTTTTGTTGGTCGTTGCTTGTTTCATGTTGGTCAAGTTCATAGTTCAACACGAGACCATGAAAATAAGAAGAATGAGATCTGAAGAATTTTGGGCTAAGAGGGTTTTCCTTAAAAGCTATAAACAATCTTGCTTGCATTTCAGACTATTTTATAGGGGTCTTTTTAAAGGTATGTAAAGTGGAGCTGGAATTCAAGTTTATAACTCATCTGCTTGAATCTGTTTGTGGTAGCTGGGAAGTGAAAGGGTGCTTCTGTACAGGTCCGAGAGTTTTCCGGTTTTGTATAAGAGATAGAGCTTGAAGTTAATTCTTATCACTGTCAATTTTCTTATCTAAACCATTGAGGTGGTACATTCTTTGTTGATATTTCAGTGAAAAGTAAATGCAAGTTTCAAGAGCTACGTTTTTTAGGCATAGTAATCACCTCACAGGGATATTATTTAGTGAAAATTATAGAAGGTCTTGATAGTACAGCATAGTTTCTTAAGTTCTGTTGGAGAATGTTAACTTCACTCAACATGTGGTCAGTTGTCACCTTTAAGAAAAGTGCCATGTGTTTTAATGCTTTATGCACCGTTAATACTAGTAATATGTCTGTTGTCTGCTTGTATTTCCCAATTAAAAAGAGTACTCAGAGAATTTTCTTTTGACAATATTACAATATATTGCTTCAATACTGTAGCTTACACTAGCTTGTGCCCTATGTTTGCATGGGTTTTGTTTAATTATATTTAAAGTACATTATGTACAAATAAAAAAATTTATTCTTTTCATTACAAATAAAGTCTATCTGGCATTCTGGCTTTAGCTATGGATGAGTTTACATATGCTATTTAGGATAGGGTTCGTGGTGTATAATCTTCGCTGATGATATTATTTTAGTAGACAAAACTAGAGAGGGACCAAATTGTAAGTTCGAATTTTATAGGGATACGTTAGAATTTAAAGGTCTTAGGTTAAGTTGGACGAAAACCTAGTATATGGAGAGCAACTTTAGCTAGACTAGAAGAGACTCGACTGAAATGGTTTTAGACGGCCATGAAATCCTAACGAAAGAAGTGTTTAAGTACCTAGGTTCTTTCTCACAAAAAGATGGACCAATTGATTTGTTACTCAGAGTTGTATGTGATACTAAAATCTCGAATAGGTGGAAGAAAAGTTTTGATGGACGATTATGTGATCGACTATGTTGTATGGTTCTGAGTGTTGGGTAGTTAAGAAATAACACTTGATTAAGATAGGAGTGAGTGAGACGCTAATGTTGAGATAAATGACAGAACATACTAGAAAACATAGAATACAAAATGAGGAGGTATGTAAGAAGGTAGATATTGCTCCTATTGAAGAAAAAACGGGAGAGAATCGTTTATGGTGGTTTAAAAATATCTAATGTTGGTCAGTGGATGTCGTAGTTAGGATATGTGACTTAGTGTTTGTGGGCGGGTTTAGATGGGGTAGGGGAGACTAAGGATTACATGGTGAAAAATATTTGAAAAGAATATGATTGTTCTAGGCGTCACTAAAGTGTTACCTTGGATAGTATGAATGGAAAAAAATGATTTATATAGCCAATCCCAATTAATTTCGGATTTAATAATTAGTTGAGTTGAGTTTAGTATACCTAAATTAATGTATTCCACTCAATTTTTGATCAGTAGTGATCTTCAAAATAGATAACATGCTTCTTGTTGTTGTAGAGTAAGAATATCATAACAAACATAGAAACCAAACCACCCTTCTATAGTGAAAAGATGAGAAGTGAAAGAAAATGAAAGGGTTGGAAGTCAAAAAGAATAAAGAATAAGAAAAGTTAGAAAACTAGAAGATTGTAAAGTTCAAATGTTAAAAAATAAAAATAAAAATTGTTGTTATATAATGTAGTAGAGTTTTTGAAGTTGAAGTGTAAAAGTAAATGGAAAAGTTGGAAATCAAAAGCAATAAAGAATGATAAAAGTTAGAAAACTGAAGAATGGTGAAGCTTATGTGTTGAAAGCAAAATTATTATTATTAGAGTATTTGAGTTTTTGAAGGTAAAAAGTGCAAAGAAGTGGAAGGGTTGGTGGTAAAAAAGAAAAAGAATAAGAAAATTTAGAAGACTAGAGATTGTGAAGTTTAAGTATTGAAAAGATAAAAAAATAAAAATAATAATAGTAAATTTAAAATTAAAATTAAAATTAATGAAAGATAGTGAACTTGGTTTTGGGAGAATGAAAAATTTTAACACTTAATATTTGTAATTACAAAACAATAATAAAGGTTAAATTAAGCTTTTGGTTCCTATAATTAGATCGAAAAGTCACTTTCGTCGCTATACTTTAAAACATCAAAATATAAGGCTTATATTTTTTTTCAAAATCAAGCAATGTAGTCCTTATCGTCAACTTCTGTCCAATTTAACTTCATGGGAGATGACGGTGAATGACGTGGCTAATGGGTCCTTCTTAGCTTATCCCAATGTCATGGTGGACAAATAAAATATTAACACATGGCTTGTACTAGACAACTAATAAATTTATTTTTTTGAATTTTTTTTAAAAGTGAAAAAGAATTTGAAAATTTAAAAAAGAAGCTAGAAAAATATTAAATTTCCAACCATCTTCAGTACCCAAAAACATCACAAAGAATAGCATCAAGAACCCATGAATACTAACAACACCAACAACTTGCTAGATCTCATCTATGGTTCAAAGGCTCCAGTCCATCAATTTCTACACTTACAAATTCCAAGAACCCCACACTACCTTTTAGAATCTCAAGATCTATTACACTTTCGAAAAAGCCCATATTCTAGAATTTCATAACCATTACAATTCCAGATAGACCCATGAACATGAACATACCCAATTGATGAGATCTCCTCCTATTTAGCAGAGTGTTTTGAACAAATTTGGTGAGGTTGTAGTGAATTCTTTAGATGATTATACTCCATGGTTGTCAATGAACAACATTGTCTTTTTGGGTCTTGGATTTGCATTGTTGCTGAACACCAAAAACACAATGTAAGAGGGGCGATATTTACGATTCTGGGTTGCACCTTGATGAGAGTGAAACCATTAGTGGAAGTTATGGTGGATATATGTCAATCGAAGCTAAGAACAAATCATTAGGAGAAGGTGTAGTCGTCGTCAAGGCCCATGGGATCAGAATTGGGTGATGGGTGGATAATTAAGAAGGATTGTAATGGACTAGAACATCTCAAGCGGGTGGATTAGCTAGAATTCTTGAAGCTTGCAAGAGTATTGATCCTTTGGGATGGATTATAGCTACAACCTACAACATATATATTTGGGAATGGGATGATCTTTTTTTCTTTTCAATTTTTTTATGTTTAATTTTTAATTTTTATTAAAAGTCTCATTTTTTGAAAAAGAAAAATTTAAAAATTTGTTAAATTTTTTTGTTTTGTTGTCTAGTACAAGCCTGTGACACATGGAGAAGCTAAGTAGGATCCGTTAGCCTTGTCATTCATCATCATCTCTTGTTAAGTTTAATTGGACAGGGTAAACGGTAGGAACTATATTGCATGATTTTGAAAAATATAAATCCTACATTTGATGTTTTGAAATATAGGGACAAAAGTGACTTTTCGATCAAATTATATGGACCAAAAGTATAATTTAGCCTAATATATAATACAAATGATTTTTTAATAATTATTAATTATTAGTATTAAATATATAATTACTATTATATAAATACTGAAAATGTACGCACTTATGATAACATGTAATTGAAGACATTATATCAAGTTTTATAGTTCTACTTGGCAATAGAAACCTTCAACTTCGCCACATAAGATTTCTGAACTGATACTTGTCGGAATGTGATGATAAGTTCTATGTTTTAATATATATATATATATATATATATGCTTCTTTATTGATATATCTGTTCAATTATAATGAGGTTCATGACCTAGAACTTATAATTGGAAAGATTATGTTTCTGTGGAGAACTCTTCTGAAACCTGATGTAACTTGATCACCTTCTTTCAGGTGCATCATATATGTATATATATATATATATATATATATATATATATATATGCTTCTTCTTTATTGACTTAAAGTTATATCTGTTCACCTATACTGAAGTTCATGACCTGGAACTTATAATTGGAAAGATTATGCTTCATTGGAGAACTCTTCTGAAACCTGATGTAACTTGATCACCTTCTTTCAGGTGCATCAAGAGTCAGAGATCTTCCCCCAGAGCAATTCTGTAGACATGGTTTTGTTCTGGGGAAGTCCTCAGAGGCAGGTTTTGGGAATGAAATGTACAAGGTCTTAACAGGAGCAGCGCTGAGTATCATGTTAAACCATTCCTTGATCATTGGGCAAACCAGGCATATGGGTTATTTCTCAAGCCTTTCTGTTTTCAATTTAAGAATTTCATTTTTTTTGACCTATGGCATAGTTGTCATAATCGTATGATGCGAATTGTACGATTTGATTCATGGCACTACCAATTTGCATCGATTAAAGAATCAGTTGAAAGAGCTAATTGGCATGTGAATCGCGATTCAGGCGTGAGAATCGTTGAATTGCAGCAAATCAGTGATTCACGTGCAATTCTCTAGGGTTGATTAAACAAATTTTAACTTCTAGAAAGATAACAGACACCCAAATTTAAAGAGTAAAACCAATGGCCTTTTATCCTATTGGTACCCATCTTTCTAATAAATGGTGTTGCTTTCAATTTTATCCTATCTCAGGTATGCTGTGCTTTTATAAAAACCTGAACCACGTGACAACTGGGTTTGATCAATGTGGGGTTGTTTGTTTACAATGAGAGATGAAGCTTAAGTCCACTATGGGAAAATTTTATGAAACTGTTGGAATCTAACCTAATAGAATAGCACATCAGAAATGGTAAACATGGGATATCCTTTCATCTGATAATTACATCTTGTTCAGGAAAAAATATCCTTTTGAGGATTATATTTCTTATTCCAACATTTCCTTTACCCTGAAAGAAGTCAAGCATCTGTGGAGACACAATGATTGTGTGAGTAAGTATGGAAGGCACCTGGTTATGAGGACCGATGATTTTGGGAAGCCACTTGAGACAAGCGGTCTATGTAGCAATTGGAGGGAATGGAAGCAACCCATCATTTGGTAAAGCAAGAAATTCTAGATAGTAGATCGGAATCAAACTTTATTTAAAGCATAATGACTTGATCATTAACATCACTGTTTTAGGTTCCAAGGAACTACAAATGCTGTGGCAGCACAGTTTTTCTTGAAGAATATACACTCTGAAATGAGAAATGCCGCATCTTGTTTATTTGGTGACTCAGAAGTTCTCCAATCTCGGCCTAATGTTTTTGGGGAGCTCATGAGGGTTCTCATATCCCCTTCAAAAGATATTGAGGAAGCCGTCAATTGGGTTATTGGTGGTAAGGAGGATCCTGACATCACACTGCACATGCGGTTGCTTATGAATAGGTACTGCAATTTTTCTGCTTGCACTAACTTTTATTTTATGGGGAGCTATATATTGAATGAGGCTGGTGATACATATTATTTTGATATCTGCTTGGTAAAATATTTCATCTGATTTGAAATATCACTGGAATCAGGGTGGTAATGTTATAGAAAAGTATTCACTGTTTGTTGATGAAAGTAGCCTTTCACATTCATTTAGACCTCTATCTGTTATCCTGACACAAGTCTTTGCTATTCGTGTATCTTAATATGAACTTACTAATTTATACTAGTGCCATTTTTTTGTCACCATATTCTCGTCAATTTCTTTTTTCATTAATACTAACATATTGGTAGTAGTTCAAGGATTTGCATATTTTCCATAACTCTGTTAGATTATCCATAGGAAATAGCTACTGGGTCATAGTATCCTAAAGCTGAATGCAATCGTGTGCATTTGAGTTGTGATGTAATCATGGAAATCTGTGCACACCAAGTGTTTACTAAATGTTCCTTGAGTAGGTTTTAGTCTATAACTTCTCATCTTTTTTACAATTCTATAATATTATCTCCAACTTTGGTGTTTGGTTAACAGTTTTCAGCATGATGTCTGTTTTTCAGTATGAACCGCAAATTTGATAAAAGCCCTAAAACGAAGTAAGAAAAGAAAGTTCCTTGTACATCCCAGAAAATTGGCGAAAAAGAAAAACTAAGTCGTTTCTGGATATTCTGAGACTCATACCCAATATATGGATATGAAGAAACATATCTTAATCATCAGGAAAACTCATGCATGTATATATCTTAAAAGCGGTATGGTGTGTCTCAACATGCTCAAATGATACGAGGTCCACTAGTTATTAATGTGGGTTGTTGTGTCTTTTATTTCAGGTCTGTAAGAGCAGTGCAGGCAGCATTAAAATGCATCAGAAAAGCCTTGCAGGTACAGCATCAAGTACCGAGACCAAAGGTGGTTTTGGTGTCAGATACCCCTTCTCTCATTAAAAGTATAATGCCCAATGTAAGTGAATTTGCAGAGGAAATCCTTCTGGTGTCCCAGAATGGCAATGCATCACTACTGGGAGGAGTTAATCCCATCACTTGAATGCAATTTAAAACACATTTCTCAGTGACGTTAGAACTTAATTGTGTTGCATTAAAATTTCCCATTCCTGTCTCTTATGGTTTATAGCCTTTCTACTGTCTATATTTATTTTGTGTTAAATTTCCAATCTCAATATATTGAGATTAAATGATATAACTGTAGAAAAAAATTAATTTCCTTTGATTCTATTGGGCTATGCTTTTCCCAGGTCCTTCATTTTGATTATGAACTCTTCAAAGGAAAAATATCTACCGACATTAATGAATCACGAAGTTCGGAGTTTAGAGTGAAGGATTGGAGCCCAACACCAAGATGGGTTGCTTTTGTGGACTTTTTTCTTGCATCACGCGCAAAATATGTTGTTGTTTCTGGAGCTCATCGACTTGTTGGGACTACTTATGCTCAGTTGATAGCTGCACTGGTTGCTGCAGAGAGTCTTGGTAGCAGAACCTATATTTATCATCTCATTTTTTTTTTTATACGTGTGGAAGTATTGGTGAAGCATATGAACTTTACATAATTCTTTTTCGGGGGATAATTCTACCGGTTCAAGTTTTGCATTTTTAAGCATTTTCCAAAGTAATTTGTTGACCGAGGGTTTAAAGAATCAGATTGGTTGGGGGCATGTCTGGAACAGATTTGCAGGCCCAGTGAGTTTTTTATAACCAGCCGGTTCAGTGTGCTTTTACACCGCTTCTCCTTTCAGCCTGGTGGGATGGACTTTGGCAGTCTCCTATTCCACGGGATATCAATCGACTGGCATCCTATGGCGTTGACTAGTCAGGTTTTGGTATAGCTGATAGAAGTTCTATTCACACTTACTGTACTACTAGAAAAACTGTTGCGAAAACCATTCCATTCACGTTGTAGTAGTTGGAGTTAACAGTGATATTCATTTTAGTGGAATCATACTGCCCGACATGATTGGCATTAGGAAAGCTATTCGATTCTCATTCTAGAACTGATTATGACACATTTGGTTTCATTATTCTTCTTCTTCCTCTTCGTTTGAGATTTATTTTTACTGCGAGCGTGTTTGGTTTTGGTCAAATTTGATTATAATAAATTTGTCTACATGTTGGTGTTTGCTTAGAGATGTTTTTTGAATTATGATCAGATTATTTTTATATAATATTTTTTTAATTATAATTATAAAATAAGTAAGGATTTTATACTTATTATTCTTTTTATTTATAATCCAATTTGATCAAATAAAAAAGGGGTCTTGATAGTTACATTACCCTTAATCATAGGTGAACGCGAGTGGATTATTTTTCACGTCAATAAAAATAGAAAAGAGTTCATCAATTTTCATGTGAATAAAAATAGAAAAGAGTTCATCGTTATTTTTCTCTCTTGACTGGAAAACCAATGTCCCCATGAAACCCTAAAAGTCTTTATTTACTCTCTGGTTTGCAGTGAGTCTCAGTTCATCAAATCTTTTCTAACTGAAAACATAATTTCTCGCCAGTATACTATCCTTTCGATGCTCATAGACCTCAGATAGTCACAATTCTCCCATGGAAATTCGATCTCAATTGATTTTGTATGGTTGGTTGGTATTTACTATGATCAAATAAAAAAAATTATAATATTAATATTATTTTTAATTAATATCAAAATATCACTAATATGTTATAGATAACTTGGATAATATTGTACCACTATTTTATTTTTAAAAAGTTATTATTTTACATTGAATTGATTTTTCTTGGTACTTTTTTTCCTTCAATTTTTACTCTCTACACTTTCTTTTATTTTTAAATATAATACGAGAAAAAGTTATAATTTTTCTCACTCTTTTTCTTTTATTGTTTCAAATAAAAAATTATAAAATTAATATAATTATATTTATATATATATATATATATTAATGAAGTAATTACATATTTCTCATCAAGGTCCAGAAGAGGCAAGCTAGTATAAAAATATGTAGGCTCCAGGATCATGGTTCTACATCTCAACCAAACACATGTTAAGGTGATAACGAAATGGTCATTAAAAAAAAAAAAAAAAAAAAAAAAAAAAAGCGCTACAAAAGTTTCTCATATTATTGACACCTCATTAATTTCTCTTTTACGTTGACAATAAATATAATTAGATACTTTCTAAGAAGAATTTTGAAATTAAAATTCTTTTAATTCAACATTGATTTTCACAAACCAACCAACTTACATTTATAAATCAATAATGACATCTAGCAATGTATCATTACTACCCAAGTACAAGCGAAATTAAGATATATTAATCAAACCTTTCAATGCTTGGTTACAGTGTAATTTAATTCTTTCATCGATCATATCCCAAGTTAGATATACGGCTAAATTCTAGTGTCAGCCCCAACTTTGTCTAAATCCATTAATACTTGATACCAAGCCTATATTTTGTTCCTCAAAGAGTTTCATGAAAACACTTTTCTTAATCTCTTTCACTTTTTAAGTTTTCCTAAACAAGATATACTTGTTTCAATAGTCCATAGGATATTCGTCCTCTTTATGAGTTTGATGAAGTTTTATTTACTGCTGACAAAGAAATTGCTAGTTCTAAAACTACTAATCTTATAATAGAAAAGCCACATGCTGATCATCATGAGACCACAACTGATCCTCATGAGACCACAACTGATCCTCCAACTGAAATACCTACTGTTGTTCCAACCAATGAGTTCTCTCCAATTGATCCAAAAACTGTTAAGCTAGAAGAAGATGTAAGTGCTAACACTTAATAACTTCCAAAAAGTTGAAAATATGTCAGAAGTCATCCATTAGATCAAGTGCTAAGAATGTTAGGAAATCTAAGGGTCATGCATCCTATGCATACGTAATATAATTAAAATTTTCCCAAACCAAAAACTAGGTATTCAATTAAGTGTATATATATATATAACGGTGGCTAAAAATTAAAACTAACCTCTGAAGATATCCTCACGCAGCTAGTTTGATTGTTTAGCAAGGATGCTTTTATTGTACCTTTGCAAATCTTCAAAACAATTCTCTCAATCAAACACAAAGTATGACCAATGATTAGTAAGCTATTCTTATGAATAAACCTCTAATGAAATAGTTCATACAATTGATCGGTTGAAAGATTGGAAGGAATTGATTCACACTTAGGATACGTACTAGCTTTCACTTAGTTAAATCATCAATTGAGGATTGTTCTTGAAGAAAAATTTCTTTGCTTCAAGGCTTAAGGTCATGGCTAAGGGAGAAGAAACTCTTCGTGCTTACTATTTTCTCTCAAAGGCCGAGTGTCACTTTTCATTCATTCACTAGGCCGAAATTTCCTTAGCTACTACATATATTGGGGGCAGCTAGGGTTTAGAATCTACAATCCTTCCATGTTTAGGATTTCATTAAACTTAAGGCCCAAGGCCTAAGAGCTAAAACTCATTTAGTAATCCATAATCCTATTATGATTACTAATGAGCCTTTAGACTCTTAGTGACCTAAATCCAATTAGGATTCGCACTGGACTTTTCCCTCATTGTCAAGAAAACAAGTCTTTCCTTATATGTATACATAACAATTATCTCTCATACGTTGACAATAAATATAATTGGATACTTCTTAAGAAGGACGGTTAAATTATAACACATTTAATTTAACTTTGGTTTTGCTAAACCAACCAACTTATATTCATAGATCAAGATTGACATCTAGCAATGTATCAAGACCCCCCAAGAACAAGCAAAATTAAGATCATCGAAACCTTTCAGTACTTGGTTACTGTGTAATTCAATTATTTCATCAAACTTATCCAGAGATAAACATAGGCATGTATTCTATTTTCAACCATATCTTTGTCTAAATCCATTAGTAATTGAAACCAAGTTTATGTTTTGTTTCTTAAAAGATTACCAGAGCAAGACGTACTTGTCTTAAGAGGTCATAAGATATTCGTCCTCTTTATTGAGGATGCTGACTTCTTTGTCAGTCATTCTTCTACCTTCATATGCTTCGCTATATGTCTAATAATCACCCATATATTATCCTTATTACATGATAAAGGGAATAACATCAAAACACATAGATTCATTTATAAAGTAATAAGATGATCTTAAACCACCAACACTTTGAGAATTTCCACTGCTATGTGAATAAAGACTCCACATGGTTTCTCATGTTGGGTTAATTCAATGTACTTGTTCAACTAACAAGCACCCATATATTTGTCTCAGTATTACCATGCTTGTAGTTTATGAGATTACTACTCTTTTTATAAGAGAATGACACAACATATGCTAGTATAAAATAATAAACAATACCCCTATTCTTGATGATTTATTGACTAGGAATACTTATGTATGTCATATCTAACAATTATGATCAACATCATAATTATACATACACAATATTTATTCCAGCGGCTTTATATATAGTTATGCTAAATCTCATTTAAACTCAATTATAAAGAAAGCCTAATAAATATTATTGCATGCATTAGATACAAATAAAGTGTCATTACAACCAACTATTGATTGACTCTTGGACACTAATACTGACAAAAGATCCATCACATGAGATAAAAACAAGATCTAAGCTACAATTGCTATATGCCTTCAAAGCATTTCTTTCTCAAATAAAACCACATAACTACAAAGAATCTGAAAATGATGAATCTTGGATTCAAGCTATGCAAGAAGAACTCGTTCAATTTGAGAGAAATGACATATGTGATCTTGTACCTAAACCGAATGATCATCCTATATTGCCACAAAATTGGTTTTTTAGAACAAAATGGATGAAATTGGTGTAGTAATAAAAAAAACAAAGCAAAGTTGGTAGGTCAATGTTATAATCAAGTAGAAGGTATTGGTGTTGACGCAACCTTTACTCATGTTGCTAGATTAGAATCTATCAGACTCTTACTTGTATTTGCACATTTTCGAAACTTCACTTTATATCTAATGGATGTCAAAAGTGGTTCTTAAATGACATCATAAATGAAGAAATATTGTTGTAAGATTAATTTAGGTGTTACAAACTTAATTTTCAATATAGTCTGCGTTGGTGAATGGAAGCCCCCCTATCAAGCAAGAAAGAAGTGGCTATTCCCACAACGGAGTCACCATTGACTCTATTTATTATTATGGTAAATTAGTGTATCAAGATGTCAATCTGAGATCTTATTTCGGTTCGATACGTCCACCTACGAGACTCACCTTTGGCTTTCGTCTCGGTAGGTGTATTATTCTAAGGAACTATTTCTTGACAACTTGGACGGAATATAACCATTGTAATATAGTTGTTGAAATATTGCAGTTGTAATATATTCGTTGGAATCTAGTCATTTATGACTGTTATGACTCTTCCTATGTAAGAAGATATGTAACATAAGCAATATATAATCATTCTATAACCATTCCAACATTATCTTTATCATATTTTCTTACTCCATATTTTCTTCCAATTCTTGTTAAAGAAAGAGATGTGGCTGCTCACTGAGGTTCTTGATCTTGTGTGGAAAGATTAGAGAACGATCCATAATCTACTCCTGGACGGTTGGCCAGTTGAAACTCTATGCATATGATATACTCCGAGATGGCAGAAATCAATCTTTAAAGACAGTGCCTAGTACATGATTTTGTGGTACTATTTGTTCATCTTATAACCCTTAATTTTTATATCATTGAATTGTTGTAATTCATAGTTATGTGAAACTAGCATTTTTGTATCTACTCTAATATTTCCAACAATCTTAAAGGTTGATATGGATGCAATTATCCTAGTTTTGACAAAATAATTCTTGATTTTTACAAAACTGAAATTTTCAATGATGGAATAATTTTTCTAGATGGTAAAATTGAATTAAGGAAATTTGAGGTTCTAATGAAATCTATTTCTTATATTTTAATGATTTCAATTATGTTTTTCATAAATGGTGTGACTATATGTCTAAAATAGAAAATATATAAATATTGATGAATATGTGTTCATATTTTTTGGAATGAAATCAATCAAATTTTGATGATAAAATAAAGTTTTGTAGTGCATATATTAATGAATATGATTTATGCTTAAAAAATTCGTGACGTACATGTGAATTTGCCAATAAAAAAAAAGGATGTAAGATCATTATTTAATTCATGTAATTTTATTTTTTTGAGTTATATTTATATTGATGAAAGAATCAAGTGACATTACTAGAAAAAAACCATTTTTACCACGGGCAAAATCCGTCGCAAATTAAATTTGTGATGGATTACAAATGTCGCAAACTTCTCGTCGCCATTTTAAGGCAAAAATAATTCGGTCATAAATCCGTCACAAATGTATAGTGATGGAATTATTCGGTCGCTATTCTATCGCACATCGTTCGTAAAAAAAGTAGTCAAAATAGTCGTTAAATTGTGATAAGAAAATTCTGTCACAAATCCATAGCAAAATTCACAATTAAGAATTTTTAATTTCGTCGAAAATCCATCACAAATCCTTCGCAAATAATTTGGTCACAAAATCCATCGCAAAATTCAAGATTGAAAACTTTTAATTATGTCGCAATCTGTCACAAATCCATCGCAAAATTAATTATGTCACAATTCCTTAGCAAATATGTCGCAAAGTTAAGAATTAATAAATTTTATTTCGTCGTAAATCTATCACAAAGCTGTTACAAAATTAAATCTGTTGCAAAGCTGTCGCTAATTTGAAAAGGCAATATGTATATTTTGTCACAAATTCATTGCTAATATGTCGCTAATTGTGATAGTTTTTAAAATATTTTTGCTTTTTATTTCATTTTGCATATTTTTTACACCTGTTTTGACCATGTAACATCAAAAAAATTCATAAACCAAAGTATAATTATCATGTTCCATTAACAAAAGAAAAATACATCAATTCAACAAACTTTCAACACATATTCAACTAACTTTAAACACATTCCACTTTTAACATATCCAAATATGTAATAAAAGTAAACTTAAAAGATAATAAAACATTGTCGAAAAACTAAGCAAGAAACTACATTTTAATAATCGTCACCAAGATCCTCATTTGATTCATCATCATCATCTTCATCTTCAACATAATCATCCTAATAAGTAAAACATAGTAAATTTATATAAGTAAATTTGTATAATTTAATTAGTTTCTATTTTTCATAATTGAAACAAAACTTAAGCTTGTTGTTTACATTTTCCTGTAACTTTCCCTTTTTGATACCCACGTGCTCGAGACAACTGAGAGAAAGAAGTTGTCATCAGTTAAATTGCATCCACAACACCTTTTATTGCATTGTCAATATAACTACGTATCTCTTGATTTTGTGTCTAAATCTTGGTGCACAGCGCAATGTGCATCTCGGTACGCATCTCAGTACGCATGATACTTAAGAAATGTTCTTCTGAGATAGGCGCACTAGATAATGAATTAGCTGGGTGTGAGCTAATGTTAGCCGAAGATGAGGAACATGAATAACAAGGGTCAAGAGTATGACCAAAGCCATAAACTCTACCCTTCATTAAAATATTCAGATCGAATATATGCTAGACCGAATACCTTCCAATCCAATGGGTTTTGTGATCTACTTTTTATCCTGACCATATTTCTCGCATTATGAATTAGTTGATTGAATCGTTCTTGTACAGTCTTTTCCCACACAATACGAGCCATAGACCTATCATAGTCAGATGCAAAATGAAATCTCTTCTGAAAAAGTAAAATATATAATAGTTAGTAAATAAAATTCAATCATGTGCAAAAATTAATTATACATAAATCTTACCATAAATGAGTCGAAGAATGAATCCTTAAAGTCTTGAAGATAAGATTTATAGGTCGCTATTGGGCCAGACATATGAGAAATAATTTGACTACCTATTTCATGAGTGACGGTCGATGGATTGAACTTCCAACTACATGCACATATAAGATTTAGATTAGAAAAAAATGAAATCAAAGATTAATATATATAAACAACAAATAAGTGCATAACTTACGGATTTGTTCCTGGCTCTATATTGATGACAAGACGTTGATCTACACTGTCAATATCATGTGAGACTAATGATGGACTCTCAGCCAGAGTAACTGGTGATGGAGAAATAGTGTGTGAAGTGGATGGTGAAGGAAGTATAAGTGATACAGACTCCCTCCTAGATGATGAAGGAAGTATAGGTGATATAGACTCCCTCTTAGATGATGAAAGAAGTATAGGTGATACAGACTCCCTCCTAGATAATGATTCTGGTATGTCATTTCCTGATTCTCTAGTAGGCACTACAGATTTTCGGATCCGTGGTGACATACTTTAAAATACAAACAGTAAACACATAATAACATATATTTGTAATAGCGTATTATAAAATTTAACTATTAACATAAGACAAATATTATATTGAATGACATATTAATAACATACACATTATCAGAAAACCCTTTTAAATGTTATCCTTATCATCATTTTTTTATTGCCATTCAGCCTCATCTTCCTCATCATTTATATCATCATCTTCATCTCTCACATCAACATTTTCTTGAGGTTCATTCCTGGTCCTTTTTTTCATATGAGGTGTTAACTCATTCAAATTCACTTTTTCCACAATGCCTACGTCAAACAAGACAACTGGTTCTTCAATTTCATCATATTGGAATCTAAATGAAGAATAAATAGCTCTTACATCATTCTGATTAGTAATTATGATTTTCTTCCTCCATATACACCTCAGAAGTATGTATCTTGATTTTAACTTTGCATGCAACCCACCAATCAACCCTATCTTTATTTTTAGAAGCTGGATATTTCATGTAGTACATTGTTGGGCTTGCTCAGCTAATATAAATGGCTCAAATGACCAAAGTTTGGACTTGTGATTGATTTTCACAATTCCATATTTTTTATCATTTCAAACCCCATTAATCGGTCAAACCATTTACATCTGAATAGAACCACCTTGTTATTGTCACCTAGGTAAGTGAATTCTAAAATTTCCTCGACTATTCCATAGTAATCTAATGCATCATTGTCATAGTTACTGCCTAAAACACAAACACCACTGTTCATTGTTGTCATATTTTCACCATAAACCTTAGTGTAAAACATGTATCTATTGATAATAAAAGCATTGTAACATTTAACACAATTTTGAGGGCCACGAGCCATATCTCGTATTAGAGAATCGTTAATGCGCTTCTCTTGAGCCTACTGAAACCATTAGTTAAAGAATATTATTAATTATAACATATTAATAACATTAAATGTTTAGTAATAAATATGTATTAAATTGTCATACTCACAAATTGTTTCATCTATTTTGAGAAACCCTTCTCTCTTTCCTTCTCAATTTCTTGAGCAGTGATATTATGATTGATGACGCTCAACATGTCATCAAATTTCCTGTTAAACGCGATATTAATTTGTATAAATAAATGATTTATATTTAGTTGGTTATCTGTTAAGAAGTGAATTAAAAATTTCTTACTCAATGTATGGTTCAATTTCACTATAATTTAGGAGAACATATGTCTTTGTAGCTTCCATATCTGTATCTGGTAGATTTTTAGTTCAACTCCTACCGAAATATCTCGCATGATATTCAAAAATTGAGAGACATGGAGTAGTCTGAGGAATCTCTTGATCTTCATTATCATTCCGAGAGAGTTTTGTGCGCCTTGTACGAACATG
Organism: Quillaja saponaria; assembly: GCA_029379385.1. Taxonomy (NCBI): domain Eukaryota; kingdom Viridiplantae; phylum Streptophyta; class Magnoliopsida; order Fabales; family Quillajaceae; genus Quillaja; species Quillaja saponaria. The sequence goes on from CM055607.1 coordinate 21,044,216, forward strand.
TGGTCCAAAATACATTGAACAAAAATTTGACACCTCTTCTAACATGTATGCTTCACAAATAGACCATTCTATTCACGCTTTATTGCGATTTTTTTTTTTAAATCATGCATGCACCTAACAGTTAAAATCAATATTATTATCGAAAAAGGTATTCAAATTTATGTTTTTGTAAATGATATATCAAGTTATGTAATTTCACCTCTCAAATGGATACATCCAACGATACTGTACAGGGCCTCCAACTATAATCTCATATGGTAGATGGACAGTTAAATGTTCAAACTCTAACCTCGTATGGTAGATGGACAGTTAAATGTTCCAGGAATATATATCATTTCCAACTTGCATATTTTAACAATGAAATCTTCTAGTCGGAGCATATAATCAGTTTGTATTTCAGTTGAACATATATCCACAAAAAATTGGCTCAATTCTGTTAGTAATCCCCAAATTGATTTAAGCAAAAAGTCTCTTGTAGCCAATGGCAACAATCTCTGTAGGAACACATGACAATCATGACTTTTCATGTCGTATAGTTTCTTGTCGGTAACATTAACACAACGAGCTATATTGGATACATAAACATTTGGAAAATGCAATTGTTTTAACCACTCACAAACTTCTTTTATTTGATCATCTGTTATAACATATGCAGCTTTTGGTTTCATCAACTTGTCACCGTGCTTGTATAGCTCTAATTCTGGACGCTTGCATAGAAAATCGTAAATCCTCACGTGCCTTTAAATTGTCTTTTGTTTTTCCCTTAACATTCATAAGGGTCTTGAACACATTATCAAATACATTTTTTTTCAATATGCATAACATCCAAATTGTGGCGAATCAAATTAGTCTCCCAATATGATAATTCCCAAAAAATACTACGTTTTGTCCAATTATGATTCTTATCAAATCCACGATGTTTCTGCTTGCCACTCTTTCTACCAAATGTGATTTAAGGATGCATAAATACTCGTGTCTTGACTTTTGCACCACTCAATCGCGGGGGTGGAGGTGATTTCTCAACAATTCCCTTTTTGAAATCATTCTTGTTTCTTCGAAACTGATGATCCATTGGCAAGAATTGTCAATGACATCAAACCAAGAACATTTACCACCATTCTTGAGATAAAAAGATTTAGTTCTTTCCATGCAAATTGGACAAGCAAGTCTCTCCACCCAGATAACATCCCATATGTAGAAAAATCACTAATTGTCCATAAAAGTGAAGCCTTCATTTAGAAATTCTGTTTTTTGTGAGCATCAAAAGTGATGACATCTTCATTCCACATAATTTTCAGCTCATCCACCAAAGGTCTCGAGTAAACATCTAAGTGCTTTTTTGGTGAATTAGGACCAGGAATAATCAATGTTAAGAATATTGATGTTCATTTCATGCACATACTCAGCAGTAGATTGTATGGAGTAATGAAAACGGGCCAACAAGTAACCAGTGCACTTGAATTTCCAAATAGGTTAAATCCATCAGTAGAAAGTCCAAGGCGGACATTTCAAATCTCACTTGCAAAATCGGGGTGAGAAACATCAAATTTCTTCCAGGCTTTAGCATATGACGGATGAGTTATTAAGTTTGGGTCATGACGAACACTTTCCATATGCCATCTCATATGTCTTGCAGTCTTATTTGACACATACAATCTCTGAAGTCTTGGAATAATTGGAAAATATCTTAATACCTTGTAAGGAACATCTTTCTGTTTTGAATTACAGGCTTTCTTAGTCTTATATCGTTAGGGATTACAAACAGGGCACACTATCTTATCTTTATCTTTCTCATAGTATAAGGTACAATCATTTGGGCATGCATGTATTTGTTTATATTCCAACCCCAATTCATCAACCAGCTTCTTTGATTGGTAAAAATTATTAGGTAACTTCTCTGTTTTCGGTAAACATACTCTTGATAATCTCCATTATTCGATTGTAATGAGTTTCACACATATTGAACTCAAATTTTAAATTTAGTAGCTGTGAAACTGTAGACAATGTAATGTGTTTATCATAACCTTCCCATAATTATCAGCATACTTTAATAAGTCATAAAATTTTGATACGGATTGATTTGGTTCTTCATTATGTACATCATCATCATCCATTTAACGTTCAAGATGAATACCGTCCATGACCATGTCTATATAAGGGTTCGAATTAACCAATGGTGGATTATTGATGTCTTCACAAGATCCACCATCTCCCCAAAATGCCTCACCATGCAATGTCCAATTCAAATATCCTTCTTTAAAACCCTTATTATACAAATGTTTTGAAATTTCAAACGGATTCTTTCACTTCTTGTTTTTACAAATTGCATAAGGACACCACAAAAGACCCTTATCGTTGACAATTTTTTTTTCATTTTCAGTTTCAAATTTTATAAACTCTTCAACCTCATCTTTAAATTCATCCATTATCCTACCAGAATTCCTCCGATTAGACATCCAACTACAATCCGACAACATTTTTAAACTAACAATAGAAGACGAATTTTTCATCACTTGAACTTTATATTCTAGGTAAATAAATAATATGTGCATGATTTCTAACACCATTAACTCATTCTTAAGGTTAAGATGATCCTATCCCATTCAGGAAAACAACACACTCATTCCAATAATATCTTAATTCTTCATTCCAACTTAGTAAAATTTTAACATCATTTCCCTACGGTCTCCTAAGTACATGACATAGGCACAATAATTACTACGTGTCTATGTATGCACCCGGAGAACATAAAGAAATGAAACCAAAATTTAAACTAAAGGAAATCCAAATTAAGTTATTACTGTAGTGAATGATATGTGTCGCTTTCCTAAACTGTCCACTCTGGACAATTCAAGAATCGTTAACTAATGGTAATTCAATACTGTCAAACTTAATGACCAACATAATTAAATTGTGATTAGCAATAATTTTTGAACGGGAATCAAAGTTTTAAGTTTTTGTAAAATGTTAAAAATATTAACTATATCACTAATTATTCTAAGAACATAGATAGTCTAATTAACAACTATATCAACAAATCTTAACTCTCATATAACAAATTAATGACTCAAATTTAATTGAAAACTATTTATATACAATGCAATAGAACTGATGCAACATATTGGAGAATTTAGATTATACCAGATGAAAGATGAAGAATCATGATTGATAGATTAGACCACAATAAAGAACAAAAATGGAAAAGAATGATTGTATGCATTACCTTTTATGAGCTCTTTATTATATATTAAAATCACTAAGGTTTAGTGGCTGAATATTCACCAGCGAGTCACTATAGTCTGAATACTACTGCGATACTACCCACTGCCTAATGCAAATAAGAGATAAATAAATTACTTTGTTTTATATATATGTTAGTGGATTATACACAAACAAAACAATATACATAGAGTAATTATATAGTTAAAGCCATAACAATATTTTAAAATATTGATTGTACTTTAAATATCTAGAACATGAGCAAAGTGTCCTTCAAACAATATACAATTCAAAATTAATAAAGAAAAGTGAAGATAAAACAAGGGAAGTAGAGAAGGATGTGAAGAAAAATGAAGTTGAAATAGAAGAGATAGTGATGGAGGAAAAAAAGAGCAGCCAACTTAAAATTGGGGATGTTTCACCACATTTAATAGTTGAGAAAAATTCTTCATTTAGATAAGAAAGTAATCTTCCCTCTGATTTGAAGGAGTTTGAATTAAAGGCATTGTTCGAGCTGAGATAGGAAATAAATTGAAGAATGGATTCATGGAAATAAATGACAAGAATGTGCATGTACAAGATTCAACAAAAGTAGAGGGTGAAAAAGGAAATGAAAAAGAAGTGAAGAAAAGGATAAAAAATGACTACTGGCAATGGCGCACATGGAATAATGGTGCACGTGGAATTCCAGATGATCTTCCAGACCGTAGTGTAAAAAAAAAACAATATTTAAACAAGTACTATTAAAAAAAACTACTTAGCAAAACCCTTATTTTTTTTTTCAATATTGTCTTGCTCTGATTGGTACTTCTGCTCCATCCATTTTTTTCCTGATGAGTACCTTCACCCTGTTCATAAAGGGAAGATGGCCAAGGGAACATTGTCTCCATAAAAAAGCACCCAAAAAAATAAAATAAAAAAAATAGAGAAATAATGAAATAAAAAAAAGATGGCACAGTATTTAAAGTTGAAACTAGAAAAAGCAAGACAAGAGTATCATTTCTATGTCCTTGGACAATAATGAATGAAACAACATAATAATAGTTACAATAAGGGAAACAAGAAAAATTAATAGATATATGACTAGGAAGAAGACTAGGAATTAGGGTTTTCTAAAGGCAATTCAAGACTTGGAGAATTGAGCTAGGAAACAATAGATAAAATAATGTTACAATCCAATAGTGCTAATCAACATCATTTGGAAAGAGATATTGCCACTATAGTGACTGAGTGGGCAGGGAATCAGTGACTAAAAAACACAGCTTTTTGTGAAAGTTAATAAACTTGCCAAATGCAAATGGATGACTACTTTGATATAAAGGGGCCCACGAACCAAATCTATTCTCCACTTTGCTAAAGAGTATTCTTTTATTTTTAATATTTTGGACTACATGCATTTCCTTATAATAGAGGAATTAGGTGGGGATTTTGATTTTGAATAATGAGGAATCAGATAGGGATTTTGAGACCTTAGGAAGAAGAATAGCACAGAGATACTACTTCAAATGCAATAGCAGATAGATAAAGGAAACATCGTCTAAAAGTTAAAAATTAGAATTTTAAAATATTGGCAAACTAACCTTTCTTAACTTTTGCTTATCCTTTGGCCAAAGCAAGTAGTTCCTCTCTGCATATATCTAATGTTTTGATAAAATTAGAATAAAATAAACAAAACCCATTAGTTTAAAACAGCTACTTTGATATCCACATATATATTAATGGATTATGACCATAATAAACTTACACAAGCAAACAAATTAAACAAACTTCAAGCTCTGCTTCTTTATCTTACTCTTACTATCAGATTTGCTTAGATATGTATAATCGACAGTACCAATTTACTTATGCATGGTTATCATTAGAATTGCTAGATAACTTTGCTATATCTAATGAAAGACTTTGATTTACTTCCTAAGAATCTGTAACTTACTTTTATTTTTATAGGTTTGTTATTGAAAGCTAAGTAGCGGACCCTATCTTAGATGACACCACATGCATCATGTCATTGTAGGAAATTGGTTTTACTGAGGCATGGTACCACACATCATTAAAATGAAGTGATTTTCTTTCCTAATCCATTCCACCTTGATAATTTTTCTATCATAATTTCTTTTCATCTAGTATATGTGCTTACTGAGGCATGGTATCATAATTTGAATGATAAAAGTTTATTTTTTTTTAATTATTATTCAAATAAAGAGATTTTGTAACTAATTTATAGTTCATGAAAATTATTACAAAATGTGTAATAATTCATGATAATAACATGTAATTGATTTGTAAATAGATCATTATGAATTTCAATTAATAATTTCATTTTTTTTGTTGAAATTTAATAAATAATTGAATGTCACTCAATTAAACTTACTTTTTTTTTTTATATAAATACACATGTCAATAAAAATATTTTTTTAGAAAATTGAAAAAAATAAAAGCAAATACATATAAGAATGGCATGGTTAGTTAAAAAATTAATTTTAAAGAAAACATGAAAAAGATTATCTACTAATAGTGCATTTTTTTTTTTTTGTTTTATTTTTTGTGGTGAGATATTTAAAATATAGGTTGTAAAATAAACTTTGAATGTTGCTTGTTATACACGATACTAAAATTGAATTCAGGCTTTTTTTTTGTAATCATAATTTAAAAAATGAAGAAGAAATTTGTCATATGTTAGGTTTAGATTTGCCTACTCAATAAACAAAAATTTTGTATAAGTTTTGAGTGAAGAAAAGAAAAACAGAGATAAGAGAACAATTTAGAACAAAGCATAATTTTTATGTCCCTACTATAATTTTTCCCTCTTACACAAACCAAAATGGCATTTTTTCACAGACTATAAAAACTAAGTATCTATGAGTAGTTTAGGCAATATAATCTTCTTCTTTTTTTTGTTGAAAAATCTAGGACAGTATAATCTTTCTCAATTTAATAAAAATATCAACTAATGAATTGAAAAAATATATATTTTTAATCATTTCATGACTACACCTATAAATCTTCAGCTGATAGCTAGCAATACCAAAGAGCTGATGTACTCTTTAGTCACAAAAAAAAAAAATAATAATAATAACAAAAATAAAGAAAAGTATTTGGGTCAGAATATTTTATTGTAATTTCTAAAGTTTTAAATTAACAACGGAATATATCAATTGCAAAATGAAATGCAAATAAATAATAAAAAAAAAATTAGAACACATTCCATCATAAATCCGTCATAAATCTGTCGCAAATCAATCTCAAATAAAATTTATTTTAGCAATGGAATATTCCATCATTAATCTGTCACAAAATCAAAGTTTAAAGTTGCAACAGAATATATCCGTCACAAATCCGTCTCAAAATGAAATACAAATTAAAAAAATAGAAAATAATTGTTTGCAATAGAAGTTTCCATCGCTATTCCGTTGTTAAATATATCAAAGGAATACTGACAGAAAATCTTTCGTAAATATGTAGCAATATGTGCGCGCCAAAAAATTTCCCGCCATTTCTATCAACTCAGCGACGGACATAGATTTTGTCACAATTTTGTCGTTATATAGCGACAGATTATATTTGTCATAAATTTGTCTCTATTTAACAACGTAATAGCAACAGACATTATCTGTCACTAAAATCCGTCGCTAAATTATTTTTTTCTAGTAGTGTGACTAAAGATTTGTGTGAAGCAAAATAACATGGAGTAAGGAAAAAGACATAGTTGAACGTGTATGGGCAATTGAGTAACCAAAGTTGAAGATGGAGATTACACTTATGGTAAATAGTGTTTCATCCATATGTAATGCATCATGTTCAAGGTATGCAACAATATTTCTACTTAAGAAATTGATGTCGTGAAAAAAAAAAAGAAAAAAAAAAGATGGTTGTTATTGGTATGCACAAGATTAATTTTTGTTTTTGGGAAACTAATTTCTTGAAGAGATTGTGAAAATTATATTAAAAAATGATGAAAGATAAATATTTGTGATTGTTGTGTGATAAATATATGTGATTCTGAAATAAAAATAATGATATGAATAAAAGTTTAATTACTTGTAGTTTATCTACTTATTTGAAGGTTTGAGATTGTTGTAAAAATTATAAGCTACTACAATCTCTATGTGTTTTGTACAATTGTAATTGTTAGTATACAAGTTGTCATATATAGTTAAAACATCTTTTTATTAGAGTCAAAATTTGAGACATATCATTGTGGTGAAGAATAGTTTCGACTGTATCTATAAAACCTAAAAGAGAGATACCCAAAGTATTTTGATGAATTGGATGAGTATTTATCATACCAAGATAATATATTTATATTACCAGATTGTGTGGAGTACAAGTAAGTTAACTATACATAAATAAGGAAATTTGACCCACTAATTAAGCTGTCTTTTTTTACTCTCTAACACTCCCCCTCAAGCTAGAGCATAAAGATTATATGTTCCAAACTTGTTGTATAGATATCGCAGTCGGCTTCCTACCAAAGATTTTGTGAATAAGTCTGCTAACTGATTTTCTGATTTTGTATATGTAGTCTTGATTATATTATCCATAAGCTTCTCACGAACAAAATGACAGTCAATTTCTATATGTTTTGTTCGTTCATAAAAGACTAGATTTGATGCAATATGTAATGCAACTTGATTATCACATACTAACTCCATAGGCTGTGAGTGCTGAAATCCAAGTTTGTCTAATAGATTTTTCAGCCAAAGTAACTCAGCAGTGGTATGAGTCATAGCCTTATATTCAGATTCAACACTGGATCTTGCAACAACAGTCTGCTTTTTGCTTTTCCATGAAACAAGATTTCCATCTAGAAATATACAGTATCCTATAGTGGATCTTTTGTCAAATTGAGAGCCTGCCCAATCAGCATCGCTATAACCTTGAACTGGAGTAGAATTATGTTTATGGACTAATGTATGACCATAACCATGTCCTCGAACTAGAGTGTGCCCATGATTCGTATATAATAATCTTTTTCCGGGTGCAGTTTTAAGGTATCTTAGGATATGAATAACAGCATTCCAATGAGATTTTCGAGGCTGAGAAAGAAATTGGCCAACCATACTAGTTGCAAAAGCAATATCTGGTCTAGTGACTGTGAGATAATTCAGCTTACCAACAAAACGTCTATATTGCTCAGGATTTGTCAGTAGCTCCCTCTCATCTGGTACAAGTTTAGTGTTGGGATCCATAGGAGTGTCTATAGGTTTGGAATCCAACATACCTATATCACTTAAGACATCCAGAAAATACTTTCTTTGAGAAAGGCAAATACCTAATTGTGATCTCGCAACCTCAATACCCAAGAAGTATTTTAACTGTCCTTAGTCTTTAGTTTGAAACTTAGACTGTAAGAATGATTTCAATTGCTGAATCCCATGATTATCATCATCTGTAATCACATTATCATCCACATATACAATTAAAAGAATTCTGCCATTAGGTGTATGTTTATAGAAAACCGAGTGATCAACAGTACACCTCTGAAGGCCAAAACTAAGAACAACTTCACTAAATCTACCAAACCAAGCTCTTGGAGATTGTTTTAAGCCATATGAAGACTTTTTCAATCGACACACCATACCAGACTCCCCCTGAACAACAAAACCAGGTGGTTGCTTCATAAAGACTTCTTCATCAAGGTCACCATGTAAGAAAGCATTTTTGATGTCCAATTGATAGAGTGGCCAATCAAAAATAGCAGCTAAATATCCTGACAGATGTAATTTTAGCTACGGGAGAGAAAGTTTCTGAATAATCCACACCATAGACCTGAGTGTAGCCTTTTGCTACCAATCTAGCCTGTAAGCGATCAACAAAACCATCAGGATGAACTTTCACGGTGTATACCCATTTACATCTAACAGTGAGTTTTCCAGAAGGTAAAGAGACCAGTTCCTAAGTACCATTAGTATGTAAGGCGTTCATTTCATCAACTATGGCCTGTTGCCACCTGGTATGAGCAAGAGCATCACTAGGTGGATTTTAGAACATAAATAGAAGACAAAGAGGATACAAATACATAATAAGGTGAAGATAAACGATAATAACTCAAAAAAGTATAAATAGGATAAGGATTACGAGTTGAACGAGTACCTATTCGTAAAATAGGTGGCCAAGCAGGATCCGAGGCACGGGAAGATGTTCGTACAAAAGGTGAGTTATCAGGTACATCAACAATGTCTGCTGGAAGATCAGGTAGTGGTGCAGATGATGCATGGTCATTTGGTCCAAGATAAGGAACTGGAAGAGCCTTAGAGATAGAATGTGACTCGGGAATAGTCGAGGAAAAGAATGAAGATTCCTCAAAAAATGTGACATTAGCGGAGATAAAGTAACGATTCTTATCTGAACAGTAACATTTATACCCTTTTTGAAGGCGAGAATAACCCAATAAGATGCACTTAATTGATTTGGAAGAGAGTTTATCCTGTTCAGGTATTAGATCATGAACAAAACAAATGCAACCAAAGATACGAAGCGGAAGTGAATATAAGGGATTATTAGGAAAGATGATAGAATATGGAATTTTGTTATGTAGTGTAGAAGATGGCATGCGATTAATAAGGTAGCATGCAGTAAGTACAACATCACCCCAAAACCGAAGTGTAACATGACCATAAAGTAATAGAGTACGAGCTGTTTCAATTAAATGTCTGTTTTTGCCCTCAGCAACTCCATTTTGTTGAGGGGTGTGAGAACAAGATGATTGATGCAGCATACCTTGAGATGTAATAAAGTTCTGAAATGATGTAGAAAAATATTCACGTGCATTATCACTACGCAAAATACAAATAGAAACACCAAATTGTGTTTTAATTTTAGCACAAAACTGTTGGAATATAGAAAATAACTCGGAACGATTTTTCATTAAAAATAATCACATGCAACAAGAATAGTCATCAATAAAGGTTACAAAATACTAAAATCCCAAAGATAAACTAACACACTAGGACCCCAAACATCAGTATAAACAAGATGAAAGGGAGACTTTGCTCTGAAACGACTATGCTTTGGAAACGAAGCACGTGTGTGCTTACCAAGCTGACACGACTCACAATTTAAAGATGACAGAGATGATAAACGAGAAAAGATTTTCTGAAGCTTGGATATACTAGGATGACCCAACCGACTGTGAATGAGAATAGGTGACACATCTGTAAAGCAAGCCACTGGAGATGTATGTAGTGTGGTAAGATAGTCGAGGCCTTGTGACTCACGCCCTGTGCCAATCGTTCGTCCCGTACGTCGGTCCTGTATAGTAAAGGAATCATCAATGAAAGTGACAGAACAATTAAGAGAACGAGTTAATTGACTAATAGAAATCAGACTGAATGAACATTCCGGGACATAAAGCACAGACTCTAAAGGCAAAGAAGATGATGGTGTATCTTGACATATACCTTTAGCAATGGTTGTAGAACCATTAGCTATAGTGACAGTAGAAAGTGATGATGGATTATTAATACTAAAAAAAAGTTTGGGATTACCAGATATATGATCAGAGGCATTAGAATCAAGAATCCAAGTGTCAGAAGAGGTCTGAGAGAGGAAAGCGATGGAATTACCATGAGAAGATTGTTAGGTAGCTTGATACTATAGGAACTTATCATATTCAGTAGCTGATAATGAGACATTAAAAGGCATGTCTTTAGATGGTGAAACTTCAAGTGAATTGGCTGACTGAACAATGTTAGATGTAGTAATAATAGAGGATCCAGAAAACACAGAGGTAAAAGTACTAGGTTTTGACTTACCGATTTCAGATTTCTCAGAGGTAGACATACTAGTGAATAGTGTGATGAAGAGTACCTCCCGATGAACAATAATCGTACTGCTGGAATAAAACACAGAAATAGAGAGACACACTGGAAAGAAACACAGCAGAAAATAAAAATTAGGGTTTTTTCTCCCTAAGCACTGATACCATGTAAAACCTAAAAGAGAGATACCCAAAGTATTTTGATGAATTGGATGAGTATTTCTCACACTAAGATAATATATTTATACTACCAGATTATGTAGAGTACACGTTTGTGTGGTGTACAAGTAAGTCAACTATACATAAATAAGGAAACTATAAATAATGAAATTTGACCCACTAATTAAGCTGTCTATATTTACACTCTAATAGTATCTATACATTATGATTACCAGACTGCCATAACTCGAGGGTAAGAAATAAAATATATAATGGGAAAAATTGACACATCAAATTGAGAAACAAAATTTGTGAGGCAGTTGATCAATGAAATTGTGTATCCATGGATTTGATATGATCAAGAGAAAAAATTGGCTAATTCTCTGATCAAGCTACTAGCCTTGAGGCTAGTGAGCGGAACATCGAGGAGGAAATGATTGATGCCTATTTTATGAGACATGTGATTGATACCTAACCTCAATGCTAAGGGATGTCTTAAATATGTTCAATGTTCTCAAACGAAGTCATATGTTCTCGCATGGTGACACTGTCAATTTCTTATACTTTATTCGTTTATCTTCTAAAGGTGATAAAGTAAGGAGTTGCTCCCTATGGTGTTAAACAATATAACTGCATTAATTATGTAAGGATGAACTTTAGCTCCTAATGAAATCCATAGCCCTAAATTGTGAGTGTAGGATAGCGAGGTTGTACCTTATAAGTTTTGGGCTAGAATTTTAGAGCACTCATGATATCCAGGTCTGGGCGAAGGGCCTTTAAATGCACCAAACTACTTAGAGTAGCCACAGTTCATAGATTATTATGTGGTTGATAAGTTGAGTTTATCCACTCAACGGGAATAGGTTCAAAGTGTTTAACTTTACCTTATTCTCTTGGATACTTACTTGTTTGGCCTAAAGTGTAGTTCAGACCTATGGGTACTATGCTTATGCATGATTCTCTTATAAATTCTTATTCCAATAAATGTTTGTAACATGTGAGGTATTGTTGAAAAATTAATTAAGGTATTACAAACTTAATTGTCAATATAGCTGATTGAATATAATGGTTGTAAAATAGCCTTTGGAATATAATCGTTGTAATATGTTCGTTGGAATATAACCGTGTATGACCGTTATGACTATTCCTTATATAAAGAGCGTATGTAACATAACCAATATATAATCATTCTATAACCATTCCAACATTATCTCTATAATATTTTCCTACTTCATATTTTTTTTTTCCAATTATTACTAAAGAAAGAGTTGTGGCTGCTAAATAAGGTTCTTAATCTTGTGTGCAAAGATTAGAGAACAATTCACAATATACTACTAGAGGGTTGATCTGTTGAAACTCTATGCAAGGTATATACTTTGAGAGGGCAAACATCAACCATTAAGGACAATGCCTAGTGCATGATTTTGTGGTACTATCTTTCCATTTTATAACCCTTAATTTTTATATCATTGAATTGTTGTAATCTATAATTATGTGAAACTAGAATATTTGTATCTACCCCAATATTTTCAACAAATATATGTTGAACAACCACCAAGGTTTGAATCATTCAATAGAGCTAATCATGTTCCTAAACTAGAAAATTCTTTATGACCTTAAGCAACCTTCCAGGACTTGGTATGAAATATTAAGCAAATTCTTATTAAACAATTGTTTTAATCGAGATAAAATTGATATAAGTCTTTTAATCCAGCATAATGGATCTAACATGCTCCTTGGTTAGATTTATGTAGATGATATTATCTTCTGTGTTACTAATGAATTACTTTACAAAAATTTTGCTAAGTCTATGCTGAATGAATTTCAAATGAGCATGATGGGCGAATTCAAATATTTCCTTAGTCTTCATGTAACTCAATTCAAAAAAGAAATCTTGTTCAATTAATCCAAATATATAAAGGCTTAACTCTTAATGAAATTAGAGCTCCTATAAGAACATCAACAAGACAATGATGAGTCTGGTAAGGTCGTAGATAGGAAAAAATATTAAGATATGTTGGTTTACTATCAGAGTTGTCCAAAAGAATCTCATTTAAATGTTGTTAAAAGAATTTTAAATATCTTAATGGAACTCAATCTCAGGGTAAATTTTCTACCCTAAGTGTGAAAACTTTGAATTGATTGGATATTCTAATACTGATTTTTCTGGATGCAAATTAGATAGAAAGAGTACCAGTGGCACCTTATAATTTCTGGGCGACTCTGTTGTTTCTTGGTTTACCAATAAATATCATTTTGTTGCTCTTTCAACTGTTGAAGCTGAATATGTAGCAGCTGGGTGTTGTTGTGCTTAGCTGTTATGGAGACACAACAACTTGGTGATTATAATCTTGATTTTAATATAATTTTCATCTTTTGGGATAATTCAAGTGTTATTAATCTGACCAAAAATCCAGTTCAACACTCACGATCTAAACATATTGAAATAAGACATCATTTAATTCGCGATCATGTTCAAAAGGAATACCACACTTTACACTTTGTTAGATCTGAAAATCAACTTGCTAATATATTCAATATAAGCATCTTCAGGAAGAACAATTTTCTAAAATCAAAAGAGAACTTAGTATTTGTGCACATGATTTTTAATATCCTACTCTTCCCTTTGCTTCAAATTTCTCTGCATTACATTCTTTTTGAGATGAGGGAGAAGTAAAACGTTCAAAATGTTGGCTGCATAAATTAAGGGGGAGCTTATCTCTTCTCCTCTACTGCTCCTTATTTTCTATATTTTGAATTATTTTGTAATCATCAAAAAGAGGAAGATTGTTGGATAAATTAATCAAAAAGAGGAAGATTGTTGGGTAAATTATGTTTTGAATTTTTCTTAAATCTATATTTCAATGATAACAAAATAACTGTTGAATCCTAATTTCATCCACTTTCATATTTTACATGTGCTAAGAAACATCGAATGAGAATGAGGAATCTATCTCATTGGATTTTTAGCTAAACTCAATGGATCTTATCAAAATTTGAGAAGGAAATCATAGCTGAACAAGCAATAAAAGTTGACAAGCATTGAAATACTACTAAAAGTCATTCAGTTGATCCTTGAAATGCAATAGAGCAGTTGATAGCTATAAACTAAAATGACCATCTGTTAAAGGTCGACACAAGTGTTGAAAGCAAGTCAGTAATTGCTGAATTAGTCAAAGGTGTCTTACTGTTGAAGACAAAGAGTTTGTAGTTGAAGACAAAGAGTTTGTAGTTGAAACTTCATATGTTACAACTTTTCGTTTCATATAATCGAAGTAGCTAAGCTTCTCTTTCAGACCTGTATAGTGTTAACTAAAAATTATATCTTGAAACAATGTAGACATTTTGTCTAAATTCAAGCTTGTACATTTACAACGTCATCTATATGACAATTCAAAGATTTGAATAAAGATTTTCTGACACAAGAGTCAACATCACGAAAGCTTTGAGCAAAAGTAAGCAAGCAAAGTATGCATAAAAGGTCAATGTTTATACTAAATTGGATATCCATTTGCAGTCATTAAATGGACAAGGTTCGTGACACCCATTTCTAGTTATAGCTTTCTAATAGGTCTTTTATATTGAGAAATCGCTACTTAAGTCAAATGGCCTATAAAGCTTCAAGAAAAAAAAGAGAAGATAACAAAAAAGAAAGATTGAATTCAAATTGAAATAGAAATCTTATGAGCCAAAGTCTTCACACTGATAGTCTCACCCGAGAACAAAAGAGCGAAAGACAAAACATTTTAACTTTTTGATTAATGATTCTGATACATTGTAATCTATTATTCCTTGAAGAAAAAGACAAGTTGGATAGCTGGTGTATTTTGAGGAACATGGTAGAGTGATTGATACTAACAAGTTCAAGGTAGCTGATTCCTTAAGTCAGAAAGATCAAGTGATAATGAAACACTTAAGTTACGGATGAAGGGGGGACTAGCTATGGTTATCTAGTGAACCACTATAAAATTGTGGTGTCTTTGTTTTACTTTCTTTTTTCCATTTTTCCTGAATTCTTTCAAAGAAAATAATTTTTAAATAGAGCATTTTTAAAGAACAAACTATTCACCCCCTGCTAGTTTGTTTATCTGGGCCAACATAAATCTTATGACTCTGATAATTACAAATGTTAAGACTCAACTCAAGAGAACAATGAATCAAACTTAATTAAAGCACACGTCAGTTGCACAATCAACAGTCCGAATTCACTAGGCTGCAAAGATGTTGCTAAAATGAAGTGCTCCACTAAAATATTTATTATGCACTAGTATAAGTTCATTTGTTTATCTTGTTAATATTGATCCATTGAGAAAAGTCAAAAGCACTAAAGATGATACGTTGAAATATCAAGTGCTGAGTGATCACTAAATGCTCAAGAGATGAACAACTTAAAGCTGAAAGGTTGATAAGACAAAAGGTCTAAAGCTAAACTAAGGCTGAAGATTGAAGCTAAAGAATTAAAGAGGTGAAACTACTAAAGTTGAGGGACAAAACACACCGTTTAATTAAATGGTTATCTATTAAAACTTCTTGCACAGAGTCAGTCGAAACTATATGATTTGTATAATGAAATACTATGTTTCACTAATAGTCAATGGACTCCTCATCAGCTGAAATTCACTAATGTTCAAAGGACAATAGTTGCTTTTGCATTAGCTGAACATCTCTTGGTTCTTAAAGCACAAGTTTTTGCTTCTTCTTCTAGTTGGCTCTTAGAAAGATGCCATGTCAACTATTTGATTTGAACAATGTCAAACCTGATACAAAAACCTGTATCAAAATGCATGCATAGCCTAAAATATGTACCATAGTCTAGTTTGCACCAAAATAGATATTACTTATTTGAAGCAATATCAAGGGCATTTTTCAAGATTTCCTCTTTTAACTAAACATTTCCACAGGTCTTTTCATCTGAGAAACGGCTACAATCTAGTCAAACCAATAAAGTATGAAAAGACAGCTAAAGAAAAATAATTTTTAGAAATTGAACCTTTGTGCTATCAATTTGAAAAATCTTCTGAAATCAATCATGGGAATTCCTTTTGAGCCTCAATTTTCATACATCATCATGCTGTTCTAATAAGTTGTTGTAAAGAGCCTAAACTTTCATACTTCGTCATATTGATCTAATTAGTTGTTATAAAGAACCTAAACTTTCATATCCATCCAAGCAGTTAGTTTTTGTGATGAAATGAATCCCTATTTGTTGTAATCATTCTTCCTTGCGAGGAAAAAACAAGTGAGGCAAGTTAGTGAGAAGCTGTAAGTCCTGCTTGCGTGTTCTGTGGAACTAGAGGTGGTTGATTGATATTTGAAAGTTTAGTCGTTGTAAAGGATGGCTAATCCCTGTTGTAAATTCTTTGTTAGTGAAACTCCTAAGATGTTCTTGGGGGTGGATGTAGCCAAGGTTTTTGGTGAACCATTATAAAATTATTGCGTTAAATTTCTCTATCCCTCAACTCTTTACTTTCAACAATTACTTGTTATACTTGTTTATCTGCTGAACTTGAACGATTTACACATACTGTTTTCACCTTATATTGTGCATATATAATCTATTATAAAAAAAAAATGTTTAATTTTAAATCGGAAAACTATTTACACCCTCTCATTTGTCTATTTGAACTAACACCAAGGAACAATGGTCTCTTTAGATATCCAAGCAAATCATAAGGCAATTTTACCTAATCTATGATAACTAATGTAATTGTGAAAAGAGTTCCATTAGAAGGTACATAGTGGACCACTGACTAATTAACGTCTTACTTCCAACATTCATTTTGGAAGATGTGGACTGAATAATTGGATACCATGGAAGTTAGAATTATTCCTTGCAAGCCAATGACAATAGTTATAATTGAACATTAATTCTAGAACTCAGTTGTATATATTTGACAATTATATTAATTCGAGTTTATTTGATAATGTCCATTGAATGTAAACAATGGAAATAAATACCATAATAGTGAACTAAACATAGTTAAAAGAATTGAAGTGGGAACTCAGGATGTGGAAGTGTCTCTCTATGGTTTGCCGATGATACGATAATATTCCTGAATAATGATAGAGAGCAAGTGAGAATGGTTAAAGGGGTGCTTAGATGGTTTCAGCTGGCAGTGGGGTTGAAGATTAACTTCATGAAGAGCTGCTTGATGGGAGTAGGTATGGAGAGTGATTATGCAAAGGTAGTAGCCTCAAATATAAAATTTGGAGTAGGGTTATGCCAATATTTTATTTTAGATTCAGAATTTTTTGTTTAAGAAAAAAAAAAAACATATTCATTTATCTTCATCTACGAGTTTATTGTAGTTTAGGCATGGTTATTTATCTTCTTTTCGGAATTTATCCCGAGCATAGCATATAAAATGGTTGAAGGTGTTTCAACCTTATACTGCGGATGACTAAATTGGTGTTCTGTTCTCCTAATTTTATTTTATAATTCTACATATCTCAAATGTTCTGTTAAAGGAATAGAGGATGATATCCTTCCAAACATAACTTTAGAAGGTTCCCTATAAGATTCACTAATGTTTAATCTCATTTTTCTTTACGAAAAGAAGTTCATGTCTTCATCTCCTTAAGGATGTTCTTCAATACCATTCGTATTTTTTTTTTTCTAAGGAATTGTTTGTTTTTCAAGTTTTTTGCATTTATCTCCTTATAATTTGACTGTTTGTAATATTTCATACGTGTAGTTGAATTGCTACAATAAATTACCCTATAGTTTGATTTTCTTTTCTTTTCTTTATTTTAAATTAAAATTTTTATCCAAACTAAAGGAATAATGTCCATGTGCTTGAGCACTATATCTATGTTCTTCTTCCTAACATAACTTTTAACATTTCACCACATACAGTTTAATTTTTTTTAGATAAATCCAGAAAGAAAGAAAAGAAGAAATCATAACGTGGTATCTCATTGCATGATATTCATAAATTAATTTAGCATGATAAATCTCATGATTTAAAAAAGAAATAAAAAAAAACTTGAATTATTGAATTATGTTATTTTCAGTATAAATCCCATTCTTGATTTTTTATTTATTTACTTTCTATATTTAAATTTGAAATAATTATTTTAAGATAAAACAAACTACTAGTACAAAGAAAATTTGACTGCAAGTGAAAACCAAATTAGAGTTTGCCGTATTTGTTTAGAATAGAGTGGTTTCTCTTTTTCTTTCAAATAAATGTTACGAAAGAGCATTAATTTTAGGCTATGGTATTCATAACCTTTTTAACAAGTTCTGTAAATAACAGCAAACTCTTCTGATCCCTTCATCATACCAAATCCTTGTATTTGAATTCTGAGTAGTTAAGGTAGGAGCACGAAGCTAAAAAGTTTCATGTCCATCTGTCAAAGGAATTGTTCCTTCTACCATTTTAATACCATAGTCAGATGTAAAAATATAATTGCCAGAAGATTTATATATATTTTGTGCATGCATTAGTGGAAGATTCAAATTCTCCAAATATCTTTCTATGTTTTCTGCCGCTACTATTATTGTCAGATTGACCGCTATAATTAGTATATCAAGATAGATTCTTATAAATCTACTTAGTAAATTGCATCATTATCAAAGGATGTACTAACCCTAATTAAACGTCTTATCTCAATGGTTTTAACAGGTATGACTGTGATTACGATTTATTGTTTCAACAATAGAGGAGATTTAACCAATCAATATACCTAACTTATCCTTTTTTTTTTCTTTATTTGAAATAATTAAAGTTTTAAATGTGATGATGTGTGACATTTATGAGACCGTATAAAGATTCCTAAGAGCATTAGTTCCTCTTCATCTATATTAATATTTTCTTGCACATCTCTATAAAAGTAAATATTTTAATAGGTGTTTTAAAAACACTTGTCAAGGTGCAATAATTATGAATTTTAAAAATTAAAATTATTTGAAAAATAATAATTCATTTATTGCATACTACTAAACTCATTGAATAAGTATTACCAACAACAACAAAAAATAAAAATTATATACCAAATTAATAAATGCAAAATATATATATATATAAAACCTTAACAAACAACTCACTACCTTTACATATTATCACCTTTTTGTAGAAATATCTCCAACTATTTGTATTCATATTGTCAAATATCAATCTTAGCATATTTATATTCTTAAAAAATTCTAGGAAAAAATTTAGATAGCTGGGAATTTCTCAAAGAACAAAATTAAATCATGATCATAATTGTTGGATAGATTATTTTTAGCACATTGGATAATGTAAAATTAAAATATTCTCCATATACTTAGTTTCATTAAGACAAAGTATAAGTAACAAAAATCAAATGTTGAGATGCATGTGCCTCTACACCATATAAATTAGCAGATTTTCCTGCCAAATGAAAAAGTCTCAGAATTTATATGTAATCCAATATCTCAACAAATCCCATTGGAATTTATATGTCCCAGATAATATATATCCAAAAAGAGAAAAACGGTATTAGTAACGTGGTGCATCAGACGCAAAGTTGGTTGATAAAAGTGGAGATTCTATCGAATATCGGGTGACCCATCGTATGTTTCTTCGGGAACGTGCTATTTGGGAATTTAATTAAAAGCCTCCATTTTTCCTTCCTAAACATATAAATAAGAAAGCTTACGCACTTATCATCCAGTGTGATTGTTGCCAGTGCCTTCCGTTGGTGATGCCTGAAATGATCTCTCTTTTTACAAGAAACAAGAAATCTTTTCTTTGAATTCTGAGCTCTGATCACAGATGGGTCATTGCCCATGTTTTGGGTCATGGAGGAAGTCGACGAAAGGGAAGGAGACGAGGCACAACACTGAGGATGCCGAAGACGTTGGCAAGATATGCAGCTCTTCACAGAGCTCACCTCAAATATCGTTAGGTTAGTTTATCATATTTCATTGATATACTAATGAAAATGTTCTTACGTGCTGCAAATTCTTTTTCCGTTTCCAAGATTTTGAGTGTTTGTCAAATTTATATGTGGTGCAACTCTAATATTAGTAGTATAGACACGTTCTTAATTTTTATTAATTCTTTCAACTGTTAGTGAGAATCTTGTTGAATTTACGTTCTAACTTATTGGGCAGATACAAGTTCAATAGGATTCTAATTATCATAGATTCTTAAGTGAAAAAGGAAGTCTGGATTGTTAATTTAGACCATCCTTGCTAGCTAGCTAGGGTTATTTTCTTTGTGATTGTTGATTAAGCTAGTAAACATTCTTGTTCTTGAATATAGATAAAACATAGAGCCCTAACTAGCTTGACCATAGGAAAGGGAGAAGATAGAAGGCTGTGGTGAAAATTTAGTCAATAGGATCACATTCGTCATATTCTTCAAAGAAAATATCAGTTTACATCGTTAGCTATAAAACTAGAGCTGTCCCATATAATATATGTCATTTGTTTGGGAAGCCAACCTTAATAAATAATGCTTTTTCCTGAGAATCAAATCCTCCCACTCAGAGAAGAAATGGGGTGGGTTGATTGCATGTTTGTTTTTTACTTTGACTCAAGAATTAAATTCTCCAAAAAATCGTTATATTGACTTTCATATGTGTAAGTTTGGAGTTCTATAAAACATGTTCGTTTTAAAAATAATTTCGTCAAACTTAGTGCAACTCTGCCAATAACTTACTCTAAACATATTGTTCGTTCATATATTCACAGGGCACAAGAAATGTGTGTCCGTGCCAAACGCTATATTGTGATTCTTAATAGAATTTGATGAAATATTAATTTTAAAACAGAGTCAAGACAGGAACCATCTTCTTCAACAGAGGAGTCAAATATTGCTCCTAACAAGGCTAGGACATTTACCTTCGGAGAGCTTGCAAATGCAACAAACAATTTTATGGATGAGTCATTTATTGGGGAAGGTGGATTTGGAGCTGTTTACAAAGGCCATCTAGAGAGCACTGGTCAGGTATATAAGTAAAATGGCATTAAATTTATGTGAGTATAGCTTAATTAGCTGTAGATATTTGACATAAATTCGTTGGTTTTATCAGGTTGTAGCTGTTAAAAAACTTGATGAGACAGGTCGGCAAGGGGACAGAGAGTTTCTGGTGGAGGTTCTCATGCTCTCTCTTCTCCGTCACCCCAACCTTGTCAATTTAATTGGATACTGTGCTGAAGGAGACCAACGTCTTCTTGTGTATGAATATATGTCCTTGGGGTCCTTGGAATCTCTTCTTCACGGTAATGCATATAAATCCCAGGGTCAAAATAGCTAGATAATCCCATACTTATGTATGTTATACTTATGCTTTCATAGTGACTTATATGTTTGTTATACGAGCGACATGCCGGCGCACATGTTATATATTAGCTTTATCTTTTTTATATTATTGATGACCTAATTAATGTGTAGATCCTACGCCTGATAAAGAGCCACTTGACTGGAACACGAGGATGGCAATAGCTGTTGGGGCAGCAAAAGGATTGAATTACCTGCACCATGAAGCAGAGCCTCCTGTTATATACAGGGATTTAAAATCTTCCAACATATTACTGGATGACGGTTTTCATCCAAAACTCAGTGATTTTGGGCTTGCAAAATTTGGTCCAAGTGGAGACCAGTCACATGTCTCCACTAGAGTCATGGGAACCCATGGTTACTGTGCACCTGAGTATGCCATTAGTGGTAAATTAACAATGAAGTCTGACATATACAGTTTTGGGGTAGTCTTGTTGGAGCTGATTACTGGACGTAGAGCTATAGAAAATGTTTGTGGGCGTGAAAGACAACTTGTTGAATGGGTAATTACTTGTGTCATTTTTAATAATATCTTTCAACTGCAACTGTTCATGTGCTTAGGTTCTCAATGGAAATGCAGCATGCACTTGTTCGTTTTTTCATTAGCAGTGCATACATCATAGAAATAATTAGAATTTTGTTTGGTTTTCTAATGTTAATTTCAGGTACGCCCGATGTTAGACCGACAGAGTTCATCACAATTAGCAGATCCAAGGTTACGGGGACGATACTCGAAATCTGTCGTAAAGAAGGCCCTAGAAGTGGCATCCATGTGTCTAAGAGAAAATCCTAATGCCCGGCCTTCCATTGGTGATGTAGTTCCAGCACTAGATTACTTATTATCCAAGCAGTGTACCGCTGATTCGTACTCCAACAAGATAGACACAGGAGAAGTAACAATGTTGGATAAAGATGTACTGCGACAGAGAGCTGTTGCAGAAGCCAGGATGTGGGCAGAATCTTCGAAAGATAAACGTTGCCAAAGTGAGCAAAGCAGTTCTGTTGGCTTCAAAAGGTAATCTTCCTGGCTTGCTTAGGATTCTTTTGTAAAGTAGTAGGCCATTCAACATATGGTTTGTCTTGAATTGGAGAAAGGCTTTGGAAAAACTAGAGGTGGTTTCTATTGGAGGGTTACATGGCAGAGAAACATCAAGCTGTTCTTTCTTGAAAGATAGACTTCGTAGCAAAATCAAATTGATTGTCAAGCAATTTATATGAAGTGTTTCTTGGGCAGTAATAAAAGCCGAGGTTCAGTCTTGATAGTAATACTTGTGTTAATTGTTCTATCGTAGCATGGCTGATTGTGGAAAACAAATTCCAAATTTTGATGTTTCTGCTAGATCAGGTCAACAGCTATCAGTCACAATCACCCAACAAGCTCCTTTTACTAAACCTAGATAAAACGTATCCCACATGATGAACATACTTCTCTAAGCTACTTGAACAGTTAAAGAGGGACCGTGTATAAGCCTCAGGTGTCTCTTTGAATCTCAGGCACATCACTCTGAAGCAAGCTTACATAGATAATTCATACTACTATTCTTCGATCAGCAACTAGTCTTACCATTCAGTACTCAGACAACGTGCCTAAATACTTTCTGAGACCTGTGTACATAAAGTCGTCTTTTTCCAGCTTACAAAACCACATACTCATATATAATAGTAAAACTCTCCAGAGCAAAAATGTTCATCTCTTGGAGTTTATGCAACAGGCACTTGTTTTTTCTTTGGGAGATCCTAAATTTAAATTGACTGAGTTATCAATAATTGTTTAACGGATATAGTTGGTTTAGCCAGGTTACGTCCTTTGTAAGTCATGTTGGTGGCAAGCGGAAACAGGGTGGAATAGGTACAGAATTGAGACAAACATAACATAACTTTTGCAAAAAAATTTGATTGAAAATGGGGGCTGATTACAATAATTTGATAAAGATAAGGTTTTGCAGAACTGTTGATCGTGCAGAACAAATTGTTTTTTTGATTTGTTAGACCTACATCAAAGTCTGTCAACACACGATATTTATAGCTAGCAATAGATAACTCTAGAGAATGTACTTAAATTCTCGAGTCTAGAAAATGTAAAGACACATTCCACCCAATTAATTTGTAATTTTTAGCTGCTCCTTCAACATTGCTAACTGCTTTTCTTTTGTCACCGCGCTACAAGAAAAGTCGTTTCAACGACATTCTATCAACGTCTGCAAAACAAGCATCAAGGATTCAACCTCAGTGAAACTCGGAACCCAGTTCCAGGCTTCAATTTTAATTGAATAAATAATAATAAAATGAATATTAATAATAGAGTGAGACAATTGCAATATTTATCTCGCTAATAGTTGCTATTATTGAAAACACACAAAAAGCCCAGACATGCTAATTATCTGCTGTCCGCGTTCTTACTTTCTGCGTTGCATTCCCTATCGCAAATAGTATATAAAATTTTAATTTTTTTTATTTAGTATCAGCATTCGCATTCCCTGTCCCAGTTTGAAGCCCTAATCCCTTTTTCCTTGTGCTAGTATGAAAACTTAGGCATTCCCTCCAACTCTCTATCTCTCTGACTCTCACCATGAACCTCGAAAAAATATGGTTTCCCCACCGGTCTGAAGATTCTCCGCACTACAAGAAAAGACGCTACCAACGATAGCAAAATGTTATCTCTGATACATTGTCACTGAAAAAGACTACCAGAGACAAGGTTTTAAGAATTAACGACAGAACATGTGATGTCTTTGTGGTAGCCTTTCAAGAATTCCCTAATTTTTTGTAGTTAGGTGCGTGTGTATGTGCTTTATTTGTTGTGTATTAAATTGATCACTTACCTAGTTAAACAATACATGAGAAGCATAAGCGAACACAGTTAGGTAATAGTAACCAGATAGGTAAATCACTCATTAGAAAGAAAAAGTTTAATAGACATAGTCTAGAGGAGCAAAATTGGTAATATGCTTGATTAATTGTTAGTAAGTTACATCATACCTTAATTAATCACACTGCATTACACATGATATCTTAAATAATCTCATAATATATCAAGGTTACTATGCGATACATATATGTAAGAATTTGACTTAATGTATTAGTATGTATATATATATATATATATATATATAGTTGTATGCTTACATCTATTAGTCAAGGTCTTAGCATACAATTGGTCCTTGTAATTGGCAATATGAGGTGTCTGCATTCAGGATTCGAAGAGGCATGAAATAGGAATTCATTAGGAGACAATGTCTCTCATTCCATCATTTTATCCTCTTACACTAGACTTATGCATCCGACTGCTTAGGGAATTGCAAAGCAAGTTTGGATGTAAGCAAAAAAGTGAGAATTTTGTTGGCCAAGTAAGCAAATTATAGGGGGATGAATAGTCAAACTTTAAAAATTTTGTATAAAAACCTTTTTTCTTTGTTGAGAAATTACTTCAAAATGAGTGCAGCGAAAAGCAAGAACCAGAAAATAAAGTAAAACAGAGATACAAGATTTTTATAATGGTTCACGAGAAACCGCTAACCAGCCCACTCATCAAGATGATGCTTGAGTGTTTTATTACCACTGATCAACTTAGGAAATCATCTACCATTTACAAACCATTGAACTTTTAGATATCAACCATTATCATCTGTTTCGTAGAACACACAAATTATTCAACTTGCCTTTTCCTCCTCGCAAGGAAGAAGAGAAAACACAGTATAAAAAGATACTCAATTACAAAGTCAGATGATTTTGGATGAGTTTACAAAAGAGCATAATGATGTGAAAGTTTAAGTTCTTTTCTAGCAGTGTTTTTGGCCGAGACTGATGAATTATGAAAGTTTAACCTATTTGGATTTCAAATCAAGGCAGTGTAAGCTGTTTGGATTTCAAATCAAGGCAGTGTGAGTTTTGTAGCTTGTGTTTATCTTTCTTCTCTTGAGATCTTCAAGCTTTATAGACTATACAACCCTAGTAGTCGTTTCTCAGAAGAAATGACTTGTTAGAAAGCTTTGCAGAAAGTACACTTCTCAAGTTTTGTTCATTTAATGGCTACAGACGGATATCCAGTTTGGTATTAGCATGGATTGTTGTGCACTCTTTGAATGCTTGATTTTACTTAGAATTTTTATGATGTAGACTTTTGTGTCAGATGAATTTTATTCAAACAGTAGAGTTGACATAGATATGATATTAAGTAGGTACAAACTTTGAGTTTTGATGGAGTCTATTTATGCTTTTGTACTATTTTTTGACCTTGAATAACACTACACTAGTTTGAAAGAGATGATTAGTTATTTCACTTAAGAGATACAGAGAACTTCAATGTGCAAAGCTTCAACTGCTATCATTTTTCCTTCTGTAATTGTCTATTTTAATGAAATGGTGCACATCACTTCTGTAGTAAGTCATGAATTATATACTTTAGTACTTAATCATTTTAGTTCCTTTAGCTGTCAGCTATTCGTCAACACATGTGGATTAGCAGATTTTCTTTTCAGCACCTAGATAACCATCATTTGCAGCAAATATTAATTCAGCTAATCATCCGTTTTTAGTATTTAGATGAAGTCCATTAAATTTTGTTGAGATTCAGCTGAACTAGAGTTCTTTGCTTTCATCTAGTTAGTTTAGCACATGTAAAATAAAAAAGTTGATGGAATTAAGATTCAACAATTATTTTCTCGTATTGAAATTCAACTATTATTTTGAATTGGTCAAAATCTATATATGAGATAAAGTCATATTAGCATTTGACTCAACAAATTCAACTAAGACTTAAAAGAAAAAACATGAATAGGAGGTAGAGTTGAACACTTTGAGTGTTATGGCATTCTATTTTAGACTAGTTGAAGCTCTTTGGAATAAGATGGCTTGAATCTAAGGCTTACATGCTTAGCTAAGGGAATTGGAAGAGGACACTACAAGAAATTATAGTATTTATGTTTGCCTCTCAGATTTGCAGACGCGGATGACTACTATTTGTGTTTGCCATTTCTCTATCTGCTGCATAACTGCAAACACAAATAAACCTTTAAAAAAAATTTGAACTGACCTTGATACTTTTTTGCAGACGCATATACTGGTTTAATTTTAGCTCCATTTTTTAAAGCTTATTTGCGTATGCTGATTTGATATCTGTGTCTATTTTGTAGTCACATATAATATATACATATATATATATATATATATATATATATATATATATATATTTAAATAATTAGGCATCTGCGTCTGCCACTTAATATATTTACCTCTATAGTGGTAGACGTAAATACTTTGAAATAATATTAGATAGAGGCACACAATTTTCTTCTTCTTCGCTCCTCTTGTATGATCTTTCTACTTTCTCTTTAACCCAAACTAGAAAACTCTCTAGCCATGCTGCCATTGTGAAGGCATCCATCCGATCAAGCCGCCGACGTAAAGAATACTTCCAGCCGTGCTTATTAGTCATAACCAGTAGCAAAGTGACAATTCATGTCTTTTCCTCTTTTATTTTTGGTTTTCTTGCCTCTTTAAAATTGTTTTGTGTTGATTTTGAGTATGCTTTTTAAGTGGTGTTGTATTAATTTGTGTTTTAGGATGTTTATTAGTCATTTGATATATATCTATGGATTTGTAGGGTTATGAAATTTTAAATTTGTTGGGTTAGTGATTTGGGAATTATTGGGGGATTTAAGAATTTGAACTTTATTGATTTGGTAATTTGTGGGGTTAAGGATTTGAAAATTTAATGATAATGATATGGGGTAAGAATTAGTTGGTTTCAAGTTGTGAGTTGGTTTCTATGAGTTATGGAGCTTTTGTGGTTTTTCTTATTATTTTATTTTTCCTTAAATTTTTATTAAATTATTATATGATTATTGGTTTAATTTATGACTATTTTTGCTAAATTTATTGAGATTAGTTTATATGTGAAAGTTATAGTTGTCTGGTCTATTCTTGAGAGGTCTTGACGATAACCTTCTTCCAAACTGCCTAAGCCTAGTTGTGAATGTTGAATTGAAATGCATGTGATTTTTGAACTAACTAGCTTTGTTTGATTATTATATTGTCATTCAAATATGAGTACTACTATTTTGTGGGGTTTTTTTTAGTGAAATATGGTTTCTGATTTGTAATATTTGATTTTATGTTGGTCAATGCATACATGTTGCAATGGAGCCTTTTCATTTTTTTGGTTATTTGCACTTCTCACCTACACGTTAGTAGTGTTTCTATTTTCAATTGAAATGTGATTAGTAATTAGCTTTTGTTATGTGTATAATTGATGGTTGGTTGGAAATAACTTTTTATTGCACATCATATTATCTTAAAAAATTATTTGAGAATTGTTTTAAATGAACTAATATATGTTCGTAGAGCGTATACTGTTTTCATTTTAAAATGATTCTTAAATTGTCCAAATTTATTTGATAGTTTAGAAAGCTAACACCCTATTTGTTGTAGTGATATGCTTAGTTTTTTGTTTATTTGTTGTGAATTTCAAATAAGTTTCTCTGTATTCTTCGGCTACATAATTTGATGGAATGGTAGCTGGTCTTATATTGTATACTTAAAGACCATAGTGAACTGCTTCTAGAATTTTACCAAGGTGAGATGAAAAATTAAGCATACCACTAGAATAAGTGTGCTATTTTTCTTAGGGCAGAGAAGTTGGTTGGTTCTGGTAGGTTGTAGGCTTAAGCCCAACTGAATTAACCTAGTCGGTATCTCACCACCTATTCAACCGGCTCATTTCGGTTGACAGAGTAATTAGGCCAAGGGTATTCGGTTTTTATGGGGTGGGTTTGTTGGTTTGGGCCGTTATTGGGCTTCTAGCCCATATTAATTTTTTAATGTTAAAAGTCTAATTTAAAGCTCAATTAAAGCCCAACTCAAGCCCAATTTCACCCAACAAATGAAAACAACCAAAATGAATCATGTAACATATAAAACGAAATTAACTTAAGTATCCTCAATATATAAACCTACTAAATACAGACTTAATCCTACTAAAAACAACTAAACTAAAACCTTTAATATTTAAAACAAAATTAAACCAACTAAATAGTAAATACAAAATTAAACCTAAAAAAAAGACAACTAAAACCTGTAACAAACTGAAACTGCAACCTTAAAGATCCAGTATTCCAAGCATACTAAACCAAGTATACTAAGACAACCTGCTTCAAGTATACTAATTACTAACTACATAAATCTACTAAATAGTAAACACAATTATACAAACTTAAACCTACTAAAAACAACTAAAACCTGTAACAAGTAGAAATTGTAACCAACCATGTGTACTAAAATAACCTGCTTGCATACAAACTTAAAATAACCTGCTTGATTAAACAACATGTCAACATCTAATATTCTAAAACAAAAATAGCTTGCTTGCATACAAACTTAAAACAACCTACTTACATAAACAACATGTAAACATCCAGTATTCTAAAACTAAACAACCTGCTGCCTGCTTGCATAAACAACATCTAGTATTCTAATAACATTAAAACAACTTGTACCTGTCAACTTGTCAAGAAAGCAATTCAAAATAATATCCATATTTCAAAGAGTATCATAAACATTTTACCAACTACCAAGTATATTAAATACATAAACCTACTAATGATTCATAAACAAAAACACAAATACATAAAAACAAGCCAAACTATATATATGAAGTAATTCAGAATAGCAACACTACAACCTGCCAACCTCCACAAACAACAACACTGCAACCTGCCAAACTCCACGAATAGCCAAATAGAAACAGCAATTGACAACCTATATAAATTCACTAATTCAGAACTTAGTTAATGGCAATTACATATGACGTAATGCAGAAAAGACATCAGTAATCTACATACTCAAGCAAAGAATTGAAGGCAATTACAGACATAAAAAACAATAGCAAGTAACAAACTACTTAAATTCAGAACTTAGTTAAAGGAAAACCTAAGATTCATGCCTACCTAGAAATCATATCCCTCATCATTAGTCAAAAGAA
The DNA here is from genome assembly GCA_029379385.1 of Quillaja saponaria. Taxonomy (NCBI): domain Eukaryota; kingdom Viridiplantae; phylum Streptophyta; class Magnoliopsida; order Fabales; family Quillajaceae; genus Quillaja; species Quillaja saponaria. The sequence goes on from CM055607.1 coordinate 21,073,581, forward strand.
AACCTGAGATTTAAAAAATAACACTTAAACTTAGTTAACAGTACAAAACTTGATATTAAACTCAATTAAATGACATATAAGGTAATGCATAATACCTAACTTTATTTTTTCAAGGTCTTCAGTTGCCTCTTCCATTTCTACTAGTATGATGGTGCAATGAAATCAATTTTATAAACACAAAAGTGCTTCAACAGTGTTTGGAGACAATGAGCTTCTATAAGGATCAAGAACTTGATCTCCAGTCAAGACACATTCTGAAGGGACAATAGTAATTGGAACACCAAAAACATCATTTGCTAACTTTGTCAAGACTCTATACTTAGTGGAATTCACCTTCCACCAATCCAAGATCTAAAATTTATTAGACATAGCCTCATGTGACTCTAGCAAGTAGCAATCAACTTTAGATTTACCTTCCATTGACTCCTCTTTATTAAATTCTCTTATACATTCCATAGTAAAATTACAGATTCATCATCTACATGATGAGTAGATACTGCATTAATAGTTTTTGAAGTTTCCTTACCTCAAAGACAACTTCATTGACATTAGGCTCCAAAATATGATAGTGATTGTATAACCTAACAAATGTTGCCTTGACTCTCCCTGTCATTTTTGTAGCCTTCACAAGTCCAAACAAGTTTTCAAAACTCCTCCTTACAAACTTTGACTTGTACCTAGGATCTAGCATCACCCCTATCAAGTGTATATGGTTTATACAATCATGACCCTAGTAGATTTTTATGAATGTAGAGAACCAGAAACAACAAAGCTAGAATTTGCATAATAGATTTTGTATTAATTAGAGATTTAATTATTTGTGATTCATAATAAGAACGTGACAATTTGTAAAAACTTTTCTACAAATTCGTATGAGTAGACATTTCACTATAGATTAATAGTATATATCTCTACCGAGTTGTGTGGAAGTTTACATTAATTTTATTTTAAATTGTCAAAACTTTTAACAACTTATGTGTTATTATATATAGATTTCAAGATAAAGCAATAGTTAATTAGATACCTTTATATTTGTTTGTTAGTCCGTTTTTAAAGTAAAGCAAACAAATCAGATTGATGAGTGACTTAGGTTAAGGATATAGATATGTAGCAAACTCCATCAGTCAAAACTATATGAACAGGACAGTGGCAGAGGTTAGATTATCATTTAGAAAGTTTCCAAAATATAATAGGTCCACCACAAGCATAAAAAGAGAATAGAAATTACATACTTGGAACAAGCTTTGACATTGACAAAGGTTAAATACAAATGAAACTCTCGGTCTTTAGTCTTTAGTTCTTCACGAACTCTCGAGTCTCGGTAAAGAACTCTTGGCCTGAATGGTTACAGGCTGACAGCTTCTACCCTCTGGAATCATGCGCAGTAGATGGGAAGAGGACTTACGCTTATGATCTCCTTCAGTCATTCTTTGCAATTGCCATTCGCCAGAAAGAAACAAGTAAGGAGGTTGGAGCTGAAGGCAGAAGAAATGAAATGGAAATGAATTAGGGTAGGGTTACATTAAAGAAAAGAATCCATTGTGGTGGTTTAGATTTAGGCTTCCATACTCTCCCCCCACAACTAATAAATAGACGACACCTGTAAAAAACATATTAAAACAATATATAATATAATTATTTCGATCCAGTTAACTAGCCCCTAAAAAATTAAAGGTCCAATTAACTGAAACGACCCACCTTATAGCCCAAAATCTAAACGTCTCCTGCATTCCTGATATCAGGCTGGGTCGGTTATCGACCCATTTTGGTCGGTGTGGGCTGGTTTTGCGGTTCTTCTATCCAATTGCTCAGCCATAGTTTTTCTTAATGGGATATCACCAAATTGTACCTTTAGGATAGTGTTGAAGGTGGTAGAGAGTATATACTAATTGGTTAATTCATTTGAGTATAATCCAATTGTTGTTATAGTTCGTGTACTAAAATAATATAGTTAGAGTGTTATATGATCAACACAGATACAATGTTAGTTAATTGAAGTTAGATGTACCATCAAGTGGTGAATAATGTCGTGTTAAATGAATTTATGGAATGGATTAATGGATTTCTCGATTGTTATTTTGCTAGTACGGGCTCTATATTTGTTAAAAGAATTTGATGTCCCTGTAAAGGTTGTTACAATCTTTGACAATAGTAAATCTTTTACTAGAGAACAAGTTATCATTCACCATTATATGAATGGTTTTTTCGCATCCTATAAAAAAGGGACTCTACATGATAAATGAAGACTTAATAATACTCGGCCCCAGAGTTTACGAATGTAGACCATCAAATGTTGTTGAAGGTAGAAATGATATTGGACTCAGTAAAAAAAAATTTCAATTAGGACTCGGATGATCCAAATCCTGAAGTTGCAAAGGTCTATATGATGCTGGCAATTGTTGATGATCTAGTATAGGGAGGGTGTAATAAACCATTCTGCCAGTCGTGATTCAACTGTTTAATTGCAACTTAGAATTCAATATGCCCGAGAAATGTTACAATTGGTTTGTCCACATCATGAAGGATCTCCTCCCTAAGAATGAGAAGTTACTTGGAACTTTTTATAAGTTTAAAAAGTTAATGAAGAAGTTAAGACTTAGATACGACGAAATTGATGTTTGCGAGAATCATTCTCAGTAGTATTACAACAATAACGAGAATAAAACTGCTTGTGATGTTTGTAAAGAGTCCCGATTTAAGCAACAGGGGAAAAAGATCATACCTTATAATATTGTAACACTTTCCTATCAAGAATAGGTTATAGAGGTTTTGTATGTCTAAGGTCACTACAATTATGAGATGCACAACAAGAAACGATCTTATCTATGTTTGCCAATAACAGATACATAAAGTTACATTGAAGACGCTGATAAACAGATGCAGTAACCCTAAACTCATATACAATTATCTACATCTTAGTAGATGCGTAAGTTATTTATGTTTGTCTTTCAGCGTCAACAATGTAGACATAACATGCAGTCACTAATAATATTTTGCCACGTATCAAAGTCTATGAGCCATACACTGAAAAGCAGACATAGATACCACTACGTCTGCAATGTAGACACATAAAAGCCAGACTCCAAATATTGTGATCTTCTACATCTGTATTTGGCAAAAGCATATATTTAAAGAGCAGTGACACAGATTTTACAAAGGCAAGCACACATATAGTCATCAAGCTATACAGTAATGAGTAGAGCTCGTTTCCATGAAGAGTTTTTAAAATATTTGGTTAAGTAGTAAAATTAGTAATTCTAATTTTATTCAAACAATTTAGTTTTGGTTTGATTATGAACTAAAAGCAAATTAACAAAAGAAAATACTAAAGATAAGCCTAGAATTACAACTTCCCTCAATACTTTACTTGAATTATTATTATCTTGTCTTGCTTAGTTATGATGAAGAATTATTAACCAAGGGTTCTTAATCAATTATAAGTATATTCTGATGTCTTATAAATATATCTCTATTAATCAATTCAGTACAATCCTATTTGAATTACATTAAACAAGACTCATAAAGTTTGGACCTAAATTAGCTACACAAGGCATATAATTAAATTCTTATTCTATACACAATAGATTATGACTATTTTTTGGGAAATTTATTAAGATTAGTTTATATGTGAAAGGTATGGTCGTGTTGTGATTTTTGGTTTTTGAACTGACTAGCTTTGTTTGATTATTATATTGTCATTCAATTATGTGTATTGCTATTTTTTGGGTTTTTTTTTTTTAGTGAAATATGGTTTTTGATTTGTAATTTTCGATTTTATTTTGGTCAATGCATACATGTTGCTGTTGAGCCTTTTCTATTTTTTCCGTTGTTTGTACTTCTCACCTCATGTTAGTAGTTTTTCTATTTTCAATTAAAATATGGTTCCCAATTAGCTTTTCTTATGTGTGTCATTGATGGTTGGCTAGAAATAACTTTTTATTGCACATCATATTCTCTTAAAAACTTGGTTGAGAATTGTTTTAAATGAACTAATATATATTCGTAAAGATTATATTGTTTTCATTTCAAAATGATTCTTGAATTGTCTAAATTTAGTGGACAGTATAGAAAAGCAAACATTTTACCAATGTGAGACAAAAGATTAAGCATACTACTACAATGAGTGTGTTGTTTCTCTAAATGGGATATGACTAAATTTTACTCTTAGGATTGTGTTGAAGGTGATAGAGAGCATATACTAATTGGTTAATTCATTTGAGTATAATCCAATTGTTGTTATAGTTATTGTACTAAAATAATATAATTAGAGTGCTATATGATCAACGTAGAGACAATATCAGTTAACGGAAATTGGATGTACCATAAGGTGGTGAATAATGTCATGTCAAATAAATTTATGGAATGGGTTAATTGATTTCTCAGCAGTTCTTTTGCTAGTACGAATTATGCACTTGATAGAAAAATTTGATGTCCCTATAAAGGTTGTGGCAATCTGTAACAACAATAAATTTTTCATTGGAGAACAAGTTATAATTCACCTCTATATGAACAGTTTTGTTGTATCTTATAGAAAGTGAACTTTACATGGAGAGGGAAGAAGTGATAATACTCGACTCTAAAGTTTTCGAATATAGACCATCAAATGTTGTTGAAGATAAAAATGATATTGGACTCAGTAGGAACAAATTACAATTGGGACCAGGATGATCTAAATCTCGAAACTGCAAAGGTCTATAAGATGTTGGCAATTGTTGATGATTTAGGATAAGGAAGGTGCAATAAACCATTATGTCAATTGTGATTCAACTGTTGAATTACAACTTGAAAATCAATGTGTCAGAGAATTGTTACAATTGGTTTGTCCAAACCATGAAGGATCTCCTTCTTAAGGATGAGAAATTACTTGGAACATTTTACAAGTTTAGAAAATTGGTAAAGGAATTAGGACTTAGATACTACAAGATTAATGTTTACCTAAATCATTCTTAGTCGTATTACAACAATAATGAGAATAAAACTACTTGTGATGTTTGTAAAGAGTCCCAATTTAAGCAACGAGGTAAAAAGATTATACCTTGTAAGATTTTACAACACTTTCTGATCATGAAGAGGTTGTAGACTTTTTGTATATCTGAGGTCACTGCAAAAATAAAATGCACTACAAGAAATGGTCTTATCTGCGTCTGCTAATGACAAATACATAAAGTTAAATTGTAAACCCAGATAAAAAGACGCAATAACCCTAAACTCATATATCATTATCTGCGTCTTAGCAGATGCATAAGTTATATATGTCTGTCTTTCTGCATTAGCAATGTAAACGTAACATGCAATCACAAATAATATGTTTTCATATATTATAGTATAAGATCTAGACTTTGAAAAGTAGACATAGATACCACTACGTCTGCAATGTAGACATAGAAAAGCCAGACGCCAATGCCTGTGGTCTTTTGCATCTGTATTCGACACACACATATAATTAAAAAGCACTTACACAAATTTTACAAATTCAAGCACACATATTATTCTCAAGTTATACAGTAATAAAAAGATTTTGTTCCCGCGAGGAGTTTTTCAAATATTTTGCTAACTAATCAAATTAACAATTCTAATTTTATTCAAACAATTGAGTTTTGCTTTGATTATGAACTAAAAGTAAATTAACATAAGAAAATACTAGAGATAAGCCTAGAATTATAACTTACCTTAATATTTCACTTGAATTATTATTATCTTGTCTTACTTAGTTATGACAAAGAATTATTAACTAATGATTCTTAATCAATTATAAGCATATTCCGATGTCTTATAAATATATCTCAATTAATCAATTCAGTACATTCCTATGTGAATTACATTACACAAGACTAATTAAGTTTTGACCTAAATTGGTTACAGAAGACATATAGGTATATCCTTATCCTATACACAATCAAACTCAATAACATGTGTATGAAATCAATCAAGTGTTAATTCATTCAATGCTAACCGAACTTACTTTTCCAAGTAAGTTCCCTAATTCAATCTAAACGATGTCCAATCAATTAAAAACATTAAGCATAGAATGAACTAAATAAATCATATGTCAAAATCTAAGCAATCTATAAACAATATAATATCAAGCTAAATGTTGAGTTCTAGTTGTAATTCTAATTCTAGAAAGGAAACTACTCCATGTTACTTAGTGTAAATATGATTTCAACAATAATAAATATCAAAAGAATACAATGAATGTAAAGATTGTGTAGAAATATTGAAAGCTATAAAGGTTGTCGGTCTTCAAGCTTCAACAATCCTTGCTTCCTTACACCCTTGACAAGCTCCAAAACTCTAGAAAATCTTAACTAACTTATGTTTTTAGTCCTCAAGGTACTCCCCTTTTTATAAGCTTAGAAACTCTTAATTTCACTTCAATTCAGACTAGGAATCGAGCTAGCATAACGATTTTGAAAATCGACAAAATTGAGCTGTCAAGCAATGGGATTAGCGCCGCTACAGCTACCTGAGTTGACTCTAGCGCCATGGCGCCAACCTCCTAAGCAACACTTCAACCTTCAATTTGACCTCCAATGAGACTCCTTCTTGTATTTGACATTCAAAATAAAAAGATTAAATAAATACAACTTAGAACTCCTATAAAATACCTAATCTTAATTCTAAAATAATTAGGAATCAACATCCTAATATAATATGGACTTAACTAGGAATTCAATTAAAACTAAGCAAAAATCAACTAAAACTCGAGAACATTGCTAAAATCATATGAGCAAAAGGACGTAAAATAACTCTATTTCCAAGAGTTGTCACACCCCCAAACTTTAGGTGTTGCTAATTCTGGAGCAAAAGAAAACTAAAAGAACAAATAAAACTAATAGCTAAAGATGTATCATACTAACATAATGAAATCCCCACATGCTCTCAAAAGCTTCACATGAACTTAACTAAATGTCAACCATAAGTATTACTTAAATTCATGATTCAATTTGAAAACAAGTATCAAATTCAAATGGATTTTCACTGTGTGTGAGTAATGATCTTTTAACAAATGAATGCAAGCAATTCGGATAAGTTTATATCTAAGTAAAATTACATTTAGCATTCAAACCTATAAGTATGTTTTTCAACTCTCTCTCCACTAATGTAGACGCCACTAAGTAAAGGATTTATAGGTCTTTATTAAGCATGTAATGTAGGCTATGATAACTATATGATAAAAGAAATTTACTTTTTTTTTACAACCCAAGTAATACCCACTTGGCAATCTCTTTTCTTTTCACCACTTCATATATATTTTTCTATTTTTCTCTTTTCTTGTTGTTTTGCCTAACTTTTGTCACACCCCCAAACTTACTTCTTTTCATTATGAATATGTAACTCCAACCTTTCCTCTTTTGTCTCAGCATAGCTCAATATATTTCTTGAATAATCAACATACCTAAGAGTAAGGGTTCAAAAATAGAATTTTAAAAATGGTTATGACAAAATTTTGTGTTGTGGGTGTCAAAGAAAAGGCTATATAGGCTCAAAGGGGTAACTAAGGATATACAATAAAACAAGGTAAGCTTAAAAAGGCTCAAATGGTCTAAAGATAACCTAAATCATATCCCTAACTTAGTTTTGCCTAGGATTTCACCTCAAGGGATAATCAAACACAAATATAGGGTTCTTAACTAAATATGAACTTACTACACAAAAATTGTCTTTAAAAAAGCAACACAATCGCAAGAAAAAGATCAAATTATATAAAAATGTTGTAAGTCACATCCTACAGTGCTATTAACTCAAAAATTTAAAATGAATGTCAAGAGCATGTGAAAACTAACATATTATCATAGAATGAGGGATTTCATGATAAGAGTATAGTAACATCTTGGCTACCTAAACAATCTAAGAAAAACTAAAAGTATCAAACATCAAGATAAATAAAACAACTAAAAACCAAACATTGGGGTTGCCATGGCGCCAACTTTTGGACGTAGGTGCTTTATCTGCTGATTTGGGTAATTGGATGGCATCGTGGCACAAGCTTTCTGACACCTAGGAGCCAACCTCTCTGCGTAGTTGCGAATTCTAGCACTATAACACTGTTTTCTTAGTGCTAGGGCGCCTAACGTATTGTTTTTTGACCTTCTTTAGCCATGCTGATTGTACTTTGATGCTTGACTATTGTATCTACAACAAAAACAAGAAAACATAATTAAAAATACTTAAAAAAAATTAAAAACAAATGTGCAAAATTAAATAGCTTGGGTTACCTCCCAAGTAGCACTTGATTTATAGTTATTGGCTTGACTTTTACATACTTATCCCTTTTCAGTCTTAGCAATGGAGGCTTTAGGAAGATGACTTTTCTTAAGTTCATAAACATATTCCTATTCCCTTTGTACTTTTGCCTTAATCTTGCATTGGCCATGACGTGATCTCCATTAGGAATTTCCTTCAACAGCATTGGCCACCCCAATATTCTATCCCACCACTTGACAACTTTCTTCTTGATTTAGCTTTCAGTCTTCAAAGGTGGTGGCTTGGCAATTGAATGGTGCTTTAATGGTAAGGATGTGTCAAGAGGAATAATCAACTCTTGAACTCCTTCATTTGTTGCTTCATGCACAACTTCAATTGCATAGCACTCATTGGCTTCAGAAGGAAACGTCATAGCCTTGAAGACGTTAAACTTCACTTCTCAGTCTTAAACTCTCATAGTAAGTTCTCCTTTTTGCACATCTAAGAGAGTTCGACCGGTGGCTAAAAATTATCTTCCTAAAATAATGTGAATTTTCTTGTCTTCCATGTCAAGAATGAGAAAGTCAGTCAGGAATATTAACTTATCCACTTTGACTAAGCTCTTGGATAAGTTTAAGTCCAAGCTTTTGAAATGTTGTAAACGGCAACAAGGTGATGCTTGCTCCCAAATCACATAAAGCTTTACCACTAAAGGACTTGCCAATGGAAATTTATATATTACAACTACTGGGATTTTTGAGCTTTGGTGGAAGTTTCTTTTGGAGGATGGCACCACTCTTTTTAGTCAAGGCAACCGTTTCATGGTCTTCTATTTTGCGCTTCTTGGACAAAATGTCATTCATAAATTTGACATATGTAGGCATTTATTCAAGAGCTTCAGTAAAAGAAATGTATAAGTGAAGCTTCTTAAATACCTCCAGAAATTTCTTAAATTTTTCATCAAGTTTCACATTTTGAAAGTGTTGAGGGAAAGGTAAAGGTTGGTATGTAAAAGTGTTTTCTTTGAGAGCTTGAGCCTCCTTTTTACTACTCAAAATTACCTTAACAATCTTACTTATGTGGAATTTCAGCTAGCTTAGGAGGTTCTTCTATCTTTTTACCACTATTTAGGGTGATGGTTTTGCAATGCTCCATGTTAAGATTCCCCCTCTTGGATTTGGTTCGGTATCACTAGGACCTTGAAGACGGCTTGTAATGGCATTGACTATCTGGCTTACTTAAGATTGAAGGTTCCTAAGTGACGCTGTTTAGCTTTGGATTATGGAATTCATCTTGGAAATGTATTGCACAAATAAATCTTCAGCAGACAGCTTCTTTAGATGAGTTTTAATTTTATTTTTTTTCTCTTTTTAGGATGAAAAGCCTTAGATTTTACCCGAGCATACCCTACTTGCTCACAGAAATCTCCTAAGGCCCTTTTTTCCTGACTTCTTATCTCTAGCTATATACATTGTAAGTTTGATGTCATTATAGAGAGTAATTCCTTCAATAGCCACTTTTGTTGCCAATTCTCCATATGGGTGTTGGATATACTGGATTTTCCCCTCCTCCCATGTTTTGTTTTCAATTCATTGTGAATTTTATCTACAAACAAGAAAGGTAACCCATATAGAAAGTTTTCTTTCCAAAAGTTAACATTTCAATCTTCACAAATGAAGATTTTTGAAAAGAAAACATCTTTATACCACTCAAAATGGAACATATCAGGACATCTTAAATTCATGAGTTGTTCGCGTGTTTTGTTCAGTTAGAGCATATTAGTCACCATAGAATGATGGGTAATGGTGAAGACTAAAGTGTTAACAGCATCTGGTTGGACTTGATCATTTTCATATTTAATGGCACTGAAAATTTCTATTTTAGCCTCATCTGATAACCAGTAGTCCCATCATCTTTAGGTTGTCCTACAAACCTAGGGACAATAGCCTTAGCTATATTATCATTTGTTGTTCCTTTTAATCTAGCAGCAGTAGTAAACATCATCATATAATTCATAATGTTCAATATTTGATATTAAGCTAATTCATTAATGTTCCATTCTACAATGGAAGAGCCATCAAATTGAACATAATCATGATGATAGTTTTGTTCAAACTACAAATCCATGGGAGTAGGTCATAGGATAATAATTTTTGGTGGAGCAGTTTGAGTCATTTTCTTAAATTAAATTTTATTTATTTGAGGAACAGTAGTTTGAGAACTAACCAACATCTTATGAAGATTATCATAATAATCTTCTTTCGTTTCTTTGGACTTTTCTAGGAGATTAACATTCTTTTCATTTAATCCTAGATTTTTCAGTCTTTTAACAATTTCATCAACAAAGTCTCCTGAAGACTTACTAGACTTTCCTACATGTAGCTTCATGTTAGGTTGAGGATATGGTTTTGCCATTATTGAGCCTAGGGTAAATTTTTCAAAAGTTATATTCCTTTTAGGAATTACTTCTTGTTTTTTTCTCTTGATTCAACACATTCTCTATTCTACTCATTTGTTTTCCATGTGATTGTAAGTACAAATTAGTATAATTATTTTGTTGAATTACTGAAGTATTTTCAGTTGACACTTCATTTTTGAAAGGAGTTGTTGTTATTTTCTCCAATTTTAATTGAAAGCTTAACATTCAGAGGATGTATTGCTCTAATGGTTTTGCCATTAGTAGTCATAAATTTTGATACATAGCCTCAATGGTATCTATAACTAAGCTTCTTCAAACTTAAAGAATTCTAAGTTTCTATATTGAAAAGCTTTTTCTAACCATGCAAAGAAATCAATCTTATGTGGAAAATTTCTTTTCCTAAAATATTAATCAAACACTCTATGTCAATAATATCTCTCATTCTCTGTTACAAATAAGAAAAATCATTTTTTCTTTAACTCATCTTTTATTAAAACAAGTACCTCACAACCCATTTCAGACATTGTTAGAGATTATGCTTGCTAATATAGGGAGGTGTTTCTACTATATGCTGAGGTTTACTAACCTGTTCTTCCGTTTTTCTTATCCCTTCTAATTTTATTTTTTGTTTTTGTTTCGGTTAAAGGGATTGAAGAGGTAGACATTCTACCAGACATGACTCTAGAAGGAGCTTTAGAAACATAACCATCTAGATTTATCTTAATCCTTTTATTAGCCGAGAATTTTATTTCCACATCTGCATATTCTAATATCTATTCTACAGTTTTGTTTTCTATTTTTAGGGGATTTATGGCATATTCCAATTTCCAAGATTCTGGAAAAGTAACTTGATTCCAAAAACTATTTTTGGGACAATTACATTAGGTTTACCTTTGTTGATAAGAAACAAGGTAGTTTCTCATTTTCTTTGAGACAACTGTTTTGGCATGATATTTACATTTGGGGTCAAAGTGTTCATTTCCTTATAACACATTCTATATATTAAGGCAATGTTTTTAGATCCAGACATCATTAAACTCTTGAGTTTTTATATTCAGAATTAAAGCATGCAAAATGTTTGGATCGGAAAAGGAGAGTGAAATTAGGAAAGCACCCAAAATAAATTAATCCATCACATAGTGTAGATTTTACACATCCTATTAATGATCAACAAACTTATTATTTATGCCTTTTATCCCTAACACAAATAACAACATATATGTTTAATCCTAATCTTGTGAGAGACTTTAAAGCAACTTGGATTAAACCTAAATGTAGATACTTATAATTTTTCTCTGTGAGTTTCAATTAGAGATTCAGAAAGAAGCTTGAAATTTCATATCCTTCTTTTAGAAGAATAGTTTCTTCAATTGTTTTTATTATATAATATGATTTAAAGACAAAGGATCCCGAAGATTTATAAATTTCTTTTGCAGGGGTAGGTGGTACGTTCTAGTTTTGCGAATTCTTTTCTATGTTCTCAGAAATTAGGATTTCCTTATTTTATCTGTAGCACCAAAAGTAGTAGAAAGAGATCTAACAAACCTAGCCATTCTAGAGAGTTCTGTCAAAGGTCTTACAACACCCTAAATGCCTTCACTCCATGGCTAAACAGACAAACATTGCCTCGACTTATGTTTCACCACTAAACACTGCCTAAAGCCCAAAACTCATTTAGTAATCAATAATTGTATTAGGATTGCTAGTGGCCCTTTGAGACTCCTTGTGACACAAATCCAATAAGAATTCTTACTAGGCCATTTTCTTGACTTTCAAGAAAACTAGCCTTGTCACATATATGTAACAAATTACCTTTTCATCCTTGTGTACTTGAAACTTAATTCTTAATCCAAATATCCATTAATCCTTATAGGTTCTTAAACTAAGTTAATTAAAGTTTATAATCCATTAGGTTCTCTCGTACGTTGGCAATAAATGTAATTGGATACTTCCTAAGAAGTATGGGTATATCAAAACTCTTTTAATTTAACTTTGGTTTTGTCAAACCAACCAACTTATATTTATAGATCAAGATTGGTATTTAGCAATGTATCATGACCACCCAAGTATAAACAAAGTTAAAATCATTAATCAAACCTTGTAGTGTTTGCTTATTGTGTAATTCAATCATTTTATTAAATTTATTCCGAGTTAGACATAAGGCATGGATTCTAGTGACAATCCTAACTTTGCTTAAATCCATTAGTACTAAAAACCAAGTCTAAGTTTTCTTCTTCCAAGACATTCAAGAAAGCACTATTTTTAATGTCTTTTACTTTGCAAAGATTTTCGGAACAAGACATACTTACCTCTAGTGGCCATGGGATAATCGTCCTCTTTATTGAGGACAATGAATTGTTTATCTATTATTCACTACCTTCATATGCTTCATTCATATCCAAGTATCACCCATGTATTTGATAAGTGGAATGACATCAAAACATGTAGATTCACATACAAGGTAAAACGATAATCTGAAGTCAAAGGATTACTTACACCACCAATACTCCGAGAACTTCCATTGACATGTGAGTAAAGACTCTAAATGGTTTTTCTCATGTTGGGTAATTCAATGTACTTGTTCAACTAACAAGTACCCACATGTTTGTTTCAACATCACCATGCTGGTAGTTATGAGAGCACTACTCATTTTACAAGATAATATATGCTAGTCTTGAAGAATCATCAATATCCTCCTATTCTTGATGATTCATTGACTAGGAATTCTTTAGAATAATACTTTATGTATGTCATGTCCCACAATTATGATCAACATCATAATTATGTATACACAATTATCATTTTAGGGACTTTAAACACGGTCATAATAAATCACATTTAAACTCATAATTAAAAAAATGCCTATTTATTATTATTACATGCATTAAATACAAAATAAACGTGTCATTATAATCAACTATTAATTTACTCTTGGAAACTAATAATGACAGTTTATATTTTGAATTTAACTGTATTACCTTACAATTCTTGAATAATAATTATTTTCATTAATTATTGTGAGTTTTCGTATATAAAAACCCAAAACTTTATTTTGTAGTATTTCTTGAACATGTTTATTGTATAATAACAGGAAATGCCAAAAAAAAAAAAAAAAGCCATTGGATAAATCTAGCCTTAAATTAAAGAAACTTATTGCCAACAGCCTAATGCCAACAGTATGCTCTCGATAGTATTAACTTACTGCCAACAGCGTATTACTAACAATTACGTTGTCACTAGTACTTATTATCGACAGTATCTTTTCGACAATTATCCGAAACTTTCTTAAATGAGACAAATTGTACAGACAACCTGTCAGTAATACTATGCTCCACTGACAAAAGAATCTTTGAGAGCCTTTTGCTATTAGGGTGCTGTCAACAATGATCAAGGCTGATAGCAAACTACTTATTGCTGACAGTAAGCTGCTGTCGGCCATAGTGCACTTTTTTGTAGTGCACCACCTCTCCTATAAAGGCCTCATATTGGCTTAAAGGAAGAGATAGGAAACTCAAGGCGCAAAAGCTCTTGAAACTCTCTTACTTTTCTCTGTCAAGCAACATAAATTTAAGCAAGTCACAAATTCATGCGATCAAAACCAATGCTGTAGAGGCCACAAAATCTTTCTCAACAACCATCCAAAATGTTGATTTGAAAGAATTTTATTACTTCATCTAGAATCAAACTATCAAGCCCTCGGGTTGAATAAGTTTCAATTAGATCGAATGTGGTGAATTGTTCTTTTCATTTTAAAGAACTTTCATATAAAGAATGTACCATCATTTTTTACAAATATAAGATATTGTTATTTTTTTACATACTTTCTTGTCTATTACTTTCAGGTACAAATTTTATATTCATAAGAATATGAAGATTTAATAAAGAAAAAAACAATATTACTTATCAAGAGCTTTTTGAAAGGCTTGCTTCAGATATAAGAGATTATTAATAACATCAAAAAAGTCTGATGTAAGAAAAATATGAAGAAAAAAGAAAAAGAAATAAAAGAAACAAATTAAAATTGTCCAAACTAAATAAGAAGAAAAAAATAAAAGAAAATTCGAAAAAATCAATATAAAAATAGGTGGTAATATGGGTATTTAATTACTTTATTCATGATTTTTTTGAAAACATGATCTTTTAAGTTGAGATTTATTGATCATGTGAAATTATTATAGGTCCTTATAAAGATTCAAGGTTGCTTTTAATCTATTTATAGACTAACAAAATGAATGAAATTGGAAACAGATTGTACATGTAATGTTACTCATTTAAATTCTTAAAAATAAATAAAAGAAAGAGAAACTAGTATATAAGTTTTTTTTTGTTGAAAGGAAAAACCAATGCATACTAATTCAAGGGAAAAAAAGAGAGAACATTCCAAGGTTAAAATAATTTTGACTTAATTGTACTTTTGGTCTTTATAGTTTAATTTTGAATTCAATTTAGTCTTTCGAGTTTGAATTGTTATAATTGAGTTCTTACCAAGATTAATTTGATACAATTAGGTCCCTGCAGTCAAGTACCGTTTAAAGTTAACATTGATGATAGTGATGTAGTGTCCATGTGGAATAGTTGACCAATAAAAAACAATCACTATTTTGTATAAAAATTTAATTAAAAAAAATATTCTTTTAAACTAAAAAATAATAATAGTATTAAATATATATAAAAAATATATATATTTTTTAATTTTCGCTTCCTTCCTCACCAACACCCATCTTACCCAGATTGCTCTATAGCCACCGAATTCAGAAACACTTATATTCACAAGATAAGATAGCCATGGTAGTAAATTTAAGCTCTCGGAAATAGAAGCGTTGGTTTTCCCCTCCACATCTGATTCTAAAAGATGACAAAATAATTTCCATGGTAACAAGATTTTAGGATTTCGAAAAGAGAAAATAGGAAAACTGAACCATAAATAAATCTAGAATAATGAAATCACAAGGCCACATGAATGCTTGATCCTATCTCCCTGTAGATGCTGCTGCGATAGCATAGAAGTAAGCTAATCTACAACCTCTTTTTTAGATCTCCATTTGAAACCAGCGTAGATAGGACCCTCCTCCCACAAACTTTCAGGAAATCGTCAACAACGACATAAAACATGTGTCTAACACTCCGCTTAGTGCCTACAACTGCAAGGGTGGATTCTCCACCAGAATCCTTCAAGAAATAGTGAACCACGCGATTGCCCCGCTCCTCAGAATGAACTCTTGTTTACACTCCACAAGATTCTATCAGTGGTGGTGCTGCAGTTGAAATTCGTTGGTGCTTTGGTAGCGATGCTAGGGAGAGAGAGAAGATGAGGAATTTATTTATTTTCTTTCACATTTTTTAATTCTTAACACCATTTTTTTTTCTTTTCTTTTTTCATAAAATGTTTAAACTTACGTTTTATATAAATTTTATTTGAAGACAAGTGGCAATTTTTGATTGATTAAATATATCATATTATTCATGTTATTTTTGTTAGTTACATCACTCAAATTGATGTTAATATAAACAGACTTAATTACATTAAATTAAATATGATATGAATTTACTTATCACATTGATGTTAATATAAACATATTTAATTACATTAAATTAAATATGATATGAACTTATTTATCACAATAAAAAATTTAATGGACTAAATTAAACTCTAAACTAAATTATATAGACCAAAAGTGTAGCTAAACTGTTTTTTTTTTTTTTTCATGTTGCCATAGTTGACCGAGAGTGAGAGAGTTTTTTTTTTTTACCTAAACTTATTTTACCATTTTTTTCATTTCTTTTTGAGGTAGCCGTTATTTAAGAAATAATCAATCATCACTTCGGAGTTGGAGCCATTATCAGAGTCGGACCCAATGGAATCTCTCCATGTCATCAATTATAAGCTGTAAAGCTTAGGCAGACGGTAAACAGTAAAACTGTAATAGTTATAGCACAGCCTTCCCCCAGTCCCCTCCCAGCCTCTGTTCATTAACAGAAGGCAGCGCACCAAGTAGAATGAGTTGAAAGCTGAAACCCTTGCTTGAACTTGGTCCAACACTCCAACCAGAGCAACCCCTTATACTCGCCGGAATCTGGACATTTCTATGTCCACTACATATTTGCTCCTCCTACCTATTGAATTCAAACGTTAGCAAGTGTTCTAGCTCTTTGGTTTGTTTGTTTGACATTTTGTGTTGTTCCGTCCCTCTATCTTCTCCGAGTTATTGTAGATTCTTTATGCTATTTAGGGTTTTTGAACTCTCAGAGTGAGAAATTAAGATAAACACGATATGTACGTGGTCCCTCCACCTCAGCGGTCCGATCCAGTTTCAGGATCCGCCGGCGGGTCCACTGATTTACGGGTTTTCCAGACGTGGAAAGGCAGCAATGTGAGTCTAGATTTAATTTCTTTGCTATTTCTTTCCTTTTTACTTTAATTTTTTATG
The DNA here is from genome assembly GCA_029379385.1 of Quillaja saponaria. NCBI lineage: Eukaryota > Viridiplantae > Streptophyta > Magnoliopsida > Fabales > Quillajaceae > Quillaja > Quillaja saponaria. The sequence continues at coordinate 21,090,615 of CM055607.1, forward strand.
ACGATTTACTACTGGGCATAACAAATTTCCATTCTTCTCATTTGGATTTATAAGATTATGCGTTCAGCAAATGATTGATAGCTTTTTCATAAATATTGGCTCTTCCATTTTTTGTGAAGAAGCAGCTGTTAAATTTCTACACTTATTGGTTCATCCTATAATCTCTGTTTATTGTTTCAGTATTTGCCCAACTTGTATTTTGTATGGGAGAATTCTTTATGATGAACTTTAGTTAAATCATTAACCCTTTTTTAACATTTTACTGATTAAATCTTTTTTTTTCCCCGTAAAAAATTTGCTATGTTTTGCCAGTGACCGTAATAATGTGACAATAACAACACACTTGTGAAGTCCTAATGAAAGGCCTTTATGAACTCTTCTTTGTTTATGTACTGTGCACCCCGCAAACTGCATTATTCTCTGAAGACTGGGCTTTGTTAATGACATGAGTATATTTTGAATATGCATTAATCTGTAGATATTATCCTCATTGATTAAGAATTATAGATGCACTACTAATTCTGGAATGTATGATGCATATCATTTGCTGTCATTTTAGCAGTTAGGATAGAGAGTACCATTGGTTCAATCCTTAATGCAGGGGCTGTTAAGTGTTTGGCTAAATTTAGTAGAATATATATATGCCATATGCTTTTTCTTTGTTGTTCAACAAACTGTTGAATCTTTTCACATTCCTTACTTGATAAGTTTTGTGCTTGAGAATGAATAAAATTTTCTACTCCATGTGGAAAGGCATGCAAGATGTCACACCTTTTATTGAATCCTTATTTAAAATACCTTTGCAGTATCTACTCATTTTGTAGCTGCTGATGTTCTCTTCAAATGATATACTATCTTGCAGATATTTTTCCTTCAGGGAAGGTTTATATTTGGACCTGATGTAAGATCGCTGTTGCTGACAATATTTCTCATCGTTGCTCCTGTCTCAGTTTTCTGTGTCTTTGTTGCCAGAAAACTGAGGGATGATTTTTCAAGTCACTTGGGAATAACAATAATGGTAGTTTCTATTGCATTCACAGTTTATGTGAGTTTCTCTATCTCTGTAGAAATTATTCTTCATTCGGATGCTTTTTTACTACATTGCAAGTATGTTGTATATTATGTTATGAGAATCAAGTATCTCTCGCAGTCTTTGTTGTCTGATGTTAACAAAAGGGTAATATTTATAAATATGGTGTAATGGTTCCCCAACACCCCTTGGTTTGTTTTTCTTTTTTTCTGCCTTTTCAAGGGGCCTTGTGTTGAATGTGTGGAGTGGTGGAGGTGCGGATTTTGTGAGAATGGCACGTGGGAAAAACTTAGTATTCTTGAAGATTTAGATGAACCAGAGTTTGAACTAAGTCAGGCACATGCTTTGATTGAAACTTCCTAGTAGGTTTCTTGCAATACTGGTTCCCAATTTTTGCAAGACAATGCAGCAATTCCTTTTTGGTAAATTCATGTCAAGTAGTTTGTGTTGATTGCAATTTCTACCACCACCTTTTCCTTGCTAGGCATAATGCTTGTTGAAACTCAAACCGAAGCAACTACATGTTGATATATTCTCCGAAAAGCAATTTAGACCGAATCAAATTATGCATCCATTGCATCTCTTATTAGGCATGTTATATCTTTCCCCACATTTATAATAAAATAGTGCCACAAGAAAGTGGGAGGATCTTGCTTGGCTTGTCCAGTTCAGCATCCCAATCAGACGCTTTGGTGTGGGAATTGCATATATTTATTTGAGCATAAATTGGATTGTATGTTTGTCCAATCAAAATTGTGTGGTTTTGATAGAAAAAAAGACATTAAGATATAGGAACAATATTTTATTTACAACAAGATTTCATCAAGGGTCATCATTAAGTCCTTATCTATTTGCTCTAATCATGACGAGTTTACATTTTCCATTCAGGATAGGATTCTGCAGTGTATGTTCTTTGTCGATTACATCATTTTAGTGTACAAGGCAAGGGCCTAAGTTGAAATTTAGAATTATGGAAGGAGACGTTAGAATTTAAAGGTCTTAGGTTAGGTCGGACTAAACTGAAATTGAGCGTAACTTTAGCAAAACTAAGGGAGGCTTGACTCAAATGATTTGGTCGGCTATGAAATCTCAATAAAGGAAGTGCTTAAGTACCTAGGTTCTTTCTTACAAAGAGATGGAGCAACTAGGAAAGGTGCTAGCCACAAAATTAAGACAAGTTAGATGAAGTAACGAAGTGCCTCGGAAGTCTTATGTAATCTTAAAATCCCGAATAGGTTGAAAAGAAAATTCTATAAGATGGTTGTGATACCGCTATGTTATATGGTTCCGAATGTTGGACTATTAAACAAAAAAAGCACTTGCATAAGGTAGGAGAGTTGAAATGCGAATGTTAAGATGGATGACAAAAAATACAATAAAATCATCATGACTGACAAAATTAGGAAATTCTCTCTGAATACCACTAGAAACTGCAAAAAAAAATCTCCAAAATCTATGCAAGTGGCATATTTATCCTTCATTCTATCAAATTCTACAACTTCGCAACGTATAGACTGAAGGACATCAACTACTTAACTAAGGCCAATAACAAACTTATTTTCTTCCCCAAATTTATGTTGAAGGACAAAAGTGTACTTGTTCAAGAATTCTACCCACCTAGCATGTTTTGGATTTAGAGCTGACGACTATTGATAGTGGGTTGGGTTGAGGCTGAAACGGGTTGGGTCCTGGGGGGTTGTGGTATGGGCTGGGTTGGCTCAAATCTGACCTCAGGTCGAGTTTGAGAAGTGGTTGACATAGTTTGACCCTTGCAAGGGAGAGCGTGGGGCGGTTTTTGGCAGGCAATATTTAGGGTGTTGTAGATAGGAAGGTGTCGATCCTTTTGGTGGTGTCTCATCAAGAAGTAGGTAAATTTTCCAGTGGCGGAGGCTTTTTATGGCCGAGAGGCGACGGTTGAGTGTTTTCAGCTTCAAAACTTAGGGTTATATATAGATCGGGAGATTTTGAGCTTTTTGGTGGTCTCGGATTAGGATTTAGATGACTTTGGACGATAATGGATGGCGGCGGATTTGTGGTTTACCGAATAAAGCTGAGAACCTAGACTCTGATACCAAATGATGCAAGACTAATTGATAATTTATCGAAAGGACAATCATAAAATAACAATATTTTTAATTCATCAAAAGTTGTCTAACAAAGTAGTAGTACTAGGAATCTTTATATAAAGTCCTTGAAAACCCTAATTGTGTAAATGTAAATTTAGAATTCTAATAAAACTAAGAGACCGACTACAATATTAAGTAAAACAAAAAACAAAAGGACATAAAAACCCTAACGCTTAAATCTACGTCTACGATAAAACTTGCTAAAAGGTTTGATTGATGGTCCTCCATTAGATAGATTAAGGTGGAGATACGTAGAAAGGTAGAGGTTGCTTCTATTGAAGAGAAAATTAGAGAGAAACTTTGTAGTGGTTTGGACATATTGAACGTAGGCCGGTGGTTTACGTAGTTAGGACAAGTGACTTGGTGCAGGTAGACCGAGTTAGAGGGAGTAGAGGGAGACTAAGAATTACATGGGAAGAAGTGCTTGAGAATGATATCATTGCTTTGGGCGTCACTCAAAGTGACAGTCAAAGTAGGATGCTTGATACCATAGTGCAAGTTTGGTGTCCACTTCAAGTGTGTAGCTGTGACCTTTCAGGATTCATGGACGGGCAACAGTGGGATATGTGAAGGGGATAGATTGAGGAACAGGGGGGAGGGGGTGATCAGGATCAATTCTTACTGGAGTACGTGATGTATTAAAATTAAAGCTTATTATTGGGTAATGTTAAATAAGATGAAAGTTCATATACTAAATTTTGATGTTTTGAGTTATCTTGGAGTACCCATACATCACCAAATAGAAATCAACCATTGATTTATTGTTTCTTTATCTCCCTGCCTCTGATAGCTTTCTTACAAAATCTACAATGACAGAACCAAGCACTAATTAGATGATATTTTGAATGGAACTAGCTGTGACAGGCTAATTTCTCTGCATGGTCTGAACATATTATTTTATCTCTCATACTGGTCATGCATTGAAACTTTGTCTTTGTGCTAAGCCATAACAGTTATTGAAAAGCAGATGACAACTATTTTCTTTTCAGGTTTTAGTTCTTCTCCTGCTAACCTCTGGAAGAGATCCTGGTATAATTCCGCGCAATGCACACCCTCCAGAGCCAGAAGGTTATGATGCTAGTGTAGATGTTGGGGCTGGTCAAACTCCACAATTACGTTTGCCTCGCATTAAGGAAGTGGAGGTCAATGGAATGACTGTTAAAGTCAAATATTGTGATACTTGCATGCTCTACAGACCTCCTCGCTGCTCACACTGTTCAATCTGCAACAACTGTGTAGAACAATTTGATCACCACTGCCCCTGGGTTGGTCAGTGTATTGGGCTGGTATGTGAATTATTGCCTTCATCTATGTTAGATTTGACTGGTGCAAAATAGTTATTATTATACCAGCCAACTGGTCACACTGTACGTGCAAAAGTTAAACAACGTTGAAAAAGAGGGAAAGAAAAGTAAGAAAAAATATCAAATGAGCAAGAAAATAGTGAGGGTGAGATGCAGGAGAGTGGTAGAACTGTGTAAGTTTTGGCTATAAGATGGGGAAAATCGTTTCAGATTTCTGTTAAAATAACAATTAAATTATAAATTTTCCCATAAAATTTAAACAACCGATAAGCGGGAGAAACATAACATATTGAAACAGTAACTATATGGCATTTTTGGAGCATTTTTTTCCCCAAGAAATGCTGATGGCAAACTGCCTTCATTTTCTTAATAGTATAGATTTTGGCGATCTTGGTCCATATATATATCAGCTGAGAGTATCTTTTTTGGGTTAGTTTCTATTATGTGAAAGGTGATGGTCATGGTATCGCCTATGTAGTGACAGCAATCAATTATGTATGATGAATTTGTTGATCTCGAGAACTTTCTTTTTTCAGGGGACTTCAGTAAGATGTTAAGAACACTTCAGAAACTTGAACATCAATATCATTAGTTCAAAATTTGTTTTTTATTTAGATTGGATGTTGGAGTAATTGTCTGTATTATGATTTTTCAGTTGTTATTTACATTGTACCTTGAACTTGTGGTAGTGTATATGAATACTTGTACTTTTGGTTGCAGAGAAATTATCGCTTCTTCTTCATGTTTGTCTTTTCAACGACGCTTCTCTGTGTATATGTTTTCGCATTTTGCTGGGTCTACATAAGAAGAATTATGGGCTCAGAGGAGACAACAATTTGGAAAGCAATGATCAAAACTCCTGCCTCGATTGTGTTAATAGTTTACACCTTCATATCAATGTGGTTTGTTGGTGGGCTTACTTCCTTCCATTTATATCTGATAAGTATGAATCAGGTGAAAGAAAAATCTTTTGCTTGTTCAGATGCCATGCTATTAAATTCTGTACTTCTTGTTGTAGTCGTCTTTGTGAATGACAAGCTAACATTCTGTTTGTGTGCATTGCTTTTGCAGACTACGTATGAAAACTTCAGATACAGATACGACCGACGAGGCAACCCTTATAATAAAGGAGTGGTAGATAACGTTAAAGAGATATTTTGCACAAGTATTCCCACATCAAAGAATAATTTCAGGGCAAGAGTGCCAAGGGAACCAGCATTACCTGCTCGTTCAGTAGGTGGGGGTTTTGTGAGTACAAGTATGGGAAAAGCTGCAGAGGAAATAGAGATGGGCAGGAAAACAGTTTGGGGAGACATGGGTGCTGGGACAGATACTTGTGAAGGGCAATTTAGCACTGATCGCTTGAATATAAAGGATGGAGAATTGGCTGAAGTTTCTCCTGATATAAGGACCATAGTAGATGAGACAGGGGAGCGTGCTTCATTACATCCTAGACAATCCAGCTGGGGAAGGAAGAGTGGAAGCTGGGAAATGTCACCCGAAGTACTCACTTTAGCTGCCAGGGTTGGGGAACCAACCCGTGTGGGTAGCAGCAGTAACTTGGCAACTCATCAGAGCCAGCAAAGGTAGCCATTTTCTGGGCAGGTAAAGATTTAATTTGGCCATTCTTCGCTGGTTTATTCAACTCTTACTACATTAACGTTACGTGCAAAATGGGGGTCTTTGCTTTGGTGCACCAACATTAAAGTTATGTGCAATATCGAGTTCTTTGCTTTTGGCAGGATGTTTGCAAGAGTTGGTTTGGCCGTTGTGCATTTTAGGTGGGAATTGTGTGGTGTCATGAGGGAGCTTTCTTTTTTACTGATGTATTACTCTTGCTGGTTAAATAGCATTTGCATTTGTGAAATTAATCTCTCCCCTTCCGTCAATATCATTATTGGGTTGCTGAATGCCATGATGCAAATATGTTGATGACCAAGCAAATTTTAGTAACAATAATGTTTCATGCTTCACTTTTTTAACACACATTTCTTACATAATGATAAATTCATATAATCTCAACGATAAATTTTCAAAAGCAATTGTTAAATTTATCTGAGTTCTGACTCTTATGAATCAGTTTTAAGAAAGTTATCACTGAGATCTTATTTATTTATCATAGTGTGAAAAATGTGTAGAAAAATGCATGCATGTAGCATTATTTCTAGTAAGAGAGAGTACATGATAGAATAACGATATTTATAAAGCTGTTGTAACCAGGAAGTTGTAGGCATCCAAGTAGAGCTCCTCTTGTCGTTTTTCTTCCATTCTTGTTGGGATACAATTAAAGATGATCTTTTAAAATAATCTACTTCTTTAACAAGTGGTTTGTTTGTAAGAGTATAATTTAACATTCATTACTTTGATTCCCAAAGTAATTCAACAAGCAATCTGTTAATCGTGTGGTGTTAGGCGAGTTATATATACCAAAAGTGTTTTTATAAGGGTATAGAGATCTTAGATGCTAGTCTTGTTGCTAATGAAATACTGAAGGAGTAGAGGATTTGTGGAGACTTTAGGAGATTTCTATTGTTGTTAAGGGTAAGAGTCGTTCTTGGTTCTATAGTAGTTTGCCAAGGTAACACTCTTTCATTGGTTTTTTAATTTCTATTGTGGCTGATATTTTAAGTAGAATGACTTGAAAAGTAATTCGTCGGAGTTTAGTACAGGGAATACAAGTATGTTCCGAAAGTGTGGTGTGGTTTCTCATCTTTAATTCATTGGTGACACCTTTTTATTTATTTTTTATTTTTTATTTTTTATTTTTATTTTTTTGAGAAAACCTCAAAAGTTTCAAGGTGGCGTTTGCTTCAAGTAATACATTTTTTTTACCCAGAAAAATGCGTTTTGGATTACATTATGCCAGTGTTTGTTTCAAGAGTTGAAATTTTTGCCAAGACAAGATATTTTCCATAAGCATAAATTTGGTTGTTTATGCCCAACAAAACATGAATGTTATACTTTCCATGATAGGTACCTATATTTTATTGCCACACGGGAGGACAAAAAGGGTAGGCAAAATGACCATTTGGCGTATCCTTAATGCTATAATATCACATCAACAAAATAAAATCCTAATAGTCTCCGCTTCTTCATTTTCTTCTTCGCCTTTTCCATTCTTCTCATTCACATTCTTCTCCATATTAGTCCTAAACCCAACTAACAGTAGAAGAGATAAGGCCTTAATTTGTGCTCGAAGGTCGCTCCTCCATCTACAAAGAAACCTAAAAGTGATATTTTTCATTGGTGTTCACAAAGCTACAAGAGGAAATCATCTTTGTCATCATTTTAGAGCTTCAATCAAGTAAGTTACTGAATCTTACTCAATCTGCGTATTTCGGTTACGATTTTTTGTTATTAGGATTTTAGGATTTAGTTGGTAGTCAATAACCATAATGCTAGTAAGAAAAAGAGAGAACAAGGCTAATTTTCTGTACTAACTAATTTTAAACCTCTCTTAGGTAGATTTTCTACCATGAGTCTTTTAGATAAGTTCTATTAATCTGGTTCTTTGCCTTAATTTCATTTATATTTGAGTTGCTTAGTTTGCTTAGTTTTATTATTATGAATGTTTTGTATATTTAAGAACTACTGATATTAAAAAGACCAATTGCTTAGTTCTATTAGTTTGGTTAATTTGCTTGGATGTTTTGCTAGCTGTTGATGCAATGTTTTTGGAAAATAGATGAGAACTTGTTATTATCTTTCTGATAGAAAGACCAATTACTTTCTTGTATTGTTGGCTTTATAGTACTAGATAGCTAGTTTGTGTTTTTTTTTTTTTTTTTCTTGATCTAATTGAGCTACTCCATGCATTCCCTAATGTCCAACCAAAAAACAACTTCTATACTATATTTTGTATTAGATTAATGTTCCATTTTGTATACTATATATATAAGATCAAACTTCTATACTCTTGTACATATACTAGCTCCTATCCTTTAGCATATATATATATATATATATATATATATATATATATACCTAATTTCTTCTTACATATACATACATATATAAGATCAAAGTTTCTCAAATCCATTTCCACAAAACTAGCTTTTGTACTCTTGTATATATACCTAATTTCTTCTTATATCACTACAAGAAAATTGCTCATTACCGACCAACTTGATTGGTCGGTAAAAATCCCAAAGTCGGTTGGCAAAGAATTATTGACCAACAGGTTGGTCAGTAAAAATCCCAAAGTCGGTCGGCAAAGAATTACTGACCAACTCTTGATCGGTAAAGGGTGGTAGGCAAATTCAAGGTTGCTATTACCGACCAACTTGACAGTTGGTCGGTAATTACTGACTGTAGTTGGTCGGTATTATTTGTCGATGAAGATTTTTGGAGAATTAAAAGAAGTTGGTCGGTGATTACCAACCAACCTTATGGTTGGTCGGTATTACATTTTTATGAAACATTATTTGTGTTTACCGACCAACCAAGGGTTGGTCGGTAAAAATTATGGTATCTCTTTTCTTTCTTTTTCATTATAATTTTCCTAAAACCTACTTTACATTTAACAGTTTCTAAATGAATACTGAAAATTAAATATACCGATGTATCAAAATAAAATTAACATATAATTATAAATAGGATAATTCATGAACACAATGTAACATGATTAAACAAAATATCATATAATATATCAAAAAATAAAACTAATAGCTAAAAATCTTCATTGTGGTCTTGATTGTTTACTGTGTCATCTCGTCCTAAATCAACTTCACCACCATGTCTACTGCTAGAGGAAGCCCCCACATTGCCTTGTTGAAGTAAAATAACTAATTAATATATGTAATAGGGAAGATAAGTATAAAATTAAGTTAGTGTAAAAAAAAAAAAAAAAAAAAAACATAAACATAATTGGTATAACAACAAAAATCTTAGCAGCATGCTATATATACTAAATGGCAAAGGTACATCCTTTAGTAATTTATCAAGTTCTGTTAAATGACAAGAATTACATGTATCATAACATTTTCAAATATTAAAACCATCTAGCTGCAGTAGAAAGGAAAGGATCAATAGCATTTAAAACAAATATATATACATATATATATATAGTGATCCACATGATAGAAAGAAAAGGTAAAGCCACCAGACTTCAAAATTATGAAGCCAAACCAAACTTAGCTTGCGGTTTCTTATTTTCAAATGCTTATAAGCCCAACGGTTACAAACTCTTTCCAGAGAAGCACTCTAAAGTAGCCCAGCATTCCTAGATTGAGTAAGTGTCAGTATTGATGTTTTTTTTGGTAAAGTAAGGGGTAGAGCCTAAAAAAGGGTTGATGTTCATTAAAGAGGAATTAATGAACTCTAATTGACATTTAGCATAAAAAAATATAGCAAGCAGAACCAATGCCAATACCAGTAGCCTTATTCGAATTCAAGATTAACAAATCAATGCATTAACCGCTCCATAAATGTAATTCTCCTTAATCTTTAACCCTAACTTTATACTTTTTTTGGCATATGAAAATTCATTTTATGCATTAGTTACTTAATGGAAATTGTTTCTAACTTTCTAGAAAATGTTCTCAATAATCATCTCCTTTAACTTTTCAACACCTAGCTACTGCCTGTAAACTAACTTGTCAGAACCTAGAAGCCAAATTTCCACATTACATAAAGTTGCAGGCTCCTCAATACATTATTGCAAAATAAGCCATGTATATTGAGTCTAATTGGGTACTTCAGATCCTTAATAACGGAAAAAAAAAAAAAGCATTCTCTACATATATACCATTAGAAATATCTAATTCTATCACATAATGATGAAGTTATATCTTCATCTCTCTTCTGGCAACAAATGGACAGTTTCAATATGGCAGGAAAAAAAAGAATAATAAAGGATACAGAGCATGTGACAATGCATCATTTCACAAAAGTTGAAAGAGAAATGAAACTTACTGAAGATGACGGCATAAGAGTGCTAGTATCTACACCTAGCTTTGCTACCAACAAGTGCACAAGATTTTTTATTTCATCTACTTTTTGAGTTAACTCGCTCTTTGTTGTGCTTAACTCATTTTTTAGGGAATCAATCTCATGAGCCATCTCATTTTCATGCCGCGAGGTGGCTGCAGAAGAAGTTGATCTACCGGAAGTACTTGCTTGGTCTCAAAATAGAACTTTCGCTGATCCAGCTTTCTCATATCCGTATATTTTTCCTCCTTTTTTCACTCCCCCAGTTGCCTTTAACCAAAGTTTTTCATCAAACTCAGGATGACTAGTAGGATTTTTCCCGTATTTTTCAATCATTATGCAAGTGTAGGTTTCCTACAAATCCAAATGGAAAAATTTGTTAAACATATATACACACACATATATATAGATATATAAATTAGATATTAAAGCTTAGTCAATAAAAAACAAACTGAAGTGGCTTTTGACTTCTCATTGACAAATTCTCCAGTTTTAGTTTTCTTGTGACTGTGGTAGTAAACTTGTAGTGTACTTGGTTCTGATCCAAATTCATTTCTCTACAAAATCATTCAAATTCTAAAATGGTAACATTGCATACCAACTTTTAAAATAATAATGTTTTGCAAAAAAAATTATCATTTTTTCTTTATGTTGTAGTACTGAGATGGATCCTCCAGCATGTCTAACCAATGAGTCATCTCCTCCAGATGATCGGTTTTGTGACCCTAATGCAGAAAGTTTCTGCCACTCATCAGTAGCCCAAATTTGAAGGAGTCCTCTCCAATTTTCTGCTTTCATCCCTCGCATTTTAGAAAGTCATTAGTTTTACATTTTTTTTAAAGATATGGTTCATGCTTTACTTAACAAGTCTTTTAGTTGTTGTGTAGCTATAATATTGAACACAAATTTAGATTCTACCTCCTCCTCCTCTGTCTCAAACTTATATTGGACTTGCAATTTAATAAAAACATTTAATAATTACATATTGAGAAAAATAGATATAAACATTATTTAATTACTTTATTATATATAAACATTTACAAAAAACTGTCGAAAACATAATTCTCTCGCCCCTTCTGGAAATTTAGACGAATTGGATACAATCTTGGCATATGAGCACGAATGATAGTTGAGATGGTCATAACAGTTCTGCCAACATCAAATTCACTGTAAACATGAACAAATTAATACCATTTTAGGATATTGACACTAGCTATACTAATAAGAAATATATTTAATATTATGTTTAAGTAAAACATATGTACTCATCACTTATAGCTTTAATCAACTGACGATCACTCAGGTATATAGGAGGTGGTTCTAGGTGCGTAGACTTTCTCAGTGCTCTCGGATCAATGGATGGAACTCTAGATGATTCTCCAATTCTAGTTGTACCTACATGTATTTAAAAAAGTTATAATTCACTGACTCCATCGATATTATGTACTTACAAAAATTTATAACATAAGTTCTTTTTACCAAGTGGGGTTTGTGATGAGTCTGAAGTAGGAGGTACAACTATACGCCGCGATTGCGGTGTGTGACTATTTGAATGATTAAAAGTAATATGTGTACTAGGTGATGCTCTAGAGTTAGACCCATGAATACTACGAACCATGATCTATATCTTATATAATAAGAATATACATTTAAAAAAAATGAGAAACCCTTATAAAAGAACTACATAAGATATGCTTGTAAATATTAAAATATATTGAACAAAAAGTTTTGCAATATAAGAACAAATCATATACAAGATATGCTAATCATCTTCCATATCATTGTTACTTTCATATTCAAAACCAACTTCTTCATTATCCACATCTAATTCAACATTATTATTTTCGTCATCATCTTCCCATTCATCATTTTTTTGCATATTCTTCTTCATCTAAAAATCTAGGCACAGTTATATCATTAAAATTCACTTCTTCCATCGGACCATCACCTAGTAGGACTCCAGGTATATGAAAATCAGCACCAACACTGACTAGAGTTGATACATGCAATTCAACCTCCTGAAATATATCATCATCAACTTCTTGCACATTGTCAGTAGGATTTTCATGCCATCTAAAATTGTAATTGTTCCTAGCCTTCATGTTGCAAATAGCCTACCAAGCATTTCGTATTTTATGTGGGTAACGGGCATAATACACTTGATGTGCTTGAGAAGCTAAAATAAATGGTTCATTTGAGGCAAGTTTAGATCTATATTTAATATCTACAAGATCGTGTAAAGAATTTATTTTCACCCCTTTATCAGAATCATACCAATCACACTTGAAGAGTACTATGGTATTGTTAGTTCCAAAATATTGCAACTCTATTATGTCAGTTACCATGCCGTAAAAATCAAGTTCATCAACACCGTAACAACTTCCTTTAACATGAACACCACTATTCATTGATTTTTTGCCATCGCTACAAGAAAGTGTGTGAAACTTAAACCCGTTAACAAAAAATCCATTATAACACCTCAAAACTTTGATTGGTACATAGGCAATCTCTTCAATACGTGGATTAGAGATCTTGCGTTCATCAGCCTATAATATAAGGTAAACTAATTCATTAAGAAATGCACATGATCAACTATCACACATGCATGTACACACATATACAGTCATGATTAACTAGCCTGTTGTTGAAACCAATTTGAAAATTTAACTTTAACTAAATTTTGAATTTGGTCATCGGAAAGATCTGGCTGCTCCATCGATATTATTTAACGAAATTGACTAATTTTCATAACAAAAAAGTAAGTCATTTTGTCTACTTGGTAAATGTTAGTGTTGCATATCTAAACTTAAATAGGGTTTGTGAAACTTACGTTACATATGGTTCAATTTCTATTGTATTCAATAGAACATATATCTTTGCTGCTTCAAACTCATTGTCATTAAGAGATCTGTTCCTATGAAATCCAAATGCACGACCTGACTGACAGAAAATAGAGAGTCGTCCATTGGAATCCACATATCCACCATCATCTTGACGAGGAACTCGATTAAACTTTATTTGAACACTTGGCTCAAAATACATTGCACATAAATTCAAAATTTCTTGCAATACATAGGCTTCACATATGGAACCTTCAATACAAGCCTTGTTTCGGGCCTTTTTCCTTTAAATTCAACATCATCCTATAAACAAAATATTTAATAACTAAATAAAATGAATACAAATGAAATCAAATTAAGGTAAAAAAAAAACCTTTCAAACAGATACATCCAATGATATTACACCGGTCCACCCACTTTAGCTTCATATGGTAAATACACAGTCAAATGCTCAATTGAATGAAAAAAATCTTGAATTAATATCTTCTCCAACTTACACAAAGCAATAACAATATTTTTCTCAAGCATCAAAGCTCTATAAATGCTTCCCATGCACCTTTCGGTAAGTAATTGCGAAATGCGATTGGAATTAGTCTTTGCATGAACACATGACAATCGTGGCTTTTCATCTCGTACAACTTATAATCCTCCATGTTCACACAACCAGCTAGATTTGCAGCTTACCCGCCTGGGAGCCTCAAGTCTTTTATCCATTCATACACTTCCTTCAACTGAGGTTTTGACAAGTTGTAAGAAGCTTTCAGCATGGTAAGTTTTCCATTACATTCTGTCAATTCCAATTCAAGATGCTTACCAAATCATTTCAAATCCATCTTAGCATTCGGATTGTCTTTTGTCTTGCCTTTCATATTCATCTTTGTATTGAAGATATTATCAAAGACGTTTTTCTCAATGTGCATTACATCAAGATTATGTCGAAGATTAGTTGACTAATAAGGCAATTCCCAAAATATACTTATTTTTGCCCAATGATGTTCTTTTCCAAATCCGAAAATTGTTAGTTTGCCAAATGCTTTGCCAAAAGTGATTTGATTATGTTCAGAAAGACGATCCCACACTTCTTCCCTAGATAATTGTGGTGGTGGCAAACGTTTCTCTATTATTCCCTTTTTAAATTTATCTCTTTGTCGTCAAAATGGATGATCAACAGGCAAAAACTGACAGTGACAATTAAACCAGCATGGTTTACTACCATGAGGGAGACAAAAGGATTTGGTTCGTTCCATACAATACGGACATGCTAAGTTTCCATGTGTACTCCACCCTGATAGCATTCCATATGCAGGGAATTAGCTAATGGTCCACACAAGTGCAGCTTTCATAATAAAATTCTAACCCTTGTAAGCATCATAAGTATTAATCCTTTTTTTCCCACAACTCTTTCAAGTCATCAATAAGAGGTTTCAAGTAGATGTCCATATTTTGATTAGGAGATTTTGGTCCAGGAATGACATGTTTCAAGAATAAATACCGCTATTTCATACACATATCAGGAGGCAAGTTATATAGAGTAACAAAAATTGGCCAAATAGAGTGACTGCTTGATGAATGCCCAAATGGACAAAACCTATATGTGGAAAGACCTAACCTAACATTTCTTGGATCTTCTGTGAATAACAAATAGTTGTCATCGAAGTGTTTCCATGCTTCACCATCACTTGGATGAATCATTAAACTAGGGCATGTCTCCGATCATGCCATGTCATATGTTGAGCTGTGGTTTTTGACATATATTCTTTGTAGCCTCTTTGCAAGTGGAAAGTGACGTAATATCTTATATGGTACATCTTTCTTACTTATTCAGGTTTTGGGTTGATATCTCAGATGCCTACATACACGACATTCTTGTAACATCTTGTCTGCTTCACTATAGTAAAGCATACAATCGTTAGGACATGCATATATCTTCTCATATCCAAGTCCTAATTTCTGGATTTATTTTTTTGATCAGTAAAAATTTGTGGGCAAATTCTCGCCTTTAGGCAACATACCCTTAACAACTGAAACAATTCGATCATAGCATTTGTCACTCATATTAAACTCTGATTTACAGTTTAATAGTTGTGCACTGCTGATAACTGAGTATGCCAACTACAACCTTCCCACAACTCATCGTCAGCATTTTTCAACAACTCAAAAAACCTTTTTGCTTCATAATTTGGCTCATCGGGAAGTTGACTCTCCTCATCCCAATTAAAATCCGAACCAGTAGCATCCATAACCATGTCAATATACTGATTGCTTAAATCTTCGATATCAACTCCTCGGTCATTTGAAGTTTCCCCTAACCAGTCTTTACCCTCCCCATGTAAGGTCCACCACTTATAGTTTCTTAAGAAACCCTTCTTAAACAAGTGAACAGTTATTTCATCACGAGACATTCACTTTTTGTTTTTACAAACAAGACAAGGGCATCGAATTGTATTCTTATCATCTACAATTCTCGGATGACTATATGCAAAATCAAGAAACTTATTTACATTATACATAAACTCATTTGTAACCCTACGGTTCTCAACCCTTATTTGCATCTAACTACAGTGACCCTCAAACCAAATATGATCTTCGTCCATATTTTTTGCTCATCAAAATTTTGTAAATATAATGATTTCATGTACCTAGTTAAAATTCCACATGCTCCATTTACATAAGTAAGCTCTTATTTCCACTAGAACTATTAAAAGAGGTATATAATATATACATGTCAATATTATCTAGTGCCTTGCATTAAAAAACAAAAATCTGCCTAAAAATCATTACTTGTAGTATACTTACATCTTAATTCACAGCTCAAACAAACTCATCAATCAACATTTAGCATAGACCAAACAAAGAAATAAAATAAAATAAAACCATTAGGTGGGTTATCTGCTCCCAAAAACATAAATAAAATACAATTTATTGTTATTCTAGAATATTATTTATTTACTAATTAGAAGATCTGACTATATTATATATCCATTTTAAGTCTTTAAATTCACTTTCACTTCAAGTCTTTACAATCATTGCCAAATATGGTTTTTGTACTTATTATAGAATTAGGAAATAACCATCTTTAAAACACTTCAATTATTTACACAATAGCTCCAGTTAGGGTTTTACTTACTACACCACCACTCTTACATGTGAAAAAACTAATTCGTTTAAATAAAAAAAATAAAAAGTATGTAATTAGCAATTTTACAGGACTAAATAGGACTACTTTGAATAACCTGCTTTCTTAAGGACGTGTGCTAGAACTTATTGCATCAAATGAAAAAGAAAAGTTAAGATATTTAGCTTCTAATATCATCCTAAGAAGTTTTAAACTTTTCCTAATAATGAGCAATATATTGAAAAATAAAAAGATAATTACAACTTAAGTATTTGTTGAGGTTCAGTTTCTACAATATCCAAGTCTACCTGTAGACATATAAGAATCAAGAAGACAAGATTGAATATCCAATTCAAGAATGTAAACTTTTATAAAAAATGCTAACAACTTTTTTGTATTTCATATGATCTATGTAAACTTTTAGATATTCAGCTAAACAAATAGAAAGAAAAAGAAATAAAGAAGAATACAACTAATGATTTAGGACTTAGATAATGACAAAGTTATATCAACTCCCAGGTCAAAATTACAAATAATATTTTAGATCCCATATTAAACCATTAGAATCAGGGAACATGAACTGCTTTCAATATGGCAGACCATCTTCTACATGTGAATCATATTAGATTGCTTTACCACGAGAATAATGATAATCTCACAGGACTAGTTGTATGAAAATAAGTAGGGGTAGAAAGCCATCAAACACCATATTTCTGACCTTATTGCATGTTTGTGAATGAGAGAGCAAAGCGATGTGGGGGTATACAGGGTATTATGTCAAGCTATGTAAGCATGTATGTACTATTGTCAAAAACTAATGATACTAACATTATTTGAGATTAACTACCATACATATTTATTATTACCAAAAAAAATAAATAGCCTATTTGAGATTAACTAGCATACATAATTATAAAATATATATATATATATATATATATAGCAGCCAATTGTGTTATAGTTCAATCTACACAATTTATCTTAGTGGACATTATGGATCAATGTAGATGATTGTTTCAACTTTTTTTTTTTGTAAGCAAAACCATTGATCTATTTAAAAATCAAAGCAAGTTTCAAAAAGTAGTATAACATCATTTCTGTTGAAAATTCAACAAAGCCAAGTTGGAAATTCCATTGAGTAGTATGCCCACCTTAACTTGTTTACCATTATATGCAACAAAAGATACAATCTGACTAAGAATTATTATCTACTTTGCTTGCCAACCACTTTTGGTAGAGATTTGAGGCTATGACACACTTTCTCACTTTTGGATTCTATAGATATATATTATATATTATGCTTCCAAAGTCCAAACCCTCTTGAGGAACATAAATAAAAAGAGAAAAAATCAAATAAATGAGAGGAAAAAAACAAGGTGCATACCAATAATAAATAGGAAGAAAAAAAATCATAGAAAAAGAAAGAAAGCTTATTTTTGTTATACATGAGACTAATAGATATATATGAATTACTTAATTAAATTTTCGTTATATGTCTTTTTTTTTTATCAATAAAAATTTATATCATTTGTACAAATCAAATTATCACTTCCTGAGAAACTTGGTCTATTGGAAGCAAGAAAAGTTATGCTTTCAATTGAAACTTTTCATGTGACGTGTATAGGAATTCAAATATGTTTTAACTATGACATTAAAATTAAAATTTTGAAACCCATTTCTATTAAATTTACCATTCTCATTTCTCTCTTATAAACATTGTTCACAAAACAATTTTATTCAGATTTTCTTTCTCTATGGCATTGAAACTCAACAAAAATACAATCCTAAGGCGGCTTGCTATAGGCAGCTTTCCTAGTTATCTATCTTTAAGCAAAATGAGATTATTGCTAATTCTCTAATATATACTTATATACTAATTCAAAAAGTTTGTAGAATACATTTGAAGATAGCATATTTTTTTAAATTTTAATATTTGATATAATATCATTGTATTTAATTTTTAAAGTTAAGCCTCCTCAATAAGACAACCAATTCTAGATCAATTAACCCAAGTGACTTACCCACCCTACCCAATCTCTCACTATAAAATACATGTATTAATAAATATGGTTATTTCATCTCAAAATCTAATACATTTTCTTAAATTCAAAAACTATATATATAATCTAATCATCAATATATAATTAACATACTATAGAAAGAAAAAAAAACACATAAATCAAAGCATAAACAAAAAGAAAAAAAAAATACACATATTTTAGTGGCGGAGGGAGTTGACGTTTAGGGCTGCAAAGATGATGGAAATAGTGGAGAAAGTGGCAATAGGAGAGAGAGATCAGCAAAGAGGATGGAAACAGTAAAGTGGCAATATGAGAGAAAGATTGATGGCTAATAGAAGTGATGAACTAGATTGCCTCTTATTTGAAACCAGCCTACTATTTGAAACAGAAAAATAAATCAAATAACTGAGAGACAACAGAAAAAGAAAGAAATCTTATTTACCAGCTGAACATTTACACCTTCAATTGCTAGATATAGAGATCGATCTGCTTACTACCCTCAATTTCACTTCTCCTCTGTTGTCTTTGCTCTTCTCAGTGGAAAATCCTTGAAAATATCAACTCTTTCCTTGCTGCTGAGGAGATGGGTTTACAAGATCAATGGGTGTTCATGAAGATGGAGGAACTAAGCAAAAGACATGGAAAAAAAAAGCTGCGTGAGAAAAAGGGGTTAGGGATTTAGAAAACAGTTTTCAAATAAATAAAAAAACACAAAACAAAAGAAGCAAAACGCAAGTTTCAACTCAGCTTTTTAAAAAAAAAAAAAAAAAAAAAAACAAAACCCAGTAAAACGCTTTATCGACCAACCATAATCAATTGGTAAGTATAAATTATCCAGTACCGACCAACAAAGGTTGGTCAGTAAACTTCTCCTTAAAATAAAACCATTCCTGTCAATATACTGACCAACCTAACAACCTAAATTTGGTTGGTAATATATTAGTTCTATATTTTGGTTGGTTGGTCGTTAGGTTGGTCGGTATTTGTATATTTTATCCGACCAACAATGGTTGGTGGGTAATAGTTGGTCAGTAATGAGCAATTTTCTTGTAGTGTATATAAATGCATATATAAGATCAAACTTCACAACTTTTAACCAACTTTGAACCAAAACCCATGTCTTAATTCACAATTCATAAACTATAACACAATATACTTCAACTTTGTCTATTCTTGGCTCCAATGGAACATCTACTTTGTAACTTAGTTTTAGAATTATTTTGGTGATCCAATTCCTATGTAACAGAGGCTTCCAATGTTCAGAATTCAGAATCCTACTCAATAAAATAGATATGAGATTGTAGATTAGTAGTTGTATCCATGAGAAGTTTGCTTTGTTTTTGCATTCAAGCATGCTTTAGTCTTGTTATGGACTTGTCCACTACAGTATAAGCCTTACAATTAGGACCATCAAACAACTATAAGCTAAAATAACATTGTGATTGATGTATTTTGCTCATATTGTTTGTGTTTAAATCTTATGAGACATGTGCAAATTTTCTATTGTCATTATTATGTATACAACTATATTGCATCCATATATTGCAACCATCCTATCTTTTGTGCTTTATCAATATCTTTGTCTTTTTATTATACATTGTGCTAAGATTTTATAAACTATATGGTTATATTGTTTTTCCTGTAATGTCAGATAATGGATTTGGTACCATTGATAATGAATATGAAGGTTCTGCTCTGCTTGTCGCTGCATCTTGACTTGTTAAACAGTCTAACCTTACTATTATTGGTTTGCATAGTTCTCATTGTCTCTCAAATGTTTATTAACAATAAAATAAAATAAAAATGGGATGCTTACGGTAGAAGTATCATTAGGAATATGAATTTTGATAGGATTGTCTTTTTAAGTGACTTCATAGACAATTATAGGATGGATAAGAGAACATTTAGGAACTTATGTTATATGCTTAGGGGACATGGAGGTCTAGTGCCTACTAGGAATATGGGTATTGAAGATATGGTAGCAATTGCTCTCAATGTCGTGGCTCATGATGAAAAATTTAGAACTCTGAAGAGGCAGTTTATGAGATTAGCTAAGACCTTAATAAGAGTTATGACAAAGGTCATACACTCGTATTGAGATGAAATAAACTCATTTTCAAGCAACCAGAACCCATTCAAGAGGATAGTAATGATGATAGATGAAATTTGTTTTAAGGTTAACTCATTTTTAAATAACTTTGTAGTTTAATAAATAACTTTGAAATGACTCATATATTAGTTTCATCTCTTGTATGGTCTTATTAGAATTATCTGGGTGCACTTGATGGCACCCACATCAAAGTGAATGTGTTAAGTACATATAGGCCTAGGTTCAAGTCTAGGAAGAATGAAATTTCAACCAATGTATTAGGTGTTAATGCACCTGATATACAATCCTATATGTGTTGGCTGGATGGGAGGGTTATGCTGCTAACTAAAAGGTACTGAGAGATGCAATATCTAAGAGGAATGGATTGATTATTCCTCAAGGTAAACAAACTAAATAGTGCAGGTGTTAATATACTACTAGGTTTATAGTTATTTACATAGAACACCAACTAAAACAGTGCTAAAATTTTTCTTATTACATACTTATTATCTTTATGATGCTGAGTACATGAACTATGATGGTTTCCTTACATCTTATAGAGGTACAAGGTACCATTTGAAGGAATGGGGGACATATCATTTACCAAACACTGCACAAAAGTACTTTAATATGAAACACTCTTAAACTGGGAATATCATTGAGAGGCATTTGGAATACTGAAGGGTGGATGAGGGATACATAGGAGTAAATCCTACTATTCTTCCAAGATGCAGTGTAGGATTATAATAGCATGTGCTTTACTGTATAATCATATTAGGAGGGAGATGCCTGTGGATCCTTATGAAACAGTTTATGATGCAGAGGTTGAAAAGGATAATGAAAATCTGAATGAGGATGATGAGGAAGATAAAGACAGGGTTAGATATGTGAAAGCAAGTAAGGTGATAGGGATTTTACAAATGCAAGCATACATATCGTCCTCAAGTAATATAATGAAAGTAAAGATCATTCTAACAAGGAACTATTTACATTTCAAAGCTAACTATTAATATTTATGCAACTTAATCTTAATCAAGCCAATGCAAATTTAGAATTTGGAAAACTAAGTAACAAGCAAATTATGTAGATTAATTAAACTAACACCTAAGTTCACAATATTCCTCACACTTCACTTAAATTTATATTACTTTAATTCAATTCATGCACTAGTTCAAATATTAACCTAGATTTGTTAAGCAATTACAAGCATATTTTCCTATGTTTAGAAATTGTATATTTCTCCTAGTTTAATTCACTATATTCTTATGTGAATTATACAAAGACAAACTCATTAAGCACCAATCTAATCTGGCTACTTGTGGTTAAAGAGTATATTCCTATCTCTTTTATGAATCAAATTGTTCAATTGAGATGAACAACCTAAACATAAGCTATGCTACCTAAGGCTAACACTGGAACTGACTCTCCCAAGTTAATTCCACGGTTCTTGATCAATCTAATTGGTGATCAAGCAATTAGAAGTATTAAGAACAAGGCAACATAAATATTTGAACCTAAAATATGCATTAAATTAAATCAAGGGTCGCATAGGCTACATGTGAGTTTAATTGCAGTCCTAGAATAAAAATACTCCATACTAGCTATGGAAAACAATAACATAAAAGAAATAGCCATTACAAATAAGAAAATAACAAGAAGAGAATAGTAGACTAGAAGTTCCGACTTTGGGTTTTCATTAGCTTCTTGGAAACTCTTTCTCACTTGTTGTGGTATATTTTTCAACTTTAACCTTCACCTCCTTATATAGGCCTCTTTCTCCTAATTTAATAAGATTAGAAGTTCTTGGAAACATGTGACGGCACTGCCTTTGATTTTCTCTGCATAGAGCCACCGCCTTTGTGCAGTTCATTTAGGAATCTAACTACTCACGCCAGGGGGTCCTCATGTATGGGGCTGCGGTGCTTCCTTCTTTAGTTGCTTACAAAGTCGTCTTGGATGAGGCTGTTGTGGCTTCTTCCTTAGTGGCACCGTGGCACAATGTTCTTTTAAGGGAAAGGATGGGAAACAATTCAAGGAGTCTTTAACCTCAAAACTGGAAATAACAATATGGTGAAACAAATTAAGAATATAAGGGATGTTTTGAAGAATGATTGGCAAGCATGGTTTAAGATTTTAGTCAAAGAGACAGGTGTGGGGTGGAGTGAGGAGAAAGGAACTTTTATTGCTAGTGAAGAATGGTGGGAGAAGAAAATAGCGGTATGATTCTTATTTTTTTATTTTAAGGTGATTTTGTTTTCTATGATTATAATTAATTGATTGGTCACATTGTTAATAATTTTAAATGTAGGAGAATCCTGAAATTGCTAAGTTTAAGGGAAAGACATTACTATATCGGAAGGAGATGGAGTTTTTATTTGCTGGTCGCACTGCTACTGGTCAGTTTCATTGGGGCCCTTCTAGCGGTCATTTACCAAATGACACAATCTAGACATCAGTGAGTTCGGGAGATAATTTGGATTGAGATGATGAAGTAAATGCAATTAATACCGGCACTCCATTATCCTGTCCACATAGTACCCAACCTAGTAACACTGGGAGCCCTACAACACATGCACCTGCTTCTACTAGCAAAGGAAAAGAAAAAAAAAAAGATTAAAGAGAACAACTGCATCTAGGATGTATAAAATCCTTGATAGAATGGTAGATATATTGTCATCTGAGTTATCTTCACCTGTCTCTCTTCCATCTCCTTTTATGCCTCCAAATATAAAGACAATTACTTTCCAACAATGTATGGATGTCATGAACACTCTACCTAATATTAATTTAGGTGATGAGTTTTGGTTCAAGTGTGTTGATTTGTTTAGAAAATCAGTAAATCGTGAGGTGTTTATGGCAATGCCAACAGATGAGTTGAAACTGCAGTGGTTGGAAAGGGAGGTTTGTAAATCTAGAGGTGGTGGATTTAGGGCAATGGGAAATCTTAGATTTGTTTTTGATGTTTAATGTTTTAAGAACAAATTAGGTATTTTGGTTGACTAATTTTATTAGTTTTGTTTGGTACAATTTGTAAATTACTTGACATTTTGGTATGAGAAGTACAACATTATATTATGATACTTATAATTTGATTAGTTTACTGTTAATTTGGTTATGTTACAATATGTAGTTGTATGCTTGTTAATTAATTCGTCTAATGACATTTGATTCTATAATTGTTAGGAATGGTTTTATCTAATGAACATAGTAATCATTCTGAAGATGGAGAGAAAAGTGACATTGATGAACAAACCATACAAACTCAATATGATACACAAATGCAAGCATATTTACAATGACAACAACGTCATAATTTGGTCATGGGTGCTGTTGCTGAATGTGGGATATATGCACAAAATCACCTCTACAAAGTTCCATGCAGGACATCACAATTCACTGGTTGGATGTGGGTTAAGGAATTGATGGAAGGTAGTGACACAAGAATACATGAAAATTTTAGGATGACTAAACCTTGTTTTCATGGTTTATGTAATTTGTTGGGACAACATTATGGATTAAAACCAACCAAAAACACCAATATTTAGGAGATGGTGGGTATGTTTTTGACACTTATAGGTCAAAATTGGTCTAATAGAGCTATTCAAGAGAGATTTCAACATTCAGGGGAAACTATAGGCAGGTTATTATCTAAAGTAAGATTATCTATGGATATAATCAAACCATTAGACAATAAATTTGAAAATGTAAATGAACAAATTAGTCAGGATGAGAGATATTTTCCTTACTTTAAGGATTGTATAGGTGCTATTGATGGAACACATGTTACATGCCATCCAGATCCTGAATCTTATATAGCATTTATTGGAAGGAAGGGTTATCCAACCCAAAATGTTCTTGTTGTTTGTGATTTCAACTTGACATTCACGTTTGCATGTGCTGGTTGGGAAGGTAGCGCTCATGATAGCAGAATTTTGAATGAAACACTAAATGATCAATGCCTTAAATTCCCACATCCTCCTTCAGGTAATAAATACTTTCATGTTATATTTTTATTTGCATTGATTACTTATTGGTTCATAATTCTCATACATAATTTTTATTCTGAATGAAGGAAAATATTATGTTGTTGATGTTGGATATTCAATGTCTCGTGGATACCTATGACTGTATAAACAAGAGCGTTATCATATTCCTCACTTTAAAAATACCTGTGATGTGCCTAAATCAAACAATGAAATATTCAACTATTATCATTCAAGCCTTAGGGTTGCCATAGAGAGAACTTTTGGGATATGGAAAGCCAGGTTCACAATTTTGAACGACATGCCGACTTATGAGTTTCAAATTCAAAGGGAAATTGTTATTGCAACTATGGCTGTGCATAATTATATTAGAAGGTTTTCAACCGATGATCCGATATTTGCTGAATATGTTTCTGATGTTAATCTTTTACCACCCCATATGGATGAAGAATATCTTGAGGAACAAAATTTTGGTGTTACAGAGATACCTGAAGACTTGAGAGCTCTATCAAATTCTAATATGGAACTAGTGCGTGATAATATTAGAGATTTGTTTATTACTAACGATCGTGGTTAAAAAATTAAATTATTTTACTTTTATGTATTTGATTAAATTATGCAATCCTATGTAATATATAACAAGTTTATTATTGTACAGATATTATTGACCAATATAGTATTTTAAAATTATTTAATAATTAAATAAAATAATTTTTTTATGAAACTGACTTATGCGATCTGTAAACCAAACACACTATTATGCATGTTCTCGATAGTAATTATATATCCAAATTGATTTATGCAATATGTGTACCACACACAAAATTGACTTATTTACAATTTCTATACCAAACACATATCTGACTCATAACAATCTGACTTATGCAATCTGACTTATGATCAATTTGACTTTTGCAATCTGTATACCAAACGGGCCCTAAGTCTTATCTAAGATTTTGGCTCAAGAGGAATTCAAACTAATTGTAGGTTTCAAAAATAGCATAACGTTTATTTCAACCAAAATACTCTCTATAGAACATCAACCCTAAGTAAAAATAGCCTTGTGTATGGATGTATGAAATTTGTTCTAATTACAATAAACTCAAAAAAAAAAAAAAAAAAATTCTTGCATCTTATCAAAAATTAAAATTCAATGCATAAATAGGGTATTATCATAAGAATAGGAAATTATTTGAACATCAAGATAAAAACAATTGAAATTCTACACTTAACACGTTACAGGAAGAAAACATATTATAACCTAAGAACCATAGTCTAAACAAATTATATATAAACAGAAGGTAAACAAATTACACAAAACAAGGTTGAAGCAGTTCATATTTAACTGAAAAATTACACCCCCAAACCTAAACTAAACAATGTCCTAATGTTTAACAAAGAAAGAAAAAATAAAAGACAAAGACAAAGGCAAGAAGACTCATTCATTCATCAAAGTCGAGACCCTCGTCAACCTCAGGATGAGGAAAAGGTGCTAGGAGCTTGGGGCATAGAGGAAAGGTACTCGGGTCCCGTCCTCCTCCAATCAACATCTCTCGAAGAAGTTGATTATCATGCTACAGCATCTCATATTATACTACCAATACTCTACATATTGCACCTCAAGGAGGGTGTGTTGCCCAATGGTGATGGGTTTAACACGTGTAAGGTGCGCTGATGTAGCACTACTACCTTCACTAACTTGTAGTTTATCTTGTGGAATTTCTTCATCACATTATTGTCGATGGGGTTCTTAGTATGCTCAATCTGCTCATCATCCCCCTATCAAACTCCAAACGTAAAGCATAGCTCTGTAATCAAGGACGAGAACCAAAGTCCCAAGTGCTTCTCATTAGCACTCTGCAAACCTCTCGGTCAATCATTAGCACTCTAAACAATCAAACCTCCAAGTGTTTCTGAGTTGAACTATGGTCCTCGAACTTCAATTGGAGCTCAAATAGGCCTCTATACAAGCCCTTTCCCACTCTCTTTCTCTCTAGTTTTTCTCTCGGTCAAGGAGTTACTGAAATGGTGATATATTAGGTTGAAGAAGATCACTTACGTTTATAAGAAAAGTATCTCTTATTAGAATTTTCCTTAATCACCGTCCTACATTCCTATAATTTACTAATTGATTTGTAGGTATATTTAGATGTAATCATGTATAATTCTTGTATCCAAACACTCTTGTTGGCCATTATCTCAATTCTTGTTCCCGGATAGGATAAATTAATCTTCCACTATATAATAAAATAATATTTTCGTACCCGATATACACAAATTGTAATTATCTTCTTTTTCTTTTTTCCAATTAACATCTCTCTTTGAATGTCAAATTTTATCTCCATTAAATTTTTGAATTAGTTATCCTACACTTATATTCTTCTAAACTCATTACAGGTGCCTTGTCTTTTCTCATTGTATATAAAATTTCTAAGTTATTTAGACATATTTGTTTTACAAGTTTCCTATTAATCTCCTTTCAATTACTCATAGAGAATTCCTAGTAACTTGGATGTATAATTTATATCACTAAATTACTATGTATACACACATATTTCAATCATAAAAACAAAGTCATGTAACCTATATTATAAGTCATGGTGTGTGTGTGTGATATAGGTTCATAGTTGTGGAATGTTACAATAACTACCTAACTCAAAACGTAACTCCTACGTAACCTAAACCCAAACTCAATAAATTATGCAAAACCCATTGATAGAGGTACCCACCTATAAAACTTAATCATATTAATTCATAGAACACAAGAAGAGCAAAATTCAAAAAATAAGAATGTAGTGAAGAACTTACTTGTGTTGAAGAATCATGAAAAATAACCCATGTGAACAGCGATGTGGATGAGGGGATTTGTGCAAAATCACAAGGATTTCAAGGGAAAGGGATTTGGGTTAGAGGGTTGAGTTGGTTTTAAGTATGTGAGTGTTTGGGTTCTGATATCGTGTTTTAAGAACAAAAACCCCGATAGGGCACCGTAGCTTTTTTCTCTCTAGTTGAAACCTAAAATTTTTATTTTGGTGACGCATTAGTGCCTGTGATTGGATGCTACAATGTCTTACTCTCTATTTAAACATTACATTTTCTAGGTTTTAGGCGTCGCGGCATGGCGTGATGTGCCGCTGTGGCACCATGCTTCAGTGTTAAACATTTGAAAATAACATGCCGTGGCGTGGTGTTATGTGGTGCCACAGAATCTTGTTCACTCTTGTACTTTGGTTATAACATAGCCCTTAGTAGGGTTGTGCAAGGAACCCGAAAAAACCGAATACCCTGAACCGAACCGGTAATTCGGTTCGGTTAAATTCGGGTATTTTTCTTATTCGGTTCGGTTCGGGTAGTTAAATTTAATATCCGTTATTTTCGGTTCGGTTACGGGTAGTGGAGTATAATGCAAACGGGTACCCGTGGTTACCCGAAAATCAAAATATATAATTTTTTTTGTTATTTTTAATGTATTGTTGTATTAATTTATAATTTTATATTTTTATTTGTGTTGAATATGTTAATATATTATGTTTTTTGTATTTTTCTTTTATAATAACTAATTAATTTAAAAAGTATGAGGTTCAAAAACAAAAAATATATAATTTTTAAATTAATTTTAGTAAAATATTGATAAATTTCGGGTAACAAAATACCCGAACCGAACTAGTCATATTTTTTTGGTTCGGGTAAATTCGGGTAATAACTGTTTTCGGTTCGGTTCGGTTCATAAATTTTATTACCCAAAAATTTCGGTTCGGTTCAAAAATTTATCATTACCCGGACCGAACCGACCCGTGCACACCCCTAGCCCTTAATAGAGTCTTTCTTTAATATATGTGGCTTGTCAAACTTAATTCCTTTCTGTAATTGCTCCAACCACTTAACAATTATTATTTTAATTTTTTTGAGCTTTTAGGCCTTAATGTTAGAGGTTTTGAAATCAAATGTTAGTTTAATGGGTTTAAAGAGGAATCAAGAAAACCACTTAACTCATGGACTTCCTTACCAGCAACTTCGTTTATTACTTCAAGCGAGTAACACTTCTTAGATTGACAAGGAAATTCAATGGCTTTGAATACATTAAACTTCACTTCTTGGTCTTAGAATATCATATTAGTTCTTTTTTCTACATGTCTATGAGAGTTTTACCAGTGGCTAGGAATGGTCTTTCTAATATCAAGGGAGTTTTCTTATCTTTCTTCATGTCTAGGATGATGAAGTCAACTGGGAAAATAAGTTCATCCACCTTAACTAGGACATCTTCGATAATTCCCCTTGGATAAGTCTAGGATTGGTCCCACCAATTAGAAGATCACTTTGGTTGGCTTGATCTTTCTTTTCCTCATACCAAGCTTTTCAAATATTGAGAACAACATTAGATTAATGCTCGCCCCTAAATCGCATAATGCTTTACCAAAGAATATAGTGTCTACTGTGATTGGAATGTTAAAACTACCCGGATTTGTAAGCTTTTAAGGTAGATTCTTTTGGAGAATATCACTACATTTTTCTGTCAAAGCAATCAGTTTATGTTCTTCAATCATCCTGTTCTTGGAGAAGATGTCCTTCATGAACTTGACATATTTTGGCATTTGTTTGTTAAGTTTAGGCTTTTGGTAGCAATGAGGAAAAGGTAAAGGTACAGTAAGCTTTGTTGGTTTGACTTGTGCTTCATTTTCCTTCTTCTCATTTGGAGTTGCCACTTTGATTGCCTTATTTTGACCCTCATATTACTTTTTAGGCTTTTCTAATTCCTTGCCATTTCTTAATGTAGTAGCTTTACAAGGTTCGAAGTTTGGGTGTCCCTTTCTTAGATTAGGCTCAGTGTCACTAGGAAGAGCACCTTGAGGTCAGTTTGTTAAAGACTTGGCCAGCTGACCAATTTAGTTCTCAAGTGTCCTTAGGGATGCTGCTTAACTTTATATGATTGAGTCGGTTTTAGACATGTATTATAGAAACATGTCTTCCAGAAAGGGCTTCTTTTCAAGGGCTGCTTGCTATTGAGCTTGAAATTTGAGTGGGGAATTTGGCTTTGCAGCATTAAATGCACCTTGGTTGTTCCAACCAAAGTTTGGATGATTCCTTCACCCCAGATTGTAGGTGTTCGAGTATTGAATGTTTTGGCGATTGAAATTTTGCACATATTGAACTGGTTCAATATTTGGCCATTAGTCAATAGAGTGACCTTCGCCATAAGCTTCATATACCATGACAGTGGCTTTAATATGTTGTTGAACCCCAATTTTATCAAATTTCTTTGCCAAACTAGCCACTTATGTCATGAAGATAATGATGGCATCTAGTTCATGCACTCTAGCAACTCTTTAGGATGCTAACCTTTCGGATGGTCATTTATTTGAGGTCATCTCTTCCAAAAGGTCATAAGCATCATCCATTGACTTCCTATCAAAGCACCTCCAACAACAGCATCAATTGTGTTTCTAGTTTGATTTACCAAACTATTGTAGAAAGTATGAACTTGCAGCCACTTGGGAATGCTATGATGAGGGCATTTACATATAAAATCTTTATATCTCTCCCAAGCTTATAGAGAGATTATTGGTCTTATTAAATGAACGATGTGATCTCATTCCTTAATTTAACGATTTTGGTAATAGGAAAAAATTTAGCCATAAATTTTGTGCCATGTTCAACCATGTGGTGATGGAGTTTTGTGGTAATTAATACAACCAGCTTTTTACATTATCTCAGAGTGAGAAAGGAAAAAGCGTTAGAAGGACTACATCATTAAAGATGCCATTGTATTTGAATGTTTGCAAAATTCCAAGAATGTTACTAGATGAGCATGGGGGTTGTCTCTTGGTAGGCCACCAAATTTTGCAGATTGTTGAATCATTTGAATTTTGCTCGGTTTAATTTAAAATTATTGGCAACAATCATTGGTCTTTGGATACTTGAGCGAAGGCCATGCACAAGAGGAACAACATAATCCCTCAAAGCCTTGTTTTCATGTACTTCGTGTTGATCAGCTATCACACTTAAGTCTCTTGAAAGTTAGGTTTTTCTTAACTTTCGGAGAGTTCTTTCGATCTCGGGATCATATGGTACTACTTCCAAGTTTTGAGTGCATCGCATGCAATTTCAATTAGTACTTGAAATTTTAGAAAATAAGAACTGAAGTTAGAATTAAGTATACTTATATTAATATTAACAATTAAAGTAAAGATTATTTTCCAGCAATAGTGCCAAAAACTTGATAGAGATTTTACAAATGCAAGCACACAGATCATCCTTAAGTAAAATAATGAAAGTAGAGATCATTCATACTTAAAATTATATTACTTTTCAAAGTTAACTATCAATATTTATGCAACTTAATCTTAATCAAGCCAATGCAGATTTAAATTTTAGAAAACTAAGTAACAAGCAAAGTATGTGTAGACTAATTAAACTAACACCTGGGTTCACAATATTCCTCACACTTCACTTAAGTTTACCTTACTTAATTTCATTCATTCAATAGTTCAAATATTAATCTAGATTTCTTAAGCTATTACAGGCATATTCCTATGTCGAGTAATTGTATATATCTCTTAGTTTAATTCACTATATTCCTATGAAATTACACTAAGACAAACTCATTAAGCACTAATTTAATCTAGCTACTTAAGGTTAAAAAGTATATTCCTATCTTTTTAATGAATCAAATTGTTCAATTGAGATGAATAACCCAAACACAAGCTAGGCTACTTAAGGCTAACCCAGTAACTGACTCTCCCAAGTCAATCCTAAGGTTCCTGATTAATCTAACTAGTACTCAAGTAATTAAAAGCATTAAGAACAAGGCAACATTAATATTTGAGCCTGAAACACGCATTAAAATTAAATCAAGGGTTACATAGGTAACATGTGAGTTCAATTACAACCCTAGAATAAAACTACTTCATACTAGCTGTGGAAAATAATAACATAAAAGAAATAGCCATTACAAATAAGAAAATACAAAAAGGGAGTAGAAGACTAGAAGTTATCATGGCTTCGGGTCTTCACTAGCTCCTAAAAAACTCTTTTTCACTTGCTTTGGTCTATATTTCGACTTTAGCGTTTACCTCCTTATATACGCCCCTTTCTCTGAGTTTAACAGGATTAAGAGTTCTTGGAAACACATGATGACACTGCCTTTAGTGGTGTTGTGTCACCTCTGTGTAGTCTGTTTAGAACTATAACTGCTCACGCCCAATGTCCTCATGTATGACGCTAGAGCGCCTTCTTCCCCAATTGCTTATGAATTTGTCTTGGATGAAGGTACTGCGACTTCTTGATAAATATAAAATAATAGAGTTATTTCACTATAATTTTAATTCATATTTAATGCTAATTCTAAAATTTTGAGTTAGAATATTAGTCAAATATAGTGTTGTAGTTGTTTGTGGTTGTTTCAAGAGTTTTGTAGAGTTTTTATCTTAATTAAGAGTAGTACTACGAATTTTAGTATTTAATTTGTTTTGGGTGTCTTTGTAGTGTCCTAATTTGGATTAGAGAAGGAAAGCAATTTAATAGGCACCGCAACACTGAAGAATATGAAGCAGCGAAGCCACAAAAGAGAGAATTTGATGGATCTACTAGAGAGGCTTCAGCCACGGTGCCAATATGACCAAGCCGCGGCACGTTAAAACAAGCATCAAACTCGAATAAGTCAGAGAGTATGAAGCCACGACACTTAAAGACTAAAGTCGTGGCATGATGATTATGAAGCTACAATGCCAAGCTGAAAACGACTTTCATAAAATATGCAAAGGTTTGGCGCCGTAGCGCTGGACTATAAAAACCCGCAACGAGTACAAGAAAAGTCCTATTAGAATAAAACAGAACCTGCAGCTCCAGAGTGCCATATACACACAAGCTGCAGTGCATGTAGAGATTTTAAGAACCCTATTTTAATTAAAATAAGAGGAAAAGGTTTATAAATGGAGGAAGAATGCTAATGTTTAGAGATATATCATAGCTCGTGATAGAGAGTACTAAGGAGCAGAAGGAGACCCGAAGAGTGACAACTTCTAGTTTATATTCTTTCTTCTTCTTATTTTCTATTTGCTTGTAATGGCTATGTCTTTAGTTTTTATGTTTTCAGTAGTTAGCATGAAGTAGTCGTACGTTGGGGGTAACGATTGAACTCACATGTAATCGATGTGGCTTTAGTTTTAATACAATGCATGCTTTAGTTTTAATATTTATATTGCCTTATTCTTAATGCTTCTAATTGCTTGATCACCAGTTAGATTGATTAAGAATTATGGAATTGACTTGGATGAGTCAATTTTAGGAATAGCCTTAGGTGACATAGCTTATGTTTGGATTGTTCATATGATTTGGATGATCTAATTTATTTAAGAGATAGGAATATACTCTTTTACCTTAAGTAACCAGGAAATTGGTTCTTAATGACTTTACTTTTAAATAATTCTCATAGAAATATAGAGAATTACACTAAGAAAAATACATATTTGCTAGACATAGGAATATGCTAGTAATTGATTAAGAAATTTGGGTTAATATTAGCTATTGCAAGAATTGATTTGAATTAAAGTTAATAAAATGTGGTGTGAGGGATATCGTAAACCTAGACTTAGTTTTAATACTTTTATAATCTTTGAATTTGTATCGGCTTGCTTAGAGTTAGATTGCATCATAGTGATAATTAGCATAAAAAAATAATTATTTCTTGCGAGAATGATCTTTATTTATTACTATATTACTTGAGGACGATACATGCACTTGTATAGGTAAAATTCACATCAAGTTTTTGGCATCATTGCCTGGGAATAATTTATTTTGTTTTGTTTATATCATTATAAGCTTACTTAATTTTAATTCATGTTTTTATTCTTGATTTCAGGTGCTATTGACATTGCATGCAACACACCAAAGATTTGAAACTAATTCCATACGATCCAGAGATTGAACGAATGCTCAGAAAATTTAGAAAGAATCAAATCCTGAAGCACTCTAGTGTGATGACTGATGATTAAGAAACTCATGAAAACAAGGCTTTGAGGGATTATGCTATCCCTCTTATGCAAGTCCTCTACTCTAGCATATAAAGGCCAACCATTACTGCGAACAATTTTGAGATCAAACCGAGCACAATCGAGATGATTCAATAATCGGCTCAGTTTAGGGGATAACTAAGTAGAGACCCCCATACTCATCTAGTCTCATTCCTAGAGTTGAATGACACATTCAAGTATAATGGCGTCTCTAATAATATAGTCTTCCTTAGGTTTTTTCCTTTCTCACTTCGAGGAAAGTTGGTTGTATTCATTACCTCAATATTCTATCACCACTTAGTCAGACATGACATAAAAAATTTATGGCCAAATACTTTTCTCCTTCCAAAACTGCCAAGCTAAGGAATGAAATCACATCATTCCTTCAACAAGATTAAAAGTCTCTCTATGAGGCATAGGAAAGGTATAAAGACTTGATGATGAAAGTGCCCACATCATAGTATTCCTAAGTGGCTGCAAGTGCATATCTTTTATAATGATTTAGGAAACTAAACTAGAACAACAATTGATGTTGTTACTCATGATGCTTTGATGGGTAAATCTACGGATAATGCCTCTGACCTTTTGGAAAAAATGGCCTCAAACTCTTATCAATGGCCAACCAAAAGGATAACATCTAGAATAATTGCTAGAATTCATGAAATTGATGTCATTACTGCCTTGACATATAATCCAAAGTGGAGAAACCACCCAAATTTTGGTTGGAATAATCAAGGATCATAAGCTGCAAGGCCAAATCTACCTCTTGGATTTCAAGCTCCAAAAAGGCAAGCAACTCCTGAAAAGAAGCCATCCTTGGAAGACATGTTTTTGCAATACATGTCTTGGACTGATTCTATTATTCAAAACCAAGCTGCCTCCTTGAGAACATTAGAGACATAAATTGAGAAGCTAGCAAATGTTTTGACTAGTAGACCTCATGGTGTCCTTTCTAGTGATATCAAAACAAACCGAAAGAAGGAGGGTAAAAAAAAATGTAAGGCAATCACTCTTACGAATGGGAAAGAATTAGAGGAGCATAATTAGAAAATACAAGATGATGAAACCCATATAGCTCTTACTAAAGAAGAATTGCCTCCTGAAATTATAGAGGAGAAAGAAAAGAATGTAGTTGCTAAACCTAAAAAGGCAAATATTTCTTTCCTATTTCCCCAAAGGTTCCACAAGTATAATCTTAACAAGCAATTCTAGAAGCTTTTTGATGTGTTCAAGAAACTCTACATAAACATTCCCTTTGCTGAAGCTCTTGAACAAATGGCAAGCTATGCAAAATTCATGAAAGAAATCTTGTCTAAGAAAAGGAAGCTTAGTGATCATGAAACTGTTTCACTTACTGAAGAGTGTAGCGCTATACTTCAAAAGAAGCTACCACCCAAATTGAAAGATCTACTTAGTTTTACTATTCTTTGCACTATAGGCACACAACATTTTGGTAGGGCACTTTGTGATTTAGGAGCTAGTATAAATTTAATGCCTTTATCAATTTATCAAAAGCTGATAATAGGTTAAGTAAAACCAACATCAGTAACTCTACAATTACCTAATAGATCACTTACACACCCTAGCAGAATTATAGATGATGTTCTAGTTAAGGTGGACACATTGATCTTCCCCTGCTGATTTTATATTTTTAGACGTGAAAGAGGATAGGGAGGTACCTATTACATTAGGAAGATCTTTTTTAGTTACTAGTAGGATACTATTTGATGTCCAAAAAGGTGAACTCACCATGAGGGTAAATAATCAAGAGATTAAATTTAATATATTTCAATCCCTGAAATTCCCTTAAGACTATGAAGAATGTTTTGCAATTGACATGGTGAGTAACCTTATTTAAAAGATGTTCTTGGAAGAACATCCAAGTGATCCTCTTGAAGCTTCATTAATTTCACACACTACAAGAGAAGATGATGATTTTAAGGAGTGTATGAAATTATTAGATGCATCACCACATATGCTGAAACCAAATCCAAGATTTGAAAATCTAGATTTACCGCCATACACTCTATCCGGATCAAGGTCATCAATTGAAGAACCTCATACTTTCGAGCTGAAATCATTACCTAATCATGTAAGGTATGCTTTTCTTGATCTTTCATCTACTTTGCGTATTATTATTTCTACTTCTCTTACTAACATGTAGGAAGACAAACTCCTTTGTGTATTCAGAGAACACAAAAGAGCATTGGGATGGACAATTGCTAACATTAAAGGTATAAGCCTTTCCATTTATATGCACAAGATCCTCATGGAGGATAACCATAAATTCGTACAATTGAGCATCAAAGGAGGCTTAATCCTATAATGAAAGAGGTGGTGGAAAAGAAAATAATCAAATTGTCAGATGCTGGAATGATCTATCCAATTTCAGATAATCATTAATTAAGTCCTATCTAATGTCTACCAAAGAAAGGAGAGATGACATTTGTTGCAAATGCAAATAATAAACTCATTCTTACAAGAACCATTACTGGTTGGAGGGTGTACATAGACTACCGAAAGCTGAACAAAGCTACAAAGAAGGACCACTTTCCCCTTCCATTCATTGACCAAAATGCTAGACCAGTTGGCAGGTAAGGAATACTATTACTTTCTAGATGGTTATTTAGGGTATAATTAAATTGCTACTGCCCTAGAAGACTAAGAAAAAACTACATTTACTTGCCTTTATGGCACCATTGCTTTTAGAAGGATGTCGTTTGGTTTATGTAATGCCCCGACCACCTTTCAAAGGTGCATGATGGCAATTTTCACCAATATGGTGGAACAAGGGCTTGAAGTTTTTATGGATGATTTTTCTATTTTAGGTGATTCATTTGATAAATGTATCCATAATTTAACTCTAGTGCTTAAAAGATATGAAAAGACTAACTTGGTCTTAAATTGGGAAAATTGTCATTTCATAATACAAGAAGATATAGTTCTAGGCAATAAGGTGTCTAACAAGGGATTAAGGTAGATCGAGCTAAGATAGAAACTATAGAAAAACTAACTCCCTCTAGTTCAATAAAAGGAATTAGAAGCTTTCTAGGCCATGCTAGCTTCTGTAAGAGATTTATAAAAGACTTTTCAAAAATATCCAAACCACTTTGTAATCTCCTAAAAAAAGACACCAAATTCATATTTGATGATGCATGTCTTGCTGTGTTTTTAGAGCTGAAAAACATATTAATAACTGCCCCAATTATGGTAACCCCAAATTGGAACCTACTCTTTGAATTGATGTGTGATACTAGTAACTATACGGTAAGAGCAGTGTTAGGGAAAAGAAAAGAAAACATTTTTCACTCTATATACTATGCTAGCAACATTTTAAATGGTGCTTAATTGAACTATACCACAACTGAAAAAGAATTTTTAGTAGTAGTGTTTGCTTTTGACAAATTTCGATCTTCTTTAATAGTAACTTTCGTCTTTTTTTTTACTGACCACTATGCTATTAAATATTTGATTAACAAAAAGGATGCAAAGCCTAGGTTAATAGGGTGGATCTTGTTACTACAAGAATTTGACTTAGAGATAAGAGATTGAAAGGGCTCTAAAAATAAAGTGGCTAATTATTTATCAAAGCTAGAAGGAGATGATCAAGTGGTTGAACCCACTCATATAAACGAAACCTTCCTGGATGAACAACTTTTCTAAGTTGTTAATAAACCATTGCCTTAGTATGCTAATTTTATCAACTATCTAGTTGGCAAGGTATTTCCTCATAACTTAACTTCTCAACAAAACAAAAAGTTGTTTCATGATATAAGATTCTTTGTTTGGGATGACTCATTCTTGTTTAAGCATTGTGCTTATCAGATATTAAGAAGGTATGTTCTGAAGGAAAAGGTGGAAAGTATACTTCACCACTGCCATGCTTCAAAGTATGGAGGTCACTTTAGAAAGAGCCAAACTGTTGCAAAAGTGCTCCAATCATGTTTTTATTGGCCTTTGGAATATGAGGATGTTAATGAATTAATTTCCAAATATGACAAGTGCCAAAAGGATGGGTAACATATCCAGGAAGAATGAGATGCCACTTAACAACATACTTGAAGTGGAATTGTTTGATGTATAAGGGATGGACTTCATGGATCCATTCATCTCCTCATACACTAATCAAAACATTGTTGTTACGGCGGTTTATGTCTTTAAATGGGTTGTAGCCATTGCTATGCCAACCAATGACTCTAAAGTCGTGACCAACTTCTTGAAGAAGAACATCTTTACACACTTTGGTACACCCTAAGCGATCATCAGTGATAGAGGGTCTCACTTCTGTAATAAGAAAGTAGGAGCTCTTGCTAAATATAGGATGACTCACAAGGTTGCACTAGCTTATCATCCGCAAACAAGTAGACAAGCTAAGGTCTCTAATCGAGAGATCAAGAGGATTCTAAAGAAGACTATATATCCATGACAAAAAGACTGGTCCAAGAGATTAAATAATGCATTATGAGCATACCGAATAGCCTACAAGGCCCATATAGGCATGTCTCCTTTTCGACTAGTTTATGGCAAGGCTTTCCATCTACTGGTTGAGTTGGAGCATAATGCCTATTGGGCAATAAAAAAGCTGAACTTTGACTATCAAGCCACTAGTAAAAGAAGACTCCTCTAATTGAACGAGATGAATGAGTTTAGGCTCAATCCTTACAAGAATGCCAAACTCTACAAGGAAAAGACCAAGAAACTACATGATCAACTTATTATTAAGCACCGCTTTGAGTCGGGTCAACAAGTTTTGCTTTATAATTCCCGGTTGAAGCTTTTCCTTAAATTCAAGTTAAGATGGTTTGGA
The DNA here is from genome assembly GCA_029379385.1 of Quillaja saponaria. NCBI lineage: Eukaryota > Viridiplantae > Streptophyta > Magnoliopsida > Fabales > Quillajaceae > Quillaja > Quillaja saponaria. Next base: position 21,128,866 of record CM055607.1, read on the forward strand.
CTGTTCACCATTGCCAAATTGTTTCCATACGATGTTGTGGAGTTGATCACCATTAATCCTTATAGAACATTTAAAGTGAATGGCCAACAATTGAAACGCTACTGAGGAGGAAAGATTGATAATGATCATACCTCCATCAAACTTGATGAAGCTACTTAAGTAACCCTAAGTCAAGCCAATGACTTTAAACCAAGCACGCAACCCAAGTTTCTAAGCCCCTTTTCTTTATTTTGTTTTAAGTTAGTTTAGTAATGTTTTAATTTTTACCTTACATTCAACCTTCATATCATATTTTCTTAGGTAAACAGAGACTAAGAAACTTCAGCAAAAGGCATTAACGTCGCAGCACCAAATTAACTAACGCTGTCACTCCTCATGATCAAGAAATTGCAAAATAAAATAGAGAGCACACTGACGTAGCACTCCTAAGTTCAAGCCGTGGTGCCATGGAAAAGAAAACCCCAAGTAAGTATTCAGGTTGCTTTGAGTCACGACTTCCCAAATACCCAAGCCGCAAGTGCCTAAATCCAACAAAAAATTCCATTTTAGGCAGAGAGCTCCATGTCGCAACATCCATTCCTTTGTGCCACTTACCTAGAACTAAAAATGTTTTACACAGATTGCATTGAGCTGTAACTTTAATTTATTGAGGTCGTGGCTTCCTTATTCTAAAAAAAAAAAAAACTAGGTTTTAGGCAAAGAGCTTTGAGTCGCGGCTCCATGTTACTCAAGCCACGTCAACCTGATTGTTCGAAAATTTTCAAAATTTAGGGCTCAACCACCTACTTCTTGACACCATAGCGCTGTATCACGAATTTTGTTTTTAAAACAAAATTTTAGACCCCATAACATCTTGACCTTGAACCCTGAACCAAAGTCAAAAAATCAAAGGATTCAAGCTACAAATCTTCAACCCCAAACCCCTTTCTTGCCGATTCATTCACTCTTACACAATTCCCTTATCCTATACCACGATTTACACTCCCACTACACTTTGCTTCAACTCAAGTAAGTTTCTCTACTTTCATTTTGAATCTTTCTATCTCTTGACATGAAAGATGCTTTTCTTGTTATTATATGCTTGCTTGTTAGATAGTAGGTTGAAACTTATATTTTAGGGATTGTGGTTAGTTTTAAAATTTGGGTTTCTAGTTACGTAGGTGTTACATTTTCAATCTTAACTCTGAGTTCTTGGGTTTTTTTGGATGCAATTGTGGAAATATGAATCTATATCATCTCATTATGACCTCTACCCCTATAATTCTTGAATGTTCTTGACAAACTGGTGATAGTGGAAATAGGTTTTGGGGAGGAGGGGAGGAGGGGAGGGGAGAGATGAAGCTTACTGATGGGTAATGCATGGATGATATAATGTTGATATAACATGCTTGAGAATCATGTTAAATGCTATGAGGACCTTTTTTATTGATTAATGAGTTGTGGTTGACGTTGTTGCTAGGTATTTTAAGGTTCAGGCTTATATTAGTTTTGGTTTTTAGGACAATAGGACCAAAAACTAAGGCTACCAAGCGTGCTCGATCTTTTGGACTGAGCTTTGATAATAACCGATTTATATCTGCTGCTACAGAGAAAAGATTCCATAACATGCTTGTAACAAAGAAGATTGTGACATAATGAAGTCCGCAACTTATCCCAAATTACTTCGGGAACATAACCAACATGATTAATGCAAGAAATTGGACTAGACTATGTGCACTACCATCAGTTAGAATCATTGCATTGGCTAGAGAATTCTATGCCAATCTCGTTGAACACAAACACAATAAAGTCATGGTTTAATGGAAGACGGAGCCTTTCACAAGCACATCAATGAATGCCTACTATGGAATTCTTGACATTCCAGAGATCGATAAGTATGTGACATGTGCAAGTGAAATAGTGGACGATGAGGTGATTAATACCTTGTGCTTTCCTAGATCTAATTGGAAGATTACTAATGGAGAACTAATGCATCTCAAGGCCAGTCAATTGATGATTGCTGCTAGGGTGTGGTATTTCTTTATGCTTGCCAACATCCTCCCTAGTGGATATGCCAGTGACGTGACTAAGGAGAGAGCAATTCTGGTTTATGCCATAGTGCGAGGTATGTCCATTGATGTTGGTCATAATTCATAGCGCAATGCTGTAGGCAGCAAACATAGGACACCTGGGTATATAGTTTCCCTCCCTCATCACTGAATTATGTCGTAAGGCAAGTGTAATTTGGGAGAACAATGAACCATTGGTGATGCAGAAAGGGCTAATAGACAATAAGCTGATAAACAAATTTCTGGGTAGTAATTTTGAAGCAAGAGAAAATGATCCAGCAACTCCAGCTCAACCAGCTCCTATCGGTATGCAGAAATTGACCTTGGCTTAATACATTTCTTGTTTGGAAATGCAGTGTGCCTCATTGGGAGCATAACCATGTTGTCAGTCACCAGAACAATTAGTTGTTGAGGATGATACTGCAATAAGGAGGATAGGCCCCTTCCACTTTCCCTCCTTTTCCGCACCACCAGCCTCATTCCTACTTCCCAAGGAGGACATCGATATTGATTTCAATGATTGAGGGGAGTCTTCATTGTCTTTTGTTTTTTTTTTTTTTTTTTTGGTTATTTTCTTGCTTTCCTTTAAACATTGGGACAATGTTTAGTATAGGTTTGGAAGGGTAACTTACAGTTTTGTAATTCTCTATTTTTGTATATTTGGTTAATCCCCGTTTATATGTAATTATTTAGATAGTATAATTAAGTTGTATTGTGTAAGAATATTGCAAATTAAGTTGTTAACGAAGCTCTAATATTCCCTTATTCCCATGATAGTATTATTTATGCATTGATTTTGATTTTTGATAACATGCAAATATTTTTTTTTGAATTTTTTATAATTAGGGTATATACTTTATATATCACAAGGCTATTGTTGCATAGGGTTGATATTTTTAACTATCTTTTCTTCATAAACCTTAGACTTTTTTTAACCTCTTTAATGAGTAAGAATTCTTTTTGAGGCAAAATCTTAGGTAAAATTTAGTTGAAAATATGATTTAGGCTATTTTTGTATCGATAAAGCCTTTGTATATCCACCAATGATTTTATATTTCTTTAGTTACCCAATTTTGAGCCTAGTGCTTTTTTTTTCCCTTCTAGCACGTGCATATGCTAACTAATCATTTGTTTGTAAGACTCATTTTCATCTTATTACATTAAGCACATTCAATATAAGCTTGAAGCAAGTCTATAGAAAGAGTGCATTTCAAGGAAGAAAAAGAAAATATTATTTAATCATCCCTACTTGATAAAAATTAAGTTAGAGGAATATGAAAAATTCGTTGATAATATCTACAAACTAAAGGTTTGGTAGAAAAATAAAAGAAGGAAAAGGAAGGAAAAAGTGGAGAATATTTATACCACACAAGAAGAAATATATCGGGTAATAAAATCATGAGATAAAATAGTTGAAGCTTGAGTATGTGGGAACTAATACCTTAGAAAAGAAAAGGTGGAAAAGAAGGGTGAACTCATACAAAGAAATTGTGCTTAGGGTATATAAGCTAAAAATTTCATTTCATCAAACCTTTATCCTAGCTTGACATTACAAGCTGAATAAAAGGGTCTATTGATTTTTAACTAAGTGTTAGCCTACATTACTGGAGAGAGGAAAGAAAGATGAAGTTTGAGGAGTTAAGATTACTCTGAGTTATTTTGAAAATATTTTTGAAGCCATTTAACTCTAGTGGTGATGCTTTGCAAACACACATATGAGGTTTGCATGAACATAATAAATTCGAAATTATACTTGTGTGTTATATTGAGTCAAGTCTTTGTTATAAAATTTGAGAATTTTTAAAGGAATAATTAGCTCATCATTGATAAATTAATTGTGATTTTTTCTTTCTTTCTTTTTCCTTGGGACTAGAAAAATATTAGGTTTAAGGGTGTGATAACTCTAATATAATAGAGTTATTGAATTATGATTTTAATTCATATTTAATGCTAATCGTAAGATTTTAAGTTAGAATATTAATCAAATATAGTGTTGTAGTTGTTTTAGGTTGTTTTAAGAGTTTTGTAGAGTTTTTATCTTAATTAGGAGTAGTTTTACAAATTTTGGTATTTAATTTATTTTAGGTGTCTTTGCAATGTCCTAATTTAGATTAGAGAAGGAAAGCAAATTAACAAGCATCGCAGTGGTAAAGAATATGAGGCTACAGTGCCACGAAAAGGAGAATTTGATGGATCAGGCAGAGAGGCTTCAACCGCAGCATAGATATGAGCAAGCAACGACGTGTCAAAACGAGTATCAAACTCGATTAAGTCAGATAGTATAAAGCTGCGACGCTTGAAGACTGAAGCTATGACGTGATGATTATGAAGCTACAGCGCCAAACTGAAGATGACTTTCGTAAAATATGTGAAGGTTGGTGCCATAACGCCTAGTTATAAGAAGCCACGACGGGTACAAGATAAGTCCTATTGGAATTAAACAGAACCTGCAACATCGCAGCGCCATATACACACACGTCGTACCTTATGTATGGATTTTGAGGACTTCTATTTTAATTAAAATAGGAGAAAGAGGTTTATAAATAGAGGAGGAAGGCTGAAGTTTCGAGATATACCAGAGCTCGTGATAGAGAGTGCTAAGGAACGAAAGGAGACCCGAAGAATGACAATTTCTAGTTTCTATTCTTTCTTCTTATTATTTTCTATTTGCTATGTCTTTAGTTTTTATGTTTTCGGTAGTTAATGATTGAACTCACATGTAGCAAATGTGGCTTTAGTTTTAATTCAATGTATGCTTTAGTTTTAGTATTTATATTACCTTGTTCTTAATGCTTCTAATTGTTTGATAACTAGTTAGATTGATTAAAAATTCAGGAATTAACTTGGAAGAGTCAGTTTTAGGATTAGCCTTAGGTGATATAGCTTATGTTTGGATTATTCATATGATTTGGATGATCTAATTTGTTTAAGAGATAAGAATATACTATTTTACCGTAAGTAACCAGGAGATTTTTTCTTAATGAGATTGTTTTAGAATAATTCTCATAGGAATATAGGGAATTACACTGAGGGAAATATATATTTGCTAGACAAAGGAGTATGCTAATTAATTAAGAAATATAGGTTAATATTAGTTATTGCATAAATTGATTTGAATTAAAGTTAATAAGGTGTGGTGTGATGAATATCGTGAGCCTAGACTTAGTTTTAATATTTTTATAAAACAAATTTATAATCTTTGAATTTACATTAGCTTGATTAGAGTTAGGCTGCATCATAGTGGTTATTAGCATAAAAAAGTAATTATTTATATGAGAATGATCTCTATTTATTACTCTATTGCTAAGGATGATACACTTGTGTAGGTAAAATCCACATCACTTCTTCCTTAGTGGTGCTGCGATGTAATGCTCTTTGTCTGTGATGCGTGTCGAAAGCACTAATTAAATTCTCTACTTTAACCTAGCTTTATAGTGAGGGTAAGTAAAGGTCGATCTCATGAAGAGTTGAATTTAACGAATTTGTGCAATATATAAATTCTAATGACGATAAAATAAAAGGGGTTTTATGTTTTAAGATCGAATGTAAACTGAAAGCAAAATTAAATAACTGATAAGTAACAGAGAAAACTTTTGATAAGCAAAGATTTATACACCATAGGATTTGACATTGAACATTGATCACAATTATTCAATCATTCATTCAAATATTCAGCCTTGAATATCAATAAGCTCTGATATTCTGAATTTTTCCTTAGTTCGTTGTAAATCAAAATAGGCTCTTTGATTAATCTCTTGCTCTTAAACAACTTTAAATACTCTCTTAAGATTTAATTTAATAGCAGCTCTAAGAAATAGAAAGATAACTGAAGCTAAGCAACAAACACACAAGCTTGGTTCATTTAACTTAGTCCATGTTTTTCACAGCAATTATAAACTACTATTTACTACATATGTTAGAATCACCAAAAAATTATAGACTTGATCATTCTAAACTAGCAATAGGTAATATTGTCTAATCAATTAGTTGCACACCTAATCAACAAATCATACAACTATGACAAATATAATAGAAGAACACAAGATCCTTGAATTGGATGATTAAATTAAAATGAAGAATAAATCAAATCTTACAACACAATCCCACGGCTTCAATACTTCTTTCATCGGAAAAGAAAATTTAACAACTCATAAATGCAAAAATGATAAACAAACTCTAAAAGTGTTTACTGACTCTAGAAAAACTGATATCTAAAACTTTCCTAAGCTAAGAGTATTTATAAGTTAATTAGAAGAGATAAAAACTATGTAATTCTAATCTAATTTGAAGTCCTTATTGGATTGGGGTCTTAGTACTGAACTCTTCATTGGATTAGAATTCCTAACTTGCCCTCAAAATAAGTCCAAATACAAGATGTGCTTGTCATTCTCATACCAATATGATTAGGAAGTTCAGATAAGTATGAAATGGCACTGCGGTGCTTACTTCCTTAGTGCTACGTCACCTTGCTCTCTATCTTCCAACAAAGTCGTCTTCCATTTAATGCCATGGCTTCTATCTTTGCACATTGCCGCTCAACACCCATTGACTTCAAACCTTTAAAACTGGGGACAAGGGAGCCGTGGCTTCAACTTTTCCACGTTGTGGCGTGGTTCTCTTTGACATAATGTATAAAATCCACGGAATATTGCGTCACAGCTCTTGAAATGGGATGCTAAGGCAATATGCTCTAACTTAGGCCTATTTTCTTTTTCCTAAGAGCTGCAGCACCATGTTATCCATGCTCTGGTGCCACTTCATTGACTCTTACTTCAATTTGGACTAGAACAACATCTTTCTAGCTCCTTTTGTGCTAATTGTGCTCCATTTATCCAACTAATATTCCTTAATCAGATTTAACACCTGAAATCATAAATATAAATATTTATAAGTTTATTAGTACAAAATCATACTTAAAACAACAATAAGAATCAATGAGATTTAAGATTTATTAAACTCCTATCAGTCTGAGACTTTGATTTTCTCTAATTGAGATGCTGTAGTGTCCCATCATATGGCGCTTCAACTCTTTACTCTCTTCTCTCTGCTCTCTGACTTAAAGAAGGAGTTATGAGTCTGAAGCACAGAGGTGCATGTGTTATCCCACCAAGGCACAGAGCTTTCTTCCTAATTCCTTTTAATTTGTCTTTAGGCACTATGGTGCTAATATACCTCACACTGCGGCTTGAGTCTTCAAAGCTTTTCATATTCATCTTCGATTAGGACACTACAAAGACACTCAAAAAGTAAATTAAATAAAAAATAATAATAAAAACTACTCCTAATCTAATTAAAACCCTACAAACTCCTAAACAACCTAGACTAGATAAAATACTAATTTTAATTGAGTTGTAACTCTAAACTCTAGGATTTAGCACAAAAATAGAAATCAAAACTGTAGTGTAACAACTATATTCTACAAAGTTATCATGAGACTTGGACTGCAATGAGAGAGAACCTATCAAATGATATGTTCAATAATTGGGGGGCAGGAAGAAGCCTAATTTCAACACTAAACAATTTTATTGTAGTTTATGTAATAAACTCTTATATGTATTAAGTTTATGTGGATATTAAGTTTTTTATATTTGGTTGTTTATTTAATGGAAATAAATACTTAGCAATCATATAAATAATTTATGTAATAAATTCTTTATATGTATTAGCTTTATATATTCAATTTTATGGTTATCTTACAAGTTGGATTGTGTGTGTTGTTGTATTATATGAAATGTTTAATATGATTGGTTGTCTTAATAACTGTTTACCTATTGAGTGGTTTGTTACGTTATTGTTTACTAGGTTTTTGTTTAAGTACATTATATATAACTATTTAAATATGGTTGCATAAAGAGAGGGGAAAATGACTAGTAAAAGCAAATATTATTGGATTGTTGTTGAGGATTCTAAGCTAGTAGAAAGCTGGAAGACTTAGCAAATTCAGGGAAGTGGAAGTCAGTTAATGGGACATTTAGGGCAGGTTATACAGGCTAGTTGGAAGAATGGCTACATAAGAAAATTCCAAGTACTGAGCTTAGGGCCAATCCACACAATCATTATAAAGGGAAGCAACTGAATAAGCAATATATTGCTATTGTTGAAATGTTAGGTCCTAACGCAAGTGATTTGGTTAGAATGAAGAATAGAAGTGTATGACAGTGGAATAGGGCATCTTTAATGAATGGTATAAGTTATATATAATTTAAGTTTCTATGTAGTTTACTCATGTTATCTTTGAAAGTGAGAATTTATAATTTTTTATTTTTTATTTATATGTAACACAGCCACCCTAATGCAAATGGATTAAAAGGGAAGTGTTTCCTTTTTTGTCACATACTAGGAAGGGTGCTTGGTAAAGATAGAGCTAATAAGGGAGGTGCACAAGTTGCTGCAGATGCAGTAAAGGCAATAGACAGAGAGCATGCACTAAAAAGGGAAGAGGCAATGGGAGGGGATGACTTTGTGATTGCAAATGAGGTTGCAGACAATGGTGTTGAGGTGCATGAGTTGTTGACATTTCTCAGCCTATGACAGAGGATGAAAATGTTAATGAGGATGTCTAAAACTCAGGTAATGTGAATACTAGTAGGCATCAGCAAAATAGGGGCAAAAAAAAAGCTAGATGTGGGATAATTTAGTGGCAGGTTCAGTCATTATTGTGAAAAATGTAGGGGAGGTGTATGAAGAGGCAGCGACTAACATTAAAATTATTGCTAAATGTTTTGAGATTGAGGTAGATGGAGCCGAAAAAAGGTTGAATATTTTTGAAGTAATCTCTAAGTAGAAGGCTTCACTCAAATCTAGAGAATTAAAATAAATGAGATCTTGAGCTTGGATGAGAACAAAATAAACTTCTTCTTCTCTCTGCTTGATGACCATAAGACATTGTACCTAGAGAGTTTGTTAGGGATTCAGTGGTATAGATGGGCACACTGTGAAGCTAATGTTCAAGTGTCTTATAACTAGTATATTTTTTGAAGTTTTAGAGTACATTAGGTGAGGAAATATTAGAAAATTATAGGTAGCTTCTGTTTTGGTAGTACTGACTGATAAGAGCAATATTTCTTTGTATATTTTGATCTACATAGGGGTTTAGGCCTTTAATGTTTTAGTTGGATGAATATTGATGCACAATAGTTTTTTATGATATGACTTAGTGACAAGAAGTTGGATGAATATTGATGCACAATAGTTTTTTATGATATGACTTAGTGACAAGAAGTACTATTTTTAATGAGATTAGCTCTACTTTATCATGTGTATTTGTTTAAAAAGTAGGCAGTAGTGTGATTTGTGGTTTTCTATGGATAGCATATCTTGCATATGATATTATGGACAGGTGTTCTATATGATATGTCGGACATGTGTTTCTTTTAATATACTGGACAAATGCTTCTTTTGAAATCCTTGCTTTGTTATTTGATTTTTTGGTAATAGTTTTTTGGTTGGACAAACAAAATTTTTTTGCACTTGAAAAATTAGAGATATGGATAGATTTGGTATATGAATGTGCACTTGAAAAACTAGTTCTTTGTTTGAATAATTAGCTGGTATAAAAAATCTTTTGTCATGAGGAACTAGACAATTTTGATGTGCACTTAGAAAACTAGTTCTTTTGTTTGAAATGTGATTTATCAGTTAGAAATAAGAATTACACTGTGACAATTTGTTGAAGGGCTAAAACCTAAGCTTTTATTTGATTAATTTCCAGCATGTTAAAAGTTAGACTTGGTAATAGACTTTTTGAAGTTGTTAAAGTTGAAATCATCTAGATTCTTACTTCGGACGTAAATCAGTAAACTATAATTAGGCTTCTTAATGAAGCTAGTTTTGGAATTTCTAAGATAGACACAACGTATTTCTCTTGCTGAAAGAGGTAATTAGTTTATCTTGTGACTTTTGGAAGTTACTGAAGTTAAAATCTAGAAGATATTCACATTCTAAGCTTTTCTTGATTGAAAGTACTTTGGTTCACTACTTTTCAAGTTTGCAATTATTTATAAAACATGCAGAAACATTTTTTTATTGAATTCTTGTGTTGTTTCTAGAGTTTTATTTTTGAGATAGCTTTGTAGTATATAGGCATTGGAAAACTATTTTGTTAAAAAAGTTTTAAATTCACTAGAATGATATATATTTTATAGTTTATATTTTCTCCACAACAGAATTATATACAACATTTAATTTTATCTAGGTATAAGATATTTAATCTATTATCTATAGTTTAATATATGATTGTATGCAACATTTGATTTTATCTAGAGGCATTTATGTCAAAATGTTCATTTTTCCAAGGAATATTTTTTTTCTTAACCAAACATGAGAATTGAAAACTAAACTCAACTCAACTCAACTAAGTCTTAAAACCAAAACTAGTTGGGGTCAACTATATAAATCATTTTCCTCTATTCGCATCGATCCAAGACATCATTTTCAGTAATGCCTATGGCAACCATATCCTTCTCAATGACTACCCCCATGTAAGTTTCAGTTTCCTTCTACCACATCTAATACCTATCATCTGCACCAAGTCATATTTCTTAACTGCAGTGTCCATTATCCGACTTTGGATATGTCAAAACCAACACAAGTGATTCTCTCTCATTTTCTCCTCGATAGGTGCTACCTCCATCTTCTTAAAATCTCTTCATTTCATATTCTATCATTTCTTGTATGTTCGGTCCTCTATCTCGATATTCTCATTTCAGCTACTCCTATCTTAACTGCTCAACATTCAGTACCATACAGCATAACTGGTCTTACTGTCATCTTAAAAAAACTTTTCTTTCAACCTATTCAGGATTTTAAGATCACATAAAACACCCGAAGCACGTCGCCACTTCACCCACCTTGCCTTAATCATATAATTCACATCATGCTCAATTGCTCCATCTTTTTATATAAATAAACCTAAATACCTAAATACATCCTTTGTAAGGATTGCCAGACCGTACAAAGTTATTTCAATTAGGCCTCCTCTAGTGTCATTGAAATTACACTCCAGATATCTGGTTTTTGTCCCACTCAACCTAAGATCTTTAGATTCTAACACATTCCTCTATAATTCTAATTTGAAATTTAAACCTTCTCTAGTTTCGTCTACTAACATGATATAGTCGGCAAATAGCATGCATCACAAAGCTCTATCCTGGATAGTAAAAGTAAGTTCATCAATGACTAAAGCAAATAGGTAGGGGCTTAAGAATGAACCTTAGTGAACACCTATCGTGAACGAGAACTCTCCAGTTATACCATCAACCATTCGCACCCTAATTATTACTCCCTTGTACATATCTTCAATAACTTCTACATGTTTAGTTAGAACCATTTTTTTCTCGAGAACCCACCATAAAACTTGTCTTGGCACCCTATCGTACTCTTTTTTTAGATCAATGAAGGCCATGTGAAGATCCTTTTTATTTTTTCTTTATTTTTCTATTAATCTCTTAAGTAAGAAAACAGTTTCCATAGTATATATTCCTGGAATAAAGCCAAATTGATTCTCATAAACTATTGTTTCATTTCTAAGCCTACGCTCAATCACTTTTTTTCCAAACTTTATTATATGACTTAAAAGTTTTATTTCTCGATAGTTCATACAACTTTAAAAGTCTAATTTATTCTTATAAATAAGGATCAACATACTCTTCCTATATTCATCAGACATTTTCTTAATAACTAAAATCTTGTTAAAAAGATTTGTGAGTCAAGTTACGCTAACATCTCATAGGCATATCCAAACTTCTATAGGGATATCATCCGGGCCTATTGCCTTATTATTCTTCATTTTATGTACAACTTCTTTAACCTCCTGAGTTCTAATCCGATGAACAAATCTACAATTCGTATAATCGAAGGCGTCATCTAGTTTGCCAACATCAACCCTTGAATCTCCATTAAATAAGATATTGAAGTAAGATCGTCATCTCTCATTAATCTCATCTTCCTTAACTAAAATTATATCCCCCTCATCCTTAATGCACTTAATACTATTTAAGTCTCTAGTTTGTCTTTTTCTTTGTTTGGCAATCCTATAAATATCTTTCTCTCTATCATTTGTCTCTAACTTTTGGTAAAGTCTTTCACAAGCCTTGCCTTTAGCCTCCCTAACTGCTTTCTTAGCATCTTTTCGAGATTGTCTAAAACTTTTGTAATTATCCTCATTTCTACACTCAGTGTAATGTTTTATCACATTCTTTTTTAACTTTAGTTGAACTTCTTCATTTCACCAACCATGTCTCCTTAGTTGGTGGCTACTTTCTCCTAACACCTTTCTAGCCGTATTCCTAACACGACTTGTCATCTCATCCCAAATAATATTAGGCTCACCCTCCATAACCCATAAGTCACTAAGTAACATCTTTTTTTAGAAAATATTCATCTTCCCTCCATTCAAAAGTTTGTACTGAGACACTAAATACTTGAGGTATAACCTTACAATCCTTACACAATACTCTATCAACATTCCTAGTCATAACGAAATCTATTTGGCTTTTATTAGGCCCGCTACTAAATGTAACTAAGTACGACTCTCGTTTCTTAAAGAACGTGTTTGCTAAAATCAAGGCGTACGCATTTAGAATCCTCTCTACCCTCGTTCATATCTCCATAACCATAACTCTCATGTACTCTCTTAAAACACTCATGAGTAATTCATACATAATAGTTCAAATCTCTTCCAATCTTGGACTATCTCATCTAAGTCATCCCAAAATTTCTTCTTCTTAGCTTCTTCTAATCCTATTTATGGGGCATAAGCACTAATGATATTGAAGGCCTCCTCGTTTAACATCAATTTCACTAAAATTATTCTGACACCTTTCCTCTTAACTTCTACAATCTCATCCTTTAAATTTTCATCTACAATAATCGCAACTCCATTCCTATTTATATTCTTACTGGTATACCACATCTTGAATCCCGTTTGCTCTATCTCTCTAGCCTTATCTCCTACCCACTTAGTTTCTTACAAGTAAGCAATAATAATCCTTTTTCTACTCAAGGTATGTATAAGCTTTCTCAATTTACCAATAAGAGTCCCTATGTTCCAAGTAGCTATGCGAATCTTTTATTAGACTAGCTTTTTTACCCGCACCCTCCCTCAATGCGAGAACCCTTGCTCATTTTGCACTGTACTCGGGCAATAGTATGGCACCCCACTAAGGATATGACGACCCAACCATTGCTCATTTCTCACTACACCAGGGGTCCGATGCAAGCCCGTCACTAAGATGGTTATGCCTCTACGAATAATTGGTAGGATTCATCTTTATAGGGTTTGACTAGTTTTACGCTAGCTGTCACCCTATCGTAACCCTCCTTAAGGCTATATTTGCACCTTACTTGGAACAGGTTACAGCAAATAAGCCTCCCAAGATAAAACATGTTCTTTTATATCTAAGGTGGCTATTACATATAAACAGAAACTATAACTTGAAAAGAGAAAGAAAGAAAAGAATAAGAGATATCAAAATGTGGTTAAGCATGTTACTTTTATAGGCTTTCCATAAGATGACATTTCTATTCATATGGAAATTAATATGTAAAAGAGACATTTATTTATGCAAAAGAAAATGTCTTTTTATTTAATTAAAAAGTAATGACTTTTTGATTAAGTCAAATAGCCATAAAAAGTTATTATAGGGTTTTTCATGAAATGATATTTTTGTCCATAAAGAAGTTATTTTTATGAAACCAAGTATCTTTTCACTTAAGCAAAAAGTAATGACTTTTTGTTTAAGTAACAATAACCAAACTTCTCTTTTCTCAATACTTTAATAACTATTCATATAGAAGTTATTTTATGAAAGAAAATGTCTTTTGATTTAAGTAAAAAATAATGACTCTTGGATTAAGTCAAATTATTTTAATAACTATTGACAATTCCTAATGAAAACTATTTTTATCTCCTAAATAAAAAATGACATAACCAAACATATACAATGTTTTTATATGGGAAATGTTTTCTTGAAATTATGTTACTTGAGAAACATATGTCACAGGGTATTTTTTATGACCCAAAGCAAACACCCTTAAAGAAGTTGTGGTTGAAATAGGAAGATGAAGATTGAAAGAAGAGGTAAAATATATGAGCAGAAAAGTTTATATAAAATCGCCAAGTAATAAGCCAATTTAGAAAAAAGGAAAGAAATATGAAGGGATCAATGGATTAGGTTTAATTAGAAAATAAGGCAGTAGTTGCCAAACAAGCAAAAGTCCAACTTGCCAAGCTTTTGTTCGTTTTTTCCTTTTTAATGATTAGAATAAAGGATGGCTGTTTTGACCCAATACAATTCCAACGCAGGAACATGTTAACCAGCAGGTGTGGTGTCTCTGTCATTGCAACAACAGCAAACGTTAGGGGTGTTATTATAGTTTGGACAAACAGTTTTGGTCTTTAGTTTGACTCTGTCTATTTGTTTAAATAATCTGTAGATCAAATAAAAAATAAATTTAAAGAATTATTTAACTGATGTATAAACTGTCATTTGAGAGTTTGAGCGACAAAAAAGAAGAGACAGTCAGCAGAGCAGAGAGAGAAAAAGTACATCCTTTCTTTTCTCTCTTTGTTTTTTTCTCTCTTTTTGACAACCAAAACATAGAAGAAAAAGGACCTCCTCTCTTCTCTCATTTTTTTTTTGTTTTTTTTTCCTTCTCTCTTTTAGTAATACAATTAAGTTATTAATATCTAAAATATTTTAAAAATGATACGTACTTTTTAATTATATTATACTAAAACTATTATCACTACAATAAATTATAACAGATGTGTAAAAACATTTTATTTGCTTAAATATCTTTTTTGATTTTCTAATTTACATAATTGCCTTATAATCCCTTTTTTGTTATTTTTATTATACTCTTGGTCAATTAGTTTCTAATAAAAAAAATTTTAATAGTAAAATAAGTTCATATTTGATTATAGTTTCTAGTAATAATAAAATATTAATACTAACTAAACTCTTTTTATTTAATAAATTTTTATTTTATTGAGTTTCTTAATTATAATAAATTTAACTTTAATTAAATTTCTTTTCTAATATCTTAATTTATCATACAGATTTGTTTTAGTTGCATATTTGTAATAAACGAAAACTTCATGTTGATTCTTAATGGTGAGTTTTTTGTGCTTTATAAACTTACTAAATTGATAATATGCGAATACAAAAATCAAGAACAGATGTTAAAAATTAGAAATTTTTAAAATGATTATAAGAATAAGAAATATTGTAACAAAATTTTGAGATTTGTAAACTTTTTTTAAGTTAAATATCTAAAAAAAATTGTTTTGTAAATATATTTGACGTGAAACGACATAAAAATCAGTTTTAATAATTATCTTAAGGATATTGTTAAAAAACACACCCATAATTTCATTGGTTAATTAGCTAATTTTTTTGTTCTTCTTTTTCCACCACAATGATAATTCGTAATTTCCATCCGAAATGTAACAAGTGAAGCACAACAATTCTTAACTTATAAATTGTATGCTTACTTTTAGAACACGTTTCAATAAACTTCAAAATTTTTCTCATTATGCTTGTTTAATAGTGACACACAATACAAAATAAAAAATAAAAAATAATAAAAAAGTCACTATTTTAATATATCTATAATGAATCATATGTAAAGTTGTTGTGATGTAAATATTTTTTATCATTGCTTTTTCAGGATTATATATCCATATCCATAAAAATATAAAAATGGCAAGTTATTCTCCTCAAAAAATTATAAATAAAATTACTTCATTCTGATTCATTACAATAATAAACTCGCGTATATATTAAATATTAAAATCTTTATATTTTTTATCATTATTATTATTATTTTAACTGTTTAAAGTTGGCCTTCTTCTTATTATTATTTTGTTAAAATTTCATTTATAATTTATAAAAAAGAAATGGTTTATTTAGGCCTCATCCTAGTGAAAGAGTACTTTTGTTTTCCTTTTTAAGGGCAAAACTGCAAAGCAAAATGGTTACACAACCATTGTTACAAAAATAAAAGTAATGATTAAGAATAGTGAAGTAGCTAACCCAAGGGCGATCTAATCTAACTACAGAATAGAGGAGACAGAGAAATAATCATCACTTGGGGTTGGGGCATTATCAGAGTCATACCCAATGAAATCTCTCCACGTCATCAATTATAGCTGTAAAGCCTAGACAGAAGTGAACAGTAAAACTGTAATAGTTGGAGTGCGCACCGAAGTAGAATGAGTTGAAAGCTGAAACCCTTGCTTGAACTTGGCCCAACACTCCAACCAGGGCTAGACCTTGTACTCGCCGGAATCTGGACGTTTCTATGTACCCTTCATATTTGCTCCTCCATACCCATTGAATTTCAACGTTAGCAAGTGTTCTAGCTCTTTGGTTTGTTTGTTTGACATTTTGTGTTGTTCCGTCCCTCTATCTTCTCCGAGTTATTGTAGATTCTCTATGCTATTTAGGGTTTTGGAACTCAGAGAGAGTGAGAAATTAAGATAAACACGATATGTACGTGGTCCCTCCACCTCAGCGGTCAGATCCAGTTTCAGGATCCGCCGGCGGGTCCACTGATTTACGGGTTTTCCAGACTTGGAAAGGCAGCAATGTGAGTCTAGATTAAATTTCTTTGCTATTCGTTTCCTTTTTATTTTAATTTTTTTATGACGATTTACTACTGGGCATAACAAATTTCCATGCTTCTCATTTGGATTGATAAGATTATGCTTTTAGCAAATGATTGATAGCTTTTTCCTAAATATTAGCTCTTCTATTTTTTTGAAGAAGCAGCCTGTTAATTCTCTAAACTTATTGGTTAATCCTATAATCTCCGTTATATTTCTAAAAAAAAAAATACAGATTTATACTTTCTTTATTTTTTTTTTTTTTTGCTTAAAAAATTTGCTATGTTTTGCCTGTGACCGTAATAATGTGACAATAACAACACACTTGTGAAGGCCTAATAAAAGGCATTGTGAACTCGTCTTTGTTCATGTATGTACTGTGCACCCAGAAAACTGCATTATTCTCTGAAGACTGGGCTTTGTTAATGACATGAGTATATTTTGAATATGCTTTAGTCTGTAGATATTTATAGATTAAGAATTATAGATGCACTACTAATTCTGGAATGTATGATGCATATCATTTGCTATCATTTTAGCAGTTAGAATAAAGAATACCCTCTACTTGGTTCAATTCTTCAAGTGGGGGCTGTTAAGTGTTTGGCTAAATATAGTAGAATATATAAATATATATGCCATATAGTTTTTCTTGGTTGTTGGCAAACCTTTTGTTGAATCTTTTCATATGTGGAAAGGCATGCAAGATGTCACACCTTTTATTGAATCCTTATTTAAAATACATTTGCAGTATCTACTCATTTTGTAACTGCTGATGTGTTTTTAATTGATATACAATCTTGCAGATATTTTTCCTTCAAGGAAGGTTTATATTTGGACCTGATGTAAGATCGCTGTTGCTGACAATATTTCTTATCGTTGCTCCTGTCTCAGTTTTCTGTGTCTTTGTTGCCAGAAAACTGATGGATGATTTTTCAAGTCACTTGGGAATAACAATAATGGTAGTTTCTGTTGTATTCACAGTTTATGTGAGTTTCTCTATCTCTCTAGAAACTATTCTTCATTCAGATGCTTTTTTACTACATTGCAATTATGTTGTATATTATGTTATGAGAATCAAGTTTCTCTCGCAGTCTTTGTTCTCAAATGTTAACAAAAGGGTAATATTAATGCATATGGTGTAATGGTTCCCCATCCCCCAACACTCCTTGGTTTGTTTTTTCTGTTTTTTCTCCCTTTTCCAAGGGCCTTGTGTTGAGCATGTGGAGTGGTGGAGTGGTGGAGGTGCGGGATTTTGAGAGAATGGCATGGGGGAAATACTTAGTATTCTTGAAGATTTAGATGAATCAGAGTTTGAACTAAGTCAGGCACATTCTTTGATTGAAGCTTCCTGGTAGATTTTTTGCAGTGCTGGTTCCCAATTTTTGCAAGACAATGCAGCAATTCCTTTGTGGTAAATTCATGTCGAGCAGTTTGTGTTGATTGCCGTTTCTACCACCACCTTTTCCTTGCTAGGCGTAATGCTTGTTGAACCTCAAACCAAAGCAACTGCATGTTGACATGTTCTCTCAAAAGCAATTTAGACCAAATCAAATTATGCATCCATTGCATTTCTAATTAGGCATGTTGTATCTTTCCCCACATTTAAAATAAAATAGTGCCACACAATGTTATCAAAGGCTCTGGGCGCACCTAGGCACTAAAGGTCCCTAGAGCCTAGGCGCAAGGCGCAGGCTCATGCCTTAGCAAAGTTATGTGCATATCTAATGAAAAAAATCTACATACAATAATTCCAAGCTTACAACAAGTAAAAGTTACATAGAAAACAGTTTTTATAGTCAAGAATTCCAGCATGTGGAAAGTAAAGGTTAATAAAAAACAATCTAAGTAAAGTAAATATGTCAGGCAAGAAGTCGACTAAGCTAACAAGCAAAAATTGAATTTATGCTTCCTTTTTCTTAAACAGGGCAGAGATAGCTAAGGTTTACTGCTAAGTATCTTTTGTTTTTCAGATACAAAACAGGGCAGAGATAGTTAAGGTTTAAGCTACACAAATGCTCTGCTTTTTGTATACAATGGCAGAGATTAGACTAAGCAAGGATTAGTATAAGTAGAAGATGAAAAAGACTTAGAAAGTAACTATAAAATTATAAAACATGATAGATAATAGGCAGACTTACTCTGAAAATACGCTCTGCATTTTGGCCAGGTAACAAGGAAACTCAAGACTTCGTAGGCTGTTTAGAATCAAGATTTTGGTTCAGCTGTTGTGTTAGGGTGTTTTTTAATGTTTTAGGGACTTTTCAGGTTTTTATTAGGACTTTTTCTAATGTTTGACTTCTTCTATTTATGAGGAAACTAAAAAACTGATGAGTTTTCCTCAAAAATAAAAAACTGAAAAGGCTTTTTCAAAAAAAAAAAAAAACTTGTAGCGCCTTTTGTGTGCCTTGAGTGCGCCTTATGGCGCCTCAAAACATGGAAAATGCGCGTGCCTAGTGAGCCTAGGCAAAACCTTAGTGTCAGTGCCCGCCTTTAGAGGTGCAAAGGCGAGAAGGTCTGCGCCTTGCGCCTTAGGCACGTGTTTAATAACACTGGTACCACAAGAAAGTGGGAGGATGTAGCTTGGCTTGTCTAGTTCAGCATCCCATTCAGAAGCTTTGGTGAGGGAATTGCATAAATTAATTTGAGCATAAATTGAATTGTATGTTTGTCAAATCAAACCGGGTGGTTTTGATAGAAAATATGAATAAGATAGAACAACAATTTTTGTTCACAATAGGACTAGGGTCATCATTATGTCCTTATCTCTGCTCTAGTCATGGACGAGCTTACATATGCCATTCAAGATAGGATTTGGTGGTGTATGATCTTTGCCGAGTACATCATTTTAGTGGACTAGACAAGGGCCAAAGTTGTCAGTTAGAATTATGGAAGGGCACGTTAGGGGAAGGACACATTAGAATCTAAAAGTCTTAGGTTAAGTTGGATGAAATCGAAATGTAGTGTAGCTTTAGCCAGACTAGAGGAGGCTCGATTGAAATGATTTTGGACAGCCGTGAAATCTCAATGAAGGACATGTTTAAATACCTAGGTTCTTTCTTACAAAGAGATGGAGCAATTCAGCATGATGCTAGCCACAAAATTAAGACAGGTTGGATGAAGTGACAAAGTGCCTCGGGAGTGTTATGTGATCTCAAAATCTTGACTATTACAAGACGGTTGTGAGACTGGCTATGTTGTATGGTTCCAAATATTAGAATGTTATAAAACAACACTTGCGTAAGATAGTAGAGCTGACATCCAAATGTTGAGATGGATAACTGGAAATACAAGAAAATATAGTGATGCAGGACCGACTGATAATTTATCAAAAGGGGAAAATTGAAAGGCAACAATATTTTTAATTCATCAAAAGCTGTCTAACAAAGTAGCATCGGGGATGTTTATATAGATTCCTTGAAAACCCAAATGGCGTAAATGTAACTTTAGAATTCTAATAAGACTAAGAAACGAACTACAATATTCAATAAAACAAATAACAAAATAACATAACAACCCTAACACTTATATCTACATTTGATAAAACTTGCTAAAAGGTTTGATTGATGGTCCTCCAACATTCTGCTATGGTAGAAAAGAATGCCACGCAGGAGAATGTTGCTGCAGATACAATTACAATAGATCTGGTGCCAAATATGCTAAGTCATTCTCGGTAATCCATGAAATATCAGAAGATGGTCGGTTTCTCCATTGAACACAAAAACGCCAATAATCCCCATGAGAAGAGCCAAGAAATTTGTTTGAAAGAATGACCTTACTCTCCTCTCTCTGGTGTGGGAATTGTGGAAGTTTTGGAATGGTAGAACCCTTGGAAGCACTAGCAAACAAAGTAGGAGACTCAAAGTTGCACTGGTAAAGAATCAAGTCCTCAACATTGTAAACATGATTAAGTTTAATGTGATCTGGCAATTTAAGTCTATACGCATTCAATCCAAGGTTTTGAAGAATGGTGAAAGGGTCAATGAAGCGTGCATGCAATTTAGGGTTTAGATGTATATGATAAACGTTCAGAACAAAGACGAACCATGACACTACCACCAACATTAAAATTCTTAGCTCTATGATGTACATTAGCATGTAATTGTAATTAACATTACTCATTGCAAGTTTTCTATTGATCTCAGCAAACAGTTCATGAATGGTGACAGTAGAGCAAAGAGACGAGCATGTAATTGTAATTAACATTACTCATTGCAAGCATTCATATAAACCTCCAAATTTTATCATTGGGTAATGTTAAATAAGATGGAAGTTCATATACTAAATTTTGATGTCTGAATTATCTTGGAGTACCCATACATCACCAAATAGAAATCAAGCATTACTTTATTGTTTCTTTATCTTATTACCTCTGATAGCTTTCTTACAAAATCCACAATGACAGAACCAAGCACTAATTGGATGATATTTTAAATGGAACTAGTTGTGACAGGCTAATTTCTCTGCATGGGAAAGCATCTGAACATATTGTTTTATCTCTTATACTGTTCATGCATTGAAACTTTGTCTTTGTGCTGAGCCATAACAGTTATTGAAACGCAGATGACAACTATTTTCTTTTCAGGTTTTAGTTCTTCTCCTGCTAACCTCTGGAAGAGATCCTGGTATCATTCCGCGCAATGCACACCCTCCAGAGCCAGAAGGTTATGATGCTAGTGTAGATGTTGGGGCTGGTCAAACTCCACAATTACGTTTGCCTCGCATTAAGGAAGTGGAGGTCAATGGGGTGATTGTTAAAATCAAATATTGTGATACTTGCATGCTTTACAGACCTCCTCGCTGCTCACACTGTTCAATCTGCAATAACTGTGTAGAACGATTTGATCACCACTGCCCCTGGGTTGGGCAGTGTATTGGGCTGGTATGTGAATTATTACCTTCATCTATGTTAGATTTGACTGTTGCAAAATATTTACTATTATACTAGCCAACTGGTCACACTGTACGTGTGAAAGTTGAACAACATAGAAAAAGAGGGAAAGAAAAGTATGAAAAAATATCAAATGAGCAAGAAAATAGTGAGGGTGAGATGCAGGAGAGTGGTAGAACTGTGTAAGGTTGAGAAGCAGGTGAGTGGTAGAACTCTGTAAGGTTTGGCTGGAAGATGGGGAAAATTGTTTGAACAAAGGATAAGCAAGAGAAACATAACATATTGAAAAAGTAACTATATGGCATTTTTGGAGCATTTTTTTTCCCCCAAAAAATGCTGATGGCAAACTGCCTTGGAAATCATTTTCTTAGTAGTATAGATTTTGGCGATCCTGGTCTATAGATGTGGTGTATATATCAGCTGAGAGTATCTTTTTTGGGTTAGTTTCTATTATGTGAAACAGGTGATGGTCATAGTATCGCCTATATAGTGACAGCAATCAATTATATCTGATGAATTTGTTGATCTCGAGAACTTTCTTTTTTCAGTATATGGGGCTTCAGTAAGATGTTAAGAACACTTCAGAAACTTGAACATTAATATCATTAGTTCAAAATTTGTTTTTTATTTGAAATGGAGGTTGCAATAATTGTCTGTATTATGATCTTTCAATTGTTATTTACAATGTACCTTGAACTTGTATTAGTTTATATGAATACTTGTACTTTTGGGTGCAGAGAAATTATCGCTTCTTCTTCATGTTTGTCTTTTCAACGACGCTTCTTTGTATATATGTTTTCGCATTTTGCTGGGTCTACATTAGAAGAATTATGGGGTCAGAGGAGACAACAATTTGGAAAGCAATGATCAAAACTCCTGCCTCGATTGTGTTAATAGTTTACACCTTCATATCAATGTGGTTTGTTGGTGGGCTTACTGCCTTCCATTTATATCTGATAAGTACGAATCAGGTGAAATACAAATCTTTTGCTTGTTCAGATGCTGTGCTATTAGATTCTGTACTTTTTGATGTAGTAGTCTTTGTAAATGAGAAGATACATTCTGTTTGTGTGCATTGCTTTTGCAGACTACGTATGAAAATTTCAGATACAGATATGACCGACGAGCCAACCCTTATAATAAAGGAGTGGTAGATAACTTTAAAGAGATATTTTGCACAAGTATTTCCCCATCAAAGAATAATTTCAGGGCAAAAGTGCCAAGGGAACCAGCATTACCTGCTCGTTCAGTAGGTGGGGGTTTTGTGAGTCCAAGTATGGGAAAAGCCGCAGAGGAAATAGAGATGGGCAGGAAAACAGTTTGGGGAGACATGGGTGCTGGGGCAGATCATTGTGAAGGGCCATTTAACAATGATCGCTTGAATATAAAGGATGGAGAATTGGCCGAAGTATCTCCAGATATAAGGACAATAGTAGATGAGACAGGGGAGCGTGCTTCAGTACATCCTAGACGATCCAGCTGGGGAAGGAAGAGTGGAAGCTGGGAAATGTCACCCGAAGTACTCGCTTTAGCTGCCAGGGTTGGGGAACCAACCCGTGTGGGTAGCAGCAGTAACTTGGCAACTCATCAGAGCAGGCAAAAGTAGCCATTGTCCGGGCAATGAAAGATTTAATTTGGCCATTCTTCGCAGGTTCATTCAACTCCAACTACATTAACGTTATGTGCAAGGGGGTCTTTGATTTGGCGCACCAACATTAAAGTTATGTGCAATATCGAGTTCTTTGCTTTTGCAGGATGTTTGCAAGAATTGGTTTGGCCATTGTGCATTTTAGGTGGGAATTGTGTGGTGTCATGTGTGAGCTTTCTTTTTTAGTGATGTATTACTCTTGCTGGTTAAGTAGCATTTGCATTTGTGAAATTAATCTCTCCCCTTCCCTCAATATAATCATTGAGCTACTGAATGCCATAATGCAATATTTTGATGATGAAGCAGATTTTAGTAACAATAATGTTAAATGTTCACACTTGCACTTTTTTAGTACACATTTCTTACATGATAAATACATAAAAACTACGATAAATTTTTCAAAAGCAATTGCAAAAATTAATGAGTTATCACTCTTTCGAATCAGTTTTAAGAAAGTTATCACTGAGATCTTATGTATTTATTAGAGTGTGAAAATTATGTAGAAAAAAGCGTGCACATAGCATTATTTCTAATAAGAGAAAGTACATAAGAGAATAACGACATTTATAAAGCTGTTTGTAACCCGGAAGTGTAAACATCCAAGTAGAGCTCTTTTTGTCGGTTTTTTCCCATTCTTGTTGGGTTACTAATAAAGACGATCTTTTAAAATAATCTAGTTCTTTAACAAGGGGTTTGTTTGTAAGAGTATAATTTAACATTCCTTACTTTGATTCCCAAAGTAATTCAATAGGCAATCTGTTAATTATGTGGCGTTAGGGGTATTATATATTTATATACCAAAAGTGTTTTAGAAGGATATAGAAATCTTAGATGCTAGTCTTGTTGCTAATAAAGTGCTGATGGAGTCATGATTTGTGGAGACTTTTTCATAAGAGATTTCCATTGTTGTTAAGGGGTAAGACTCGTTCTTGGTTCTATAGTGGTTTGCCAGGGTAACACTCTTTCATCGGTTTTTTAATTTCTGTTGTGACTGATATTTTAAGTAGAATGACTTGAAAAGAAGTTTATTGGAGTTTAGTATAGGGAATACAAGTCTGTTCTCAAAAGTGTGGTGTGGTTTCTCATCTACAGTTCATTGGTGACACTTTTTTTGTTTTTTTGTTTTTTTGAGAGGAAAACCTCGAAAGTTTTGAAAGTGTCATTATTTTCAAGTTTTTGAACTTGTACAGGTGCGTTAGTGTCAATTTAGTTAAAATTGGTGTTGTTTAGATTAGTTTGATAGTCAATTGTTAGGTACCTACTCATCTCTAAATGGTTGTCCCATACAAGATTTTACTTTTAACTTACTTAATCTTAGTTTTCACTCATGTGAATTCTCATTTTATCAATTTGGTATATAAGAAAGAAAAGATTCCTGGAAAAATTTCTTAGGAGCATGATTCATTCTGAAACATGGTGATTAAAAGTAAGTTTGGGTCTTCAAGTGAAACGATTGGGATAACAAAGATGTATAAGTATTTTTGTGCTTTCCCTTGGAATGAATATTTATATTGGGAATGGATCAATTATTGATCTTTATTAGTTTTTACAGGCTATTAAGTATTGACTGACCATGTTGCTCATATTTTCTTTTTCTGTTTTGTAGGGTAACGCTATTGCTTGAAATTTTATTTGGAAGGTTAAGGTTACATTTAAGTGCCGAGACCTTTAAATGTATTCTCTCTTGATATTTGAATGATGTGCCTTTGGAATAACGAAACAAACGAGCATATAATTCTTAATTATGTGTGTTCTATTGCTTGAACCTTTTGGTATAGACTTTTTGATATATTCAGCATCTTTTGAATTTGTTAGAGCTTCTCGCGTGATCTTTTAATGATACAGTTACGGGGAAATAAGAAAGTTAATTATTTGTGGAGTTTAGCTTTTTCTAGCGATGATTTATGGAGCATGGCTAGAACTTAATGCGATGATTTTTTTTTTTTTTATATTTTTATTCTGTAGTCATCTCCAATTATAATATATATTTTTTGGGATAAGGTTGTTTCAATGCTCTTATTGTTTTATGAGTGTTTTAGAGCTCTTTTTTAGTAGATATGAAAAATGTTTGGCTAAGCTATTAAGTTCGTTCTCCTTCTTTTTTTCTTCTTTTCTTTTTTAATAATTTTGTTTTGCGTTGTTAGAAGATCTTCTTGCCATCTGTAACTTTTATTTCTTAACAATTTTTTGAAATTGAGAATTCATTAATTAATTAATATTTACAGTACACCAATATGGAGGGCTTACATAACAATTGAATGAAGTTAATAAGAAATTTTACCTAAATTCAACACAAATATTACCACTTATGGGACATGACCTTGAGACCTAATGGTCTCAACACCTTAGTTTGTAAAAAGTATAAGTAAATAATTTATTTTATAATATATATTTAAATAGAAAAGAAATGGTCAATTGCACTTTCCCCTCTTAAACTTTCATAGAAGTTATAATTTATAATGTTTTTCTTTTAATAAGTCTCCTCGTATTCTTAATCATTGAATGGGCTAACAAATAAGACCATATATATGAACTTGTACATAGACTGTTAATACGAGTTGTTATTGTTACAATTATGCACGTGATCCTTAAACTTAGACACCACAAATATGTTGTGTCTAGATATTATACTTTGATATAACTTGACAAATGGTCTAGACATGATTACTAAAAAGGGTTATCATTAGGTATGGTCACATGGACATGAAGACATATGAGTGTATAACAAATGATTTGTTATTCTCAGTACAAAGAGAGATGCTCTATGTGGTCTTATCAAGATGACCAGAAAAGTTCTTAGCCAAGACAATAATGGAATTAGATAAGGTATCTAATGTTCACTATGAGTTATTGATGAGATCAAGACACATCCATTTGAGTTATTATGATTTAACAGTTATCCATACCCTAAACTTAATCAGGAGTATAGGATGACAAAAATATTCAATTTCATAGTAAACTGCTGCTAGAAATGTTATTTCAATAAGTATGGTTCTCAACCAATATTCTTATTGAATGGATAGTTAAGGCCTATGACTAGATAGTAACCATATATTGTGGGACCCTGGAGGTTTACAGATCTCTATAGAGAAATTAGAAAGAAATATAATTCATAACTAAATTAGAAAATGTTATCATTATTGGATATGATCCAATATTGGCTATACAGTAACTGTCATCTCAATATAGAACCCAAAGAGTCCCACTAATACTTGAGTTATCTCATAAAAGTATTTATTGGGTAAATATGTGTGTATAATTAAATATAGATTTCGCAACTTAACTACACTCCCCTATACCCTTTCTCCCAAGCATGTTTGAGCCTTACACTTAGAGCCCACAACTCAGCTTGGAAGGAAGTGCACCAACCAATTATTTTGCAAAACCAAACTTCCAAACATCACAATCATCCCTGAGAAGACTGTTAACACTTGCTTCCCCCAGATTACTGACATGGATTTTACCAACACAAGTGCACATATCATCCACAAGTAATAAAATGATAAGGTAGAGATCGTTCCCACGAGGAGTTTTGCTGTTAAGTATTAAAATTAGCAATTTCAATTATATTTAAGCAATTGAGTTTTGGGTTGATTATGAGCTAGTTATAAACTAAATGAAAATTTACACAAGAAAATACTATAGATAAGCCTAAGATTACAACTTCCCTCAACACTTCACTTAAATTATTATTATCTTGTCTTGCTTAGTTATGACAAAGAATTGTTAACCTAGGATTCTTAATCAATTATAAACATATTCCAATATCTTAGATCTCACTTAATCAATTCATTATATTCCTATGTGAATTAAGTTAAAAAAGACTCATTAAGATTGGACCTAAATTGGCAACATAAGGCTTATAAGTATATTCCTATTCTATACCTAAATCAAACTCAAGAATTCAATCAAGGGTAACCTAACTTACTTTTCCAAGTTTGTTTCCTAATTCAATCTACAAGATGGCCCATCAAATAAAAGCATTAAGCATAGAATGAACTAGAAAAATCATATGCCAAAATCTAAGCAATCCATAAACAAAAATAATATCAACTACATGTTGATTTCTAGTTACAATTCTAGAAAGGAAACTGCTCTATGCTACTTAGTATAAACATAGATTCTATAATAATAAACATCAAAATAAAAGTAAAGTAGGAGTAGAAATAGAGAAACCTATGAAGGTTATCGGTCTTCAAGTTTCAATGATCCTTGTTCCTCTTGCTTCTTTGCTTCCTTGATAAGCTCTAATACTCCTAAAAATTATAGCTAATTTTTGTCTTATGAATCTCCAAGTCATTCCTCTTTAAATAGGCTTCAAAACCCTCAATTTGAGTAAAATTCGAATTGTTTATCAGGACGGTGTTGCAGCCTTGAAGGTGACCTAAATTGGATGTAACAAGAGACATGGCAGCAAGCAAGGCACTACGGCACTACCCTTGCTGCTAGTAGATAACTTTGTAAAATTGAGTTATTTCACTATACTCTTAATTCCTATTTCATGTTAAATCCTAAAGTTTAGAATTAGACTGTTAGTTTAATTAAGTGTTTTAGCTATTCTAGGTTGTTTAAGAGTTTATAGGGTTTTAATATAATTAGAAATAGTTTTTATGGTTTTTGTTGTCTAATCTGTTTTAAGTGTCTTTATAGTGTCCTAATCAAAGATGAAAAGGAAAAGCATTGAAGGCTAATGCCGCAGCCCTAAGAAAGATAGCGTCGCGGCACGTAAGGGATATATTGACAAATCAGGCAGAGAGCTATGCGATGTGGCATGACCATATCTAGACCGCGAAGCTGTAAAACCAGAATTTGCATAGTAAGTCAAAGAGCTTAGTGTCACGGTGCTCTACCATTTCAAGTCGCGACATCCTCTTATGAAGTTGCTCAGTATCTAGATAGAGACTAATGCATCGCAGCGCTTGGATGACGACACCGAGGAGCCAGAAGACAAGATGACTTCATAAGCAAGTAGGGAAGATGACATTGTAGTGCCCAACATCATGAAGCAGCGGCGTGAGCAATTAGAATCTGAAAAGGACTATACAGAGGCTGAGGCACCACAGCGCCAAGGAAGGCCACGCCGAGGTGCTATTACGTACTTTAGAGAATTCTTAGTTTAGTTAAACTAGGATCAACAGGTCTATAAAATGAGGTGAAGGCTGAAGGCTGAGGATATATACCATAGCTCGTGATAGAGAATCCTTAAGAAGCTACTGAAGACCCAGATCCATGACAACTTCTAGTCTTCTACTCCCTTCTTATTATTTTCTTATTACTTGTAATGGCTTTGTCTTTTATATTTTTGTTTTCTGTAGTTAGTATGGAGTAGTCTTATTTTAGAGTTACAATTGAACTCACAAATAGCCGATGTGGCCTTAGTTTTGATTTAATGCATGCTTTGGTTTCAAATATTTATGTTGCCTTGATCTTAATGCTTCTAATTGATTGATCACTAGCTAGACTCATTAGGAATTCTGTGACTGACTTGGAAGAGTCAATTTTAGGATTAGCCTTAGGCAATATATCTTGTGTTTGGATTGTTCATCTAATTTGGATAATCTGATTAGTTAAAAAGATAGGAATATGCTCTTTAGCCATAAGTAACCAGAATAGATTGGCTCGTAATGAGTTTATCTTAGAATAATTCTCATAGGAATATAGGGAATTAGATTAAGGAAAATATACAATTGCTAGACATTGGAATATGTAAGTAATTACTTAAGAAATCTTGGTTAATATTTAGACTATTGCATGAATTGAGTAAGGAAAACTTGTGAGGGATATTATGAACCTAAATGTTAGTTTAAAATCTTTACATAAATTGTTTAACAATCTCTGAAATTTGCATTGGCTTGATTAAGATTAGGTTGCATAATATTGATATTTAGCTTAGAAAGTAAAACAATTCCTCGTGAGAACGATCTCTATTTCTATCTATATTACTTGTGGATGATACATGCGCTTGTGCAAGTAAAATCCATGCCAAGTTTTGGGTGCCATTGTCAAGGAATATATTTACTTTACTTGTTTTTTTTTTTTTTTTTAAACCCAAACTTAAATAGGACCTGGGCTAGTCTTTAGAGATTTATTAAGATCAAAAGAAAGGCCAAAGTATAGTCTTAGCCAATACACAAAACCCTAAACAAGATTAAAAAATAATAAACTTAGGATACTATCCCATTACAATAAGATACTGAAGGAAAACTTGAGAAAAGCCATAAACTTGGGATACTATCCTATTATAAAAATTAAAGAAACCTTTTAGTATCTTATGATCTTTAGATCAAATGAACTCTCACTACTTTCTTTCTTCAATTTCCTTTCAACTCCATTATGTTCCACTCAATAACTTTAAATTCTCAACTTTATACTAACTCTTAATTTAACCACCCAAATTTTACTTGAAGCACAAATAATGAACCTCCTAGTGCTACTAACTTCAGTTATGTTTTCAGGATTTGATTCTAACTTGAGGAAGGCCTCCATGCAAGATTCTCTACTTTGCTTTCTCCATTGGTGTTCTTGGAACAACATTTATTGCCTTATTCAAGAAGGGGGACTTGGCATTAAATTACTTTTTGATATGTCCAAGGCTTTTTCAATGAAACTATGGTTCAATTTAAGGAAAAATCAATCACTATGGGCTCGTTTCACCTTGGATAAATATTGCAGTAAGGTGCACCTAATGTGTTCTAATCCTTCAAATGTTTCTCCTATGTGGAGGAGACTAGTTGGTTGTAGAGCTCTTGCTAAACCCCATTTATTTTGAAATATTGGAACTGGGCAGATTAGCTTTGGTACAACATATGGTGTGAACTTGGGCCAATGTACTTACTTGTTAAGGAAATACCAAATCAGCTAGTACACTTACATCTAAGTGATTATTTCCTTTTATCGGAGAAGGATCAGCAATGCATACCGAGATTAGTACATTAAAAAGATCTTGAATTGCAGATTGATAATTATGATGAAGAATTGGTACGGAAGGAAGATAAGGGAGGTGCATTCTCAATTTCATTTGCTTGGGATGTTATTAGGCAAACAAACAGGTTACAGCCTTGTTTATCTTACTCATGGCATCCCTTACTGTCAATTAAAGTATCAATCTTTTTCTAGAAACTATGGTATGATTTTCTTGCCTTGGATTGCAATGTTATGAGATTTAACATTTCATTAGCTTCTTGCCGTCGATGTTGTGTCAAACCTGATATAGAAACAAGTCAGCACTTATATATAAACTCCCAAATTGCCATTGATATATGGAAGTTTTGCTTTCACTGCTTCGACATGTCCTTTGCCATCACATTAGTGCATGATATGTTTAGTGTGTGGTGGCAAGCTGGTATCAACACTTTTGCAGGATACATGAGATCAATCACTCCTTGTTTGATTGTATGGGAGATTTGGAAAGCCTGTAATGCGAAGGTTTATGACAATATTCTAATGAGCTCGGCAATAATTATAAGGCAGGTAACGGAAACCATTGGCCTAATACTTACTGTGTTGAAATGTAAAGTTAAAGTTCATTTCAAAAATTCATACCAACTTAGATTCTTGCCTATTCGTATTCCAAATCCATGTTTTTAAAGAAAGTTCTAATATTAAGGTGGCAGCCTCCTCCTCTTTCATATGTTAAATTGAATTGTGATGGGTGCTCCCGTGGTAATCCCAGAGAGACAACAATAGGGGCTATAATTAGAAATTCTTCAGGTGATATGTAGGCTTGGTACTTATTTAGGTTTTCAAATGAATACGATTGCCAAATTTGAAGCTTTTCTTGAAGGCTTGAAAATATATGTCTCAAGAGGTTTTCTCAACATCATTGTTAATACTGATTCATTAGCTCTTATGCATTGTGTTACTAAGAAAATCAATCCATTATGGAAGCTTCATGTGAATTTTTTTAAGTTAATGATGTTGATTGGTACATACAATGTTTTGATCTCCTATTACTATAGAGAAACAAATGTTGTAGAAGATAAAATAGAAAATGAAGCTTGTATCAGAAAGGTAAACTTCATGTGGTTTTCATCTAATATCATATCAACACACCTTCATGGATTGCTCATTTTGGATAAAGACCAGGTCCCTTACATTAGGGTAATTACAAATTCATAGCTTTATGTTTCTTGTAATGGGATAGTATCCCATATTTATGTTTTAATCTTAGATTTGGTTAGGTTTATTTATTGTAATGGGATAGTATTTCAAGTTTAGTTTTCTTGAATTCTTGTAAGTTTAGGCTTAGATTATACTCTGGCCATTATTTAATCTTTGAAAATTAATAAAATCTAAAGGATTGGCCTGGGTCCTATATAAGTTTGGGTTAAAAAATAAAAAATACCTTCTACTACTTTCCTTCTTCAATTTCCCTTCTGTTCTACTCAACAACTTTAAATTCTCATCTTCACACCAACTCTTAATTTAACCACTTGAAATTTACTTAAAGCACAAGTTATGAACCTCCAAGTTCTACTGACTTCAATTATGTCTTCAAAATTTCATTTTGCCTTGAGGAAGTCCTCTATGCAAGACTTTCTACTCTGCTTTCTCTATCTCTCACTCTAGTTAGAGAAACAGAGAAGAAGAAGAAATGAATCCAACTTATGTCTAGTGAAACACATATATAGGCAAACGAAATTCTCTATTCTATATAACCTTCTCTTATTTCTTCTCTCACTATCAAATTTTTTTTTTTTTTGGACAAGACTCTTTATCACAGTTTTTTTTTTTCCCCTAAGAATCTGTTATGGACTTTACTAACGCAAGCACGTACTGTTTAACAAGTAGCATAAAGTAAATTAAGTATCGTTCTCATAAGAAATTATTACTAATAATCGTCAAATATCAAACTTATTCAACTCTAAGTTTATCCAAACGAATGAAATTTTGAGATGAATAGTTAAATTAAACTAAATCAAGTAAACTTAAGACTATAATGGAGAAAACTTAAAATTACAACTTCTTTCAACACTTCATTTGTATTATTATTATCTTATTATGCTTAGTTATGGTACCATATTATTAACCTAAGGTTCTTATTCAATTATAAGTATATTTCGAGTTGCTTATAATAAAATCTCACATAACAAATTTCCTATATTTATCATGGAAGGACATATATGGTAGATATAAGGAAAGCTTTCACTTCTATTAGTTTAAAGGCATCCGTCTTAATTGGGCTTCTTGATAACAAGCATATACTTATAGAAGCTTTCAATGATGAAGACTTTCAAAGGCTTGGTGTAAAGCAAATCAATGATATATACAAAGATTTCTTATGAGGGTTTTTAAGTGGATGCCAGAATTCTGCCTGGATTATGAGTCTTCTATTATTCCGGTGCGAATAAACTTCCCCAATTTTCCTATACATTTTTATACTAAAAAAATGTCTTTTTGTAATTGCAAGTATTGGCAAACCTCTAAAACTTGATGGAGCTTCAGCGTCTAGAACAAGACCAAATGTTGCTCGAGTTTGTGTGGAACTAGATCTTTTGAAACCTTTGGAGGAAAAGGTGTGGATTAGTTATGGAGAAAATAAAGGTTTTTTCCAACATGTTGGTTATGAGAATGTCCCATGTTATTATTCTACTTGTCATTGGCTAGGTCATGATGATGTCATTTTTAAAACCTTACAAGGAAATTGGGGCAAGATTGAATCAAAAGGGGTTGTCAAGACTCAAGAAGGTATTATGCTCAAGACCACAAAAGATTTAAGAAAGATAGGTCAAGAAAGTGGTTAAGGCAAGATCAATCAAGAAGATTGATTTAAAGGCAAACAATATAGTGAAACTATCAAAGATGTGTGGAAACAAAAAGAAGCTCCTAAAAAGACAAACTCCCTTCTTTCAATAGGGGCTGTTGAAGGTGTCCTTTCAGTCTCGCAGCAAAGTGAGTCTTCAAAGGTGTCATTTCGATGAAGGCTCTTTCCAAGATCAAGGAGTGAAGGGTTGTGAAGAGATTAGAACTAGCAGAATGATGGAGTTGTGTCACGGGTTAATGAGCCTTGTATGTTGGATGGGGTTATAGTGTTAGATAACAAAGATCTACCGTTGGACATTTATTTACTAGAGGAAGAGTACTTAGTTCAAGCTAGGGGGACAAAAGTTCAAGAAAAGGTCCAAGCTTTCATGAAAGTGAAGAACTAAACCATCCTCAAGAAAATCTTGGCAAAGACTTGCAGCCTCTAAGTTTTACTAGGGAAGGAGACCGTCTTAGCTTGCTTAGAGAAAATCTATAAAGTATGAGAGCTTCTCTTGGAAAACCTCATGGTAAGGTATGCAGTAATTAATCCCCTTCATCTACCTAATGATTAATGTCCTTTATTGGAAAGCTAGAGGGGTAAAGAATGAAAAGACTAGACATCGTCTTCATAAGCTTAAAAGAATTCACAAGTGTTCTTTAGTAGTTGTTTCGGAACCCAAATGTCTATTAGAAGATTTGTCTTTGTTGCAGGGTTTTGTGGTTTTACAAACTCGTGCGCGAACTTGGCAAATAATTTATGGCTTTTTTTGGATGACTTTATCTCTTGCAATTATGAACTCAAGGCAGCAAGTTAATCCAAAAGTGAAGCATGCTTTAATGAAGAGGCCATTTATATCTCCATGGAGACTGGACCATTTGGAGTTGTGGGATAATTTAATGGAGATGAGTGATTTAGTTGGAGTGGATAGGTGGCTTGTGGGTGGTGATTTCAATTGTGTCTTATCTTAAGAGGAGATAACAAGTTTTCGTGCTCACTTTAATTTTGAATTAGCTTCTAATTTTTTGGGTGCTCTTATGGTTTGAGACCTTTATGAAGTGTCTCATTCGAGCTCAATCTTTACTTAGACAAATAAGAGTGTTGGGGCAGCCCGCATTTTAAAGAGGTTAGATAATTTCTTTATGAATTCTAGTTGGGTTGATGTTTCCTTTCATGTGATTCAACTTAATAGGAAATATTTTGATCATAATCCGCTAAAGCTCAAGGTGAAGCTTCTGGGGACTACATGTCATGCTCACTTCTACTTCCTTAATATTTGGTGTAAGCATCATAATTTTATGTCCACAATGAAACAATCTTGGAAGGAGCATTTACTTGGAATTCGATGTATGTTCTGGAAGCCAAGCTTAATCATTTGAAAAAGGTTCTTCGTTGCTAGAACAAGAATGTTTTTGAACTTATCCCGGATAAAATAAAACGAGATGAAGATTTGGTTACTCAAATAGAAATTCTTGTTGACTGAGGGGATGCTACTTAAGAGGAGTTATGTAGGGTGGAGACAATTTTAGAGGCAGAACTTAATATGGATGAGGATTTTTGGAAGCAAAAATCTTCAATCAAATGGTTGCGAGAAGGGGACCGTTGCACTAAATTCCTTCATGCCTCTGTCTAAGCCAAAAGGAGCAGGCTGGCAATCCACATAATCGAGGGTACTTCGAGAGACTGGATTGATAACAAGGAAGACATAGAGAAGGCAGCAGTAGAGCACTTCTCTCAGATTCTCACTGATCAAGGTACAATTCTTGATTTTTTGTTTCTTGACTGCATTCTGCCTTTGGTTACTTTAGAGCACAATGATCTTTTGGATAAGTTTCCTTTAGAGAATGAGATAAAAGAGGTTGTTTGGCATCTTGATAAGAATAGAGCTGCGGGACTAGATGGTTTTAATGGTTTTTTCTTTGTCCATTGTTAGTATGTCATTGTTGGAGATGTTTTAAGGGCAATTCAATATTTTCTTTTCTAGGGGTGAACTGACAAAGTTTGTTAGTAACACTACTATTGTGTTGTTGCCCATAGTGGATTTGCCTCAAGCTTTCTTGGATTTGAGACCAATAAGCTTTTGTAATTTTAGCTGTAAAATTATCTCCCAGATTTTGGTTAGTCATTTGAATTCAATTGTTAATGATTTGGTGTTAGAGGAGCAAAGTGGGTTTATGAAGGGTCGGATCATAATTGAAAATATTTTTTGGCTCAAAAGTTATGTCAATACTAGCATAGAAAAAATTAGGGGAAAATGTTATTTACAAGCTTGTTATGGCCAAGGCCTATGATCGAGTGAACTGGTTCTTTCTTATTTCAGTTTTGCACGAGTTTGGTTTTTTCTAATGTTAGATAGATCTGATTTGGAGAATGATTTCTAGTCCTTGGTACTCAGTGATAGTTAATGGAAAGAGTGCACGTTTTTTCAAGTCCTCAAGGGGGCCTCCTATAAGGTGACCCTTTTTCCCCTTTACTATTTATTATTGCTTCTGAAGCTTTAAGTTGTGGTTTGAAATAGTGCATGACAGGTGGATTTGTGGATTATTTTTATCATCATTCGGAAGTGCCTAAGATTTCTCACCTAGCTTTTGCAAATGACATTATTATTTTCTCAAGTGGTAGAAAAAGTTATTGTGAATCTCTTATGTGTTTTTTGGCTGATTAAGAGAGGAATTTAGGGCAGTTGATAAATAAAGACAAAAGTTGCTATATTACGAGTCCTAAAGTTTCTAATCATCACATTTGATTATTAAAAGTACCACTGGTATTCGTCATCAACAACTCCCAGTTACTTATTTGGGTTGCCCTCTTTTTGCGGGGAGAAAAAAAATTTATCTTTTCGACAATATGATTGCAAAAATTCAGAAGCGCATTGCCTCTTGTTCATCTAAATTCTTATCCCAAGGAGGCAGGTTAATTTTAATAAAACATGTGCTTTCATCCATACCTTTATACTTATTGAGTGCCTTGGATCTCCCTAAAACTATTATTGCTAGAATTGAGCATGCCTAAGCAAATTTTTTTTGGGGTGAAATTGACAATAAAAGAAAGTTTCATTGATGTACTTGGAGTACTATTTTACCTCCCTAAGGAAGAGGCTGGACTTTGGATTCATTCTCTAGCTGATGTGTGTTTGGCTTTCTCTTTGAAACTGTAGTTTATTTTTTAGAATAGGCATTCCTTGTGGGATCGTTTTATGTTTGCCAAACACTATAAGATGAAGCATCCTGTTATTACACAGCCTTCTAGTTTTTCTCCAATGTGGAGACGTCTATCATGTTAACTTGTGGTATGATAATTAGTGTGAGCTTGGCCCTTTATACCTGTTGATGGATGATGTTCCTAAACAATTTTCAGGTAGGAGAATGGTTGACTTTCCAGTTTTAATAAGTGAGGAAAGATTTCTTTTACCTCCTTTGCCTTTGTAAAGTTTGAATATGCTCTATTTATCCTATGATATTAATGATTCTCTTATATGGGCTTTTGATAAGACAAGGATTTTCTCCACTTCCTTGGCTTTGGAAGTGATTAGAGTTCGAGGGAATTTGAGACCCCTATTTTAAACATATGTAGTGGCCTTTACTTCCTATTAAGATCTCTATTTTTGTGTGGAAACTTTGGAATGGTTATCTCACTCTTAATAGTACCATTGTGCTCTTTCAATATACTATGGTTTCTAGATGTAGATGTTATAGCACGCATAATGCAAAGACTATTTAGCACTTGTTTATCTTCTCTCAAATTGCTAAGGAAGTATGGTCATTTTTCATGCACCTTTTTGACATGCAGTATGAAATGTTATAGGTTTATGAAATGTTTAACTATTGGTATAGCCAAGGATGTTCTTCTTTGCTAGGTTATTTGAGATGTATTATTGTTTGTTTGATCGTGTAGGAAATATGGAAAGCAAGAAATACCTCTGAGTATGAAAATATTCCTATGAATTCTCTCTTATTATTCAAAGAATTTGGGAAGTCATTGGTTTTATTCTTGACTCATTAAAAGGAAGAATAAAAGTTCCTTCGAAGGATGTTTATCAGTTAAGATTCTTTTCTTCTAGCCTTCCGAAGAGAATGTTATTAAATTGTGTTAAGATTCTACGGTGGCAGGGCTTCCTTCTTTTTATGTTAAGCTTAATTGTGATGGTTGCTCTCGAGGCAATCCTAGGGAGGCTACCACGAGAGGTATTCTAAGGTCTTCTATAGGTGACTATATTTGGGCTTATGGTTCATTCTTGGGCAATCAAACAAATATGGTTGCAGACTTTGTGGCACTTTTGGAAGGGTTGAAGCTTTGTGTTTCTAGAGGCTTTCATAATGTAATTGTGAACACTGACTCCATGGCTCTTGTTTAGTGTATAGCTCGCAGGACTCTTCCACTTTGGATACTTCATAATAAGTTTTGTGAGGTGATACATCTCTTACATGTACACAATATAGTGGTTTATCATTGCTTTGGAGAAGTAAATGCAGTGGTTGATTACTTGGTGAATTATACATGTAACGAAAATGGTAAGTTCTTTTGGCTTTCTTCTCGGATGCTTCCAGGTCTTGCAAGGGGTCTTAGTAATCTTGATAAGCTCCAAATGCCTTATATTAGGCATGTTCATTAATATTGTCATTCTTGAATAGTATCGTGAAGAAGGTTTCTTTACTTTTTGTAATGGGATAGTATCCTAAGTTTATGGCTTTTCTCAAGTTTTCCTTCAGTGTCTTATTGTAATGGATAGTGTCCTAAGTTTGTTATTTTTTAATCTTGCTTAGGGTTTTGTGTATTGGCTAAGACTGTACTTTGGCCTTTCTTTTGATTTTACTAAATCTCTAAGGACTGGCTCGGTCCTAGTTAAATTTGGGTTAAAAAAAATAAAAATAAATAAAACTTGACTACACAAGGTATGTATATTTATTTCTATCCTACATATGATTCAAATTCAAACAAGCATGTGAATGAATTCAAACTAGTGCTATTTCATTAAAGGCTAAATTTAAATTTCCTTTGTCAAGTTTCCTTTAGTTTACCAATTCAATCTAAAAGATGGCCAATCAATTGGAAGCATTGAGCATAGAATGAAATAAATATCTTATGTACCACACCCTAAATAATTAATAAATAAAATAAAAGCATGCTACATGTTGAGTTCTGTTGCAATCCTAGAAAGAAAACTATTCCATGCTACTTAGTGTAAACATGGATTCAAATAAAGTAAACATTAAAGAAATACAAAAAAAGTAAAGAAGAAGTAGAATGATAGAAAATTGATAGGTTGTCAGCCTTCATTCTTCAACCATCTAAGCTCCTCTTGCTCCTTACACTCTTGGTTGCCTCTCAATCTCCAAATTTTCTTAGCTCACTTGTGCATCTTGAATCGCCAACTATACCTCTTTAAATAGGATTTAAAACCCTCAAATTGAGTTCTAGTTGGACTAGGAATCAGGCAAGTGCCACGGCCATGCTTTTCTAGCATTGTGACATTGAAAATCAGAGAAAACATCACGTTGGGCTCCTAGGTGCCAATTGCCTCTGGCTTTTGCCAGTTCATGCATTTTTAGGCATTACGGCACTTTCAATGGCAGTGGTGCCTAATGAGTAGGAAATCCTTATTCCCATCCAATTTATAAACCTTCAAAACACACAAACTAAGTTAAGAATGAATGAAACTCTTAAATAGGGGTGGAATTTGAATCGAATTGCTTCAAATAAGGCACTATTAGAATTCTAGTACTTGAATTCGAATTCGAATACTTATACGAATTTTAATATGAAATTCAAATTCAAATTTGAAATTGAATTTTGAATATTCAAATTCGAATAAAATTTCAAATATTCAAATTCAAAATTTCAAATATTTAAGGTATTTTGGTAAAAACAAAATCATAAGAAGTCATTTTTTATTATAATTTTTTAATAAAAACATATATCATTTCAAATATTAATTCGAAATTGAATTCAAATACTAATTCGAATTATTCTTTGAATATCGAATTGAATTATGTACTTTTCGAATCTTAATTCCAATTATATGATTTAAGTGCCACCCCTACTCTTAAATGAAGACTAAGGCCTAAACTAGTTAGGATTCAACATCCTAATACGATACAAACTCAACTAAGTAAAAATCAAACAAAAACTCAAGAACATGGCCAATAATATTAATAAAAAAGATATGTAATGATTTTGGTAGTCATCGAGCAAAATTAAAACTAAAGCACAAATGAAAATAATAGCAATCACATTAACATAACAACTTCCCAACATGCCCCTCAAATGTTTCATATGATCATAAACTAAATGTCAACCCAAAGGTATCATTCAAAGTCATGATTCAATTCAAGATCAGTAAGCATCAAATTCAAATGGATTTTCAATGTGTGTGTGTAATGATCTTTTCATAAAGGAATGCATGCAATCTGGATAAGTATATGTCTTTGTGAAGTTCAACTGAGTACTCAAACCTATAGGTTTGCTTTTTAACTCTCTCTTCACTAATGTAGGACTCCACTAAGATGAGGATCAATAAGTCTTGATAAGCTTGTAACGTAGGCTAGTTGCAACAGTATGATAAAGGAAATTATATAAAGCTTAAGGTACCCTAAACACATATATCACTTTAGACCCTTAAAGAGCTTTTATTTTTATTTTATTATTATTTGTTTTTATACATCCCAAATATTACCCACTTGGCATACTCTTTTCTTTTCACTAGTTTCATATTTTTTCTACTTTGTTTTTCTTTTGCCTAACTCTTGTTATACCTTCAAATTTATATATATTTTTTATTATGAATATAAGGGAGAGCAAGAGCCACAAATATATACTTTTCTTTTGTATATGTGACTCCAACCTCTACTTCTTTTCTTCACATAGCTCAATAGATCCTAGAATGATCAACATGCTTAAAAGTAAGGGATCAAAACTAGAATTTAAACAAAAATGGTTAGGCAAAAATTTGGTAGGGGTCAAAGAAAAGGCAATGTAGGTTCAATAGGGTAACTAATGATATAATATAACACATTGTAAGCTTAGAAGGACTCAAACGGTCCAAAGATGGTCTTAATCATTCCCTAACTTAGTCTTGTCTAGGATTTTGCATCAAGAGAGAATCAAACAAATTATACGGTTCCTAACTAAATATAAAATTCTTAAACATAAACAGTCTATAAATAAGCAAAACATTCCTAAGAAAAATATCAAGTGCATAATATGAGTTGGAAGTCACATTATACATTGCTACTAACTTAAGAATTTAATATCAAGATTATATAAAAATTAACATATTATCATATGATGAGGGAATTCACCATAAAAGCATAATACATCTTGGCTAGCTAACCTAAGAAAGCAAGTACACCAATAAACAAATCAAAAACAAACATTGTCTTCCGTGTTAAAAGATAAAAAGGAATAAGAATAGAAAGACTCCCTGACTATCACGACCTGAACTAGGGGTCCATGACTGCCATGGTAACTATGACTGACTAAGGTCTGCTCTAGCTCCCACGAACCAACAATACTTTATTGGAATGACAACAACAATAGTATAGCAATAAAGTTGGCAACGGAACCAATAATGCAATAATGGTCAAACCATAAAACCATAAGACACTATAACAAAAGTGAGCTACGACAACAGTCACCTGGCAACAGTGTAAAAACCATTGCTTAAAATATATTTTTAAAATAACAAAAAATTGTTGCCTAAAATATGAACTTTATGCAACAATTTTATCATAACATTTGATTAACCATTGCAATAATATAGATATCGCAAACAATTAAAAAACCATTGCTTAAAATTTAGGACTACGGTAACAATTGTATGCAAAATTTAAATAAGTGTTGCCGTATATAGTTAAGGGCAACAGTTAATAAATGTTGTGATTTTGGCTATGTTTCTGGTAATGGTTTTCAGTGTGTTACCTATTCTAAAAAATAAAGCACTAGGTATAAGTGGGTTTTTTACATTTTATTTACCTCTCTTTTCTTTTCTTTTCTTTTTTTTAATCCTTCATTATTTTGCTTTTTAGGACCCTTTCCATTCACATACGTACATCTTCACTCTCTAGCAACTCTAAACCTCCATTCAAATTTCAGACCACCAACATATAAATTAAAGGCCATGATGATTGGGAGCTCATCCAATGACATCTACTTCCATCGCAACTCCACTCCTCCTAATTTCTGACCATCCATTTCATTTCTTGCATTTGCTCTAAAATTTCAGGTGTTAACTAGTGATATGGAGATTGAGGAAATTTGGTCTTGGTTTTTCTAATTCAACTAGTGATTGGAAGATTGAAAAAATTTGTTCCCAAATTTGAAAGCATTTCAGATGCAAATTATAAAACCCTAGCTCAAATTGGTATTTCTTCTTTATTCTCGGTTTGCTTTAGCACCTCACACAAACCCATATAACCCACTCCTTATTCTGGTATCATTTCAAATGACCCAAAAAGCTTTATATTCTTGGATGAAAATGGTGTTGTTGATGATATGGATGGCTATTTAAGCTTCAACAACATAGGCTTTCTAGTGTAGTTCAACGCTAATTACTACTAGTTAGCAACTATGAGTATCTTTCTCTAGGTAGTATTAGCTATTATGTGTGTTTACTACTCTAATTAGGATTAAAGATACTGCATTAAAGCATGAGTATTTATAGATATATAGATCATTGGAATGATTGAACTAGTTAATCTTTTTTTCCTTGCACAAAACACTAAAGAAAGATTAGGTAATTTTAGAGCTTATTTTAATTTATGGACAGATGAACCATTCTTTACTTGTTACAAGTGAACTTTTCAAACAAAAGAATCATTTTAATCTGCTTAAGCCAATTTCTAGTTTAGTTACTTATACATGTACAACTCTAACCCATATATTTAGTTAATTCACATTAATTGTTATCTAGAACCTACTACTTTTTGGTTTTATTACTTGAGAAAGACTTGAATTACATTATTTGACCAAGAGTTTATCACTTATTATATATTGAAATTACCAATCTTGTCCTTTACTTAAGCAAATCAATTTAAATTATAATGAATGGATAGATGAATGTGCTCACCCTTAGCTTCTGATGACATATGAACTACATAATCTTCTTGTAACTTCATTAGTGATCCATCTTAGTTTTCAATAATTAAGAAGAACAAGTGTTGGTAAGATAACACCTAATTTTGCGTCCATTATATATAGTCCATACATGGCTTAAATTCCACAGCCTATTAGAAACAAGAACTTTTTATTGCAAAATTTCTTAACAACCAACCTTCATGCCTTAGTTATGCTATTGTCTATAGCACCATGATGCTTTATATGTATTGTTGACTATTATTTGGATCCATTTTCTTTTCCATGGAGTGTCTGGCTCTAAAACTAGGGTAAAATTTATTTTCTTTTGTGTTTAGGCAGATTGTGTGATTGTTAACATAAGTAGTTTGCCAAATAATTAGAACTACTTAATGAGGTAGTTAACTTCCATGCTGGATAGTAAACTTTATAAGTTTACATAATTGAGTTGTTGCTCCATATAGCTGTGTTTTAGACTAAATGTAACAAAATAATTAATTCCTGATAAGAGTAGAACACAAAATCATATTTTTTTCAACAAAGGCTTCACTCTAATACTATTTAGTACAATGATTTAGAATTTTGATGATGATAATGCTAATAATAATTATGCATCTAATTTGTAACTCTCATAATCATCATCATTAGTTAATTTCTACAGGTGAAGCTGGTATCTGAATACAAAGGTGTCCTTTACAAAGTGTTACCCTAAGCACAATAGGTATATTATCATTACTTTACTGCTCATATGTTTTATTTATTTCTGATTGCCTAATACCTTGACACATTGCCTATGATTCATTTATTACCAATCATTTCTTACAGTTAGTGAATCTTTCTGTTGGAGTGTGATTGAAATCTACACTGTATGACAAGAAATTTAACTTGGCTTTGGTTTTTGAGTAGTTATTTCCAGAATCTATTCCTAGTTTCATACCCTGCTTTATGATATTACCAACTAGCAAATTGTTGCTTCCATTTCATGGTATTATGAGCAGTAAAAATCCTTTATAACTCAGATGTGAGATGTAACACACTTGTAATGAGCAAATTATGAGGCATAATAAATAACTTCAAATGCAAATTAAGGACCAAAAACATTTCTCACTAGGCATTAGCTACTGAGGAAGTTACATTACGTGTGAAATTAAGAACATACACTCTAATGGCTATTATTAGCACCACCTCAATAGTTGGCATCTCCAAGACATTCACTAGATTGAAAAGCCAAGGTAAATTAAGAAACTCATTTCTTTAGATTATATCTATTGGGTTGCAGAATAATGCAAAGTCTTGGTGACTAAAGTTACGTTAAAGGTCTCATTGTGTGCCAAATCCTTTGAAGAGTCAATACTATTAATGCACATCGCATGTGGGTGTTGCACAATATGTCAGTTCATGAGACCAGACCTTTACACTTCTTAATCATGAATAAATATATTTTCATTCAAATCCTTTCATTCCCTTTTCATTGCTCATCATATTTTCTTTCCCTTTTTACCTAGACAAAATGTGTGCTAATGATCTAATTGATATATGCTTAACATTAGTTATTTCAGTTATGTAGGGGATCAACTATCAGTGGTTCTATATACTGATTAATAATTGTTGCTCATTCTAGTTAAAAAATTTCTTCTAAAAATATGGTTTTTGGTTAAGGTGGCTCTTATTCCATACATCACAATAGGTTTTCCCTTGTCATTCGCTCTATATTAACCCAGGAAGGCATCTGTTTCCCTTTGAAGCCAGACTTCAAATTTCTTGAGGTAAAAATACCTCATATTTTATGAATTTCTTTTTCAAATATGATATGATTTCAAGAATAAATATAACTTCCTATACTATAGACAAGCAAATTTAGTTCAAAGTATCACTACAATTAGGAGGATGAAACCATATTGATTTCTACATATAAGGAAAAAAAGAAGTTAAAAGAGAGTAAGAGACTACAAAAGCCTCATTATACTCTTTATAAAAATAGAGCAGGTTCCCATAAGCTGATTTATGAATCTGCACTTCAAATAAATTAGCTGACATATAACATTTCTAAATGTTTGTTACATAATTTATTTCAAAACCATTTGGTAATTTAACCCACATAGTTAGCAAAATTATTTCACTTCATGATTGGATGTGATCACCATAGCAAAATCAGTTTTACATAAGTAGCCGTGAGAATGAGAGATAAGAAGGATTAACTGAAAATTATGAGACAAGAAGGAAAAAAAAACTTTCACACGAATGGTAATAGAATTTAGATTGATCTCATAAAACAAGTTTTAAATAAGTGATTTTTTTTCTTATAATAAAGTATAAACTTAGTTTGTAATTTTATTGAAACAATAATAACAGAATTGGGTAGAATATGAGTTATCTAAGATTCAATAAATATTCTATGGCTTACATCTCTTGAAATCTTCTTTACCTTAGTCTTTTTTAATTAATTATAGTTTTTTTAATTAATTATACTGACATATACAAATTATGACTATGGATAATAGTTGGGTACATATGCCAAGAGCAAGTATTTAATATATTAATGGTGTTAAGCAATTCTTGGAGTTTACTTTTTCTAATTCAGCTGAAGATGGAGAAATTCTTTTTTCATTTGTAAAATGCTGTAATTTTTATTTAGGTGATAGGATGAAAGTTTTTCATCATTTGATATGCAAGGGTTTTAAGAAAAGGTACATTGA
The DNA here is from genome assembly GCA_029379385.1 of Quillaja saponaria. Lineage (NCBI taxonomy): Eukaryota > Viridiplantae > Streptophyta > Magnoliopsida > Fabales > Quillajaceae > Quillaja > Quillaja saponaria. Next base: position 21,173,565 of record CM055607.1, read on the forward strand.
GTGGGTTTTTCATGGAGAAAGATCATCACATTATAAGATGGATGTTGATGATGATGACAAAGTTGGATGGAATAATTATGATGATATAGATGGATTGTTGCATGACCTTTTAGAAATGTAACTGATGGCTTTACATCTATTAGAGGGGATATGATTAGAGAAGGGCTAAATGAGGACGCGAAGAAGTTCTACAATCTGATTGAGGAGGCAAACCAAGAGTTATATCTAGGTTGTAAGACATTTTCAACACTTTCATTCATCATTCAATTGTACCATACAAAGTGTCATTATGAATGGAGCAACGTGTCATTTACTGCTCTTTTAGAACTTTTAAAAAAGGCAATGCCCCATCTCAACATCCCTAATTCCTTCAATAAAACAAAGATTATGATCAGTGATCTAGATTTGGACTATAAGAAAATTAATGTGTGCCCCAAAGATTGCATACTTTACTGGAAAAAAGAATAAGGAAAAAAATGAATGCCCTATTTGCTAAACCTCAAGGTGGAACTCGAATAGTGGCATGCAAGAAAGTGGTGAGATGGAAGAATCTATGAAAGCTAAAGAAATTCCAGCCAAGATTCTTAGACATTTTCCTCTTATTCTAAGACTTCAGATATTGTATTTATATTTAAAAACAGCAGCTTTAACACGATGGCATGAAGATGAACATCTCAAAGATAGGAAATTTAGGCATCCTGCCGATGCACAAGCTTAGAAAGATTTTGATAATTTTCACCCTGATTTTGCAATAGACTTGCGTAACATAAAACTTGGATTAGCTAGTGATGGCTTCAACCCTTTTAGGACCATGAGCATTGCATATAGTACATAGCCAGTGGTCTTAATGCCATACAATTTACCTAATGGATGTGCATGAAGCCAGAGTATTTATGCTATCATTGCTTATTCCTGGACCTGCCTCTCCTGGAAATGATATCAACATTTATCTACATCCATTAGTTGAGGAGCTAAAAGAATTATGGAACGCTGGAGTGGAAACATATGATTCATCAACCAATCAAACATTTTCTATGCGAGCAGCCTTAAAGTGGACCATTAGTGACTTTCCTGGATATGCAATGTTGTCTGGATGGAGCACTAAAGGAAAGTTAGCATGTCCTTGTTGCAATTATGACACTCATTCTAAATACTTAAAGCATAGTCACAAGATGTGCTATCTCGATCACCTTGTGTTTCTAGAGAATGATCATCATAGAGATATGATAGAAGGTCGTTCAATGGAGATACTAAATTTCGTGATCTGCCTACCTTAATATCAGGATCAATGATATTAGAACAATTAAAAAAATTTAAACATGTCTTGGGAAAGAAGGATAAGAAAAATAAGAAGAGAAATGACAACAACCCATGGAGAAAGAAGTTTATTTTTTTGAGCTACCATATTGGAAGCATAATACTTGTCGTCATAAGCTTGATGTGATGCACATTAAGAAAAACATATGTGATAATGTGCTCGGTACATTGCTAGATATTCCTGGTAAGACAAAGGACCATACAAATGCTCGTTTTGATTTATGGGACATGGGCATAAGAAAGAATCTTCATCTAGTTGAGTCTAATGATGGCAACAAAACAGTGTTTGCCAAAACATGCTACTCATTGTCATGTGAAGAGAAAATTCTTTTTCTTAGTGTCTTAAAGGGAGCAAAATTGCCAGATGGTAGTGCTTTAAATATTTCACGGTACGTGCATCTTGAAGATAAAAAATATATATGGTTATAAGAGCCACATTGCTCATTTCATGCTGCATTATTATTGCAAGTTGCAATTAAAGCGACATTGCCTATACATGTTGCTATTGCATTGATCAGACTAGTTGACTTCTTTCGAGGTAAATGTAGCAAAGTTATTGAAATTGAGGATTTAGAGCATTTGCAATCAGAAATTTCAAAAACTTTATGTCAGTTGGAGAAGAGTTTCTTACCTAGCTTCTTTGACATAATGGTACATTTGCTTATTCATCTAGTCCATAAGGTTAAGCTTAGTGGACCTTAAATATTCTTATGGATGTATCCGGTAGAAAGATACTTATGTAAGTTGCACTCTTATGTTTATAACAAGAGCCGTCCAAAAGGATCCATAGCTAAAGAATGTATGACTTTATGTTCAATATACTTGCATGATGGTGTTTAGTCGAGGATCAATAAGTCATCCAGGAATTCTGATGGTGAAAGTGCATATGAAGGAATCCCTTCGTTATTTTCAAATGTTGGACATCCTATTGGAGAGAATAAAAAGAAAATCGGAGAGACATTTACATTCGATATTGTTTCATGGACTCAAGCGCATCGTTATGTCTTATTCAATTGTGATGATGTGAAATAGTACATAAGATAACAAAAATAAGAAAATTTATATACTTTTAATTTTGTTCCTTAAATAAAAAGTAAATTATTAACTTCTATCATTACTACTGTAAATGAAGTGAACATGAAAATTTAATTAATAATCAACAAAGAAGAAGAAAATGGAATAAAGCTCAAGATCATTGCCATGACTTTGTCAAATGGTTTGACACTCAAGTCAACCATCAAAATGTTTGTAGTCGAATTGAAGCTCTAGCCAAAGATCCAAACTTTGTTGGAAAAAAATTTACCGGATATGTGATTAACAAGTATAGGTTGCACACCATTTGACGTGATAGCAGATGTAAAACACAAAATAGTGATGTTACTTTAACTGCAATGACTTCAAGTTTTGCAAGCTCTAGGGATGATAATCCAATGTTGGGAGATGTTACTTACTATAAAGCTATATAATAAATAATTGAGCTAGATTACTATAGTCACTTTAAGACTCTAGTATTTAGATGCCACTGGTATAAAATGAAAGATGACAATTTTGGTTCTATACGTGTTAACTTCAAGAAAAATTGTTATTCCAATGATCCATTTGTGCTACGTTCTCAAGTGCATCAATGCTTTTATGTTCAAGACCTCTTAATCTAGATTGGCATTATGTTATGAAGAAAATCCCAAGAGACTTGTTTGATATGAAAGGCCAGCTGGATTCAACTATTGAAGAATCAAGTTTGAATAGGCTAATTCATTTTGGGCCAGAGCATATTGTAGCTATTAGTGATACAGAAATTGGCTGGTGTAGGGAAGATATTCCTGTAACTATCATTGACCAACCTCTATGTCAGCTTGAGCTCAATCAACCAATGATGACAGTGACAAAGATAGTGATATTGATGATACATATTAGGATTTCATGAATTAAATTAAGCAAATTGTAAAACTTCATTCCTTTAATGGATTAGATGATTATTATAACTAGCATTATTAGTTTTCTCTTGATGAAAAGATTATGGTATTTTATATGATTTTTGCTTATTTTTTTACTTGTCTTTTCTCAGTCGACTTTTCTTCCCTCAGATTCGAAAAGTTGGAGATCATACCTTTATAGCATTTTTCCAGAAGCAACTTTATTTTTTTATAGTTATTTTTGTTGGGATTGCCTACCTAGCTAGCACTTGATTACGAAAATGTATATATTTATCCTAACCCTTTCCTGCAAGTTGATATTATTTATAGACTTAAGCTCATATGTACTTCAAAACTTCACCAACAACCTCTCTGGGATAATCAACCATAGAAATTTTACCTATAAGTTCAAGTTGTCATAGATATTCCCAATCTTGCAGTAGCATGTGTTTAGCATTTTTATTTTTTTTACCTAAAACTATATTACACAAACCATAATTTAGAATAGGGTGTGAAACAACATGTGTTTGGCTTCTTCTTTTTTTTTCTTTTCTTTTTTCTTCCTTTATAAATATATAAACTTGAAAAGGGGTTAATATATTTCTATCTGGTCTAGTGCATTTATAACTAGCTTTTAGATTGGGGAAATGCAAATAAATGATGATAGGAATAAAAGAAGGAGCTTTGCTGATACTTTATTGATTATATATGTGCAACTGTGCAAGAAAATACTTTGATGTATTAATCGCCATCAACTTCCACACTTTGTATTATTAATTATTAATAAAGCCATAAGCTCAATTGTTAATGATTTCTTTCATTATCAATTTGGGTGACAGCTCAATAATAATGCTTGACTGAATTATAAGTCTCATTAGGCTAATACTGAAATCATATAATTGTTCTAAAATGTCATTCCAAACTATACACAGCTTGTTGCTTCCTTGTAGAGGATATGGAAGAAGACTGATTGATGGAGAGGTTGCAATAAGAGATTGATTGGTAACTAACTCGTAAGTTAAAAACCTATTTCTTTTTCTTAGAGAGAAAGAAAGAAAAAAAGAACGGGGGGTTTTGAAGGAAATTAAGGAGAAAGGAAAACAAGAGTAGAAAATAAGTGTACGTAAAAGGTAAGGTATACACAAGGAAAAGTAGTCCAATCCAACTACTTTCATAAAAGAAATATATATGACAAAAAGAATATATATAGGTTAGGTAGAGACTGAAATGAAAAAGAAGTTAAATTTTGTTTTCTTGTTGATAAATGATATTTTAATGTACTAAGAATTCAGGAATTGTAATTATAATTTTTTTGGGAAACAGAATACTCTGAATGGAGCTAGCTATCATAAATGGGGGTTATAGTTGTATAGTTCATATTTATACATTGTTTATGTTTGTGCAAATGCCAGCTCTACTATCTCTGACTACTGTCTAACATGTGAGTTCTTAAATGTGGTTTTGACTTTGGGGATTAACCTTCTGATTCTATTGCCACAAAGCATATGGTACTTGCTTCTTAGTAAAGGGCAGGCAAGCAAACTCCTTTTATATATATTATAGGATTATAGCAAATGAAGCATGTTTGTGTTAATCACCCTTTTTTAATTTCCCTATTTGGCTAATGTTTCTCTGTTAATTAATTAAGACCAAGTTTAGATGGTTCACAATTTAGCATGTTAGTTTCTTGTCAAAATCAAAGAACCCACCTTGATTACAAGATCAAAATATGTAGCACAAATTTGTAAGATAATATTTTTAACTGTCTTTTACATAGCAAAAGGCTCACCTATTATTCTCTATCTTTTTGTTTTTACTCTTTGAGCTTATTTTAGAATCACAACTTAATGTTATTCAATCTAGACATAAGTCAATTTGTAATAATGCTATTATTTTTGTTTCAAATACAGGAGTTCAATTAAACAAAGAAAAGAAAAGATGAAAAAGGAAGTAAATCCTTCTAAAAGGAGACCAGTCAAGCTAAAAAAAACCTTTCATAGGGCTTTTTCTGATACTCTTCAAAAGATAGCCTTCTTTTTCCCTTTCAGTCTGCGCGAGTGCTTAACTGGATACACGGAATTGGGGCCTCTCTCGCATTCATTTTTTTCTTAAAAAAACTACTAGTTAGAATTGTTATTTCCATTTTATATAGCTTCCTTCTTAGCCACTTTTTCAAAGAATACTTCCAATGTTAGGAAAAAAGGAGTTGTCTACAAGCTACCTTATATAAGTAAGGTGACTAGAGATTATCTTAAATCTTTGCTGCAAAGAAGAAATTTATGCCAAGCTAACAACCAGCCTAAAGGAAGCTCCAGTCAGCCTAAAGTAAGCTTTAGTTAACCTAAAGGAAGCTCCAATCAGCCTAAAGAAAATCCAAGACAGACTCAAGAAAACATTATTGAATCAAGACACTTGATAAGCCAACAATAAAATACCTCAACTCATGCACCAAAAGAGAATACTCAAGTAGCAAATAGGCCCAAGAAGAAGAGCAAACATAAGTCCTTGTGTCTGCATATGCCAATGTCAAGTTTTCTTGGTGAGAATAGGGATAATCAACACTTAGAAGAGAACAATGACATTCAAATTGATTTCTCATCCCAGAGAAATACAGGCCAACAACAAAATTCAAAGGAAAAGCAACCTTTTATTCCAAGTGCAAGTTAGCCATCAAATAAAAGAAAAAGTCAGCAAACTTAATCTCATAATGACTAATGAGGTACATCTAGAAGCCAAAATGAGATACAAAAGGTGCGACAAGAAATGAGTACTTCACATGGAGTGAAAATTGAGTCAAAAGGTATTTTTCCATGTGATATATTTGTTTTCTCTGATTTGTTTTCTTCTAATATTTGTTTTCTTTCTTTGCAATAGAGAGCATCAAGAAAAAAAGTAGAGGGATTACAAGATGTGAAACCGTCCATGCATGAGAAATAGATGACCACAAAATAGTTTGCATTAATGAACATGGTCAGCCAATTGGACTTGATGATAAGGCATTTAATAAACTTAGCTACTTCTTAGGAACTTTAGCTAGGAACCATCCACATTGTCCATTGATTTACACTAGCTGGAAAGCAGTACCTTATAGCATGAAGAAAGCAATGTGGGACTATATGAATGTAAGAGTGATTTATATTTATAACCAATGTATCTAAGATCTTATCTCATTCCACTATGATTAATATGAAAATATTTTTGCAGACTAAGTTCATTCTCCTTCTTGAGGCTATGAATTAGGTGTTATCATCCATCAGAGAAAGTTAGAGAGTCTACAAGTACAAAATAAAAAAGATACACTTCAAACAGTACCAAAATAGTACAAAAAGATGAAAAAATCATCCAAAACTTATACCGGACCGTCACTTCAAGACACTTCTTAGCTATTGGAGTTGACCTAAAGTGAAGGTATAACATGATTGTACTTCTAATACTAACTAGTTTATCATTTAGTTTAGATTTATAAAAATATTAATTCCATTAATATATTTGACAATATAGGAAATTAGTGAAACAAATTCACAAAATCGAGGCAAGTTAATGGACATGCATCGGGTTGGCCCAAGAAATTTTGCAAGAATACATGAAAATTTGGTATTTTAATGCTATTAATAATATAGTGATATTTCTTAACTTGAGAAGGAAATGTGTTATTTTCCATTGTTTATTTCTCATTATGTAATTTGGAATGAAGTGCATGTTTATGAGAATATGATGAGTTGATGAATGTTAAAAATCATCTTTGATGTTTATAATAACTTGTAAGTTAATGAATATTAAAAATCAACTTCTAATTGAATCAACAACCTGTAACAACTCATGCAAAGCTTCCAATTGATGATGAAATTTTATTTTTTTTATTTTTCCACAATGATCACAGAAGGAGAATCATGAAGATCCAACACAAGCAGCGATGTTTATTGAAACTCGTCAAAGCTAGAAGGGGAAACAAATAAATCCTCATACAAGCAATAAAATTATAAGTATTTAACTTGAATATCTTGCTTGTTAATTAGATATTAGCTCACTAAGTACTTATAATATCCTCATAGAACATAACCAATGATTGATATGGACAACAATCATTTTTTTTTTTTTTTTTTTGCAGTCCCAACTTAAGAACTCCATTGAGAACCCAAATGAAAGTAATAGCAATATTTTTGCTACTTTATTTGGAAAAGAGAAACCCATGAGAGTGTGTTATTATAGAAAGAACATTACTCTATCATCACTAAAAAGAAAAGTTGATTTAGAGACCATTTAAAAGTTCCATGATGAAAAGATTTGATCATTAGAACAAGAGATGCATAGGAATCAAGAAGAAATGAATAAGAAGATGATAGATGTTGTTCAGACAGTTTTGCATAATTTTCATCAAAACAATCCTAATTTGGTTATAAGTAAAGATTTATTTGCACCATTGTTAGCATCTTCTCCACTTGATGCTGCTAGTACACCTGATGGAATTCTATGACATATGCGATCCTTGGCATCTACACATGTTCTATTGTTTGATAAGGTATGTATTTGTAAAATAATTGAACACATGAATAAAATGGTTTAAAATATATAATTCAAGTAACTTGTTGGCTTCATGTTAGCCTTAGCAAAGCATATTATAAGTAGTTCGCTATGAATCAGATGGTAATGGTATGAATGAAATATAATAAAATTAAAAAAATAATGATACTTATAATAAGCTTGATGAAATGCTGCAAACTCATTCTTTTCCTCTATGATTTTCATTTCTCTTTTCTTTGTGACATTTTAAATGTAAGATTTATTAATGCAGGATCAAGATTTGTGTAGGCATGGAAATATGTTAGATGATGAAGATGGTGTTGGAGATCATGATGTTGAGTTGAATGGATATGACATTGAAATGTTTGGAGATGATGATTTACTATGATATAAGAATATTGTTAGGTCTTTTGTTTGTACTAGACAATTGCTTTTTTTTTGGAACTAATTAAGACTTAGTATTCTTAATTTGTATGATTTTGTATGATTTTATATCTCATATATGGTTGCTATTAAAAACTTGATTTGTTGTTGATATACGGATTTACTAGAACATGTATATATATGGATTAGTGATTATTAAATTACAGGTTTTACTTTCAAATTATTGGAAATACAATATTAATTTTTTTTATAGCTAAAATAAATGAATGGCAACAAAAAAAAAAGTATTGCAACAGATTTATATGAAATGATTGCTGCAATGATTTAAAAAATTGTTGTAGAAGAGATTTGTTGCAACGGTTAACAAGTGTTGCAAACGATATGTACTGGTGATAAGGCAATGCTATATAGTCAGGAAAACTGTTGCAACATATAATTGGCAATAGTTACAAAAGAATTGCAAAAGGTTTATAAAAACTGTTGCCGATAATATAATTTGTAACGTTTAAACAAGTGTTGCAAAAAATAATAAAAAACCATTATTATAAACGTTATTATATAGTTTCAAATAAACCTTTGCACTAGTTATCTTTTGCAATGTTTATTTAAGTGTTGCCGTAAATGTACAAAAAAATGTTGCTTTAGATGAAAGGCTACGCAGTTTTAGGCAACGGCTGATATAACTATTGTTGAATCTTATAGCAATGGTTTTTCAGTATTTCGTAACAATTTTCAGCCATTGCTGAAATACAGTTTTGTTATAGTGAGATTTATTAAGCTATCCAAAGGTGTGTCTATTACCTTTCGGGCTAATGCACTGAGTAGACATGTTAGGGCATGGCAACTCCTTCTCTCCCACAATTTGCTGTCGTGTTAGAAATGTCACTAGAGATAGGGCCATTATATTGTATGCTATCTTTACTGCCAAGAGCATTGACATCGTCGCCTTATCTTTGCTAATATCATCAAGTACGCCTGCTCAACACCAAGGAAGGCCTGTGGTTTCCTTGTTTGATCATTGTTTTATGTGTCTGTGCCGATGTACAATGGGATAAGAATGAAGAGTTATTGCAGCCCAAAGGTTCCACTGATAAGATAGTTATGGCCCGCCTATAGGTCCATCCACATAATTTAGTTGCAGGGAGCTATTCTTCTGCATCACAATCGTCTCAGCTTTCTAGGGCCCGACCGGTAGAATTCAAATTGAATAGTTTTGAATAAGGCATTATTTGAATTTGAATTCCAATATTATACAAACTTAATCTAAAATTTGAATTCGAAATGAATTTTGAACATTCGAATTCGAATAAATTATCAAATATTCAAATTCGAATATTAAGAGTATTTTGGTAAAAAATAAAATAAAATCATAAAAATTAATTTTTTATATAATGTTTTTAGTAAAAACATATATTATTTCAAATATTAATTCAAATTTTAATTAGAATTCGAATACTAATTTGAATTATTCATTGAACATCGAATCAGATTATATATCATTTTAATTTGAATAATAAGTAAAATTTGAATTTGAATTTGAATATAATTCGAATCGAATCCAACTTATTTGAAAGTGCCACCCCTAATCTAGGCCAATGACATTGACACAATGGATGGAACGTGTAGAAAGGCTCTAGGAGCGTCAACTGAATTGCATTAATATTGTGGCACAAATGCAAAATGTGTGTGCTAAATACATGGGACTTGACATGACCACCTTCCTGACTCTCCTAAATCCACCCTACTTTGATAACATGGATGAAGATGAAAAGGAAAAGGAATAAGCACTCTCCGCCTTAATTCATTTGCCAAGGGAATTTCCTTATCTTATTTTATTTGTTGTTATTATTATTATTTTTTTCATTAAAGGCTATGTCAAGTTATAAGTTTGGGGGTGTTTGGTGTCATTTATACTTTTGAATGGTTTATGTTGCTATATATTTAGGTTATTTAGTGCTATGGATTTTATTACGCAAGTGTACATATGTCTAAACAAGTAATATAGAATAAGTCAAGTCTCTCTCCCACAGGGAATTAAGTCTAACAGTGCTAAGTACTAATATATATCAATCCTAACTTTATTCAGATGATTAACAAAATTATTAAAGCAATTGAACTTGATAATATAAGAAGATGAACCTAGGATCATAACTTTCCTCAAACTTTACTTGACTCGCTTTTATCCTATCATACTTAGATTCACGGTATCATGTTATTAACCTAGGATTCTAAGTCAATTATAAGTATCTTTCGAATTGCTTATAATTATACCCTACTTAACCAATTCATTATATGTCTATGAGAATTGAATTAAGCAAGATTCATTAAGTCTTGACTTACACATGGTATATAGGTATATATCTATCATATATGCAAATCAAATTCAAGCGACTAAGTAAATGAATTCAAACATGTGTCATATCATTCAAGGCTAACTTAGATTTTCTTTGCCAAGGTTCCTCTAACTTACCACATCAATCTAATTGGTGATCAAGCAATTAGAAGCATTAAACATGTAATGACATAAATAACATACATACCAAACCCTAAGCAATCCATAGATAAATTTAAGTTAGGCTCTATGTGAGTTCCATTATAATCTTAGAAAAGGGAATTAGTTCATGCTACAATTGTGAACATGACTATAACTAAACAAATCATCAAGAATATAGAAAGAAACTAAAGAAAAAAAGAATAAGTTAAAATTTATGAAGGTTTTCAATCTTCAAGCTCTTGATATCGTTGCTCCTTGCACTCTTCTTTGGCTCTATATCTCCAAAAATCCCTTACTTAAGTGTGTGTTTTGAAACCTTAGATGTTTTCTCTTTTATAGGCCTTAAAAATAAGAGTTGAAGTCCAATTCATAATGGATTTCTCGGGCTAATGCTACAGCCCCAACTTTCCACCACAATATCCCTAATTTTCGAACAAAACAGGAGGACTTTTTAAAGTGTGGTGCCTAGGCTGTAGAATTTCGACGTCATGGAGCCACTATATGTTATAATTGATTTCCAACCCGAGAGCCTTGGATGGAGCCACAACGCCAAACAGGCCTAAAGCTAACATTTTAGTGCTACAACCTTGATTTTTCACAGCTTAATGGCCTGACGAGCTCAAATCTTATTTCTTGTGCAATTAGTCTTCAAAAAGGACTTTTTGAAGACCTTCAAAACACACAACCAAAGTCAAATAGGAATAGAACTAAAATGCAATACGAATTAATCTAAGAACTAAGCTAAACTAAACCATTCATAAAAGCAAAACTCAAGAATATAGTTAAAATGAATGAACAAAGTGATGTAATATAAGTTATCTCATGAACTTATTCATTTTGTTGTTTCAGTTTGTTTAGATTGTTTAAGATGCTATTATACTAGTATGATGAAATTCTCCTATCCCATGATAAGAAATTGGTTATAGTGTAATCTTTACATTTGTGTTTAAATTCTTGAGTTAGTAGCATTGTAAAATGTAATTTCTAACATTCATTGTGCACTTGATCTTTTGCTTGGGATTGTGTTACTTATTTAGAAACGGTTTATGTTTAGCAAGTCCACGTTTGGTTAGGAACCCTAGAATTTGTTTGATTTCCTCTTGAGATGAAATCTTTGACAAACCTAAGTTAAGGATAGGATTTAGACCATTTTTGGATCGTTTGAGCCTTTCAAGCTAACATTTGTTTTATTTTATATCCTTAGCATACCCCATTAAGCCTATTATGACTTTTCTTGATCACCCACATTATTTGCTTACACCATTTATTTTTAATTCTATTTTTGAACTCTTACTTTTAAGCATTTGATCATTCTAGATGAACATTGAGCTATACTACGTAAAGGAGGAAATATGGAGTTGTTAGGGAAAAAAAAGAAAAGAAAAAGTATATAGAGTTAATGCCATATGATCACTCCATTATTCATAACAAAAATACATATGTTTAGGGGTGTGACAAGTGGGCAAAAGAATGAAAAGAAATTCTTTTTTTTGAAGGTGATGAAAAAGGAAAGACATGGTAAAAAATGGTAGTACAAGGGATGTGTATCAGCTCTCCAAATGTCTAGAGTGATTTATGTGCTTAGGGTAACTTGAGCTTTATGACTTTTCTTTATTATATCGTTGCCCTAGCCTACGTTACAAGCTTTGAAAGACCTATTGGTCTTTGGCTTAGTGTTAGTCTACATTAGTGGAGAGAGGAATGAAAAGCAAACTTATGGGGTTTGAATACTAAGGGGGATTTTGAAAAGACATAAACTTAACCCGATTGCATGTAATTCTAGGTAAAGAGATCACACACATTGGAAATCTATTTGAAAATGATGCTTACTCTTGAGTTGAACATCAATTTAAATGATACCTTTGGTTGACATTGAGTTAGGATTTGGTGAAACTTTCGATGATAGGAGATATTGTTTTAGTGTAACGCATCATTAACTATGTCGTTTTTAAGTTGTTTGTTTTACTCTTTTGCTCAAGAGTTTCCTTTCTTATTGACTTAGTTTCTGTGTTTTAAAGGTTTGCCTTAAGAAGACCTATTTGAAAAAGAAATAGAATTTCAGGTCATCGGGCACCTTGGCAGTGGAAAAATGAGGCTGCACCACTAAGAACTCAGTATCAACGGTGTCTAGTGCCACAACGCCCAACCATTAGGACTTGAAGCTGCCAAATAGCAAGGTATGGCGTTACAACACTGAAAACTTGTAGCTGTGGCACCCAACTTGTCCACTCCTTCTATTTTTGTTTGATTTTCAGTGCCATGGTGCTAGAAAAGCATGGCTGCGATGCTGACCTAAGAAATCCACTATGAATTAAACTCAAACTCATGGTTTTGAAGCTTATAAGAGAGCAAAAGCTTGGGGATTTAATATACACAATTGAGCCAAGGAATTTTGGAGGTTATAGAGCTGATCAAGAGTGCTTGAAGCTTACAAGAGAGGAAAGGCTTAGGGATTCAATATAAATAATTGAGACAAGGAATTCTAGAGGTTATAGAGCTGATCAAGAGTGCAAGAAGCAAGAGAAGCAATGATAATAAAAGCTTGAAGACTGACAATCTTCATAGTTTTCTCTTGTTCTTCCTTTCTTTTAGTTTCTTTGTATGTTCTTGATGTTTTGTTTAATTGTAGTTATGTTTACACTAAGTAACATGAACTAAATTCATTTTCTAGGATTACAATAGAACTCACATATAGCTTGATTTAATTTTATCTATGGATTGCTTAGGGTTTGGAACATATGTTATATATTTCATTCCATGTTTAATTATTCTAATTGCTTGATTACTAATTAGATTGACTTGGTAACTTAGAGGAATCTTCATTGTGTAGCCAATTTAGGTCTAGTTTTAAAGAATCATGCTTAATTCAATTCTCATAGATATATAGTGAAAATTAGTTAAATAAGGTTTAATTATAAGCAACTCAAAAGATACTTATAATTGACTTAAAACCCAAGGTTAATTACTTGATACCATAACTAAGCATGATATGATAAGTGATTCAAGTGAAGTGAGAAAATTGTGATCCTAGGTTTATTTTTTATATATTCTCAAGTTTAATTGTTTTAGTTTAATTTCTATTCATCTCAAAGTTCAATCGTTTGAACAAAAGTGGAGTTGAGTAATTTTAGTATTTAAACTATTTTTAATTCCTCCCTATGGTTAGCTTCTGCGTTCTTAGCCCTCCGTCTCTGTAGCTCTCTTTTTCAGTGGCTTTCCCCTTTGTAATTCTCTTCTTTCTTTCAATCTAATCTTCTACTTCTGTTAGGCTTTCTTTTCTATGACTCTTAATGAGTATGGTATTTTAATGCCTCTTTGTTTTGCTATTGTATTTGAATGCTTATTTTAATGGAATTGATGTGATTTTGATGTTTGAATCATTAAATTGCATCTCCTAGGCAGACCTTCGTCCATGTTCTATTCCTATCTAGATTAGGTCAAAATCCAGAATAGTAGTTAACTCAGATTAACCCACTTGACCTGATAGAAATTTAAAATTTAGACTCTTTTTATTTAAATAAATAAATAGATAAGAAAAATTTATAATAAACTATTTTTCTTTTCACTTTAGCTTTTATTTATATTTTATATTTATTATTTTTCATTTCTTGCTTGATATTAAACTATTACATGTACATAAAATATTTATAAATATATAAAATAACATTTGAGTTAACTAGATGGTTTAAGTAATAATCCAGAAGCCAATATTTTTCCGGGTCACCGTCGGAGCCCGGTTTTAAAACTCAGGTGGGATTGGCTATCAGTACTAGCAGTTTTTCCTTGCCAAATTTTAGTAGCGTTGGATTGGACTTCTATACAAAATCCGAAACTCGCTTTCATTGACGTCCATTTGTCAAAATATATGTCGTTGGATAGAGTCTTCACTTATGAGAGAATTACACAATCACCCTCAGTCCTCAACGCATTATTTCTCACTCTTGAACGAGGTTAGAATGATCCCATTTTTCTTCCCCGTATAGCTTCCCCCATTCTTCCCGTTTTCGCATCTCTCGAGTCTGCGATCTGTTTCGGGTGTTTCGGGTAGTTTTGACCAGAAGGAGCTTCGTTTCTTCGATGTTGTTGGTCTTCACCTTAATGAATTGATTTCCACGCTCTGTTCCTGGAAAGAGAGAGGTTGTTAGATTTTCTTCTCACTTGGTGGCCCTGTTTGGGTCCTTGTCTTAGGGTTTGTTAGTAGAAGAATGAAGTCGTCTTTAAGTAAATTGAGGAGAATTGCACTTCACAAGCACGATGTGAAGGAGCAGGCCAACTTTCAGCCTTCGGTGAAGTTCGATGAGCTAGCTCAGGCAACAAAGGTACATCTCCTATTAGTTTTTAGTCTTTTCTGCTTTGTCTTAGTAGTTTTGAGCTGGAGTTTTTGTTCATTGTTTCTATTTATGTATGTATTTTCTGCAATTTGTTTATTGGAAAAATGGTAATACATTTTCAAGCACATTCTTGAAAGAAAGAGACACCAGTTATCTAGATATATAATTGTAAAATCATTTATGTCATTGTGAACTTACTATATCTATCTAATAATAAATCACCAGATTCCTGTTCTGGAAATGTGAAATCTTCTCTATTTATAGCTTCAAGATTGATATGCGTAGACCCTATGGGTTTCTTGAAACAATAATAGAATAAGTTTGATAGTTTGGAACTCATGGATCATGTGTTTGGAGCCAATACTATTCCTCTGCATACATTACGGATTAGTATAATCTCGCATCCGCTAAAGGATGTAGCATTTATCTAGTAACTACTGGGTATAATAACCTTTGAGGTCGTTATCATATTCATATTATTCTTTTATTGTACTGCTTCCATTTCACAGGACATGCAAGAGATGAGAAATTGCTATGATAGCTTGCTTTCTGCTGCTGCAGCAACAGCAAACAGTGCTTATGGTAAGCAGTCTACCCTAAACTTTGAAAGTCAGTTATTAGATCATTGGATACTTTGTTCTTGTCATACTTTACTATTACAATAAGGCCAGCACAATGAGCACATATATGTGTTTTTCCCCTTTCTGTGGTCAATGACTAGTATAAGTAAGCTACTCATTTGTGGTTTTCTGAAAGCTGAAAAGTACTGACTTATATTGATGCTCATGGTAACGTGAGTTCTGCTTCTGTTACTGACATTCTGGAAAAAAAAAAAGTTTTAAAAATATTAATTTATACAATGGATTTCTCTCTCTCATGTATAATAGACCCTTATACAATGGATTTTCCCAGAGGAAACCATTGTATCAAAGTTGCATTACCATTTCCAAAACCGGAGATAGCAGGATATTTTACTGTATGATTATTAATTAAGAACATCTTGGATATGCTTTTTCTTTCCACAAGCAGATTAAATCAATTTCTGAAATGATCTATAAAGTATATTTAAACACGAGTTAGCCAACATATATTAGTTCTAAATTTATCTACTTGAGGAATTGACATGTAACTCCCATGTACTCTTTTCAGAATTTTCTGAGTCATTGAGGGAAATGGGTTCTTGTTTACTGGAGAAAACTGCACTACACGATGACGAAGAAAGCGGTAACTCGTTAACTTCTCCCCTGCCTCCTCCTCCACAGCCCTTCCCCCCCCCCCCCCCCCCCCCCCCCACCAAACAAAAAAAAGGAAAGAAACTAAACGTGATGGTAGTTGTTTTAAAATCATGTGATAGTAGTTTTTTTAAAATCATGTATAGTTTCTGCAATTATTGCTGTGTTGCGTGTAGGTAGACTTTTGACTTCATTGGGAAAAGGGCAGTTTGAACTTCAAAAGCTTGTTGATAGCTATGTGAGTGCTTGTTACATTGCCATCTGTTGAACACTTGTGTCTTGTAAAATTATGCTACATTTACTTTTTATGTTGTGTTGACTACATACTTCTTGTACCTCAGCGTTCTCATGTATTCCTAACAATAACAAACCCATCAGAGTCTCTTCTCAATGAACTTCGTACTGTTGAGGTTTGTCCCTTTAATATCCTTTTTATATATATATATATAATCTGATTTGCGTGAACATTTAATTTCCCTGTCATTTCTACATAATTTCCTTTCTTAGCCATAGCAACTGATTCTATTGTGGGTTAATTTAATTATTGTGTTTCCTGTTTTTAGCAAAAATATATATATAATATCAGGACGGAAAGTTTTGCTAAATAGATTGAAAGCAAGTATAAGAAGGAGGATGAGGTATCCTCTGGATAAAAAGAAATTTAAAACAGAAATCAACAACAACTCAACAAGTAATACATTAGGACTCTTCAAAGAGTAGGTCTAATAAAGAGAACCATTTAGACACTCTGAAGCACTGTACCATAGTAAGTGCTTCTATCCCAATTTTAGCTTCAAGTTATTTCAGTTACTCTTGAATCCTAGTTTGTACTTGCTATGCTTAGATAAGCATACATTTTTTTTTTTAATTAAAAAAGATTAGAAAGAAAGAACAGAAGTGAAAACTACAAATTAGGAGAACGAGTCCTTACAAAAATGAAAAGACAAAATCAAAAGCTGTAATAAAGAAGAGATCTCCTGTTGCGCCTTCATAAGAGGCAGAAAACCCCCACACCAATGGGCACCAAAAGACAACTTACCCTAAAGAATATCAGTCAGAAGAGAGGCATAATACCCAAACAGAATATATATAGTTTTAATATTTTAAAGCTCGGTATCATTTATCATGCATTTGTAGAATTCTTATAAATTTTCTCAGATTCCACTAACAAATGTATGGATGACAAAATATCATTTATCATTGATTTATTGTATTACCATGTTATGTTTTACCCATTTATTCCTGTGCTTTTATAGAAAGAGAAGAGAAGATGGCTTATGATCTTTTACCCTTTTGATCTTCTGTATCTGTAACCGTTATTCATAACTAATTTAACATCTACTGGGACAAAGTTGTAAACATTGTATATGTTAGAAGTTAGAACTTGTCCTAAGGTCAGACTCTACATACAGCATGTCTCCTACTCAAATTTAACTGCTAGCTCTGTTTGCCTTTAACAATGTACACTAAAGTAAAGGAGAACAATGAGAAGACAAGTTAGGGGCAAAACCATTAAATAACAAGAGAGGCTGGAATTTATATTTGTTAATTTATGATGAGAATTTATATTTGTTAATTTATGATGAGAATTTATATTTGTTAATTTATTTCAATCCATCAAATTTCTTATATCCAAAAAAGGGAAAGAAAAGAATATAAATGAAAACAGAACTACAGATAACAGAGATGCAATTAACAATGTATACTATTATTCAAGTTTCGGTTCAAAAAAAAAAAAAAGAAAAAAAACTTTTTTACATGTTTAGATCAATAAGTTACTCTAGATTTTTCTAGCTTCTTCATGTTCTGTTAATATTTGTGAATGGATTAAGGAATTTTAGCTTAACTGGGGAATTATTTGCAAAGTTGCATTCTAAAGGACTTAATTACTAATTCAGTTAATATAATTTAGGTATTAAACATAGACTATATTTAAGTCATATAGGTAATATTTTAAAGTCTAATGATAATTATTAGAAAGAATGTTCCTCAAGAATTGTAATTAAGAATTACCGGAAAATGTGTTATATAATAGACCTTTTAGAAAAAGAAAGAGAGAAAATGAAACCCCGAGTCTCTGACTAAGAAATATGCCTTGTTGATATCACAACAACAATAGTTAACTAGAATAATCAATAAAACAAGGCTCATGACTGCAGTCACAGCCTAAATTACCAATTACACAATGACCAAGATACAGCCGTTCCAATAACTTAATGAGATTCAAATAGAATAAATATCAATTACCTAATAAAGTACTGACTGAGCTCACTGCTGACTGAACACTTATTATAGACCAAAAGGTCTTCTATGTTGAATTGGGCATGACAACTTTAGCCTTAGGCTTCTATTGAGGAAAAAAGCTTACTGGCTTTTGGGTTGAGCATAGGGAACCAATCTCCCTACTCTACAATGTTCAGGCTTTTGCCTCATTTAATGTTAAGCATACTCATGTAATTTTATGATATAACTATTTTATTCCTAGCGTTGAAGCTTTTCTTGTTTTTGGATGCAGGAGATGAAGCGGCAATGTGATGAAAAAAGGTTGGTACCTTTCTAAACCAACCTATTATGCTTCGCCAGATATTTGTCTCATTATTTGGGATATTGTCTTCAGAGATGTATATGAATACATGACTGCACAACGAAAGGAAAAAGGGAGGTCAAAAAGTGGGAAAGGTGAAACTATTACATCACAGCAATTGCAAGCAGCTCACGATGAATATGATGAGGAGGCAACTCTGTGTGTTTTTCGGTTGAAATCTCTGAAACAAGGGCAGTCAAGAAGTCTTCTAACACAAGCAGCTCGTCACCATACCGCTCAGGTATTTTTTAACCTTCCTAAGAGTTTCACATCTAGCACCATGTACCTTTATTTTTTTATTATTAATTGAATGTTGATCTACCTTTATCCTCTTTTTTCACTTTGAATCTAGCTGAATTTCTTTCGCAAGGGACTTCAATCACTTGAGGCTGTTGAACCCCATGTTAGACTGGTTGCTCAACAGAAACATATTGATTTCCACTTCAGTGAACTTGAAGAAAATGATGTTGAAGAGGATGATGATGATGGTGAGAATAATTATGATGTTAATGAAGGCAGGGAATTGAGTTTTGATTATAGATCAAATATCCAGGGGCTTGATGTTGTTTCCACATCACAGAACTCTGTGGAGGTGAGTTTCTAATTACATTAGTAACTCATCTTTGTTATATGGTAGATGCTATATTATTGTTCTTTGTCAGGGATTGTGTCAAAGCTCATCAAGAACCTGAGTTGGTCTTAATATCCTTGACTTGATTTTGAACAACAGTTGAACTAATACCCGCTGGGGGGGGGGGGGGGTTGTTCAAGAATTATTCTTTACATTCTTATATCTGTACATACAAAAAAGAATATACAGACCTATTGTTGAACATAATTTCTTTTACTGATTCTTTCATCATATAATGGTGGATTATGACCAGGTTGAGGAAGTGGGCCTTTCATTTCCCCGAGCTTCAACTGTGGAAACTGCTGAGGTATTACCTGCATGCCTTTTCATTATCAATACTGGAACTGCTTTTTAGATGGAACTATTATGTGGACTTTCCAAAGTGATTTTCACTATTACAAATATTGACCTCATAATAACAATTCATTTACATTTATCAATTTTTCTTAAGACTACTATTATATAGGCTGTAAAGCATAGGTGTGGGGGTGTACCAATTTTACATAACTTGCCACATTACATATCCAATATAATATATGTACCCAATACCCATAGGTGTTGTTGCTTCCAAGGTTATAAGGGATCTAATTTAGAAATAATCTGATTTTATCATTGAAAAACAATGGTATTTATGACATTGTTTGCTAGTAATTAGGTTTTACGTGTTGATTTCAATTATCCCTAAATTTTGCATTGATTTTGTTTACACAGACGGATGTAGTCAAATCCGAAAGGGTCATAAAAGTTTCAAATAAAGAACCTCGAGTGAGCAGTTTCTCAGCTCCAATATTTCCAGAAAAATATTCTGATCCAGCTGAAAAAGTAAGACAACTACAAATGTCATCTACAAGGAAGGCTAACACTTATGTACTTCCTACACCTTGTGATGCAAAAGAAACAAATGTTGCAAGAACAAGTACTTCTGGTGCACGAACAAGTACAAGTGGACGCTTCCACAATTCGTGGCATTCTTCCCCATTGGAAGAAAAACACAATGAAAAGTGCTCAGATGCTAATAAATTTTCAGAAGGTTTTGCTCTTAAATCTCAGTCAATTCTGAAAGAAAGCAACAGTCATACCACCTCAGCTCAACTTCCCCTCCCCTTGTCAGAGGGAATTTCACTTCCACAAATTGATACCACTAATCCTTCAGATGTTAAGAAAGCTAAAAGACAAGCTTTCTCTGGTCCGTTGCCCAATAAATCGTGGTCAATAAAAACTCCATCTGCCAGTGGTCCCATAGGCCCAACTGAATTACCACGACTTCTTTCTGGAGTGCTAACTCAATTGCCAAAGCCTCAGACGTCATCTAGGAAAGTATCTCCTAGTGCTTCACCTCCCCTTGTTTCGTCTCCGAAGATAAGTGAGCTTCATGAGCTTCCTAGACCTCCTGGTATTCTAGCAACCAAACCAGCGATATCTTCTGCTAATATTGGTCACTCTGCTCCCTTGGTTCATAAAAACCAAGATCTTTCTGCAGCAAATGAATTTATTTCAGTTGCATCAAGCTCAGCGTCTCCGCTTCCACCTCCACCTCTGGTTGTCCCTCGGAGTTTTTCCATACCCTCAAGTAGTCAGAGAGCAATGGCATTACATGTTGCAAAGCTTTTGGATACTCCTCAGGTTCCAGATAAGGTTGAAGAACATGCATCACCTCCATTGACACCTATTTCCCTCTCAAAATCAATCGGTAATCAAGTATCTCTCAGATAGCCTCCTCACCCAGTGATATTCAAGGTAAGGTAATCGATTAATTCTTTTGTCCTGCTTAAACATAACTTTGTGTCTTTCCTTGCATCATTCAATTAATTGTTCTTTCAGAAATCATCTGCTGCTTTGAATGTATGTTCTTTTGCTTCTAAAGTGATCTATAATATTTGGCATTGTTATCTCCCATGGCACCTTCTATGGGACAAGATTGTTTTCCTTGCCTGCTTTATAATAGTGTTCTGTTCAGGTGCATTTTGGGGTTATTTCCATTATGGATATGCAACGACACTGGCAGACCCTTTTTGTTTTAGACTCGCTTTTGCTTTCTTATTTATATTTATTTACATTTCTGTATAGGAGGACTTCTTGTCTTCCTCCTTGCACTTCTCTTCTTCCTTAATTAATAAAATTTATTTTTTATCAAAAAAATAGTATTTGGGACTGTATTGTTCCCATTAATTTAAATGAGAAAAGGGAGGGGAGGAGTAGTGGTGGAACCTATGTTTCTTTGGTTTTTGTGGTTGCATTGTTAGTACAAACCAAGACAAGGTAAACAGTTTGAATGAACTTTTGTTATACTAATCGATGGAATGCAATTTTAAAGAATAAATCTAGTTGTAAACAACAAATCAGTTATACAGTAACAGCTTTAAAGCAAGATTTAGCCACATAGAATATGGTGAGAAATATCTAGAATCATGATGACTGATGTTAGAATTTACAAGGTCTGGCGATACTTTAATAAAGCTATGCCTGATAGTTGTTCATATGCATGCATTGTATATATTAAAAATAAAATTAAAGTATTTTAGATTTTGGACCTTCACTCTCTCAGCAGAGCCACATTGCATTGCATCTAAAAGAAGTTAGTCAAGCTATTTACAAAAGCATACTGAAACGGAGGGATGCAGTACCAATAGGACAAACAAGAAAATAACAACTAGGGCAAAGAATAGAGTCATTCTTGGTTTGAAATTGATGAAGTTTGCAGTAAAAGAGTTACAAAACAGCCTATATATAGGCAAAACAAAACCCTAAATAAAGAGGAGAGTAACCCCCAAGCATCTAATGAAATAAAAACAATTCTCAAATAAAAAAATCATTACATAGCGAAATCCCCAAATTAGAAACTCTAATACAACAAATCCTTAATTAACAAATTAAACACCAATAATCTCCATTACATAGTTATGCTGTCTCCTATTGGTATGACATTGAGTCATTTAGCATGTTTCAATAGAGAACACTAATTTGAAAAGAATTTAGTCCAATAATTTCATTGTAGAAGGAGGATGAAGAGATTTCTTATTGGATACCCATTTGCAAACTACTTCCGTGACAATTGTTGCTAGTGAAGGATTTATATTCTGAGGTTGAGAGAGCAAAAAGGAAAAGTAAATAATAATAAAATAGAGCTATGGATGACAAACAGACTCACAATATTCCCACTGCTACATTGCCTGGAGTTTAGAATTGTAGATTAAACATATACTTCTTTGCTGCAAATTGCAGGTTTGACATCATCATCTTAAGCATTAGGCTTCAACTTTCCCGCCCCTTGTTGAATTTTATCTTCCCATCTTCAGATGTAACTCTGTTTCTTTTATGTTCCTTTTTGTCAATAACTTTTCATAGCAATTAAAGAGAAACATAATCCTGGGTGTGAAAAATTTCAGTGGATGCAGGTGGAAGCTAAAATAATGCACACTCGCAGAGGCTGCGATGTCTTGGGGTTCCATAGCTGAAGGGAATGTCTTGCCAAGCACAGGTCTGTAAATATGGTGCTTTCCTTATCTGAAATTGTATCAATTGATGCCATTATGATGAGGACTACATTGTTGTATTATTGTAACGTGCCATGTTTGTATATTCTTAAATGAGGAATTTTGTTTACTTCCAAAGAATGAATTGTGCCAACAGAAGGGCATTTGCATTCTCTTAACATCTGCATGCATCTTAGAAGATTTATTAACGATTTTTCTAATTTTCTTTGGCCTGTTTAATTCCATTGAATCTGTGTGTAACCCAAAGAGTAACTTGGGGACTCCATTTCTGATTTTCAGCCAACTTCAGGATCTTAGTCCCCCAAGGAATCCCGGCGTTTGAACATGGGAAGTTATCATAAACCTTGGGTTAATGTATTATTATATATAAAAGTACTGAATTGTTAAGAGTGATAGAATATTTTGATTTCTTACAACAATTTTTATACAAGAAAGTGGCTTAAATTATTTGAAAAATCTGGCTAAGGTCCCTGAGCCCTTCAATTCTATCTGACATTGTACATGGGGGCCACATGTCCGGCATCTTGAACAAATCAAATTTTATCAATTTTCTTAGGCATGTAAAAAATGTCACGAGGATTATGCTCTCTAAGTAAATCGTAGAATGCCATACAACAACTAATATAACCAGCATGGTATGTAAGTTTTGTGAGATTTTAACTGTAATTTCAAATTTTGGAATTGCTGAAAGACAATTGGCAGAACCAAGAAAATCAAAATAGTCTGTTGGTGACTAAACTTTTATTTCATCTCCTTTATGCTTAGCTAACCATCTGCCAAAACGATGAATTAATCTCAAAAATATAATATAATAGATAATAACAAATTAGGAGAATGTAGTGTAACATATCTTTAGTAAACATATAATTTTGTCACATCATTCATTAATTCTCTCTCATCTCTTTTAATATATAATTTTACCATATCACTCATTAATTTTCTTATTATGTAAAATATAAGTTTATATTTTATAAATCTATTCCTAGTATTTTCTTTCTCCTCTTTGTTATGTCTTCACTAACTTACGAATCATTTCACAGTTTTTTTTTGTTCTCTATTCTTTCTCATCTTTGCATTTTTATTTATCTTTTGATATTTTTTTCTAAATAAAAATTCTTAATTTACTTTTACTCGTTGTATTTTATAAACAATAATATATCATAGAGGTACATGAATAATCTTATTTGATTTGTCTTGTTTACAAACAAAAATGACTTAATTTCGAGTAAGAGCATATAAAAAATTAATATAATAACTAATTTTTAAAATAATTTTTCACTACTTATTACAGTTGTGCAAAATTAGAGAAAACTTATATTTAAATAAAAGTTAGCAAATAGTGTTGATGTTAAATTTTAAATTATATTTTTTTTTTGGCTTACATAAAAAAGATATTTGCATAGTCCATATCCAAGAAAAATTAAAACTAAAAAATTATATAAAAAATGTTTCCGTAATAGTTACAAATTGACAGTATATAATATAATTATTAGGATAATAATATGTTGAGATAGTGACACATAACAAGATAGGCTAGTGCATCAATTAATATTTTAATATCTCATCATATTAATCTTTTCTTTTAAACTAATACATTTCAAATAGAATAATAAATGTAATTTAAATGATAAATTTAAAATAATTTGTGTATCGCACGAAAGTCGAATAAATGTAGAAGAGTTTGTATTTTCGAGACTTTAATTTTTTTTTATTTTTTTTTTATTCTTGATTTGGCTTTCACTTATTCTTGTATTCTTGTATAAATAATAAACTTCAAGTGGGATTCCGTATCATATTATAAACAATAATAAACCAATTAAATGATCCATATCCCACATATAAGCATTATGTTTCCCAAAGAACGCAGTATTTTTTTCAGTAGGAATAATTTAGTTATTGGATTTTTTTTCTCTATATAAATTTATAACTATTTTCTTTGTTATTATATATTAAAATCATTAATAATTGTGCACTTGAGATTTTTACAAAATAATATTGTGATATTGTGAATTTTTGTTTAATTTTAATTTTAATTTCTAAATTTTTTTATAACAGAATAAATAAATAAATATATATATTTATATGAGTTTCTAATAATAAAACATGTAAGAATATAAGTAAAATATTAAAAATATATGCAAGCTCAGATTTCTCTATGTTTACTAATCGTTGAAAAGAGGGAGGGAATAATGTGTATTTTTCGTTGAGAATTTCGTGGAAAAAATCGTCGCATTTTCCTATGATTCTTGATGAAAGACATTCAATCTATCAGAATAGAAGTTAAAGAGAGTATTTATACTCGCCGTGTCCTTTATATAAAAATCAGAAGGACAGGGTGCCATTCCCTTGACTAGTATTGATGATAATTTGACTCCACGAGAAACTAAACAAAAAGTTGCCGAATTGGCCTATTTTTTGCGTGTATCAATTGAAGTATTGTGGAAAAAAAAAGGAACTGAAGAATGAATAAACGAATTAGCCTATTTATCGCATACTCCAGCCAGCAATCTAAAACATGACATGGCATACACTAGAAAGGATTGAATTACTGACTTGTTGAGCACCTCCTTGCCAGTTCACGATAAAGCTATTTCCTTATATCCCTTGACTTTTTTCAAAATCGATCTTTGACCCTTTCAAAAGCATGTTTTTAGATCTTCCAATAACAGTTGACAATTTAATATTACTTCCAGTGGCTTTCTAATGCTTTAATACCCATCCTAACCAACACATGGCTTAATTTTTCATCCATGTTTTGGTTAAAAGAAAGCTCTGATTTCTCTAGGTTTACTATTTGTCCTAAAATAAGTTCATAGATTTCCAAGATCTATTTTATTTTGGTCACCTTATTATGGTTTACCCAAACAAATAAGAGGCTATCATCTACAAATAATAAATGGCGGTTAGAGAGCTTTCGAAGGGCCAATTTATGATCTTATAAGCTACAAATAGTCAATGGGGTTTAGAGAGCACCCGAGGGGCCAATTTATGATCCCATGAATTTTTTTGATAGTTTCTACATTTTGAATTTACCCTGAAAACACCCCATAAATCAAGATAAAAAGGTATGGTGAAAGGGTCTGCCTTCGACCTTTTGCAAGGGGAAAAAAAAAACGTCAATAGGTTCACCATTTATTAGTAGTGAATATGAAGCTGAACTTGCACATCTCATAATAAGGTTCAACCAATCATTATGAAATCTCATTCTCACCATAGTAGTTCTCAAAATGTCTCACTCTAATCTATCGTAAGCCTTAGACATTTTCAATTTAAGAGCTGTGAAACCATTTTTACCTTTGGTCCTTTTTTCATATAATGAAAAGTTTCAGACGCAATCAAAGCATTGTCCATTATTAATCGGCTTAGGGCAAAAGAACACTGAATGACAGAAATGATATCAAAGAGGAACTGTTTTCAACTTATTAGCAATTGTTTTAGTAATAATCTTGAAGTAACATTTGAAAGGCTAATAGGACAAAAATCTTTTGAGTGAATAGGATATTTTATTTTAGGAATTAAAACAATAAAAGTATGATTTATGTGAGACGGGTATGTGCCATGATTTAAAACATTCAATAAAAGTTGAACAACATCATCATCAATAATGTTCCAAAATGTTTAAAAAAGAGAACATGCATATCATTAGACCTTGGAGCTTTTTGAGGGTGCATTTGGTTAAGGGCATGAACAATTTCTACTCATGTGAATTCTTACATTAGGTGGGCATTCATTTCATCTATGACTCATGCTTTAATCGACTTTGTGGCAGCATTCATATCAATATTGTTTGTGAAGTAAAGAGATTGATGTAGTAGGATGTCATAACCTATTAGTTCAAAAGACAAAGTAGAGGGGTTGTGACAAGTTTTTTGATTAAAAATAAATTCAATAAACAATCACGAAACAAATTATGTAAATCACTCGAATGTACTAATTAAACAAGTAAGTGAGTAGTTCTGGAACGTAAAAAGTTAAAGGACTAAGAGATTTTACATAATAATTTTGTAGTGGTGAACCAAAAGGCTTGGCTACATCTAATCCCCAAGAACCCATTGGGAATTCAATAAACACTGAATTTACACATGGATCAGCCACTCTTTACGACAACTAGACTTTATGATATCAGTCATTCTCAACATGTTCAACAGAACACAATAGCAAGACTACCTAATTTGGGTTTCTTACTATTTATGTTGAGGATAATAATAGTTAATTCTAGAACAAATAATCTATTGTTCAAAGCACCACATCCATAATAAACCCATTTAAAGAGAAGGAAAACATATTTTCCTTTATTACAAATGTAAAACCTTTCTTGTCCAAACAAGAAATGAAAATATTGTTCTTAGAAATAACTAGAACAAAAAGTAAGATCCTATAGCTAATGCAACAACTTTTGCTCTATTTCCCACTCGCAAGTCTACTTCACCCTTGTTAAGCATCCTTTTGTTCTTTAGTTCCAGTTATTATTACAAATGTGAAAACCATAACCAGTGTCCAATACCTAGGAGCTAGGGTTTGCATATGATAAATGAACCTCATTCACAAACATATATGAAGTGGAAGTTTCACTAGCTTCTTGTCCTTCACAGCATTCAAGTATGTTTTGCAATTCCTTTTCCAATGGCCCTCTTTGCCATAATGGAAATATGTGACATTGACCTTGTCCTTCTTGATGTCGCTAATGGCCTTAGTCTTACTCTTAGACTTTTTTATTTTTCCCTTGGACTTGGGTTTAGAAGAACCACTTATCAGTGCCACTTGGGCTTTATCTTTCTTGATATTGCCGTCCACATTTTTCAACATTTTAAGTAACTCAGGTAGAGTTGTTTCCAACTTATTCATGTTTATAGTTCATAACAAATTGTGAAAACGACTCAGGCAAATATTATAAGACCAAATTAACTAAAAGTTCACTATCCATGGAAAATCCTAATTGGGACAATCTTTCAATATACCCAATCATATTCAGTACGTGAACATTCACTGAAGAATTTTCTATCATCTTACAGCAGAACAATTTCTTAGATACCTCGAACCTTTTGGCTCTGCCTTCCTTATCATACAACTCTTACAATGCATGATAATCGTGCAAGCATCTATGTTCTCATGCTGCCTTTGAAGCTCTGGTGACATAAAACTCAGCATCACACATACTACTTGTTCATTGTCATCCAGATGCTTCTAATGATTATCAAAATCAAATTCATCATAATTAGGCGCACCTTCAATTGGAGCTTAAGGGATGTCTCCCTAAACATAGGAAAACTTTTCTTGTCTGAAAACAATTTTGAGATTACGGTACCAAGCTGATCAACTTGTTGGATTCTAATATTGATATAAGTGACAAATTGTTCATAATTCTAACAATCTAGATATAAAAATAGAGCATTTATTAATATTTGTTTAATGTATTTACCAAATTAAAAAGGTCTTTGTTTAATTTGCTTACTCCCGCTATTTTATCAAATTTAATGACCCTCTCGATTTGTAGTATCATCTCATGATATTTATAATTGGGCTAGGATATTATTTAATTTTGTTTTGATCTTTGGAGGGGCTCACATACCAAAACAATCTTAAATAACTGAATAACTATCATTTACATTTCATGTAAATTATTAGGTCCTTAGTTTGACATTGCCTTGTCATTTAATCAATTTTAATTGATACCTAAGTATAGCCTTAAAAACATGATAGCCTCGACAAGGGCCAACGATTATTGTTTTTAATTAAGTCCTAACCATTGTACAAATATATCACATATATTCTATAGCATAATTGAGTTTAACGTATGACTAACTTGACGGGGGCCAAATAAATAGAAGTGAATAGAACTTCTATTATGCCACGATAATAAGAGGCAACATATTATTAACACGTGACTTAATAATTTAGAGGAAACTTTAATTGTGGGTAGGTTTTAATCCTAAGGTTTCACTATGGCATGCAAATATATATACATTAATAATAAATCTCATGCAATTATAATATATATATCTATATATATAAACAAGCCGTAAAAATAAAATAGGGAGTTGGTTATGGACTGTATGGTTTCCTTGACTTAAGAAAATGATATCCTAAGACTTGATGTAGTCCCATCACATCCTTATCTTCACTTTGTCTTGATAGCATCATCTTCATATGCTCATTTTACAAGTAAATTCAAATCTAACTAAATCCTAAATCCTAACCAATGTAGCATCATCTTCATATGTCCATAATCACCCCTATTCTAATTATATCATCTGTCATACATTCATAATGCAAACCATGGAATATTTTGATTATTGATTACTTTTGGATCAACATGCTATTTAAATTAAATTTGACTAATAACTTAGAAAATTTAATTTAACCAATTCATTAAAATTCCTTTTTATTTTACAAATTTTTTCAAAATACCCATATTTAGAAGAGTGAGCCAGGGCCTGGCACGTGCACCTTGGACCTGGGCCATGGTCCGTGGGCTTGTGCCCTTGTTTGTGGGCTTGGGTTGTGGGTCTTAGCCCCTTAGCTTGAGCCTTGGCCTTTGTTGTAGGTGGTGCTCCCTTGGCAGCATGTCTATAGTAACCTACCAAGGGCCTAGGCTTTTACTTGGTTTTAGTCAATTCACTAAATTTCAAGGTTTGGAACAATTTCAATTCCTCAAATCCTGTAAAGTGAACTATGGAACAATTCAAAAACCCAGAACTCTAAAATCCAATTTTACTAAATTTAGGGTTTGGAACAATTTCAAAAACCTTATCCCAAGTTTTATACTTTTGGGTTTGTAACAATTCCAAAAACCCTAAAACCCCAAAAGTCTAAAACCCTTAAACTCTTTAAAGCTTTCATAAAAGGAAATTCTAAACAAATTCTATAACATGTTTCAATACTATGAACATCCATAAAAATCAAGAATCATATATAATTAATTGAAATAAACCTAGAGGCTCTGATACCACTATTGGGAAATTTAGGGTCATTCAGTATATGCATATGCAGCGGAATTAAAATTTTCCTTAACTAAGAACCTAGATATTCAATTAAACATATATATTATGACAAAAAAAAAAAAGATTAAAACTAACATATTAAAGCTTTCCTTACCCAGCTAGTTTGATTGTTTAGCAGAGATGCTTGGAGTTTCTATACCAATAGTCAAAACAATTCTCCTAATCAAACATAAATTATGACCATTAATTACCAAGCTATTCAAACGAATAAGCCTCTAACTAAATAGTTCACACAATTGATTGTTAAAAACCTTTAACTTTATCAAAAAGGATTCGAAGGAATCCATTCAACCTTAGGATATGTGCTAGCTTCCACTCGATTGAATCGCTAATGGAGGATTGTTTTTGAAGCAAAAACACGTTTGCTTCTACAAAAAGGGTCACGGCTATGGGAGGAGATTTTCAAGAACTCTTATTGCTTAAAATCTTTCACAAGACCAAAAGTCACTTATAATTACCTTTTGGCCAAAATCTCACTTAGCTTCTACAAATATAGGGGCTGCTAAGGCTTAGGAGTTATAGTCCTTCTTTGTCTAGGATTTCATTAAACCTAAAGCCCAAGGCCTAAGACCCAAAGCTCCTTTAGTAATCCATAATCCTATTACGATTACTAATGGGCCTTTAGAATTCTAGTGGCTTAAATCTAATTAGGATTTCCCCTAGACTTTTCCTTGATTTTCCAGAAAACAAGTCTTGCCATACATGTATAGGTTTCAATTACTTTTTTACCCTTATGTGCTTGGAAGTTAACTATTAATTCCAACACTCCTTTAATCCTTCAAGGTTCTTAACCTATGTCAATTAGAGTTATAACCCATTAACTTCTCTTGTACGTTAACAATAAATGTAATTGGATATTTCCTAAGAAGTATGGTTAAATTAAAACACTTTTAATTTAACTTTGACTTTGCTAATCAACCATTTTACATTCATTGATCAAGATTGACTTCTAGCAATGTATCATGACCACCCAAGTACAAGCAAAGTTAAAATCATTGATAAAACCTTCTAGTGCTTGGTTACCGAGTAATTCAATCCTTTCATCAAACATATCATGTGATAGACATAGGGCATGGATTCTAGTGTCAACTCTATCTTTGTCTAAATCCATTTGTACTTAAAACCAATTTTACGTTTTGTTCCTAAAACAGATTCAAGAAAACACTTTTCTTAATCTTTCACTTTGCAAAGATTCTTGGAACAAGACATACTTGTTTTAAGAGGCCATATGATATTCATCATCTTTACTTAGGATGATGAATTCTTTGTCTATCATTCATCTACCTACATGTCCAATAATCACCCATGTATTTTCCTTATTACATGATAAAGGGAATGGCATCAAATCACTTAGATTCACATATAAGCATCTCCATGCTTGTAGTTTGTAAGATCACTACTCTCTTTATAAGAGAATGACACAACATATGCTAGTCTCGAAGAATCATCAATATCCTAATCTTGATGGTTCATTTACTAGGAATGCTTCTAGAATAACACTTTATGTATATCATATCTCACAATTATGATCAACATCATAATTATATATACATAATATTTATTTTAGGGACTTTATATATCGTTGTACTAAATCTCATTTAAACAATATAATAAAAAAATGCCTAATAAATATTATTAAATACATTAAATGCAAATAAAGTATCATTACAACCAACTATTGATTGACTCTAGGATACTAATACTAACACTATAAAAAGAGGTGAAGATTGAGTGATATTGAAGATACTAAGGAGTTTGTGAAGACTTGAAGGCATGACAATTTCTCATTTTTCTCTTCTTCCCGTCTTATTTTCTAACTTACTTGTAATGACAATTATGCTTTTGTTTTCTTTCTTTAGTGCTAAGTAGTTCATTTTCTAGGGTTACAGTTGAACTCACATATTTAGCCTATATAATTATTGCTTTTAATAAATTTATGCATTAGTTTACTATTATTTATGTTCATATTGATCTTAATGCTTCTAATTAATTGATCACTAATTAGACTGATTAGGAATCCTTAATTAACTTGGAAAAGTGAATTAGTGTAAGTCTTAGATGAACTGGCATATGTTTGGATTACTTATCTATTTGAGTAATTTGATTTGCTTAAGAGATAGGAAAATACTCTTACACTTAAGCCATATGTAACCAAATTAGAGTTGGCACTAAATGAATTTGTCTTCGTTTAATTTACTTAGGAATATAGTGAATTAATTAAGAAAAATATTATTATTGTAAAATATTGGAATATGCTTATAATTGATTAAGAACTCTAGGTTAATAATTTGAATTATTGTATGAATTTGGAAAAAAGTAAGGAAAAATATAGGTGGGGGATATTGTAAACCTAGGTTTAGTTTAAATAAGTTTATAATTTGTTAGTTAAAACCATTGATTGAAAAACTCAATTTCGATTATTTAAATAAAACTAGGTTATAATAATTTTAGTATTTAGCATTATTGTAGTATAATTACTCTTGGGGACGGTATCCTATTCATGACTATATTACTTAAGGATGATACATGCACTTGAGTTGTAAAATCCACAATAGTTACTAAAGCGCCCATTAACTTTCCAAAACTTAATGACACATGCTTTTAGGACTTATTTAAGGAAAGTTGTGTTGGCATTCATAGATTACATCTTGATTTACAGAACTTGGGATCAACACATCCAACATCTCCAATTCACTGAATATTTGAGAAAGAACACTGTGTGAAAAGCACTAAATGCTTCTTTGTGTGAAGGAGGTGGAATAATATTTCGGGTCACATCATTTCTTGATAATGGAGGCTAATGATAGGAAGAAGGTGGAAATCATGTTGTATTGGCTACAGCTAAATCAATAAAAGCATTTAAAGGCTTTTTTTATTTTTTTTGGAATTTACTAGATATTATAGGAAGTTTGTGAAGGGATATTAAATTATAATCAAACCATTAACTGATATGTTGAGAAAGCATGCTTTCAATTGGACTGCTAATGCTAAGCTAGATTTCCAAAAGCTGTAAAAAGCCATAACCCAAGCACCAGTTCTAACCATTACAAATTTTAATGTGATGTTTGTGAATGAAATGATGCTAGTGGAGTAGGAATGGGAGCAATATCAATGAAGAAGGGAGACCTGTTCATTACTATATTACTTGAAGACTATACATACGCTTGCGTTGTAGAATCCATAACACTTACTAACCTCCCTATTAACTTTCCAAAACTTAATGATAGAGGCATTTAGGACTTATTTGAGGAAATTTGTGTTGGTATTCATAGATTACATCTTGGTTTACAAAAGTACTTGAGATCAACACATCCAACATCTCCAATTTGCTTTTGAATTGTTGAGAGAGCACATTGTGTGAAAAGTAGTAAATGCTTCTTTGGTGTTAAGGAGGTGGAATAATACTTTGGGTCATATCATTTCTTGATAATGGAGGCTGATTATAGGAAGAAGGTGGAAATCATTTTATATTGGCTACACATAAAACAGTAAAAACATTTAAAAGTTGTATTTTTTTAATTTTAATTTTTGGGAATTTACTAGATATTATAGGAAGTTTATGAAAGGGTGTGAGATTATAATCAAACCATTGACTAAAAAGTTAAGAAAGCAATCTTTTAATTGGTTTGCTAATGCTAAGCTGGATTTCCAAAAGATGTAAAAAGCCATGATCCAAGAACCAGTTTTAATCGTTACAAATTCTATTGTAATGTTTGTGATTGAAATTGATGCTAGTGGAGTATGAATGGGAGCAATATTAATGAAAAAGGGAGACCTATTACTTTTATTAGCAAAGTCTTGTCCATTAAACACTAATACCTTTCTACATATATATGAAAAAAGAGATTAGGACAATAATGTTTACTATGAACAGATAGAGTTGTTACTTAACTAGGGAGGGGGGAGACTTTCAAATTAGAACTGCTAATCAAAGGTAGAAATGAGTCTGAATTTACATTGAAATAGTTTGAGTCACTATAGAAGATAAAAGCATCTTGAAAGCATGATAAAAAATTAAATAAAATCATCTTTGATATACAACAAACACTAGAAAAGTATAAGCACTATAGTTGGGAGTAAGGATTGCTTAAAAGAAAGAACAAAGTGGTGGTTGGGTAAGGACAAGGAGTTCAAGTTACAATCACGCTAGTATTTTCATAACAGCTTTAGGGAAGGTTACTCTGGAATATTACTAGCCATCAAAATATTATCCGCTAGTTTATTTTGTATAGGGTTAAATAATGATGCCAAGGAATTTGTAAGATCTTGTGTTGTTCTTAAACAATGCAAGTATGATGCAGCAATAAATTATGGGTTAGTGTAAACTCTACATATTCCCCAAAAAAAATAAAAATTTGAGTGAAATAACAATGGATATCGTCAAAATGTCACAAAATCTAAAGGAAAGATAGTGATATTGATAATTATTGGCAGATTTAGTATATATACTCATTTCATTGCCATAGCATATCATTTATAGCTATCAATGTGGCTCAGACATTTATGTATTCAATATTCCAATTACAAGGTTCCACTAACTTTTATTGTATCAGATAGAGACAAAATCTTTTTGAACAAGTTTTGGGAGGAATTGATCAAAAAACAAGGGGTCAGATGAGAATTTCCATTACTTACCATTCCCAAACAAATAGACAAAATGTAAACCTCCACAGATACTTGGAAACTTATCTTAGGTGCATGACTGGGATCACTATAGAGATTAGGTCAAATAGTTGTTATTAGTTAAGTATTGGTATAACACTAATTTTCACAATGTCATACAAACCATTCCCTATTAGGTTGTATGTGGTCAACCCACTCCTATTCATATGCCTAATTTTTTAGTTGAAGACTGTAATGTATAAGCCTTACAATAAGAGAGGAAGCTATCAAATTGCTTAAGTTTCATCTGTCCGTAGCTCAAAAAATAATGAAAATGTAAGTGTTTAAACACAGAACTGATAAGGGGTTTCAAGTGGGAGATAAGGTGTACTTGAAGCTTAAGCCTTACCGGAAAAATTTTATGGCTAGAAGATTACATTTGAAGCCAATTATAAGTACTTTGATCCTTACTAAATTGTTAAGAAGATATGGGAAGTAGCTTATGAGCTTTAGTTTTCTATAGCTGCCAAGATCCACTCTTTTTTCATGTGTCACAACTTAAGGAATCAGTTAGGAATCAACTAGTACATGCCATGCTACCCACATGTGATGGAGTTGGTATAATTCTGATAGAGCCAGTGGCTATTATCAATAGCAGAACTATCAAATGTGGTAATAAGACAATCACACATGTCTTGATTAAGTGTCAGCGGCTTACATTGGAGGATGCATGACAAGATTAGAAGAGCATTAAACATGATAAGGTCCCTTCAATTCACTCTATACGATAAAAGTTTATTTTAAGGATGATTTATTCCATGCCTAAAGAAATATTGAAAACAGGAGTGTTTTTAAAGAGAAAATGAAGGAAAAATACGCAAAAATAACAGATTAATGAGAAACATCACTATTTTGAAGATATTAATGAAGGAACTAATAAAGAAGAGAAAAATGATATCAAGTGATGTAATGTCAATTAGTTAAGATTGTTAGATTGTTATGAAATGATCAGTTCAATGTTAGCCGATTTAGGAAGAATTTGTTAGAATTGATTCTTATCTAGCAAGTTATTTGAATTTGTTGATGCAAGAGTTCAAATACCCTAAATTACTGATATTCATTTGATTAAATACAACTTTCATTTATAAACATTTCTCTCTAGCTTTTTTATAGTGTAATAAATTTCTTTTGAAATTTTTATTTCTTTGCCGAGAAAACTAACTTTCTAAATTTTGGAATTAATCACAATATCAACATAGAAAAGGTAAAAAAAGAAAGACAGAAAATTTGTTTGTTCCTAAATATGTGCACATGAATCTTATCTATGTAGTAAAACAGTGAAACTTGATTTATGCAAACCCTAAATACAAGAAAGTGAATAAGAGGAGTTAGAGCACAAAAGTTTTTTTTTCGGTAAGACTTGTTGATGAACTACTACTTTATAAAATAGAAAGAACAAATCGTAATAAAGAAATACAATAATTTTAAAAAAAAATTGACTAAATGAGTTTTAAATTTGAATTTATTAATTATGTGAAATTATAAAAATATTAATAGAATATATTATGAAATATATAAAATTTAGTAACATTTCTTTTCTAACGTTTTCATAATGATAAATTAAGATACAAATTAAAAAAAAAAAAATTGAATCTTTTTTTCTATATACAAAATTAATTCTTTTTTTTTTTTGTATAAAAATTAAATTAAATCTATTTTAAATTGATCAGTAAGATCTCTTGGACCCAATTATATGAATAGAAATTGCAACCAATTGCAAGAAGACATGTGGACATGTATGACCAATTGAGTTATGCCACATGTAAATGACATGTCATTTAAAAAGATATATTGTTGGCTAATTCAAATTATTCAAATAGATAATCTTATCTACTTAACCAATTAAATCACACCACATGGCTCGCCCAACTTGCTTCAAGATCTCTATAAATAGCAAGCTCCATCATTCTTTTAAAGGATTCCAGGTTGAAATATTAGAGCTATGCAAGTTTCAAGTGAAAAGACTCCTAAACTTTTCAAGCTTTCAACCATCAAGTTTCATATTCTTATAAGCCATTCACAAGTGCACGAGTATCAACCTAACTAACCACCTGTAATATCAAGATCAAGCTCTAAAAGCCCTTGAATCGCCACTAAATCCGAGGAGTTAATCATAGGAATTTACTATTCTTTTTATTGTAACATAATATTCATTGAGATTGTAACCCAAACCTATACACAGATTAGTACAATATTATTTTTGTACACATTTCTTGTATTTGTTTTACATGTTCATAAATCGTGTTTACAAATTTTTCATGCCCAGAGGGACAATCTCTGCCTCTCATCTCTCTCTCCATCTCAAGACTAGACATCAACTGATTTTATGGCTCCCATTAAGAAATTAGTCAAAATTGCATCCAAAGCAACTTCAAAAACCCTAACTTCAAAGGCACTTACTCTGAAAGCTATGCCTAAGGCTTCAATTGCCAAGGCTGCATCCACAATTGCTGCCACTATCACAAACAATGTCGAATGTCCTTTTCTTTAAAGGTGCAATTACTCATCGCTGAAGTAAGATCATTAAAGAGTAAGCTTGAGCAAGTACACCAATTAAGGCCTAACCGTACATATGCTTGGAGGTTCTAGCCAGCAAGAAACACAATCGGTCTGTGAAGTCTGCAAATTTATTCTGCATGGAATGCTTTAGATCTAAGGACATCACCCCGACCACGAAGTCAAACTGCTATTCCAATTTTGAATCCTACCTCGGTTTACTATCTATGTGCAAAAGTGAAAAGTTCATTTCAGATTTCTCTGAAAAGCTTTCCATGGAAGATGTCATGCAAGCTATGATGGTCAATGCCTCTAATTCTGAAGAGAGGATTGCAAGCATAAAAAGAGCCATTGAGAAACTGACAAAAATCATTGAAAATAAAAATCTGGAGATTGCGACTCTGATGAATAGGCTTCAGGCAAAAGATGTTGAGTTCGATAAAGGGATACACCTTCACGAGTTTGCTCCACGCAACAGGAAGATAAAGAAAGGTGAAGAAACTAGTCAACAATCCTCCAATTCAATTGCTGCACTTTTAGTAGAATAGCTTCAGGATATGATAATGACACGATTTTAGTAACACAAGTGCACATATCATTGCAAGTAGTATAATAATAAAATCAAGATCATTCCCACGAAGAACTAACCACTTTTAAAGTCAATTACCAATATGTATGCAATTCAATTTTAATCAAGTCAATGAAATTTGAGTGATAACATTCTAATTTAAGCAAACAATTTATATAAACTTTAGACTAACATCTAGGTTCACAATATCTCTCACACTTCACCTATGTTTTCCTTATTTTTAATTAATTCATGCAATAGTTGAAAATATTTACCTAGATTTCTTAAGCAATTACAGACATATTCCTATGTCTAATAATTTTATATTTCTCTTAGCTAAATTCATTACACTCCTATGTGAATTACCTTAAGACAATTTCATTAAAAGCCAATCTAATTTGGTTACTTATGGCTAAGAAGTATATTTTTATTTCTTTAACAAATCAAATTATCCAATTTATATGAACAATCCAATCACAAGCTATGTTATCTAAGGCTAATCCTAAAATTCACTCTCCCAAATCAAATTTAGGGCTCCTAATCATTGTAACTCGTGATCAAACAATTAGAAGCATTAAGAACAATATAACATAAATATTTAAAACTAAAACATGCATTAAACCAAACCAAGGACCACATAGGCTACATGTGAGTTTAATCACAATCCTAGAATAAAACTACTCCATACTAGTTATGGAAAACAATGTAATTGAAAAAGCCAGTACAAGTAGTAAAGAAATAAAGAAGAAAAGAGTAGAAGACTACAGTTGTCACGGCTCTAAGTCCTCACAAGCTCCTTGTTATCTCTCTCTCACTTGCTTTGATGTATCTTTGAACTCTATCCTTCATCTCCTTATATAGGTCTTAATCTCCTAGTCTAATAGAACTAAGAGTCCTTTATAATACTAGATCTGCTCAATCCTTATAAGACTCTAACATGTCACGTCACATAGTTGTCATGCATGGCGTTGTGACGCTGCCTTCTCTATTTATCAAGGAAGTCATCTTCAATATGGGCACTGAGGCCTCTTCCTTAGTGACGCTGCAGCATGGCCTTCTTTGACTTACACTTGAATTCCTTTGAATTAGGCATCATAGTGCATTGGTCTTTGACTTTGATATTAGAATTCTCGGGGTATGGTGTTGTGGCTCAAGTGTTGTCATGTCACATCGTTGAGCTCTCTGACGTAGCCTTTTATTTTTGTCTCTTTGGAGTCGTGGCGTTAAGGTACTTCACTCTACCTTAACATTGCGGCACAAGCCTTTGATATTTTCTTCTTTGTCTTATACTAGGACACTGCTTAAACACTTTAGAAACATCTTAAACAATTAAATAACAAATCTACTCATAATTTATTTTAAACCCTTTAAACTCCTAAATAAACTAGACTAGACTTAAAATACTAATTTTAAATCTAAACTCTAGGATTAGCACAAATTAGAAATAAAAAAATGTATATAGTGAAATAACTCTACTTGATAATTTCGAGGCTAGTATAAGGTACCTGGCCAGTATGAGGTACCTGCTCAAACTTCTCGGTTGTACTCAAAGTCGTACACAAACGCATTTACAACTTAAAAATGCCTAATGGTTATCAACCATCGAAGCTTAACCAATTTGATGGGAAAGAAAATCCAAAGCAACATGTTGCACATGATCATGTATATTTTGTGGAAACATGTAAAAACATTGGAACATGGAGAGACCTTCCTATTAAGTGGTTCGTCTGATCACTCAAAGGAACTGCATTTGACTGGTACACATAAATCCAAATCAATCAACAGTTGGGAACAACTTGAAAAAGAATTCATGAAACTCTTCTACAGCACCTATCGCTCCATGAGCTTGATGGAGTTGACCAATACTAAGCAGTGGAAGGAAGAGCTTATCATTGATTACATCAATAGGTGGCGAGCACTTTCTTTGTACTGCAAAGAACGTATATCAGAGTTATCAATCATGGAAATGTATATTCAAGGCATGAAATAAAGGTTGTTGTATTTCCTTAAAGGAATTAAGCCTCACAATTTTGAAAATTTGGCAACTTGTGCTCATGATATGAAATTGAGCATAACTTGCCATGGCAATCATGGTTCGCTTGTTCTCAATCAGAGGAAAGAATGGAAGGAAACCAATAAGACTGACAAGCCTTCAAAAAGCTTCACCAAAGATTCAATGGTTGTCAGCACTAGCCTGATAAAGATATTGAGTAAGACACATAATGCAGAGAATGAAGTTGATCATCACCAGTTTAGGAAACAGTGTCACAACTTGTTGAAATAGAGGGATGAGAAGAAGTACCCATTCCCTGATATGTTCGATCCCTCGTTGAAAAACAAGTTGTTTGAGCTCCCTAAAAGTAAAAGACTAGAAGAGATGGGGAAAGTAAATGACCTAAATTATTGCAAATATCATTGGATTATTGTTCATTTAGTGGGAAAGTGTTTTGTTCTAAAAGGCCTTATTATGAAGCTTCCAAATGAGCTTAAGATAGATCTCGACATAGATAATGTAGTCAAAATCAACAATGAAAGCATCTCTATAGGGTCACTCCCTTTGCAGATTACCACATTCTTACAGCTTCTGTAACACTCAAGAGGAATACAAAGGCGATCCGTTTTGGCATTATGGAACCAATAATCATTTCATATGAGCCAATTATTGTATAGTATGAGTCAGATGATGAATTGGAACATGGCACTAGCGATGAAGTGAGACTAAGGTGATACATCACAAAGCTAGTGAGCAATATGTTCCTCAAGACCTCAACATAATATCCATGCAAGAAAAAGTAAAAGGAAAGGAAAACAACCCAAGTTTTCAAAACCCAAACTTTCTTCTAGAGAGTTGCTTATCCAGGAAGATCATATCCCAATCACTTTCAAAGAGTACTTCCCAAAGATATTCTTTCAAGGTGAACAAGTAAAGACTACGCATATGGTATCTTATTATGAGGTCCATGAGAAAGAAGACAAAAAAGTTAAAGAAATGATTATCGAAAGTTCAGAAGTCCTGGACCAGCTTGAAAATTGCCTGGTCATATGAACATCACTCAATTGTTGCAACTACCAAGTTTAGCATGGGAAAGACTTATGCAAGTTCTAAAAGATCTAGAGCTTTATATTCCTGAATTTGTGCTATCTGCAAAAAGTGATGAAGTCTCACTCTATTCTTCAACTATGATCCCTTTCATGGATAAAGACTTGCTTCTTGGATCAAAACCCACAATGGGCCACTTTTTTTGTCTAGCTATATCTGGAGCAAAGAGTTAATCGAATGTTGATCGATGGAGGGTCTGTTGTGAATATAATGCCCAAGACAACCATGAAAGAGCTTGGGATCTCAATGGAAGAACTTTCTAGAAGTCATATGGTGATTCAAGGTTTTAATCAAGAAGTACAATGCACCATTGGGATGATAAGTCTTGAACTTCTAATTAATGAGTTGAAAAGCGTTATTCAGTGTGATTGACGCCAATACTACTTACAAAATGTTACTTGGCCAACCATGGTTCCATAAATGCTTCATCAATGCTTTAAGTATTATCAAGACAATGTAAGAAGAGTTAACGCAAATCTAAAGCCATTCACGGAGGCAGAAACTCACTTTGCAGATGCAAAATTTTACTTAAATGAAGATGAGTTGAACGAAGTTCTTAGTTTGGAAATTTCACTAACAAGTTAAGAGAAACCCAATGACAAGGAATCACTCCAAATGGAAACTCCAAAAAAAAATCTTTTATTGAAAGAAAGAAGGACACCACCAATGAAAAATCGGCTACCAGTGAGCCCAGTAATAGTAAAAAGATATTGACATCTTCTATGTTTGTTCTTGTATTTTGCTATGTCCTAACTTCTCAAAGTAAAAAATGGTCAATCACCTTTCGCCAAGTACTCCAAAGAGAAAGGAATGTTAAAAAAGGATGACGTTCAAGAATTGAAGAAGTACCATGCATTTCTGTTAACAAAATTGGAGAATTCTCCTTTAGAAAAGTTATTGTTGGGATTCATAAAATCCGCTCAAAAGAATAGTAAGTCTTTCTGAAAGGAAAATGTATACGATCCAAAAAGTTACTAGCTATTAGTTAAGGTAGGCTATAACTTTGTAAAGCCAGAATTGGAACAACTAATTCTAGATCTCAGTAGAGAGAAGATACACAATCTTAATGAAAGACAAACGAATCTAAGGCAAAAAGGTTATGATGTCCCTACCCCAAAAGTTGGACTCGAGTATAAGTCGGACAAACCTATCAAGATATATATGAGAAAGGGTGAGAAGAAATTGAGTTTCCAGCTGAAGTCTAGGATAGTTTGGAATAAAATGAGGAACAAGTTATAGGTCGAGTCTCTATGTAAGATAGTTTGAAGTTCTCAACATGCTTTGGTATTTGAAAGACTAAATGTCATACCTCGAGAGAGAAAAACTCTCAAACACAAAAGTCAGTATTTGATATGCTAGATTTTACCAGCGACATTACCAAGAAGTTTCAGTCAAAAGTAAAGAAGATGATGAAAGATGTTGAATTAAAGAATGATGATGAGGTATGTAGTCTTATACCATCTCGTATGCATCGTGTTAATTCATTAGAAGTTGAAACGGATCGATCTCTAATATTAAAGAGGCAAACAATCATATATATTCTCCCTTTACAGAATGACCAAGAAGAAATTGATAACTAGACAAAGGACAATGCTACAAGCTATCATAATACGATAGACGATGACAACATTGAATGATACATAACATAAAGACAACCCATTATCCCTAGAAGATGGTGTACAAACTACTATGGACAAATTGGAAGAAGTCAATCTCGGCACCAATGAAGCCCCGCAACAACTTCTGTGAGTGGTCTACTTACTCCAGAAAAAAAGGAGGAATACATTTAACTTTTGAAGGAATATGGACATTATGTCTAAACTTATTCCACAAATAGAAGCTGAGGTAAATAAGCTAATTGGTGTGAATTTTATACGAGAGGTACAATACCTACATGGATTGCCAATATTGTGCTAGTAAGAAAAAAGAATGGACAAATTCGTTTATTTGTTGACTTTCTCGATATAAATAGTGCTTGTCCAAAAGATGATTTTTCATTGCCAAACAAGGAAGTATCAATTGATGCTACAATTGGTCACGAAGCATTGTCGTTCATGGATGGTTTGTCAAGATACAATCAAATAAGGATATCTTTAAAGGATGAAGAATTGATAGCATTTCGAACCCCAAAAGGTATATACTGCTACAAAGTTATGTCATTTTGATTAAAAAATGCCGGTGCCACTTACTAAGGTGCAATGCAAAAGATATTTGATGATATATTGCACAAGAATGTCGAATGTTAAGTAGATGATTTGGTCGTTAAAACCATATTTTGAAAGGATCATTTACAAGATCTTTAAATGGTATTTAATCGGTTACGGAAATATCATTAGCATCTAGAAAATTTCTTGAATTCGTTGTACACCATCAAGGTATTGAAATAGTAAAATTGATTCCATTCAGAAAATGCCACCACCTAAAAATCTAAACGAGTTAAGAAGTTTACAAGGATGTTTGGCATTTATTCAACATTTCATCTTGAACCTAGTTGGTTGATACCAGCCTTTTAGTAGGCTGATGAAGAAACACACAGTTTTCGAATGGGATGAAGCATACAAAAATGCATTCTATAATCTCAAGAAATACCTATTTTTGCCATCAGTTTTAGGAGCACCAATACTTGGAAAACCATTGGCACTGTATATTGTTGAGCAAGAAAAATCTCTAGGTGCCTTGCTTTGCTCAAGAAAATGAAGAAGGGAAGGAAAAATCCCTTTACTATCTTAGCAGAATGCCCAATGATCCTGAATTAAACTATCCACTTATTGAAAAGATGTGTCTCATACTTTTCTTTGCCATTGACAAACTAAGACATTGCATGCAAGCTCATACTATCTGACTAGTAGCAAAAGCTAATCTAGTAAAGTATATTATGTCTAGAACAGTACTTTCCTGATGATTGGCATATACTGTAACAATATGATATTATGTATGCCCCTCAAAAGGCTGTTAAAGGACAGGAACTTGCAGATTTTCTG
This sequence comes from Quillaja saponaria, assembly GCA_029379385.1. Taxonomy (NCBI): domain Eukaryota; kingdom Viridiplantae; phylum Streptophyta; class Magnoliopsida; order Fabales; family Quillajaceae; genus Quillaja; species Quillaja saponaria. Next base: position 21,217,274 of record CM055607.1, read on the forward strand.
GCAGATAACTCAATTCCCATCTGATTGGGAACTTTCATATGTCTATCAAGATGTGGAAGTATTTTCATAGAAGAACAACCATCTTGGAAAATGTTTTTTGATGGTACAACTCATTGAGATAGAGGAGGAGCTGGAATTGTATTCATTACACCAGAAAATCATATATTGTCATATTCTTTCGCACTTTGTGAGCTTTGCCCAAATAATGTTGCAGAATACCAAGCCTTACTTACTGGTCTAGAAATGGCATTGGAGATCGGAATAACACAACGGTGTATGGAGATTCGTAGCTAGTAATCAATCAGCTTCTAGATCAATATGAGGTGAAAAAAGATGACCTTATCCCATATTACCAATATGCAAAGAGGCTCATTGAAATGTTCAATAGTATCAATTTGCAACATGTTGAAAAAAAATCTAGCCACCACTATGGCATTTTGTGGGCTGTGACTGTGTACTAAAGATAGGCGATACTCAATCTGTTGTTCCTTAACTATGAATTGTCCTGAACTTATCCGATTACAAATTTGAGGCTACTTCTTTATATTTGCCTTTTTTCCTCATATAGAAGCTATCTCAAGATACCTTAAAGTTTGTGTGAATTCAAAATAAGAGAATGGATTTGTTGATGTACTACCACCAAACAGTGATAAAAAATAAATAACAGTCCATGGGTCGAAACAATCGGAGTACATAAATAATCCATTGAGAGTGCATGCCTTTAATACTGTTAATCATGTAAGCATCTTCTGTGGAGCAATGACTATGATACTTAGATTTTATTTTGGAATGAAGATGGTGTTGGAAATTTTCCTAGCATGAAAACATTCAAGATATTGAGATGTACTGTCTTGCTCTACAAAAAAAAAGTCATTGCGCCACTAGTTAAAGGCGCTTACATGTGCACTTATTGAGAGGTGGGAGGTGGATGAAGCATGAGCCACACCGAATTGAATTAAATTATTAAGAGGAAGAGGAAGAATATTACGAGGGAGAGAAACCGTGGGATATATAGTGCGAGACCAAGCAGGATTGTAACCTGATCAATGCAACAGGGATGTAATAGAAAAGTAGGAAAAACCAAAAGCTATATGGGCACACAAAGACATGCCATACTAGTACATCACAGTCAAGGAATGAAAACGCCTAGCCAACAAGTGACTATAAAAAACGAGAATACCAAAAAAAATGTTTCAAAACACAGGAAGAAAGCCTAAAAGAGAAACCTGGATATGTAGTTGAATTTTGAGCAAGCTTGATCACTGACCTCCTTGCCTCTTTCCTGAAATCTGCTACCAGCAATCAGTTTCAAGACAACTACTAAATACCGTGCATGAAAACTCAAGGCTTGCAGTCAAAGCGCTGGTTCATGAGTTGTTTTCAGAAATCTTGGTTGTATGTATTGATAAGGAAGACTTGTTATATTATATACTAGAAGTTCCTAATTAGATTAAACTTAGGAGTTCTAGTCATTATGCAATTCAAAATATCACCATGTACAAGAGTTCCATTGCAGCACCAAATCCTACATCATTATCTGCTTTAAAGAGATAAAGACAACAAGCCTTTGGACCATAAGAACATAGAATGAATTCGGGCCATGAAATATTGGACAAATAGAAAGGAGACTGAATAAATTGTCATGGAAAAACTACACATGGGCTATAGGCTGAGCAGTTGCTCTTTTAAGTGGCAATGCAAATCCATTATTCAGAAGACCTGGAATCTCTTCATCTTCCAAATACACCTTATTCAAGCCCAGCTATTACCCAAGGAGATATTGAAGCTTTCGGCCGTTAGCTAAGACCCAATAACTTATTTCATCAAAATTGTTCCTTACTACGTAAGCACAGGCCATGAGAAGTACGGATTTTGATCCTAACTAGGGTGCTAAGAGATTTAAAGGTCCAGATAGTGGGGTGGATGTGCATCAAGTAGACAAACTGAAAAGAAATAAGACTTGATTACAACATGATATACATGTATTATTGCGTGGAACCAACGTGGTTGCTTGGTTAATCGAGATTAATTCGCTTGCTACACCATAAATTCGTGTATGCAAACAAATCTCGAGAGGGCATTTGTATGAATAGAAATTACAACTAATTGTAAAAAGACATTTAGTGTGTATGACTAATTGAGTTATGTCAAGTATAAATGAGATGCAATTTAAATATATATATTGTTGGCCAATAAAATCTCGACACGTATACAAATTGATATCATTAAAATTCAAATTATTCAAATAGATAATCTTATCTACTTGACTAATCAAATCACGCTACATGGCACACTCAGCTTCTTTCAAGACCTTTATAAATAGCAAGCTTCATCATTCTTATTGTAAAGAATCACAGGTTGAACTATTAGAGTTCTGCAGAATTCAAGTCAAAAGACTCCTAGACTTTTCAAGCTTTCAACCATTAAGTTTGTTGTTCTTCTAAGCCATTCACAAATGTACGAAGATTAGCCTAAACAACCACTTGTGATTTCAAGATCAAGCCTCGCTCAAAAGCTCTTGAATCACCACCAAATCTAAACTATCAGATAAATTTACTATTCTTTTTATTGTAAAAGAATTCGTAGAGATTGTAACCCCAACTCATACACAAATTAATACAAAATTATTTTGTACACGTTTTTTGTATTTTCTTGCATGTTCTTAACTTGTGTTTACACCATTGGTGAAGTGAAATTGAAAAAAGAGAAAGTGAATGTTAGTGAAAAAAATGATATAAGGAAAAGGTATATTGTAAGACAATGTGAGTTAATTATTAATTAAAGTACATTTTATTCTCGTGATATGATATTTTCTCAAACTTATACTCATGATTTATTTTATCTTAAATCATCTCATATTGTTCTGATCAACTTGTCTTTAAGAGGAATGCATCCACACTAATGATTTTATAATTAAACTACCAAAAAAATTAAAACTAAACCTCCCATTTACAAACTCATATCATTGGATAAAACATAAAAAATTGGTATTGCAAATTGTGCTTTGCTATATTGACAAGTCCATGATGTAAAGTCCTACAATTATTCACCAAATTGTCTCCACCAAACCCATGCTGATTCCATCTGTGCTCAATAGCCTCAACTTCACCAAAAAACCAAAAGAAATGACGGCAGATAACCCAAATCATAAATTCGTCTCTTTTTCTCAATCTTACTGGTGTAATCACCCCCTCTCTCTACACCTCGTCAAGTCCATCTCCATCTGCCCAGTGCTAAATAACAAGAACCTTTCCTTGCAAAAATCTTAGAAAATTAGAAATAAAACCAAAATTTATTGAAAAAGTATCTTCTGAAATTGGCATGACAATAATTTAAAACTCCAATTGCTCTTGACCCCATTAGAGAAGTCTCCCTTAACTTTTGAATTTCATCAACAACAATAGTATCATAATCTAAATAGATCACGCGTTTAACACAAGGCTGAAACATATCAGCTAAAGTAACTTCTTGCACAATTTAATAGATTCTCAAGTCTAAATAATCCAAGACAGTATCACAAAAGGAAAGGGGGACTTGTCAATCTGAGCAAGCTCATCCTCATTCATCAAGCTAGAATCTGATGCAGTGAAATGAAAGAATAAGTTTTCTTGGCCAATAATTAGGGTTGTGCAAGAAACCCGGGATAACCGAATACCCAAACCAAACCGGTGATTCGGTTCAGTTAAATTTGGATATTTTTCTTATTCGGTTCAGTTCGGATAGTTAAATTTAATACCCGTTATTTTCGGTTCGGTTACGGGTAGTGAGTTAGACTGCACATGGGTACCCGTGGTTACCCGAAAATCAAAATATATAATTTTTAAAAAAATTTTTTTGTTATTTTTAATGTATTGTTGTATTAATTTATAATTTATAATTTATAATTTTTATTTGTGTTGAATATGATAATATATTATGTTATTTGTATTTTTTTTATAACAACTAATGAATTTAAAGAGTATGAGGTTTAAAAACAAAAAATATAAATTTTAAATTAATTTTAGTAAAATATGAATAAATTTTGAACCGAACTAGTTATATTTTTTCAGTTATGATAATTTCAGGTAATACCTATTTTTGATTTGATTCGATTCAAAAATTATTATTACCCAAATCGAACCGAATCGTGCATACTCCTACAAATAATATGTTTGGGAACTGAGTGGGCCGCTGTCATCGAGCTCTTAAGTACTCAAAATTCAATGTTTTGTCTTTTACCCAATGGCATGAATGTAAAATTAGAGATTTTAATTTTAGGTTTTTTTTTTTTTTTTTTCTAGTAATTTAGCTACAAAATTATTAGTTTAGATAAGATTCCGTACAAATAGTACAAATACAATTTGATTCAAATGAAATCATTATTTGAGACAAAATAAACCAGTCTGGAGAAAATTCATACTAGGGATATAAAAAATAAAAATAAAAATTGTATTTTACTCTTAATTATTTATTATATTTTTTCACAAATTACAGCAAAGAAATACTGGCGGCAAGAGTTAATGGGTTGGGGAATGGGGGATGATGGCGCTACGCACGCAGGTAGTTTGGGATTATAAACTTGGGAGGGTGGACAGAGAGAGAAATGGGTCTTCCTTCAACCGCAAAGCCCAACTCTAACCCAACACACTTCTTAACCTTCATCTTCCCTTTCTCCTTCTGCAACCAGAAGAAGAAGAAGAAAAAGAAAAAGAGAAAAAAAGAAAATTAAAATTATTTAGTCACCCCTTTTATTGAACTTTATTTTTGCTTCTAATCTTTTTAGTGATTAATTGATCTGAAGGTAAGATTACTTGATATGATTTGTCTACCGGATTCTTCGATTACGAGCTTCGTTGATAATTGGATTGTTCTCGTGTTTGTGTATACAAATCTTTCTTTGCTTTTTCTGGATGATTGATTTTGATGGTCAAGCTTGAATTATGTTGGACTTAGTTTTTTCATGCTTTTTAATTGGATTGGTTTTGTGGTTGCTTGTGGTTGATGATGACTCAAAAGCTTGTGCATATGTGCCGTACACGTCATATCTTCTTAGTTTTCTCTGACTTTGTGCTGTTCATCGTTTCAATGAAACGATCTGGATATTGATACTCTTATTTTAACTTAGCTTTTTTGGTTTAGCCTGATGGTTGCTACGACTTTCTTTTAGTTAAAGAGGTATTTTCTTGGGTTTTTCTACTGTTCTCTTTTCGTTTCGTTTATTCTGTTTCTTCTTCTACTTCCATATCCCAGTAGATGAAAATCAGTTGGATGGAGATGAGAAACACTTCGTTATCTCATCTTTTGATGTTTGTATTTAAGCTTAATTTTTGTAGTTTTAAATTTTAATGTTAACTAAAACTCTGGGATATAGGCATTTTTTGTTATAATTTAGTCCGATCAATTTATGGGCCTAGTTGATTTGATCACTGGAAACTGATATAGTTTAAACAGATTGCAGGATTTAGATTAGTGTGGGCATGGTATATTTAAGTATTGAACTCCATTATGCTTTTCTTTTTCTTATGTTTTGTGGCATTACGAAGTCTTGGAAAGTAATATGTTCATTCAATTTATCTTTCAGGCTTATGCATATTGCATTGGTTCTATTTCTCAACATGAATTATGTGTATTTCAGCTATTGTCAGCATGGAGATAGGGAGATCGGTCCTGCTTCTGATTTTTTGTTATCCATCATGTGCTTGACTTTCTCTTTGTATGCTGCTACGGGAGTGGGTGCTGAAATGTCTCATAGTTGGAAGCCTTTAGTTGATACATCATACATTATATTAACTTCTTGAAGGTTGGGATTACCTGGACAGGATGACTGTGTTCCAATTGTAGCAACAGTGTTTCTAATAAGGATAGAAGCAAAAGGGTGCACTTGTTAGTTGGATCAAAGTAAAAAGCCTGAAACATACACCGAGAATCTTTAAGAAATACATTGATAACTAAAAGATACCCATCAGCCCCTTCTAGAATTGAGGTTCATATTATTGACTTTGTCTCTGATAATAGTAATGGGCTTGCCACAAGTTCCCTCAAGTGAACCTGCTGAGGAAGTTGCAGCAGCGTCAGTGGGGGCAGCTTTGCAGACCCAGCCAAAGTTTTCTGATGCAAGCTCCTCTGCTATGAACAGAATGCATAGTGGAAGAATGACTGGGTTAGCGGGAATTCCGATAGGATCCTCTTTTGGTGACTTCCCAAAGAAAACCTCTTTGGAAGTTTCAAAGGTTCCTCGTGATTTGTTTCATTATAAAGGAGCCATGGAAGTTACTTCCAATGTTAATGGCCTCAAAATAGGTTTATCTGAAAAATATAGCTGCTTCACTTCCAAAAGTGGAAAAAATGTTCAGATCCCTGCTTCTAGGATTGTGGGTTTTGGGTCAAGTCAAACAAGTTCTTTATCTAATGAGCTTAATGGAGTTCTAGGTGGTAATGTTCAATCTCCTTCTTTTGATGATGTCCAAACCACTGATACTGAACCGACTGGTTCACTGGTCAAGAAGCGATTGTTATCTCCATTGAATAGTATACTCTTTCAAGACGAATTTGATGGTGATCCCCTTGACATTAGTTGCAGAAATAATCAAATAGATTCCCATATTAGGAATGACAGCTTTAGCAATTTCATAACAAAAGACCATAAGAAAGCAAATGTTGGAAGCAAAAACATTTCTGTCATGCAAACCGGGTCCCATTCGAGTTGCTCGGATAAGAAGATGCTACAAGGTACAGAATTCATTTTATTCACTGATGGTCCTTTGCTGGAAGAAAAAGAACCACAATCCCATAATAATTCTGTATCCTCAACTGGACTTGATTGTTTAAGAGAATCAAGTCAGGTAAGATCCCAGAGTGTGGCGATATCCATATCTCCTAAAAAGGTGATCCCTCCTCCTCTTTCTTTGTCACCTCTTGGTCGAAAGTTTTCTGAAAGGATGAAAACTGCAGGAGGACGCAGGACTGCAATGAAAGAGATAAAGGATCGCAATATCACCTTAAAAAATGTAAAACAACTGATTGATAGGTCTGGTTCAAGCAGTATATTTAACCCTGAGGATGAGGACATAAGAATTGTAAGTAAATCTTTTGAAGATGTTGATGCATTGCACAAAGACTTCTATCCATCTTCTCTAGATGATAATGCTGGCATAAGTTGGTCATTGTTTCGAGAATCAGCTCGTTCTTCTCAGTGCATAAGGTTTATTAGAAGTTTGAGTGGCCTTCCAGTTAGGAGATCTCTAGTTGGTTCATTTGAGGAGTCTCTATTTTCTGGCAGATTCTTATCTGGAAACCTACATCAGGTTTGTGCTTTTGCTTTGTGCCTGATTCTGCTTACAGTATTGAAAGGTCTAAGACACCTGACATATTCCTTCTTTTTCTGTTGTGGAATTACAGAAAATTGATGGTTTTCTCGCTGTGTTAAGCATTAGTGGGGGGAACTTTTCTCCACAATCACAGAAGCTTCCTTTTTCAGTGACCAGTGTTGATGGAGATTGCTACTTACTGTACTATGCATCAATAAATCTTGGGAGAAATTCTTCACCAGACAAGTGCAAAGGCCAAAAATTGAAACGAGGGCTTAACAATGATGATTCCCAAGTCATTAGAAGTCGCTTCCGAATTCCTATGAGAGGACGCATACAACTGGTATAGTTGTATTTCACTAATTTCGCATTTTTTATTACTGATTGTTAAATATGAACAGATTGGGCTTCCATATAAGTTTCTTGCATGGTTCTAGATCAAATTTAATAATATGCATGTTAAGAGTTGTAGTTCAGCTTGCTTTGATGACCAAATGGTTATGCACTTGTATTGTGCTGGATGCTTGCATGTGGATTAATCATGTTGAGGGAATAGAACTTTGATGAGCTGAAATTTACAAGAACAAACTCTGCAAATTTTGCTATTGTAGCGGGCTCTTGTTTGTAGTTATTGTTCCACATTTGGTATCTAGTAGTTTTTGCATTTGGTGGTCATCTAGTGTAGTTTGTTTTTATTAAAATGCAATTTTTGTTTGTATTTGTGATTATAGATGTGAGGTATTGCACCTTTAAATGAGAGTGTGGTAAGACACAGTACCTTATAGTTAGTGACTGTTTTAATATGGATGTTCTCTAGGAGGTATGGTACAGATATATAAAATAGTTGAACATGATGAAATAGATTCTCTGATTGGTATGTAGATGTCCCTTTCTTTCTTTTTTTGTTAACATTACATCAATTTTTGATTTAGCAAGATATTTAGAAAAGGAGTCTACCATTGTAGTAATCAACGATAAATTACCATCTCATCTATAACCTCAAGCTTGTAGTGAGGAAGGACATTTAATCATTGTATATTATTCTAACACTTCTACTCATTGCGGGCTCGATACTTCCCTACTGATGGGTCGGCCAAACATGTGATTTTTATAATTTTAATTGGGGATGCAGATGATGGAAGCGGGGTTGAATTCAGGATCTTGTGCTATGCTACCATGATTATGGGCACCTCATCTACAAGCTCAACCTTGTAATGAGGAAGGATAATTTTTATTTTTTTTGAACATCAAGTAATAAGCTTTATTGATAATCAAATTGATGTTGGATCAACTGATAATTTATCGAAATGGACAAATCAAAGGGACAACCGAAAGGCAACAATTTTTTATATCATCAAAAGCTTCTTAATAATGTAGCACTAGGGGTTATTATATAGACTTCCTTAAAAAAAAGCCTATTGGAAAATCCTAATAAAAAAGAAATTCTAATAACATAAAGATAAATCTAGAATTCTAATTTTTTTTAAAAAAAATAATTAAAAAAATTTAAAAGAAAAACTAATAACTTCTAATAATACTAAAATATTACTAGTTTATCCTTAGTTTTAATATTAAATAATTTAAATATTATTAAATTATACATCATAAATCTTATTATTTCGTTCTCTATCATCTTTTCTTGGTTAGAAAAAAACTCATCATCGAGTTTTGAAATGAGAGATAATGAGGACCTTAGCTGTAAAATCATGCGGCAAGATCTTCAATAGCAGCAGCAAAATATTGGCGATAAGAACTTTGTTGGGAACCTTGAACTCTCTGAACTTTAATATGACAAAGTCAATGTGCTCAACCTGAACATGTTCAGGTTTCGGTGTTTTTGTTTTGATCGTATCAGCTATCATTATTGGCTCTTAAAGTGATTGTTTTAAAATTGAACTAATGATCGAATCAAAATATTTGTCAAAGTCTTAAGTCATTGGTTTAACCGAAATCGGACCAAATGACGTCATAGATATATTTAATTATATATTTTAAATATTATACATATTTTATAATTTTTTTTTAATTATAAATATTAAATTTACAAAAAAAATATATATATATAATAATTCAAAATTCATTAAATAATAAAAAAATCACATCATAAATAATTAATACTACAATTAATTGATTTATTGTGCATTACAATATTGAAGTTTCAACTTATGCACAAAAATAATAAATATAATATCAATATAAATACAATTGTATCACTAATCTTTAATGTAAAATATAAATATTTTACTAATCCTTAATATAAATAATAGTTTTATTTATAAAAAAACAAAAAAAAAAAAAGTTTGGTTAGATCAATCTGGCATCGAATCTTCCTGTGTTGACCGGTACAACCACCAAAACAATTCTTTGGTTCAATCCGGTTTGATTTGTCAACCGAGCAACAATCTAACCAGTCAAGCCAGTCTGATTTTCAAAACATTGCTTGAAGTATAATATCACAATTTTCAACCAAAGGTCCAATAATTTCTAAGGAAGACAATCTCTATACATATATCCGGAATTTTATTTTTTTGTTTTGGGGGGGGGGGGGGGGGGGGGGGGGGGGAGGGGTAGCTTGCGTCATTAGTTGGTGCCCCTTTGGCACGTGTTGGATGGAAACATTTAGTTGTTAAAAAAGGTATCTAGCATTTAATTTCCGCCAAGCCAGCAGTATGATATTATATGGAGATTATTTTATTCTACAATTAGTTTCTTGTTAGATTTTAATGATTATGGTAGAGTTTTGCCCCTTTTTCCCTTCTTAGAGATATCATAGAATTCAGCTTAATGTTATTGCTAAACATGTTTAAATTGAAACTCTGTGGACACTTTGAAGTACCAAGTCAGATGTAATGTTAGTTAAGTTTTCACCCCCCACTCCATTTTTCCTGTGATTGAGTCCAGATATCTACAACCTTGCCTATACGGCTATAATGATGAGTTTGCATTGCTTGTTGCTCTTCCTTACTTTTGTTTGAAAATTTTCTTCTCGTGGCTACTGTTTCCTTCTTTCCCTTTTCTTGTTTATTTTTTTTTATTACATATTGTCTTTTACTTTTTCAATTTTAAGTATCTAGACATCTGGATACTTGAAAAAATTGTGTAATAAGTGCCTTTCTTACTGTTGAAGTAATTGCTTTCAACAGGTACTCAGCAACCCAGAAAAGACACCTCTTCATACTTTCCTTTGCAACTATGACTTGAGTGACATGCCAGCTGGTACCAAAGTAAGGTTTTTTATAATTTGGATGCATCTTTGATTGAAATATTGTAATTTTATTTCATACACAAGCTATATATGTCACGGACAACAGTTATTAGCTTTGGACTCCCTTGAGATTATAATTTTTGGCATACTACACTTTAATGAATGCTGGGGACTTGGTGAGAGATATTGCTAAGAAAATACTCCTAGTTTAAATGTAGGGTACATTACTCTTTTTGTCCCTAAACTTTGACCCGCTTTCTATTTTGTCCTTGAACAATTTTTATGTTATGTCATGTTCCTTAACTTATCAATTGTTTTCAAGTTGTCCCAAATGCTACTTCTTTCAATTGCACTGATGGAAATTGTGTAGGTGCCATCTTACATACTCTATTTACTGTCAAAATACCTATATGGCCAACAAAATGTATCTAATAGAGACAAGTTAAGTGAGCTAGGTCACCCAGAATTCTCAAGTTTACATGTTTTTAATACAATTTTGGCAGTGAGAACAGAGAAGAGCATGAAGGGGAGAAATCATCGTTAGTAATGAGGTTGAATATGACCAAGAGGAAACATTAGGATTGATTTTTAGAGGCCAGGAGAGATTAAAGGTAGAAGTCTGCAATGAATTTGTTCCTAAGCCCAGCATCTACTTTTTGGTCTAGGGTTCCATCATATGCCTCTTATGTTTCTCTCTTCTTTTCAGTGGCTATAGTAAAATTGGAGTGGGGTTTTTAAGGATTGGAGTTCACTGTTTGATAATTTGGTGATATATACTGTTTGTGTGGGTTTGTGAATAGGTTCTCAGCCTTTAAATTCTAATCAAGCTTTGTAATCAAGTCATTATCCAATTGGCTCTAGATGTTGACTGAACTTTTTCTTCGTCACTGCTGCAGATGTTTTAAAATTTTTGATAGAAACATCTTTTGGCTTTGTGATGAAAAGAACCTGGTTTCCTGTAGGGCAGGCTGATTGATTTCATCATTAATTGGTGTCAATTGTTGTTGAAATCTTTATTATTTTTAAAGTTACCTTTTGGATGTTTATAAGTCTATAATGCATGCTTTGATTTCTGGAATTCTAGTTTCATTTCAGTATCTGATTCCTTGCTGTTCATATCTTGGTAGACATTCTTGCGCCAGAAGGTCACCCTTGGATCATACAGCCCAACTTTCATAAAGTCGAAGCAAGGGAAAATAGATTTGGATAATAAAATCATAGATAAAGGGAATCCATCCCTACAGAAAATTCATCCAATTGAGTTTAAAGGTGGAGTGACTAATACAGATGTAGGTGACACTGTACATACAGAAAAACCTCTCAACGGAGAAGATAGGAGGGGCTCTAATTTGGCAGATTTAAATAACAAAACGGATCTGTTCCAGCAATCCCTCAATATGAGAATACTTGGAATTTGTTCTTTTCTTGACCAGAACAAAGGCATTGATGAATGCCAAAGGAATGACAAGCTAGAAAAAAGATGGGATAAAACATCTGATGAATCTGGGAAATTATCACATGCTTGTTCAAAGGTCAATGAAAGTAGTAATGCTTCTGGCGTGCTTCGCTATGCTATTCACCTCCGGTTCATATGTCCTTTTCCCAAAAAATGTGCCAGATACAGATCTAACCCCCTTTCTCTTCCAGAAAAAACAGGGTTAGGTATGGAAGGGGAACGGAGATTTTACTTATACAATGACTTGAGGGTTGTGTTCCCTCAACGCCATTCAGATGCTGATGAGGGCAAGGTATGCTTTAATATCTTATTAATGAGGGAGTTGCTGCTTTACAGTGTATTTCTTTTTAGCATCATTTTAATCGGTACATGTAATGATGTAGTTTCTTAAGTAACATGTCTTCACATTGCAATTGTTGATCTTGTATTTTGATATATTTTTTTGTTTGGCCTGATTGGATATGTTTGGTGCTGTAATAAATCAACTATTTGCTCAGAGAATTGTATGACTTGGTTCAAGTTTTATTTTATTTTTCATTCCTTTGTAATGATCTTTTGCTCTGTAGATTATTATGTGTCTAACTTCATTAAACTTTAGTGTCTTCAATGCGGAAATTTATTTGTGCATTCAAGACTAATGAATTATCAGCACAGCCTTCATACTGTGTCAATTTGCTGGGTATTTTTTCTTCTTCATGATTTTAGAAGCATGTCAGTGGTCTACTAGAAGATAGTTGATCTCTTTCATGTGTGTCTTTGTCTGTCTTTGTTCATGGGTGCATGAGTTTTGGCTTGCTTACATGTCTGACAAATTTCTTGCTTTGTATGTTGCAGTTAAATGTGGAATACCATTTCCCTGAGGATCCTAGATACTTCGACATCAACTAAAAGTTTCAAGTTTACCTACTGAAAGCAGGCTTCTTTCTCTGACCTGTATATACTCATTTCAAGTGTTGCTTTAGCCATGCCATTTTGAAATGGCATTGACCCTCTCCCACCTGTAAATACTTTCATTTTCAATAATTAGATGGGTTGGGTATTTCTTTTCCATTTCTGATTAAGATTACAGAAGCTGTGATCAAGTATTTTTAGTCCCGGCATCCATGTTTTGACACCTAAATTAGCTTTTTCTTAATTAGGAGTCTCATGCGGAGAATAAAGCATTAGGACAAAGTTAATTTTCGATGCAGTGGTGGCTGGGTGCTTTGATTTCCCCAGCTAAAGGTCATGCTTGACCAAAATCATCCGTTAATTTATTTCTTTTCAAAAGAAAAAATGGTGGAAAATATGGGCTTTGTTTCTGATCATACCTCTGTAGGTGCTGCCGTTCCTCCAATTGATACAAGTCTTGTTTTGTTCCATTGATGGTTGTCATTTGTCTGTTCAGTCTCAGTCTTAGTCTTAAAGGAGTTAAGAGATGAGGTTGTTAATCAATAATTTGTCTAAGACATACAATTAGACATGGGAAGAGTGCTCCTTGCCATACATGACAAAGAATCTTCAAGCAGAAGAGGGAGGGATGGAATTCTTGGAATATGAATTCTATGCTCTTTCAGGGTTTTCTTAGTTGGAAAGAATCATCCAAAGCTGTTAAAACACACTCTTGATTAGGGAAAAGCCTGAAAGAAAAAACAGAAGGCGTATAGATGTAAAACCCAACCCAGTTGGCCCTCAAGAGTCTCAAATCTCAATCTCACCTAATTGGCCAACTCAGCCACTCACTGTGTTAATGTTATGTTCTGCACAAACAACTCACCTCACTCACGCTACACTGAATCACTGATCTTATCAAATCAAAAGTCACCCTTCTTTCACTTCCTCATCGATACTCAGTGGTCTAGTCGACGTGGCCTTTCATAAATACTCCCATTTCTATGCATAGAGTAGATGCAGTAGAGAGATTAGAGGCAGGGCACCCAGCTTTGGCTCAGGAATAATATTTTATTTTTTAATTGAATTTTCAATTTTATGATTGGTTCATTCCAGTCTGATCCTGCTTTTTGCTTTTACGCACGTCATCCCTCCTTCGCTCTCGGCTCAACCCTATTATGCATTACTGATCATCATCTGCTGAGCTGCCCACACACACACTACAGAGTGAGAGAGAGAATGAGAATGAGTTGCTGATTTAGGGGATTTGTCGGAAACAAACACTCACTCTGCACTCTGCACTCTGCACTCTGCACTCTGCACTCCGCACTCTGCAGCGACGGAAGTAGTGCTCCCATTTCTCATACGTACAGCTCTTTCCATAATTCCAATTCTGCCCCCTCTTTCCCACCATGAAATAAAATAAAAACGCTGTGTACGTAAAATGACCCATACCCAGAATTTCATAACAAGCCATTGACAAAGCTCACCTAATAAATACAAGAGAGGGAGAGGGACTATCATAGTACGTAGTGTCCTTCATATATATTATATATCAATATATATATATATATATATATATGCACTTGTTAAATTAATTATTTTTCATGCGTGTGCAAATATATATAGACGTTACATAATGGTGTTCGTACAAGCTGTTATCAGTGCCCAAAATAAAGCCAATTAACAAAAGGATACCCCTCTCCAAATGAATGAGGCAAAAAATATATATGAAAGTCATGTCACATTTTAAGATTATAATATATATATATATATATATATATATATATATTAATGATAACATAATTAATGATAACTTGTTGTCAATAATAAGCACAAGTTTTTCACTGCTTTCAGGAAGACATGCAAGAGGTATGTATATGGTCGAGTCTACAAACAAGTGCACTACATGGGTTTCAAAAATTTTATAAACTATATCCATTATTGTGGGGCTAATTTCGTCATTTGAAATCAGAACCAATCATATAGCAGCCTCTGTACCTACACTCTGTTCTCTCTCTCTCTCTCCCACTGCAAAATGCAAATACAAACAAAGCTTAAAACCTCGCATAAACCTGATGCCACTCACCCCCACATAATGACATAAAATCATAATCAAGCTCCCTTCTTTACCACTCACTCTAATTTTCTCTGCTCTGCAACAAACTCCAATGGCAGAGGCAGACCCATCCGTCCATGAATTCCTCAGCAACCTTCACCCTTCTGCATCATCAAAACCCACAAAGAAGCCACAGTCATCTTCATCTTCTCATCGCCTATTCCCATGCCTCTACTGTCCTCGAAAGTTCTGCACCTCCCAAGCTCTCGGTGGCCATCAAAATGCCCACAAGCGTGAGAGAGCAGCAGCTAGGAGAAGCTTCCCTAACAACCACCATGGTCGCTTGGAGTTGGACTTGGACTTGGACACTTTTCCAAAACATGAGCCCTTTGCAGACCCACAAGCCCTGGATCACTATTGGATTCAACTGCAACCCGTACATATGCAGACCCACCAACTTGTTCCAGGCTTGGTTCCTCCGGTCGCTCATGGAGGTTCCACTTCGAGTACCCAGCACCAAGTTGTTTCCCAGGAAACTGCAACTGCAACTGCAACTGATGCGGATGACCGTGTAAACCAGCTGGACCTCAGCCTTCGATTGTGAACCATGCATCCTTTCTCTGATTTCCATTGTTTAATATATAGTTCACTACTTTTCTTTAATTTTGTCTCACTTTCTGGGTTTAAGCTGCCTCTCTGTTTGCATGCTTGGTTCATTAATTAAGAAGGGTCAAACACTTTGGAATCTCTGGGTTTAGTTTCAACTTTCAAGCTGATGTTAGTTAAAATTTATTTGTTGAGATTTTAGTTACTGTCATCTTAATTTCAATTTTTAAATGACTCCCTAGATCTGGTTTGCAAGTTCTGGAATTTTCATTCTTTTTCAGTTATTATTACTAGTGTACAGGTTATTCATGAATTAATGTCATCTCTCTCCCTTACACTCTGATCATTCTGGCTTGGGATTTGTGATTACCTATTCACACGGCTAATTTTGTGGCATTATAAAAATGTTTTATTTGGAGTATTTATCTATATCTCCTCATGTTAAAACCTCAAAATATATAGTCACTTAATTACTACAGTTTGCTGTTCAGACTTTAAAGTCCAAATTGTTGTGTGTTATGTCTACGAATGTGATTCAAATTTCTGGGTTGGATAATTGAAAGGAAATTGAAATTGTTTTGTAACAGTATGCTATATGTTCAGTTTAATAGGAGATCAACAGATTCTTGCTGCTCTTGTTCTTCTTCTTTCCCAATTCCCTGCCATCTTGTGGCCCAGGGCTGAGAATTGAGATAGCTATATGTACTTAGAGTGGGGTCAATTGATCCTACTCAATTTTGAAAAGTAATATTTTTTATTACCAAAAGCTCTTATGCATAGATTAAAATTAAGGGAAAATAATTAAATGACATGAATTTGATAAAAATGACACATTGATTTTGATAATATAAATTAAACAAATGAAATAATAAAATAATTTCGAAGTCAGAAACATTATTTGAAAATGTGTAAATTACACAATTAAATTAGTACTTAGTTTGAATATTAATAAATATAAATTTTAAATTTCATCTACTTTTAATATTTGAGAACAAAATTAAAATATTATACGTTCTAAGTAATTTTTAAACAATTTATGCTATTGATAGTTAGATATTGTGAAGTACTTTGTTAATTAATTAGTTCGTTTATAATTAAAAAACAAATTAAGTACTTCAATATTGATTTTCAATTTTCTTTTCATTTTCAAAGTAATTTTACAGAAAATTTTGACAATATATATTGAACCCACTCATTAACTTTTATCACTCCACCACTATTATGGCTTACTTCTTCATTCATTTTTTTTTTTTTTTTTTTTTCACTAGTATCCTCATACTCTTTAGGTGTGAGCTTAATCTCGTTTAGGGTTTGTGGCTGTCCTTCCTTATAAGTATTTTCTTGCGAACTCAAACCTCTGACATTGCAGAAGCTCCTCAATTGCTGAATTCAAACTTGTTTTACCACTTAAACCATATCTTGTTAGGTTATTCGTTCATATTTAGTTATGGAACATATATATATATATAAAATATATTTTTTTAAATATGGATGGATAGATCATATTTAAGATAGTAATATAATAGTAATAACGCAAAAGGTGTTATAACTAGGTAGCTGTTTCTGCACTGCCAAATTGTGTGATGGGGATATATGCAATCCCTCCCTCCCGCTTACAGTACTCTCTTAATTTAATTATTATTAGCCTTTGATCCATGCAAAAGCACGGGTTTTATTTGTTAAATGTGATCATCATTGTAAAAGTTATGTGAAAATAATTTTGTTTATCTTAATTTTTGTCAAACAGTAAAAATATAACATGTATCTATCAAATAAAAGTAAATTCTGATGTGCATTATCAAAAGATTAGAACAAAATCTCCTCCTATCAACTTCTGATTTTTGATTGCTGAAACATTTTCTTCACTTGTAACTCGTATTCAAGAAAAAAAAGCATTTTTTTCCTATTTATTCTTTTAAAAGATTCATGATTCCTGTTTTTAGGAGCCATAAATATAAAATTTGTAAAAAAAAAAAAAAAAAAGGAATTATAATATAGTTTAAAACCAATAGAAATGATCAAAAAGTAATTTATAAGGAAAGAAAAAAAATATTGTAATACTATATATTTTATCTTTTGACGTAATTTAATTGTTTTCATGTTTTGTAATATGAAATCCTAAAAGAGAACATCAGCTTTTTCTTTTTTTTTCTTTTTTTTTTTTATGATACTAAAAATGACATTTTCTAATTCGGAAACTAAGAAAGTATAATGAAACTTGAAAGGAGATTAACTCTTATATATGGAGGAATTTAAAAAATCAAATATTATACATATAAGAAAAGTTGTAACATATAAAAATATATAAGTTGAAAAGTTTGTCATATAGAATTTAAAGATGGGAGACGAAATAATTGTACAATGAAAGATCAGAAAATTATTTCAAATATGAAAAATGGATGTTTTGAATATGGAATATGAAAAGATATATCAAATTTTCTATTGAAAATTTCTTAGTATTTTAATTTATGGTGCTTATTAATTTATAGAGCTTCAACGGTGCCATGTAGACTACCACGTGTCATACCAGAAAACAAGTTTTTTTTTTTTTTTTAATTTTAAATTTTAAGAGATTTATTTAGCATTCGTGCAATAGATGCTTATATTTATCTTATTTTGTGAGATTTATTATTAACAACATTATAAAATTATATTTGTTATTTTATTTTAAAAGTATTACAAAATGTGAATTTTTAATATTTTTAAAAATATTTATCACATAAATTTTTAATTTTAATTTTGAACATGTGTATATCTTTTCCATTTTAGTAAAAAAATAATTTTTAAAATTAGTATAATACTAACCGTTGACTTGATTTAAACATAGGTTTACTCTAATTTTTTTTACAATTTATTAGATCTAATAAGCAATGAAGAAACCAATAAAAAAAAAAATTAATTATTATAATAATTTTTGATATTTTCTTTTTTAAAGTTAAGTCACTTTTATTTATAAATGGAGACAACTTCAATTAGGTTTATTCATGTACATATAAAGTATATTATTGTTTGTGAAGTATAGAGAGTGAAAGTAAATTAAAAAAAAAAAATTGTTTAGGAAAAAATATTTTAAAAAATATCAATTAAACTGTAAAGATGAGATAGATTTGAGAGGGGGGAAAATGTAATAAATGGGATGAAATAAATAATAGAAATGAAATTGAAAAAATAGAAACTTGTATTTTATATATTTAACTTAGGAGAGATGTAAGAGAATTAGTGGATGATGTGACAAAATAATTTAACTTGAGAGATAGAAATATTGTGGCAAGATTATGTGTCAAAATATTAAATATATTTCTTGATGATGTGTATACCATATTCTCTTAATTCTCAAATATCAATTATATTATATGTTAGATGAATTTGTCTTGTGTGATGCAAGGTATGGTTTATTTTTTTTTCAATTTTTGAAAATATAATATGATAACCCACATTATTGATTTCATTATTTGATATATATATATATATATATTTTAATGAATTCAATATTTTTTTTTTCTACTTGTTTAAATTATTGGAAAAAAAAATAGTATTTAAAATTATTTATTTATATGGAGTTTCAATATTGGAGTTAAAAGATGAAATTATAATTTAAAATTTTATAAGAATATTTTTTTTTTCTTCATTAGTATTTCTTATAATATGTGAATAATAACTTTTATTTATTTTCTATTTTTTACTTTGAAAATTAAAAAAAAAAGAATACAATATAATTTGATAGATACATGATGGAATAAAATTTAGTTAAAACCTTAATGGGTGTAATATTACATTGTGATAATTACTATGCTAAATAAATTAGAATATTAAACTATAAAAATAGAGAAAAATAAGAGGGAATAAATAATTTTTAACCCTTTACTAGAATATCTCTTCTTCTTCTTCTTTTTCTCTTCTATAATTCATTTTCATTAATTACTGTAATTAATTTAAAAAAATACTGTAAAAAGAACTCACTAACATTCTATCACCACCCTAAATACCTCCCATAGATTTCTCTCCCAATAGTGGGAGAGAAATTAGAGAACTACTATAATTCCATCTTCCCACTATAAATTTGTTCATAGAGCTAATGATGATTGAATCTAAATTTAGTTATTTAACTCATCAATTTAGGACATCATCAAAGGACGAAATTTTTTTTTGAATCATCAACAGAAAAATTGAGAAATATGTGGACGAATGAAATAAATCTTCTCTTGAATAACAATAATCTCATCAGAAAATAATTATTATTATGCTAATAAATTAGAATACTAAATTATAAAAATGGAGAAAAATAAGAACGAAGGAATAAATTATCTTTAACCTTTTACTAAAATATCGCTTATTTTTTTCTCTTCTATAATTAATTTAAAAAATTACTACAAAAAGAACCCACTCACATTCTATCACCTCGTCAAATACCTCACATAGTTTTCTCTCCTCATAATAGGAGAGAAATTAGAAGACTACTCCAATCCCATCTTCCCAATACAATTTTTTTCGTGGAGCCGATGATGATTGAATATAAATTTAGTTTTTTAGCGTACCTTTTCTTGACTATTGAGGTAGTTGCCCAGGGCGAGAACCCTCTTGTTATAGTATGGATTATGCCTACTACCCTGTCTTTCTCTTCTTAACCATCTATATTCTCTCCTTTCCTTTCATCATTATACGGGCAATGAGGGCCTTCCCTTCCTCCTCTTTCTCTGCAATCGCCCTCTTTCCTATACCTCCTTCCTCGATATTCTCCCTTTGAATGTGCTCATGCAAGAATCCTTTTCGGACTAACTGCTTTATCACCTCTTTGAGGTTCCAACAATTCTGGTGTCATGCCCTAAAACTTTCTAAACACCCTAAGCATGACTTGGTCTAGGATGCCATGGAGGTGCAATAGGAATTCAAAACCTACAACGAAGTGATCTATATCAAAGGTGCCATGGTATTGCTCAAGTGATGGGACTTTCACCCTTGGTGGGATGGGGCAATCGACTACATTTTTTATGAAACAAGTGGTAGAGTAGTACGTGCTTTTGACACATTAGCTAGAGAAAGGGAGTTGGACTACTCCTTCGATCGTTAGAACTGTCCCCTTATTCTTCAGTTATAGGCAAGTTCCTTGGCAATCATTGTTGGTGATGGTACCCAGGTTCTCTTGTTAAGGTGATTGTTCAACTCAGAATGATGGGTGTCAAGGGCGATCATGAGGGCTTGGAACTATTGTTGTGTCACAAGGATGTCCAGGGCAGTGGGTGTGGTTTGTGTGTCAAGTCTCGTCATTGGATCTTTTCTAGCATGTGATATTCATTACTCAGGGGTTTCTTTTTCAAGTAACATGTTTAGGTGGGTATGTAGGAGTGATTTCGGTCAATTTTGATCGATTTTTAAGGACTTATCAACCGAAACTGAGCATATCAATTTTACCTAATAAAGCCTATTTTGGTTTTTTACATTTTCTGGGGAAGGGTTATAACTGAAACTAAAACGACGTTGATAGATCAGTTCAATTCGGTTCAATTCCTCTCAGTTTTGTGATGGGTTTTTGGTCTCACTATTGTCTAGCCTAAAATTCAGCCTAACATAATTTTTTCTTTTTTTTGATAAAATATACACTATAAACATATTTTGGGCCAAAAAAATGAGGCCCACAATTTTTTTATAACTATAAACCCAAAATAAACCTAAAAGTAAAAACAAAAAATGTAATAAACCTGCATTCTAACAGACCAGTAATACATAATAAACAATTAAACCATCTAACGTACACAATCCATTGTCCAAATTACATAAACATTAAACAAAAAACAACCATTAACAAAGAAAGGCTAGAACTTAGAAGCATGAAGCTTGAGTTTCAAGGCGGATATGAAATTGCTTGGTTAGTGGCTGCCTGCAATCCTTCAATAAATACAATACAAAACAGTAAGTCCTATAGAAGGGGCATCTTATTCTATTCACATATGGAACTTAGGAATGCCAATAATAATGAGCTAGTCGGCTAGTCCACCACCACCTTTGATCAATTTCTAGTTCAATAACCTTTGGCTCTTATACATCTTAAAATAACCAAGGTTTAAAAATTCGTGTCGAAACATGTGAAACGTTTCCGTTTCCACACTACCTGAAACGAAACTCATTTACAAAAACGCAACCACCGTTTCCATACGAAACGGGGGTGTTTCCACACGAAACGGGAGCGTTTCCACACAAAATGGAAGCGTTTCCACACGAAACAAGGACGTTTAGGTCGACAAAAACATAGTATTTTCAGAATTTAAAAATCTAAAGTTTTGGCTCTAATCCTCTTCATATTTTAGGATTTCAATTGTTTTTTTTTAATCTTGTTTGATGCATATTCAAATGGTATAATTTAGTGATGATAATTATTTTTAGGATTTTCACCATTCTTGGTCTTTTATTTATTTATTTTTATGCAAATACTTTGTATTAATTTAGTTTAACTTAGTGATTAATAATATTACAATTTAAGACATATATATGTTGGTTCAAATTAAAAAAAAAATTCATTAAATATGAGTTGAGCACCTACTAACCACCCCACTATTAGTCGGATGTGATTGTAATTTGATATTTCTCTAATTTGTATATCTATATTTAGAATTTTACTTTGTTATATATTTAATAGTATTTTATGTACTAAATTAATAATGTTGGATACTTATAATTATTATAACATGTATATTATTATACATTTTCATGCGTTTCCACAAAAATTAAAGTTTCCATACTGTTTCTCGAATCATTTCCGTTTCTGGACTTATAAAAATGGTACCTCGAAATGAATTTTAGTTCCTTGAAAATAACATATTGAGTAATATCAGTGAGACTTGGTTGTCATTGTGTGACACATTAAATTTATATGTTAGGTAAATGGGCATATCTCCCCCTGCCTTTATCTAACTTATGCCTTCAATGCTTACGTGCATTGCATGCATATTGTTCTGTCAAAAGATCATCATTTCCAAAAGAAGATGGAATAAAAAAGTAACAATTCGATAATCAGAATATGATAGTATATAGACATTTCAAATTAATTTATTAATAGCATATAAACTAGATTGAATAAGGCTAAAAACATGTAATAGAAAAATGCTTAACTGCCTTAATCTATGTTGACACACTTTCAAATACTAATTAAAATCCTAACACAATAAACTATTGTATGAATTCTTCTAAAGTTTCTTTACTTTCAATGGTAAGAGTGGTAAGGCCTAGCCAATTCTGCAAGCATATAAGTCCTTCAACAGTTTCCCAATACAATGAACTTCGAAAAACATTTAGAACACAACTCTCGATGCTAAAGACAGATTCAAAAGCTACAATGAAAACTGGGATTGTTGATACATCATGAGCAACCATTGATAAAACCTTAAATTTGCTTGCATTAGCCTTCCACCATAAAAGAATATCAAACCATCTTCCTCAAGGATAACATCTTCATCCAAGTATAACTCCATCTCTAATTTAACTACTGAATCAATCCTATACCTTTTGTTGGCTTGGCTTCTCCATACACCCATCACTTCTTCAAAAAGATATACACCTTCATCAAGTGAAGTACTTGATTCACCACGTCTACCGAGTTTGGACTCATCATTTGTAGGAACCCGAACCTCAACATTCTAAGCATCATACAATCTCATCAGTTGCTCCTTAACTGTAAACTCCATGTCCATTGCAACATTGAATGGATAAGCAGTGTCAAAAATATATCTTAGATATCCAAGCTTATATCGAGGATCAAGGACAACCGAAATAAACATCAATGTGTTAATTTTCTCAATATTGCCCCAATACTTATCAAATTTCAACTTCATACTCTTCGCCATCATTTATAAGATATCATCATTTTTCACCTTACATAACTTAGTCAATTTCATTTATACCGCCCTAATTTTATTGTAACATACATTTAATGTTACATGCAAGGTTCCTGAAAAACTTAAAGTAATATCATAGAATACTTTCATAAATCTCATAAAAGTTAAAATATTATCCTAATCCCTAGAATTAATTGGTCCTTCCTTACTCTTAGATTTTTTTTCCTTTCTTCTAAGACTTCTTCTTCTTCTTATTCTTAAACCATTTCCTATACCCTTATTTTCCTCTTTCATTGCATCAAAAGCTTTACGAAACTTAACAGTACAATCAAGCATCAGATAAGTGAAGTTCCATCTAGTTGTAACATGAAGGCACACAGACCCTTGGCTTTGAACTTTCTTACTCTCCACAAATTTGACAAATCTTGCACTTCTAAAAGAAGGGCCTAATATAATTTACATCACTTCAGATTGCAGTAATTGAAGACTGTAATTTTTTGATTCCATCTAAAACAACTAGGTTTAAGATATAAGCACAACATCTTATATGCATTAACTCTCCATCTAATATTGCTTCCACCCTCCCCAATCTACTTATTTTCCTTTTCAAGTACCGTAAAACTACTGTATTGGCACTAGCATTGTCCACCATAATAGAGAACATCATCTCAATCTCCCATGCTAAAGACAATTCTCAATGGCATGCCTATTTTATAGAAATTGAGGATTACTTTATGTAAGGTCCATTCATCATCAATAAAATGTGCAGTTAAAGCCATGTAGTTAAGGTTCTAATTTGATATCTATGTATCAGTAATTAGACAAATCCTTTGTCTTGTTCTAGTAAACATGCCTTCCAATTTCTTTTTCTCATCAATGTAACGTGCCAGCAATGGTCATTCAAGATGGACGCTCATACCATGAAACTAGAACAGATAAAAGCTTACAAAATGCATAAGACTCAACATGCTTAAATGACAATTCCCCAAGAACAATGTACTCAGCTATGACTTTCCTAACATCAGCACCATGTACTTGGTCTTTGTTCTTGAGAGCATCACAAGTTTTCTTCTTTAACATCATATAATCTATCTAATTGTCCTTTTTCTTTCATTTCATCATATATTTTTTACAAGTAGGGAGATGATTATTCATTGCACCAGTGTCATCAATCCTAGTATGACACTTAACTTGTTTACCACAATGATTACATGTAGCAGCAAGATGAGGATCCAAAACTTCCAATGACTACGGGGCAAGCTCAAATTCTCTCCATATCGCAGCTTTTTTGTTTTTCAAGAAAGCTTTCACCTTTGTGGTTCTTCTTATTCCACTTTGAGGGTGAACTAATTCTGGTCCATGAGGGATCACGTTTACAACTTCATCTTCAATTACGTTTTCCATATTAAGCCTACATTAAGTAAAAACAAAAAAAATCAGTCACACAACCACTTAACAAGTAATTGCAGTTCATGGTGCAAAAAAGCGGAAGACAATTGCAGCCAAGATGGAAAGAAACACACTTTATTAAACTAAGCTAATAAAACAGCATATTGAGCTGAAAAATTTAGTTTCAAAGTCCAAC
The DNA here is from genome assembly GCA_029379385.1 of Quillaja saponaria. Lineage (NCBI taxonomy): Eukaryota > Viridiplantae > Streptophyta > Magnoliopsida > Fabales > Quillajaceae > Quillaja > Quillaja saponaria. The sequence goes on from CM055607.1 coordinate 21,242,167, forward strand.
ATAATATGCACATCAACATTAATCACAAACCCATAATTGAAAAATAAGAAGAATGAGCAGAGCTGCAAAAGTAAACATAATATACATGGTAAAAAAAAATGAATAAAAGAAAATTATGATACCATAACAAGGTGTATATAATTAAATTATAAACTAATTTAGTTCAGCTTAGTTTATAACTTATCCAAGTTGTAGATATCATGTATACAAGGAGAAACAGAACTGCAATTTGGCAAAACATGTCTTAAGAAAATCAAAAGCACCCAATATGTTAAGGGATATTCTACACTTGGATGAATTGTTGGCTCTGGTAGAATATGTTTTTTTTTTTTTTCTTTTTCTTTTCTTCTTCTTTTAGGTGCCCTCTTTAACCCCACATGGAAGTGATAGCATGGGAGGCAGGAGAAGATATTCTCGATTGCTGCTTGAGAGCATGACTTACTTCAGTGTAATTGGAGTACAATATGTAGAGATTCATTCTTGAGTTTTGCAGTCATACAAATCTACTGCTTAGAAACATATGAAACTCAAAAGCAAGGCAATTCATCCTTAACTAAAATAAACTCCAGCAACAAACCACTGTCTGCTTAGAAAACAATGTCCCCAATTTATTTGGTTAGCAATTTCCATGACAACGTTCCAAATAATTAACATTTAACACTCGAAACAAAGCACCTCTTCCTATCTTAATTTCTTCTTTTCTATCTTTAGGGTACTTTTTCTATAGAGCTCAATCCAAAGATTTGAAACCTACAAAATACTAACAACTATAGCCGTCAATACTACACATATCCAAGAAATCCAAACCCCAGCACAGAAAAATTATTATGAGGGGAAAAGATTCATTCACGGAAAGAGAGAGGAGGGACATACCTGGAATGCCAGTGATAGAGAACCTCTACAAGAATCAAGATCCTGGTCTCTGAAGTCTCGATGATGATGAATTTCTGGATGGAATAACTCTATACTGATAATTTTCTGGTGAGGAAGACATGAGATACTGGTTAGGGTTAGGTGTTTGAAGGTGACTGAGCGAGGCAGAGAACGAGTAGAGAGAAAGTAAGAACTGTTGAGAGTGAAAACTGAGAAATGGATTTCCGGTTGGGCTCAAAGGGGAATTAAGCTGAAGGACAAATACTCAACTAGAATTAGAAAGGTTCAATAGGCAGGGCTGGGCTTTAAAACATTAAACTACATAAACTTGATTTCAGTTTTGGTACAACCAAAGCCTAATGGAAACTGCAACCAAAATTTCGGTTTTCTTTATACAAAAATCGATATACAACCAAGATACTTAAGGAACCAATACCGAACCAAAATTTTGGTTTCAATCACTTCAGTTTCTTTGATTTCTACCGAGACCTGTGCACTTGTACTGGTATAGGTTAGAAACCCCAAATATCAATAGTTTTCTAAAAAAAGAAAGACTAAACTACTGTTTTCGTCCCTCAAAGATGTCAAGGATATCAATTTCGTCCCTCAATATTCAATCTTATCCATCACATCCTTGAATGATTCAATTTCACTCAATTTCATCTCTCCGTTATTTGGCTAGCTGGAAACTCAAGGAAATGTCTAGTTGGCAAACAGAAATGATGATTTGTACTGTTAAATGCCCATGTGGATTTAGAGACCCAAAATCCCTCAAATTTGTTCACATTTCTTCATCTCTTTGTAAACTTTTCACCAGAGAAATGACCCAATATATAAAATCCCTAACCCTCCTCCCAAATTGTTGTGTAATATATATAAATTACTGATATAAAAAACAAGAATTTAAACAGACATTCATTTAAGATCAAACCTGTAGGAATATAATTTATCATTGTTATAATTCACCAATACAGCAAAAAGATAATCAACCACCAGTGCTATACAAAAAAATAAAATTCATATTTGCGCTGTTCACATCAAAATTTACTTAGCCATAACATATTGGCCACATTTATCTAATTCTAAAGTCTTAATCTGTATTTTTTGTGGACATAGTAGAATCGATGGGCATCACATTATCCCTCTTTTCAGAAACATACTCTTGAGAACTAGCCAAATGTCTAAATTTAGACTTGCAACCTTCACTAGCAGCTAATAGTGTCTCCTGGGTCACACAATCATGGCCCTTCCATGTGAAATTTGCAGGCCTTATCCCTCATGGTAGTTGCTTTTGACTGGGTTGTTGGGTGCTTGTAGTAGGACTTTTGAATGAGCTACCATGTAATTGTTGGTTGTTTAAAGCACGACCCTTGAATGCAAAACCATAATATGGCTGAATACCTACAATAGAACCTTTTACTTGATAATTGGTGGGAATATGTGTTTTGAATTGGACATTATTGAATGGTTGAGCCTCTACAGTAGGAGTGGTCAATTGTCCACCATAAAATGATTGAGTGCTGGTGTCTTCTGGTTTCTTCATTGGATTCTAAAATATAAAAAAGAGAAAATGAACTAAAAATGTTAGTATAAAACAAATAAATTGAATATGGAAATTTACTTACCAATTTAGCTTTTCCTTTCTGTTTATGACTGCCAGTAGTTAGGACCACAGGTGGAGTTTGAGTAGAAGAGGACATTTGAGAATATAGTGTGCTTGACTCATGAGTTTGGGATGTTTCTTTGTTTCCAGATCTGTTGCTTCCCAAATTACACTTTCTTTTGCCCTTACTATTGATAGGTAGACCTTTACAATATCTGCTATTATGACCTGTCCCTCCACACTTGTGGCATTTAATCACTCCATATTTTCTTTTCAGTTTATATGGATTAATTGCTGGTTCCTCTTCTTCTCCTTTGTTTCTATTTTTCTTTGGTCTTCCAGGGGGTCTGCTTAAAATAGGCGGTTCAATAGGATCATTGTCAGTCTTAGGCCACAAATTTTGGCCATTAACAGGATGGATGAATGGCTCATAAGTCCTCTCAAAAATCTCTTTTGAAAAGTATTGATGCACAAAACTTTCAGGTGCTAGGTTGTTGTAGCCTATGGCAGCTATGGCATGTTTACAAGGTATACCAGTCGAGTCCCAAGCCCTGCACGAACAAGTATGCTCTGACAAGTCAACAACGTACTTTTCAGGCTTGCAACAAACCTCAAACATAGAGCAATTTGGATCTCCTACCCAAGTAGGGACCCAAAACCTACTTTCTAACTTAGCTTTCTCCAACCTGTCTTGTGCTTTAGGACATATTGGGCCTTCGTACCTAGACATTTTCTCTCTGGACTCAGTCATCTTTCCCATTATGTAAACTCTTATCTCATCAACCATTGTAATTATTGGCTTGCTCCTAAACTTCACAAATTTTGAATTAAACACTTCACATATGTTGTTAACAAGCACATCATTTTTTGGGAAAGACCTGAATGCAGCTTTACTCCACAACCTTGGTGGTATGTTAGACAACCATTTCCATGCCTTGTCATTGCATGCCTTTAGCTCTTGCATTTTAGCCTCAAATTCTATCATTGTTCTTGCTTTTGCACATGCCCATAAAAAATTCACATTCTTGATCCTTGAACAATTTCTTAAAATTTGCCTCCAAATGCTTCACACAGTATCTATGGTCCACTCCAGGCATTAAGGCATCAAAAGTAGGTATTAAACCCTAAAAAGGTGTAAAATTAACATCAAAAGTATAATAAAAGAAATTATGCAAGTAAAAAATTTAACCCAAAAATATGTAAATCATTATTTTTAAATAATAATAATAATAATTTAGGTATAGTAGGAAAAAAAAAAAAACCTTTTGTTGGTCTGAAATGAATGTCCAGCCCATTTCATTTACATTGCCAATGTCTTATAACTATAACAATCTAGTCAAGAACCATGACCATGTGTCTTTATTCTCTACTTGAACTATTGCATAAGCAATCACAAAAAATCCATTATTTCCATCTTGCCCAACAGCAGCAAGCAATTGCCCTCCATAGTATCCCTTTAAGTGACATCCATCAAGACCAATCAATGGTCTACAACCAGACAAGAATCCTCTCTTACATACATCAAGGCATATGTACAGCCTATCAAACTTAGGAAGCAACTCTAAACAAGGTCGGTCAACCTTTAAGAGAATGGTTGAATTTGCATTGCTCATCCTCAACTCCTCACAGTAGTCCCAAAGCCTAGCATATTGATTTTTCTCAGTGCCTTCAACAATTTCTTCTGCTGCCTTTAACACTCTATATGCTTTTGCTGGTGTCACTGTAATAGCATATGTCTCCTTTATATACTTCATTACAGCAGGTCCTATCATACCAGGTTGGGACCTCACCCTAGGAACAAGTTTTTCTGACAACCACTTGGAGGAAGCTTGCTTATTTGTGAATGACCTACTACAAGTATGGTAGTCGTTCAGAGTCTTGATTTGAAAACATTGCCTTTCATTTAACCATGAGCATAATATCTTCCAAGGACATCCTAGTATGCATTTAACTCTACATCTGACTCCATCATTTTTTGGCAAATTCACTTGTTAACCACCATATATAGAATAATCTTTGATAGCTTTCTTAAATTGTTTCAGATTAATAAACTCCATTCCAATCTTAAATTGCACTTCACCATATGAGTGTTAGCATTAAATTGAGGAAATTTTTCCTTTTTACTAACATCATCATCAGTTGAAGAACCATCTAAACTAAGAAGCTCATCAGTTTTATATTTATCTTCTCCCTCAAATGGATTACCTTCAAATCTGATCACTGGAGCACTTTTAACTGCATTCTTACCTTTTTCTTTTTGAGATTTACATGATTAACTTGTTGTCCCTTTGATGGTCCTTTTAATATCTGCTAGTTCCAAATCAACATACTGATCAAATAGTTGGTCATCATGCTATCCAAATCATCACTCTCATCATCTTCTGCATCATCAAGTCTCTCTGATTCATATTCATAATGCTCATCATTTTCTAAATAAGCATCCTTTCCAAATTGTTGCATATCCCAATCTAATTTATCATACTCATTATCAACACTTTCAATAACAATTTTAGTTAACTCTTGCCCATTTGCTATAACATCAGAATTATTATCCTCCAAAGGGATATCAACAAGAGAGTCATGGACAGAGTGTTCAACGTATACATCAACATAGTGACAATCCTTAATTTCATCTATCAACCCTAACACATCATTATCAGTTTGCAATTTAAATAGTCCTTCATCCATGCTTAGTCTAGGATATAGATAATAACATAATTTCAAATTATCATAACCTGCTTGCTTAAGTATTTTAACAATGACAGTCAGTGACAACTTATCTGGGTCCTTGTTATCCATTAAAAAGACATCTCCACCCACATAGCTCACATGAGGTATATATAACGAGAACACCACATCTCCTTGTAAGTATCCATAAACGACACTGATATATGCATTTTATACTAAAACCACCAACCTTTTTTCTTTGAAGCATGTATGTAGGCCCTTCAACATATAGATCCTTCTCTTTTTAAACAAAGGACTTTGACCTCCTATTTGAACCAATATCAAGCTACTTGCCTTTTATCTCGTGGGTCTGTCGTCCTCCTCATTATAGTCTTCCTAAAATCAACTGCATTTCTTTGGAATACATCATATAGTTTCACCTTAGTATTTCGTCAATACTGTAGCCCCAATCATGGCTTCTCGAGAGGATCTTGTTGCGGTTTAAAAGGAGGATGATTGGAAGTGAGTTAGGCTTACAAGTAAAGAATTTTCACTAATATTTGACCATCATCCAATTTGGGAGGAGGGTTAGGGATTTCATATATTAGGTCATTTCTCTGGTTAGAAGTTTGTAAAGAGATGAAGAAGCGTAAACAAATTTGGGAGATTTTGGGTCTCCAAATCCACATGGGCATTTAACAGTACAAATCATCATTTATGTTTGCCATCTAGACATTTCCTTCAGTTTCCAGTTAGCCAAATAACGGAGAGACGAAATTGAGTGAAATTGAATCATTCAAGGATGCGATTGATAAGATTGAATATTGAGGGACGAAAACAGTAGTTTAGTCAAAAAAAATGGATGGGAGCAGAATTTGAAGTGGGCTGTCAGAGACGCTCCGATGATGAAGTCACTGATGCTGGACGGAATAATTTGAATCATAAATGTTCTTGTCACAAAATCAGAGAGGGTGGTTATAGTACAAGCTGCTTTCTAGGATTCCGTCACGTGTCCTTTGTTTGGCTCTCGGTAAATGATGCGCTCACTTCACTTGATATTTGGTTGGCACAATATTGTACTAACATGTGCCTAATATCTTTTTCTTTTTGGTAAAAGCTTAATACGATTTTCTTGTTATACATGTCGTGAAGTTTTCAAGAAAGTTTTAACTGCCCTTGTAATTGTAATTTAACATGGTACTTCAATTCTTTCTTTCTTTTTTTCACCTGAAAAATTATTTTACAGATGACAATCATTACACAACTACAAATTTGAATTTTTTTTAATGATTTTCATATTATACATTTCATAGTTTTCTTGAAAAAAAATTAACATAATTACCGTTCTAATTGCAATTTAACATAACAATTCAAATCTTTTTTCACCTAAGAATTTACTTTGACAAAAAAAATAACTACTAATTTAATTATTATTTTTTAATAAGAAAACAAAAAGAGACCTTTTGATAACATCTATATGACGACTTTGACTCAAAGCGTGAAAACTTTAAGCAAATAGTTATTTTTGTATAGATGAAAATTATAGTTAAGTATCTTAAACCTACTGACATATTTAGGTTTTGTTTGCTTACTTTTTGAAGCTCAAAAGAACGCATTATTCTGTTAGTTAAATTAATCATATGATATATTACAAAACACGTTACACAACTGAGACTAAAATGAAAAAAAATAAAAATCAATAACTGTGTTTTAGGTTATGACAAAGAAACATCGCAATCTTCCGCCTATTACACGTACGTGCTGCGTTATTGACATGTTCTACTACCATGGATTGAATCATAATTGACGATCCTAATTAGAGAGACAACCTTCTATGGTTGCATTGACTACAAAGCTCACTAAAATGAGGTGACCATGATTATACAACATTTCAACAAATAATCTCCTGCCTCTTCTCTTACGAGAAGAAATTACACCAACACCAGATCTCTAACATTGTGACATGACTAACTTGTATGTTCTAACCAGGAAAATTGTTCTGGGAATATAGATGGGAAGTTACCATCAATATGCAGAAGAATTAAATTTCAAATGTGGGGACTTCAGATTCCAAACCATGTGTAGCCTGGTATAGTAGCCGAGGCAGTAAATTTCTGTAGGGATCGCTTTCTCTTTTCTCCTTCAAATAAGCAATGCATCTCTTGACCTCCGATTTCACATGCAAATATAATTCATGAGACTTCTGCCTGTCTCTTAATTCTTGCTTCCTCCCTTTCAAACATTTAAAAGAAGTCAATCAATCTACTGAAAAACGACATTTATTTATTGCTTTTTATGTGTGCAATAAATAAACTGGGACCAGACTATGGGCCCGCAGCATAGTTCAAAGTTCAAACTAATTCTGCAATATAACACTTTCAACAATTTCCATATTGCTGGCTTTATAATTTCATGTGTAAATTTAATAATCAATCCAATGGTCATACCTTCTGTTTCAATGGGTTTTCCAAAATAATAATAGAACCGGCCAGGAAATTTTGGTAAAATTCCTGGAAGATGTGGGTCTTGATTTGACACCTCACCATTAGAATTAGCCCTAGAATCAAAAGAATATGGTAAAATCCAAATACAGAATCCAAAAGAGAAATCCATAAAAAAGAAAACAAGAGTAACATATAAATATGCATTATTTATAGTTTATAAAGAGATGACTAGCAGAAATCAATGAAAGGAGAATTTAAGATACCTCAAGTTCACACTCTCATTTGCTAACGTTTCTATATCATTCCTAAAGTAAGGAATCTTCATTAAGTCATCATAATCAAAAACTACCTGAAAGCAATGTGGAATGTGTTACTTCATAACAAAGACCAATTCAAACCAGAAATAGAAAGAGACAGAAACAGAGGGGAAAGAATCCATAAGAAAGTTTGCGTCTCTGAGCAAATAAAAGGATACATAGTATTAAGGGACGAGTATTATAAACACTCGGGTAATTCTTCCATGATTAGGCACCAAAGGGAAAACTTAAAATGGGGATGACTTATAACTAGTATAAAAGCTTTTTCGTTTATGCACTTACTACAAAGCTTTCTTAAATGTTGCTTAGTTTTCTCCAAAACAAACTGAAGGCCACAAGGCTAACTGGTAAAGACATGGACGGATATATATACTTTTAGTTAAGCAAGATTTATATGCAAATATATTGATGTTGAAGTATTGGATAAGTTCGAATAGTTTGATGGACAATGTCTTCCTTGAAGACCCATGCAAATGGTGCTCACTGCACAGACTGCACATTTATGACAAGTACTCCTTATGGAAAGGAAGACTCAGCAAGTGTTAAGATCTTTCAAACTTACTTCACCAATATCATCTTCTCCAACAACACCAAATGGAATGATTTTGGCTCCAAATCTGGCTGCCATCCTGACAAATTCAGATTGTTCTGGCCAGAATAACTTGTATTCCTCACCCTGGGCAGTAGTAACAAGTTGAAGATTGTGAAAATTCTATCAAAAGAGACTAAGAGCTAGAGAGCTCAATCATGAATATATGATTCAAAAATGATTAAAACATACAAGAACATTAGAATTCAGAAAGTATCAAACCCACGAAGGTAAAAGGTTTTCACCAAAGTCCAGAATTAGATAAGACGTCCAACTGTTGTTGGAATTATTAGGGGATTCATCATAATTATTTCTTTATCACCAACTAATTCAAACAGTTTCCCTCATGCAGGGCGAACTAATGTTTTGATAGCCTTTATTGTTCCAGGAAACTTAAGAAGAGTTACCTTCCGATGAAGTGCCTCACGCATGCCTCCTGGATATAGTAGTACATGTGACTTTGAAGAGAAAACCTTGAAGAAGTTAGTTGCTGAGACAGGAACTGCACCCATAAGTCTGAACGTGTCATACATGGGCAACTCAGGTAATTTTCCTTTCTTATGCTTCACTAACATCATTGGATGTGCCATCCCTCGCACAAGGATATCTCTTTCTGTATAAATTTTAGAAACCAGGGGACCCAATTCAAGCCCCAGTAGCGTATGATAGCCAACAAACAGGACTGGCCCCTCTGAAGGAATTCCAGCAAGGCCCCTCACAGTCTTTCCATCTTCCAAAGTTGAGAGCATAACAGGGCTCATAGCAATATTGACCCATCTGAAAAACCATAATTGCAAAATGTTAATGTTTGCAATTAAATGTCATTCTAGAACCACTCAGTCAATAGTATAAGATAACGATGGCTTGATAAGGCACTAAATTTGTACTAATGACAAGGCACGCAAGAAGATATGGAATAATTTATATCCCTACAACTATGAGATTGTCATACCTTAGGGCGGAAAAATTGGTGATGGAGATTGAAGAAACGGTTATTTTGATGTTAATTGTAATTGGAAAATTCAATTTATCAGTACAATATTGTTAGAGTATATTTAGTATTAAGTTATGTTGGGTGTTAAGTCCCATATTGTTTAGATAAGCAAGTCTTATGTGATTGTTCTATTACTATTTTTTTTTTCTATATTTATTTTACATGGTATCAGAGCGGCTTTGATCTAAACCTAAGTTTAATCTTGGGGCTGCCGCCTTTCCTCTTTGGTGGCAGCCTCAAATAGTTTTGAAGCTTTTGATGCTGTTAGTTTTGAAGTTTTTGTAGAAGTTCGTCTTTATGTTTGTTGGTTGTTTAGTATTTTGACACAACCACCATTCAATATTGAAGAGTTTTCAACGTTCCCTGCTCGTTATCACTGATTCCGGAGTTGCCTTATCTTGGTTTCCTACCAGAGAAGTTCTCAGTGGAAGTTGTTGCCAATTTGGGATTTTACGTTGGTTGTGAACCAACAATTTTATTTGAGACACATGTTGTTTGTGTCATTCTCTTTTAGGCACATGTTGCTTGTGCCGTTCTCGTTCTCTTAGATACGGAGTGAGTCGAGTGAACTTGATGTAATTTTCTGTTATAGGGGAGTGTTGAGAGTTTTGATATTTGGGATTATACTTGTACAAGCTAGAGCATAGCTTGAAGGGGAGTATTAGAGTATATTTAGTATTAAGTTATGTTGGGTGTTAAGTCCCACATTGTTTAGATAAGCAATCTTATGTAATTGTTTTATTATAAATTTAAGGTCCTAGTGTAGTCTTGGAATAATCCAAGCTACTACTATTTCTTTCTCTATATTTATTTTACAAATATTAAAGGTTGGGTTTAGTCTCCTGAAAATTAGAATTTTATTATTTAGTACATTGGGTCAATTTGGAATTATTGTTAAATTAGTTTTAATATAATTAAGTGTGACTCCAAGGTTTTCCCTTATTCCCTTCTCTTTCTCTCTCTTCCCAGCATCTTTCTCTCGGCAATTCTTCCACTCTGCCCTAAATCACTTGGGGAAGAGGGTGGAATGTCCATATTCAGACCATTCGCTTGTGTAACAATGTTACTTATGTATCTATTAGATAGGTTACTGTGATCATGTTTCTTGTCTTGAGAATTAACAGAAGCCACTGTGTTTGTTATGTCATTCAACTGAAGTGGCAGCATTGCACAAAATATAAGTGTTTGTGCATAAACTTATATCCCTCTCCGCAAGTTTCTAACCAATAATAATACAGTATGTACCTGTATGATTCTTTTACGTTTTTGAATTCATCAGGTGTAGGTGGCATGTAATCTGAAACGTAGTCATGGTACTTGGCACGGCGATAGTAACTAGTAGCCTTGATGATTGTTACCAAGTCAAAACCACTTTCCTGTCACAATGAGCACAAAAACTATGAATCAAAAGAAGTTTACAAGTTCTGAGAGGAAATTCACAACATTAAACTAAAAAGACGAGACAATATCAGCAACAGCGCAATTTGGTGATATCCCATTCCATACGACAAACCTCCTCAGACCTCACCCCCCACATAGTATCATCTCAGAGAAAAATCTTACAATTTATTATTCCAGAATTCCCAGTTTATACTATCCTATAGATGATTGCAATTGCAAAAACAGAAAAAAAAGAAAATAGTTTCATTGATAAAATTACATAATTTCAATCATTTTTGGGGAAAAGGTGCTATCATCAGCACTAAAAAGTCCTGTTTAAAGTCAAGCATTCTTAAGACTCAAATCACTCTTAGTATTGTATTGTCTACAACAAAGATATCTAACTCCTTGATACATGTTTAGCATATTAATTCCGTGTCATTCCTGAAAATAAAAGTTGGCATTCTAACCCAAAAATACAAGAAAAAAGAAGTTAACTGCATCAAATCACATAAAAAGATACAAATCCAATTGGATTGATGGTGAATGGTGGAAAAAAAATTTACCTTCTTTTCCGATAAATTAAAAATTCTTCATTTAGAAAGCAGCTTCTCGCTTCTAGCCTTCTAGGCCATATTTTAAATTCAGAAAGAGATAGAAGCTTGTAACATCGTCTATGAAGCAAATTTTTTAAAACTAATATATGATTTATCCAAGGAACTAAAATTTTCGAGGACCGTTTCGATAAGTCCAGAAATGGAAACAATTCGAGAAACGATATGGAAACAGCATGGAGAACAATGATTAAAGTGGTATTTCATGAACCCCATGGAGAACCATGGGAGAATCAACTTAAGCAAGCAAGCATATTTGCATACACAAATGAGCAATCAGATACAAATGCGTAGCAGGAGACATGCCCCATGTGAGATCATAAATATGTAACTGTCGACTGACACGCAAACACACACTTACACACATGCACAGAAGGAGAGGGAGAGAACTCTACCAAGAGGAGGAAATGTCCATTGTCATCAAACCTACGCAGCTCACATTTTGGCAGCAAATGGTGAAGTCTTTCTCCTTCCTGTTGACTAGGAAAAAATTGATCTTTTCCACTGCATAGAGAAACATCAAACTCAGGTTATTATTCCAGAAAGAATAAAAAACTTAAAAAAAGAAAAAAAATAAAATTTTATATTAGTTTTTGATATTTACCAGCAAGCATAGGGATTATTAACACAAAACAGGTACAAAAAGAAACAAAAGCCAATCCAGTCAAAACCTAGAACATCATATTTGTACACATTATAATATACATATAGACCTACTTCATTCTTACTGTTTCCATGCAATTCAGAGAAGTCAAACAATAACTTATGTTTGACAGTTAAGCTTCCTTAACTTATCCCAGTGAAAACATAACCAGTATCATAATGATGCAGAATTACAATGAACTGAACAGAAAATGATTGCTACAGTTGTAACGTCAGAAGCTTTAGTCTGTTATTACTGTAGTGAACTTTCTCACATTGCACTAAAGTAGGTACTAGAATTTATTTATTTATTTTTATTTTTTAAAGTTGCGATTAGTTATATTACTTCCACTGCATTCATTGAAGAAGAAAATTGGAAGAATAATAATCAGAAAAAGGAATTATTAAGAAAGAGATGAAATTTCTGGAGCAGCATACAAGATCATAAGGACTAAATGCTCTTATATGAATTTTCTTGTTCTAATTTTTCTACCAGGCTTTTGTTAAGCATTTTCAGTCAACCTTAGATAATACCATGCCCAACATAACATGGTTTATGCCAACGGGGAAGAACCTGGAAAGTAATAATATCTCAGCCTTGACAGCATGGAGGCGTGAATTGACATATGCAGAAGCTTGATGAAGCATATGTAGTTTCCAGAGAAGTGTTTCTCTGGGTAATATATCAGCCAGACCCTGTGAATTCAATCATCAGCAATTTCTCATGATACTGAGTGATAAGTGATGCAATGGAAAAATTAGCTTGAGCACCAAAACCAAAAAAAAGAAGTCACATATCTTAAACCAAAGTTCAGGAAAAACCAAGAATATAGTATATAAAAAGATTTATCGTGCCACCATGCATACTAGGATGATTCTCATTGTTAAATCCCTTAAAAGACAAAATATTTTTGGCTAAGGGAAGGACCCCAGGAACACATTGTAAACAAAAATTAGGAGAAAGGAGTGAAGAGAACAGAGGTACCAACATTAGGTATTAGTACCACAGCCAACAAGAACCTTATCGGAACCACTGTAAGTGGACGAAACAGAAAATGTTTACCTTAATTAGGTTTCATATTCCCAGATATACTTGTCTGACTATCAAGCACAGTCATGGGTTCCTGGGGTAGGTGAAAAATCACGCAATACCAACAGGCAAAGATGACTGTTAAGTAAGATGTGGACAGTCCTTGGCATTCTAGTTAGATTTGAAACAATGCTGGCACTGAATGAAATTCATTTGACAGAAAGGAAGTTCACCAAAAACTGGTAGCTTGAATACAGGAGAGGACTCATAATCAACTTGCTCCCACACAGCTTAGGCAAGAGTTGAAAAAGAGGGACCCTTATCATCAGGGTAACTGCTGAAGCACACTCTTAACTCCAACAATATGACCTTGACATCATAGCGATTAAAAGAGGGAGACAAAAAACAATATTTGGTCAAGTCCACACATCATTAACATAATTTGATATTAGATATGCCAAAGGAAGTACGTTATGGTGTTAAAGTTGAAAAGATAGAACTGAATGGTCAAAACATTAGATAGAAACTGTTGTCTTCCATGGAAGAAGGAAGAAACAGATCAGTTATAAAAATCTAGCCCTCGTAACGTGAAATCTCTTTCATTCACGTGTATGTATACTCGTAATTCGTAAATCAACCTAACGAGATAAATATAAGACCTATGCAGCTAAAGGAGAGATCTTTTAAAAACTGACGGAATGTATGTTGTATGAGTTACATCTAAACCATCTACTGAAGATTTTCCAACTTTGAGATGTTGATCAGGCTCAAAGATGTAATTATCGTAAGAAATCCCAACAAAAGTTCCTCAACTTATCAGTAAAATAATGAGAGATATGTCCAACCTATGAATTTCGAAGTTTTAATGAGTGTAAAGAAAGTTGCATCTTACAGAGAGGTATGATGACATAGTACCAAGATGCTGTGATAGCTCCCCAACGGTTTTTTGCAGTGGAAGTCCTTTCATAACTCTATCCAGTATCATCCTCAGAGGATCACCTAATATGTATGTAGAAGAGTTGATGGCATCAAAAGGGGAAAAGTTATGAATAGGTATTTAATTTTTGACATTCTTCTATGCTAAGGATTTTAATAAAAGATTTTCCTCCTAACATTTCTAATCAAAAGATAATGAAATTTTAATCCTCCGGCTTCCAAAACCTAGCATTTCCCTGCCCAAAATATTAATAAAGAAAGAATCAAACATAAACTTAAACCATGGAGCTAGACCAGATGTCAACAAAGCAAAAGCCATTAACAATTTTTATTTACTGATATGAAGCATAAATTGCTTGTTGAAGAATAAAATATCATGTAATTACTAATTAGCCTTCTGTTAGCCCAAAAGAAAATGGAGTTGTTTCTCCCTACATGAGAATGCAGTTTGTGTCTACTTTAATGTCTTTGCTCTTGCATTGACATTGTCATTGTCGAAATTCTAAAATCATTTATTAACAAATTTAAACTTTGACTAATTCAGAGGAACAGAGGTACTGCACATGACATATACTCAGAAACCTTCCCACAGCCTTTCAAAATTTCAATCTGGGTCCTATTCCTCAATTAGTAAGTCTAACCAGTTACCATTGATCATAAATCATAATACGACAAAGTATCTTTCTGTCCATATACATGTGATACTGTTTTAACACAAACAGATTTGTAGCATGAGAAACTGGAATCAACCTTGCATGCATCTCAACTGTCAAGCAAGAAGAATAGAATTGAAACTAAAGGAACATGGAGTGAAAACCTGCTGTTACAAGAGGAAAGGAAAGAGAGAATTGGCTGGGCGTGGCTTCCAATATTGGTGTTAGAAGTTGCAAAGGCGACTTGCTGAATGAAGTAGCTGTCCACAAAGGATGGGAAATAAATCAGAATATTATGCACCATCAATTTTCAACCCCATACAATATACAAGAAATCAAGTAAAAGCAAGTTCTCCAAGAATGTTGAGATAATTTCACTACGCAATCTGTTTAAGGAACATTCTTTCTTCGAATGACATTTTTAGACATTTAACTATTTCAGGCTTAAGTACAAATGAGTCCAATTGGTTGATAAATAAATATAACCCCACATGACTTCACTTTCTCAGTAGAGTAGTTGCTACTTGCTAAGTTCACATCAGTGGACAGGTAGAATGGTAATTTATCACGATTCCATAAGATTCTCTAATGATCAACTGCCACTATTGGTCCATGCTTATGCTGTAGGATATTCCAAGGTTATCTAATCATTAATAAGGAAACTGTGAAACCAAGAAGTTCATCAACATGCCTCAAGAGAAAGGAAGGCTTGCCTGGGTTAGACAAAATGAGTACAAGATCAATATCAGGGTTACGAGCTGCAACAGCCAGGGCAAGGCATCCTCCTAGAGATTCTCCAACTAGATATATGGGACTATTTGGCGAACGATAATTCTCCGACCTTATCGTTCTCTCAACCAGCTTCACCAGGCCTGCACCAGAAACTCGAAATGATATACTATGGAAATATAAATCTGGTTCACCTAACAGAAATGTGATGTTAGTCCAACAAATTATATGCATAAACCCATCTATCTACTCTTTCTTTAATCTTCATGGCATATAGAAAAAAAGATCATTGACCCAAATTTTTTTAAGAATGCAGCTGACAACTTAGGCCAATGAATGCCATAGTTAGGAGATGTGACTTGGTTTTAGAGGAAGCGGTTCACAAAGGTAGAGGGAGACCTAGACTTACACGGGGAGAATTCCTTGAGAATGATAGGATTACTTTGGGCGTCACTAAAATGATGCATTGGATTAATGTGAATGGATGAAAATGATTTTATATAACCAACTCCAACTAATTTGGGATTTAAGACTTAGTTGTGTTTAGTTTAGTTGAGCTGACAATTATTGTGAACAATATCATATCAAACCAGGACGAAACAAGAGGGTGAAGTACCACAGTAAGAGTTGATGTTGATGTCACTGACTTTTACAAAGGCACAAACACCTCATTTATACACTTTGCAAGAAATGAATATTCAAAGTGAAAGAGAAGGACCTGTAAACGACGTTCGATCCTTAACTGGGATATGCAAGCACCATATATCAAAGATCCTTCACTCAAAAAGGAAAGAAAATGCTATTACAATTTGTTAATGATACCAGATTCATTTTTCATCTAGCAGGCAATTCTGTTGACAGGAAGTTGGTTTCAAAGACGTCATCATTTCAAGGATATAGAAAAATTCAAAAAATAAAAGAATTTAAAACTTGTTAATGTACTTATTACTTTGCATTTAGTGAGTAAATACCTTCCCAGATTCTGATGATGCAATATAAGTCCAAGTCCTATGCCATCAATCCCTGTAAAATTTGGATATAATTAATATTTAACTGGAGGTTACGTGTATGCTTGTTGCTTTGTTAGCATAATTTTGAAAATGTTACCAAATAAAACATAAAAGTAAAAAATATTGTTTTTCAATCTTGAGACAATAAATACACAAAGAAAGCCGGTAATTTACACAAAAAATATAATCTTTCGCATTTTATTATGTAAACATTGTAGTTACCACAATAATTAGATTTATCTAAAATGTGGTCAAAGTACATTTGACTAGCATAAGTATAGACATGATATAATTAGATGACAAAAAGTATTCTGATGCATACAAAAACACAAAAAAATAAAAGTATAGGGGATTAGAATTTGGAGTGCTTCAAGCATCGTAAACTAAAATGCAACGGTAAATTAAAATATCTTAACATTTTAACAGGTAATTTGGTGTGTAAGGTATAGTTTTTTCTTTTCCAATGCATCCAAAGAAAAAGTATGAGTTTTGATTAAAATTAATGGCTGAGAAAAGTGTAATTAATAATTTATACTATTGTTTTTTTTAAGGCCGGGAACTATGGAAATGTAGTCACTTAATGCCATGATGCACATGTGATTTAAAATTTTAAGGAAAAATCCCAATTGCAGCTCCGCCGTTGAGATTCTCTCTCAATTAATAATGATTTACTGATTGTCCTCCACCTCTCTCTTTTGTAAAGAAAAAAGAACGGAAAAGAAAAATTAAAAACTCAAGTCTATTAAAGTGATGTACTGTTAAGTCTACTGTGAAAATAAACCATCCTTAAAAACAGTAAAGAAATGATATAAATACCTGTGAACAAATATATATATATGAAATATTTATATTTTAAAAATTTTATTATAGTATTAAAAATAATTTTAGTTTTTACAATTAATAAATTATTTTTTTTATTTATTTTTTTGATAAATACAAAAAGTAGGTAGAATCATAGTATAACTAAAAATGATTTTTTATAATTCCTTAGCAAAAAAAAAAAAAAGTCCTAGCAAAAAAAAGAAATTTTATAATTACATATATTTAATCACAATAGTTAATAATTTGCACAAGAATAAAAAAAAAAAAAAAAAGCCCATAAGGCAAGCCGAGAATATAAAAAGATTAGACTACAAAAAATAAAATAACTGTAGTAAATATTAATTTTGATTAAAAAGCAAAGGAAAAAAATGACCAACCGGGCAAGAAGAGGAGCAGAGGAGAATTATTCAACCGAGAACCACAGTCCAAGGGCGAAAACCACCGCGGCGGTCCACCGTCCGATTTGATAAATTCTTTGGACTGCTCGAAGTAATCATTAAGACTGGTCACGCATGATTCCTCCTCCACCAAATTATTCTCAGCCTCCAGTACAGGCCTATCATTATCTCCTCCCCGCTTCTCCAACCATCCATTTCCGTTCTCCAACAAAGACGTCTTCTTTGTTGTCGTTGCTGTTGTAGCCGGAGCCTGCTGTTCGCTGGACACAGCGAATCGGCGAATCAAATATGGGATCCGATTCGACTTCAACTTTCCACCGGATGACGTCATCACCTCTCGACCACAAATCGGCGAGGAACCGGAGGGGAAAAGATAAGCTCCGGTGGCCGCCATGGAAATGGAAGGACCAAAGGAGCTGTCTTCAGAAGACTAAACAGAGATCCTTTGAAAGATTTTGAAGCTTTTGAGAATTAAGAATAGAGAGGAGATAGATAGTGATTGAAATTCATCAAAAAGAAAAAAAGGAAAGTGGTAAGTAGGGGAGAGATTTATTATAATTTAATGATGAATAATAATGACAAAGATTTATACGAATTTGGCAAGTGAGTGAGAGCCAGAGAGAGAGTGAAGGGGAGTGTGGGTGGCCAGAAAGTAAGGAATAAGCTATGAATCAGACATGGCAGCGCAACTTTGGTAGATGGTTGTCGATTTCACCGGAAAGGAAAACCATAGAGGTCCGTGCAGGTTGAAACTTGAATCTTATTTCATTCTAGTGTGAAACCGGGTTTAATATTATTATTACTTATCACTTGTCAGTACCACAACATTGTAAATTTGCAATTTGGCCATTTTAATACAAACTATGTGATTTGTCCTCTTTTTTAACGTCTTGTCCCAACATTTCTTCTTCTTTTTATTTGTTCAAATTAAAATAACATTTTCTCTCTGTAATTGCCATATGGCATCTCTCTTCTCTTCGATTCAAGAAACCACCCAATTACCTTTTTTTTTTTTTTATTCTGCTAAATAATCAGATTGAATGTTGTTTGTTCATGGCCAAAAAAATATACATATTGTTTGTCCAAAATATCCAAAAAAATATTACTTTATATAAAAATTACTCTTTGTTAAAAGAACAAAGGAGTCCGAAAGCACTAAGAAAGTAATCAAGCTTTTTGATAAAAAATGAATTTTAATTATATTTTTCTTTTTTCAATGTGATATGTATATCTTACCTATTTATTTTTTATATAATTTACTCGTAAACAAGGCATGATGACTATTTTCTTTTTTTTTTTTCTTTTTTTTTTCTCAATTGTACTCATCCGTCAATGTTAAATTTGATGACTATTTTGTTGAAAATCTAATGTAAATGAACCCCAACGTTAGATTTTCTATTTCCTAGAAATCATTACAAGCCTTGAGCTTGTGTTAGATTATTTTAATAAAATTATGGACTGCACCACTTTAAAGTGGCACATTCTGTGCTCCATCTGAGAATGGAAGAAAATCATATTTTCAGCAATAAATGAGTTATTGATTTACCGCTCATTTAACTGTTCACGCCACGCGTTTTTAAAACTTATCATGCACCGTTACAGGTTGTGCACAGTTTCAATGGCGGACGTACGTTGGTCTTTGGAGGGGCTGTCAGGCTATAGCTCGAAAAAATACCATAAATGGACCAAATTTTTGGTAAAATAATCATTGCACTATTTTTATAAGAATGGATGCAAATTAATACTTTTAATCTTAAATTATTACATGTTTTTAATTATTGTTTGTAAGATTTAATTTCATCAAAATTCTATATTAAAAATAAATTATTGCAAAAAATTATCTTACCCTATTTGATACTTAAATTATCCTTAACCTTAAAAACTTAAACCTTAATCCCAAAAATATAAATTCAATAAAAAAAATTTTGAATTATTAATCAATACTAATAACACATTAAGAAATAAAACTATTTAAATTATAATAAAATTAAAAATAAAGGAAAAAAAGAAAAAAAAATGCATAAATACATGTGGAGTAACGTGACGGGAGCCAGCCAAAAGGAAACAAAGTGCATGAATGCACGTGGGTACGAGAGTCAGCCAGAAGGAAAGAAAAATGCAATCAAAATGCAAGTGGTGCCTACCAACACTTCCTGACTTCTAGTGGCGAAGTCTGTCTTTTTCTGACTTCATGCCTTGAAGTAGTGAAGTGTGTCTGGAGATGACTAGTCCATTAAATATATTTTTAGTCGAAATAATTTAAAATTAATTTTATAAATTAGTCCATTTGTGGTATTTTTTTTTTTTTTTTCCCATGGCTCCCGCTAGATTTTAGAAGTTTTTAATTCTTACCATTATAAAATATATATTTTCATTTACAGCCATACAGAAATTTGTAATTTTGACAATCTCTTTTGTATGACTTTATCCTATTTTCCTCTTTACAATATAAGAGGAAAAAATTAATCTAAGAGAATAAAAGAATATATATATATATATATATATTTGATTTTCACGAGTATCTATACACTTTTTTGGTGTGAGTTCAATTTAAAATAGCATTCAAATCTTTGACCTCCTCATAGGATTGTTATTTATTTACACTGCAACTAATCACCTTTAGGTTTCTATATATATTTATTAGCCTCAATGTCGCATACCTTTATAGTTTTTCTTTAAAAGTATTTTAAAGTGCGTAATTGTGTGGTGTGTAATTAGTTTCTTTTGGTTTTATCTAAGTAGTTATATATATGAATTAAATAAATTTAAGATAAAGTTAGAGACCATGACATGTCTCCAGCCTTTTATAATAGTAGAAAAATATTAAATATAGTTTTTTGGCCCTGTCTTTAATTTATCCTTTTTATATTTGCATGTATTTTTACTTATATATTCTGTTAGTAAACTTGAATTTTTATTTTAGTTAGATAGAATTATTCATTTTACTTTATGATTGAGAAATACTTTTATTCATAATTCTAAGTTGTGCGAATAGAAGACACAGATGTCTTCTCGCTCCCCGTATGTCTTATAAATTTTCAATTTTTATTGGTCTTTTCTTCTTTTTTTTGCTAGGATTTCAATTTTTATTGGACTAATACATTAGATTTAGTGCTAAATTATTTTATCAATAAATTATAATAGACTCAATCAATATTAATTCTTTTTATTGAGTAAATATTGAATTCTTTGTTACTATAAATTTTTTTGCATTATCAATTAATAGGGTTATGACACATCCATTTATTTGATTAAAATTAAGAAGTGATGACTAGAATCAAAGTCAAAGATGATGGTTGGTATGAAATTAAGACACGTAGTGCTTTTATAATGACTAATGTTAAGTCTGTATTTGACTAGGCTAAGGTATCAACTTGGCTGACTTGCAAAGAGATTGTCCTTTTGACCTGTGAAAACTTTGATATCAAAGTCAGTATAATCAAAGAATATAAAGTTATAAAGTTATAAAGAGTATAAGTTAGGAGGAATAACCTATTTTGATTTAGGGTTTTGATCCATTTATATAGGAGTTATATCAGAGTATTAATCACAGTAGTAATGACGTCTGTTATAATAATAATATATGATAATGACATTTGTTATATATTAAAGAACGATGATATTTATTATAATATTAATATGATACTAATGATGGTTGTTACACAATGGCTGAGCTAGACATTTATTCTTGGAAGCCAACTAAAATTTATATAAACGTATTCAACTACAATATTTGGAAAAAAAAAAATTGTAAGAAGCTCCATAACTAAGACGTGATAAAAATTTATAAGCTACAAATGTTAAAAAACAAAAATAAATATCCTTCAAATGCATCTTGAGTTGCTTAAGTAAAATCTAAATTTGTGAGCGATGCTCTTTCAAATTAACAAATTGATATTGGTAATTTTTTTCATAATTATTTATTTTAAACTAATAACAAAATCTAAATAAATAGAACATATTTAAAAATTAAAAAATATATTATACTTACTTGTTACTAGTTCAATTTTCAAATTTTGCTGATCAAGCAAAAAAAAAACAAATTTCCTTCTATATCACTGTTGGACATATTCAGTAATTGTCCTGAAAGTAAATTTTGAAATAAAAAGAAATTCAAAAACTTATATTAATTTTTATATACTTTGAGCTTAATAATATAATCTTTAAAATAAAGTTTTATCTATTTTTTTTAGGCAAAAATCTCTTCTTTCCTTTAAACTTGGACAATGGCCCCTCTTTAATATTGAGAAATTTTCACTCAAAATTCTTTTTGGTGGCTAGTGACTGGCTACAAAAATTACAGGAGAAAGACAATATAAACCCTAACATAATTTTTTTTATGATTCTTATTGTCTATTGGACTTTAAGTTTTAACCCATTAGTCTTGTAGTATAAAAAATGAAAATGGTATTCATTTTTTACTTTTGAAGGGACCAGGGTATTAAATAGGAGAAAAAAAAAGTTAAAAATTAATTTTAAATTATAATATTAATATTTATGAAAAAATTTGAGGGGCCGCGACCCTCTCTGGTCCCTTTAAAGCTTCTTCCTTGTCATTACAATTCGGATTAATCCGTTATATATTGATTATACCACATGTAATAATATTATTGGATTAATACAATCATATATTATCAACTGAAATAGTAAAAATCCTTAATATTTAAATGAATATTTCTTTTTTATTCATGAAATTGAGCAATGACACTCAATATTACATTTCTTAAATTGAAATTAGTATATAGAGTGAACAAATGTTACACGTGAGATTTACTTTTGTATAGTAGAAGTAGATACTCATGAATGAGTTTAGTAAGAGTGCTTATTTTGACGATAACTAAATAATTAAAGTGTAATGCAATAAGAAACTAATTTGACTATTTTATCTCTATTACATGAACAAACTAAAAAATAAACTAAGTTGGACTGAGATTAATGCGACAACATTTTAACTCTAGATGGTCAATAAAATGCATTTTAGTGGAAGCAAAACAAAGATGAAGCATATCTTAACTTCAATCAGTTAAAACAAAGTAACTTAAAGCTATGGGTTAACTGAAATAAGTTCGTCAAAAGGATAGCTGAATAATCAATTGTGGATCATCTTCCTATATAGCTTAAGACTCAAAATACATCATTTCATTTAGAAGTCAGTTAGCCGAAATTGTTTCCTATCAGCTGAAGCCATGTTAATCAAACGGAAACCTTATTGACTTATCCATATGATATTGTTTTGAAAGAAACATCAATTGTTCATTATATTCCTTAGCTGAGTCTATTCGAAATATATTTAACGCCAAAATTTAGAAGAAGTCAAAACTAGACAATTAAGGTCCAATGAATGAATTGTATTACGTTCAAAACGCATAATACAAGCTCTAGACGTTACATTCCTAGTTTTATAGTCATTGATAGAGATATAAGTAGAAAGGACGTATCTGCATGTTGCTCTATTTGACAACCATATTTTATTGAGAAACAACTATTGTTAATCTGAGGTATATTTGTAAAGAAGTATATGAGAGAGAGCTCTTACGCATGAACAACTTTTACAATGCTCAATACTCACAAACCCTATGAGAACTCGAGATTAAATTTTCAAATACTTGATCAACTCAAGAGCAAAGCTTCAAACTTTCAAACCTAGTTTTGTACTATGGGTATTAGTGTAATTTGTATAATAACTATCTTTCATCTTTGCATTGTGAAGAAATCACCAGTGAGAACCTAGAGTTTATGATTAAGCTTGGTAAAGTTCAGCTTATGTCAAGTTCTGAGGAATTTGTTGGTTTCAAATGTGCCTATTAATCCAACTAGTTTACTGAGCCCTGTAATCAATTGTAAAGGTTATTGAGCCTTGTAATTTAGTGGTGTAAAATGTTGTTGTGCCCTACAATTCAGTAGTGTGAACACTTTTGCTAAGTCCTCATTATAAGAAATTATCGTAACTGCATCAGTTTTTTTTGGCAAACTCAGATATCTACAAGTAGATAAATATTATTTGTGTCTTCATTTTTTTTGTCTGCGTCTACACTTATTCAAACGCAATTAAATTTTTAAAAAAATTTGAATAAAGATACTAATAACATTTTGCATACACAAATAATGGTTTAAATTTGGCATCATTTTTCGTGAGTTTAGCTGCGTTTGCTCTGACAGACACAAACATAAATTTTTATATTTTGAAATCCTTAACCGACGAACTTCCTTTCCAGTTACACTCTATCTTCATCCATTTTTTCAAATTCAAACCTCCCTCCTCCCTCTTTGTCTAGACCCACTGCCCATCGTCTTCCTTAACTCTGTTGTCACTGTTAAGGAAATCCTTTTACCTACCCATTAAGAACACTGAGCAATTTCAGTTTGGTTAGCCATTTTCGTTTTTGAAGGTTAGCTTTAGGTCTCTCTTCTAGTAAATCAGTCAAAAGCCCAAGTACAAATAAGTTGACTTCCCATGGATGATTTAGGTCTCTCTTTTTGGGTATAGATGTTATGTGGTTGGCTCGTTGCTGTTGAAATTTGCAGTAATGCAGTACTTTTGAGCTTGTGAATCATGAACTTTAACATCCTAATATTGTTGAAAGGCCTATCATCACTTGTTATTGATTGCTTTCTTGTTTTAACATTTGTTCCTTTTAGTACGAAGTTTGAACATCAGATTATTGCAATTTGGAACTGTACTTTTTGTTATTTTCGGTCATGGAGTTATTGCTATCTAGAATTTTAGTTGGATTGCTTTGGAAGCCATTTATGTTCAACTGAAAGTGCTCATTTGCAATCCATGCTAGTTCTTCAAAATAGGCTTTAATCAAGACCATAAGCTATTTATTTAATTTTTTGAACTAATATGATTATTTTTTCATTTTTCTCAAGAATTTGCTTTTACTCTTATGTCATATGTACATTTGTATGTTTAGATTTATTTTAAGGAAACTTTTTGAAATGTATATCAAAAATCACAAACAATATGAACTCATATTTCTAAATATTTTTGTTTTTTAATTTATTCATTGAGATTTTGTTAGTTGTTTTGACAATATCCAAAACGATCTTTCACACTCCTACCCAATTTTTCACTTTCATGCCTTTGACAAGTTAACGTAGTATAAAAAAATTAAAAAAAAAAAAAAAGGCCTACGATACCATGGATGACAAGACGTCAATATTTTCATAGATAAAACTTGAATAACAAGATTAGAAAAAAAGAACTAACTGAGAGTTCTTGCCTTAATAGAAATTATATAATTTTTAGAATATTTCAATTTCTAGTTGTTAGTTATCCTATGCTCTTCTCATCATAATAAGTTTATTTATTCAGTACCAAAAGTATATTGTGTACTCTCTTTTCTATTCTTATTATAAATTCAATAACCATTTAGTATTCTTATATTTTGTGATGAATCATTTTGTGAATCCATTTTAAGTAGATGGTTCTCTTATATTTTATTTATGGATGATCATTCAAAGTTATATTTCTTTTCTTTTTATTTTGTTACTATTATAAATTACAACGATAAAAACGTACTTAGTGTATTGAAGAATTATCAAACCAATAACTTAAACAAATCGTTTTGATTAATCTTTTAATTTTTTTGGTTTGAATGAGAACTAATAGGTCTATGAGCTACACAACGAGAGGTACTCCTATCAATAGGGGTGAGCATCAGAAAAACTAAATATTCGCCTCACAATCGACCATTTTGGACCTAAAATGACCCAACCCAAATTTTGTATTAATTGATTCAGGTGATACTTTTGAATTTATGCCAGGTCGGGTTGTTTTTTATGGTCCTTGTAAATTTAGGAGTCGGATAATCGACCCGACCGAAATATACATACTTTTATTGTTTTACTTGTTGTGGTAGGGCTAAAAAGCAAAGAAGGCCTACCATATGTAAATATTTCTCTTAAAGTAATAAACCCAAGCACATTATATTTTCTTAGCCCAATTAATGGTTTTAAAAGAAATAAACCTTAACTAGCAATCTTCCATATTACTTTCTCTTATTCTCTCATCTACCGTCACCACCAAAGAGTAAGATAGGGAGAGACAGAGAGCTCAACTCCAACACTCCAACTTGATTTTTCTGATCTGAAAATTTGGTGAATTGGTGCTATCACACCCCTCATGGAGGCATAACTGGCCAGAGGATTGGATAACTAAACCTCCGTAACCCTTGACTTCAAAACAAAGAAACAAGTATGACTCTTGACTAAAAATAAATTGACTAAAACATAAGTTAAATGTAAAAGTTTGTTTACTAACATAAATAACAATTTACAGAAAATTTCAGTAGAGGTTTCTCGCAATATGGAACATGCCAAAAATACCATCATGTAAATTCCTGATTACATTCAATCAAATAACAATAAAGACAATATAACCAAGGATCTCTGCTCCATTAATACCATAAACTATAACAAATTGACTTTTATACAGGCAACTCATAATAACCCGACACCCTAATTATGACTGCAAATTTCCATCATTTAGCTTCAAGTATGAGATTCTGAAAAATACATTTCTGTACTCTATCGGCATGTCACGAGCTCGTTAAAGCTATATGCTGAAGTCTTGTTACTAAAAAAAAACATCAACAAAGAGAGGGTGAATCCCACGGACTCAGTGAGCAAACAACGTACCCTGGGGGTACCAATATCAATCAAAACACATATATCGCCAGTTAATCTCAAGTATTAATATTCATGTCTTAATTCAATAATGCTTGTACGTACTTGTAATTCTTATAAAGGCATGATTCACATATTTCACAATATATATAAATTAATTCAAATATCCGAAGTTCACAATTCCAAATAAAACAATCAAAGCATTACAAAGCAAGTAAATGGTCAATGAGTAACTCAGCCCTGCATAATAGTATCACCCCCTACCGGGCATATACATGCCAGCATAATAAATTAATCTCCGTACATAATCCATCCCACCGGGGCTGAGTACTCTACTTTTAAAATATTTATTAGAATTAGAATATTTTAAAATTTTAAATTAGAATATCCTAGGTGCACATGGATTTCAATTTCAAAAATAAATTTGTTTCTCTGAAAATTTCACTTTATTAGCTTTTATCAATCACAAACAATATCAAATAACAAGCATCATTCAAATATTCAAATCCACATAATTATCTGGTAACCAAAGTGCATGTAATTCACTCACCAGTTTACAAATCTTGTTTGTCACTTCCTTTTGCTATCACATTAGACATCGCTCTCACATGAGACATCAGGCCCACAGAATGGTCCAAAACTGAAATTCATAATTCCAAATAATATTTAGTTCATAAACGTTATTGTTATAATATTTTAATTACTAAGCTTATATATCAACCTATATAGGTTTCTTTATGAAAGCTTTCTATTAAGCCATTATATGTTAGGTAGTATGAATTGTATTTTATATGGTAAGGTTAATAATGAAGAGGCATTTCAGATGTCTTGACAATGGATAGGGTAGAAGGAAACAATCAGAAAAGATGAAAAAAAACTAGTGTGTAAGAGATGTTGAAACTATCCAAACTTGGAGACCAGTGCTCACTCTAACAGTCATATCTTCCTCTAGGAAATTCCAAATCTAGTTTCATAAAATATATTAATTACTAGACACATGTAGATTTATAATGGTATATCATTTGAAATTTTTAGATTTATATATCAATACAGTTTATTTTTTGAATTATATCAAATTATGCAAAATGTAAGATTTTGGCAGCTCTGACGTTACTTTAATTATTTGAGCATAGCTTTGTCTAAGAAAAAAGAAATCCAATTCTCTTTGTTGGATTTATTAATAGACTTATATCTTTTTAGATAGGTATCATATATATTATTTGGAAGTGTATATTAGTACAGTTAATCATTTAAAGTTTACTCCTTTTAGGCATTTCACAACCTTCTTGGATATATGTTTATTTTTTAATTGTTTACTTAATCAAATTTAATAAAACCAAGTTGAAACATTATCTTTAGGATGAGCTTTCTTATTTAGAAAATTTTCCTAAACTCATCCTTGAACTCATTCGATTCATCACATAAACAAAAATAGAGCACTCGTAAAATTTCCTTTTGCCAACCTTTGATTTAGATGTTCATAGAATTCTCATACTTGAGAATTAAATTACGAAACTCTCCATTCTAGTATTTCAACATGTTAGGAACAACTTTCATTGAGAGTTCCTAAGCTCATTCCATCCACAGCCCCCGACAAAGTCTTCCGAATTGACTGAGGTTCACTAAAAATCCTGTATAACCTAGCCATTGTCTAACACCTCTAACTAACAATATACTTTGAACCAAATTATGAAATTTTGTAGACAACCTGTTAAGATCCTAAGCTACACTTTCTCTTTTGAACTCTTAATTTAATTTAGCCCCGAAAGCATCAGAAACACAAGATTTCTTTAACCCATGAAATCTGGTTCTGCATCCCTTCAAAACTCTCTTAACTCTCATTTTCCAACACTTTACCCACACTAACCCTTCTTTGTTCATATCCATTACTCACTCTCATTAACTCCTTAACACATAACATTAATCAACCATTCTCTACTCTTGTTTGTGAACTTTTTATTCAAAAGCACCAAGAATTAAATCTGCCAAGGTTAACTCATTCCAATATTTACACCCTTACCTTATAAGAAATCATTTTCTAATGATTACATAATCCTCATATTAGTTTTTTTGATATTAAACTTTTACCTACACTTTCTTAATCTTTAATTCTAACCCTCACTTATTAATAATATAAAAAGGTTAAGTTATAATTAATTGGCTACTACTGAAACTCTTGACAAGAATGAATTTTATGCAACAAGTCTAATAGCTAAGGTAGGAAATCACTTCACCTAGGGTAATCAACCTTAGCTGTTGCCAAGCCTTAATTGCAAAGAAAAGCTACTGCTTGGCTTATGCAACCCGTGACCCTACATCCAAACTTGCAGTTCCAATGTCCTTCTTGAAAGGATCCTCCAAAACTACAAAATTAAACATCACCTAAAGCAGTCCCAAGAAGCTAAAATAGAAAGTTGAAACAGGGCATCACCTAGCATGAAAACTCCCCGTTGTTGCTGTTTTGTGGCTGGTATAGCCAACCCACAGCTGCTGCCTACCTCCTTCATGCCACAAGAGTTGTTGTAGAGCTGTTATAATGGCTGCAAGATGAAGCAAGCCACATCCAGTTGAATTGTTGCAAGACAACCAGCCAAACTACTCTACAAGGGATGACAGAACAGGGGACCTAAACTCAATCACAACAACACTTCAGTTTGGGTGGAAAGAGCAGGAATCCACTCAAACTCGGCTACAAGCGTAAGGGATGAAGAAACTCACCATTGTTGTTGGTTTGGTTGCAAGAAAACGAAAGAATTTTTGACCAAGAAAAATGAACAAGATGAGAATACAAGCGCAGAACTTGGCTAAGGATTAGGAAAAATTGGAATGTAAGTTGGCGAAGAAAATGAGTGGAAGAAAAAATAAAAATAAAAATAATAATAATAATAAATAAAGTCAAAGTCCAACTTTCCAATTTGTGGTGCTCAATTAATCCTACTTTCTAGCTATATCATATATATATATATATATTGCAAAAATTAATCTTATTGCATCAATAAATGTAAATATTTGTACACTTGTTGTATACCTTAATAAAAAAATTACCCAATCAATTTTTAAGCTCCAAGTTAACTAATTATATAATAAAATTAACTCTTGCATTATTTCTATATTTATTTATTCAAGTATTCAATTACGTAAATTTTACTTTGTATAACATTTTATTTACCTACCCACAACTAGTCATGTACAAACGTTTTAACATGTACATTAATGTATCGGGTTATTACAGGTGCTCATTCTATGCAACTACGTTGGTGCTTCTTCTTTTTTTCGATTGATTCATTGACTTCTCTTAACTTTATTTCATCTAGATCTTGCATTTTCAAATCAATATATTGTTCTCGGCACAATTATTATTATTATTATTATTATTATTTTATTTTTTTTGGGATTTGAAATTCAATTTTGAGAGTTGTTTATTTTTTATGTTGAACAACTAATCACCCCACCAAAACATACCTCTTTTACAGCGGGTGATAAACTTCAAAAACCTAATATGTCAGTTGTTCACTCAATTAGTATTTTTGAGAAACCGATATAGGTGAGTTGGGTGGCCAAACGCTCAAAATCGAGCCTGCCCGATCATATGCACACCCCTACCTTTCAGCACTAATTGAATTTACCAATTTAAAAAATTACCATATTTAATTATTTGAATATTTAGTTTTTTGTTTGTAGAATAACAAATTTAAGTATCATTTTCATCATACAAAAATATTAAATGTCTAGAGATGTATTTAAGAAAATTAAATAAAAATTCCCAACTACAAGCAAGCCAGATATCTCGATTTATCAATACTATCTCGATTTATTAATACTTATTAATCACAAAAATAAAGAAAAAGCCACCTAAAAGGTGAGAGAGTCTGAAAAGCAAGCCGAGAAAAGAGAAAAAAGAATAACAGAAATAACTAACCGGGCAAGAAGAGGAGCAGAGGATAATTATTCGACAGGAGAACCACAGTCCAATGGAGAAAACCACCGCGGCGGTCCACCGTCCGATTTGATAAATTCCTTCGACTGCTCGAAGTGATCATTAAGACTGGTCACGCGTGGTTCCTCCACCACCAAGTTATTCTCAGCCTCCAGTACAGGCCTATCCTCATCTTCCCCCCACTTCTTCAACCATCCATTTCAGTTCTCCGAAAAGGAGGTCTTCTTCGTTGTCGTTGCCGCTGTAGCCGGAGCCTGCCGACCGCTGGACACAGCGAATCTGCGACTCAAATTTGGGATCCGATTAGACTTCCAATTTCCATCGCATAACGTCATCACCTCTCGATTATAATTTAATGATTAATGAGATTATGCAAATTTGGCAAGTGAGTGAGAGGCAGACCAGAGGGGTTGTCGAATTTCGATGAAATGAAAGCCTCTGGATTATCTACTCATTCAAGTATCAGCAACACCACATTCCAACTTTGCAGTTGCAGTGCACACTATGGACTATGGATTATCTCATACGCATAGATCTCGAGGCCGTCCCGTTATGGCTTAATTACTAATTTTTTTTATTTTTTTTTTACATGATAATTATATTAATTTTCTAATTTTATCTTTACCATTTTTTTATTTGTATTTTATTTTCCAAATGTGCTCCTTCATAATTTAACAGCCTTTTACTTAATTTTCTTTCTCTTCCATTTTACCTCATAATTGAAAATTTTAAAGAAAAAAAATTATGCGGTAGTATGTGATTCATAAATTGATCTAATTGAAAAATCTTACAATGTAAAATAAAAAGAAATTAAAAAAAAGAGTTATTATTTTTTACTCATATTATACATAAAAAAAATATTTTATGAAATCATTTAATTTCAAACACGTTTGTAAAAACAAAATTCTTTACTATAAAGTGGGTTAGTTATTTTGCCAGAACATTAAATTTCTCTAGGTATTGTAATCATATCAGATTTAGTAATGTTGACACATTTTACAATCCTGTTTGAAAGAAAATAATTATAATTGATCCTTGGAGGTTGTGGATTAAAAAAAAAAAAAAAAAAAAAATCTTGACACACCTCTTAAAAATAAATTTCTTAATAATAAAATTATATTAATATAATTTTATGTTCCCCCAAATGGTAAATTTAGAGGGACAAGTTGTTTTGCAAATAATTATTTTTATTAAAAATACTATATGAAACATTATTAAATAAACTATATATATAAAAGGTTAAAGAGATTGCAAACAGAGATCTATAGTTATTCAGCAAGTCTTTAGGCTATATCCATTACTCAAGCTTCACTTGAGAGTTCTAGTATACTAACACTGAATTTATAGAGCTCAGCAACCTTCACTACAAGAAATGATATTATTTACATTTGTCAATTACAGATGCTGAAGGTACCAATACAGAAGTACTTAATCATTTACGTCTGCTTCCAGACATAGAAATACAAACGCAGTAATCATAGATTTGGATATAATTCTTTGCGTCTGTATTTTTGCGTTTGCATGACAGTGGTAGATGCAAAATGTGGATCCCAATAATTGCTTGCTACATACTCGCATTTGGTATCTAGACGTTGAAACGTAGACACCAATATAACTGCGTTTGTAGTACAGAAGTAGAAAAACATATCTATTTTTTTAAAAAAATTGAATTTTATCTATGTCTGCCACAGGTAGACACAAATAATCAAAACGCATACTCATATAGATAAAATAATTTACTTTTTTATTTTTTATTTTTTTTAATTTTTTTATACATTTTAAAAAGTATATTTTATTTTTAAATTTCAAATTTTATATAAACAAAAAATATTATACAAAAGTTATCATAACATTAACATTATTTATAATTGTACAAAAAATCATCTAAAAATCCTAAGCTTTTGTTGTCTCGAGCTTGCTCGTTATCCTGACTGAAGTGCGAATGCATGGATGTAAGAGGTGTAACCTGAAATAATCAAAATATATAAGCAAAATAGCTAACTTTAACTTGTAATGCGTATAAGTTAACAATTTTGGACAAATTTGGCAAAATTTATAAAATTTTTGTCTTGAAACTGTAACATTGACCTAATATCCTAACCGTTGATCCAAATGACATTATATTTCTTTCTACATGTCTTATTCGTCTCCACGATCGTGTTGATACTCTTAGAATCTAAAACAAACTTGTATTTGACTGTTCATCCCTAACCTAAAGTTACAAAACTTTTTACCTTAAAATTGTAACATTAACCAAATATCCTAACTATTGATTCAAATGATATTCTGTTTTTTTCTACAGGTCTTCTTCATTCCTACGGTGGTGCCAGTACTCCTAAAATCTGATACAGACTTGTATTTAACAGTTTTGTCCCCCCCGAACCCAAAGTTACAAACTTTTTGCCTTGAAACTATAACATTGGCCTAATAACCTAACTGTTAATCCAAATAACATTTCCTTTATTCTAATAGGTATTATTCATCCCCATGGTCTTGTTGGTACTCCTAGAATCCAAAACGAACTTGTATTTGATCGTTTTGCCTCTCGAACTCATAGTTACAAAACTTTTTCCTTGAAATTGTAACATGGGCTTAATATCCTAACCATTGATCTAAATGACATTCAGTTTCTTCTTACAAGTCTTATTCATCTCCATAGTCGTGTTAGTACTCCCGGAATCCAAAACAGACTTGTATTTGACCGTTTTGCCCAAACTCATAGTTATAAAAGCTTTTGCCTTGAAACTGTAACATTTGCTTAATATCCTAACCGTTGATCCAAATGGCATTCTATTTCTTCCTAATGGTCTTATTATTCCTCACGGACGTGTCGGTACTCCTAAAATCTAAAACAAACTTATAGTTGACTGTTTTGTCCCTTAAACCCAAGAATCCCTCTTAAACAATCAAACTAACTACATCGAGAAAGTTTCAAAATGTTAGTTTTAATTTTTAGCTTTTGTATGATATGATTATTTGAATAGCATAAGTTCTTGGTTTGAGAATTTTTACATATTCCGCTTTGTATGCGAAGATTGCATGACCCCTAATTCCTACCAATAAAACCTATACAACACTAAGTTGCAGGGCTCAACAACATTTACAAGTTCCACGTAACTTTTTCGAGTCGAAGTTTATCAAGCTTACAAAACTCTAGTTTCACTCAGAATCCTCACTATAAAATAAAAATAAAATGATTACATTGAATCACAATAGTCACTCCAATTACAAAACTAAAAGATAATGACAGTTGGAAGCTCTGAAGCTCTGATTTGAGTTTACATAGAAAAGAGAATGTGAAAGTTAGGGTCTTTCTATATTTTCAAATGGATTTAAATGTTGAAGCTTGTGAGAAGAAACTGCAGAGGAGCATGTAGAATTCTTGAAAAAAATAATTTGATTAATTACATGGTCTTGAGCTCCCTCTGTCAATATATATCTTGAGCTAAGACGTTCTCAGAGAATGATTAGTTTGTTGTGCAGTCTTGCAATAGAGAGCAACAATGTATGTCCTTTTTCTAAAAATCTTGATCGTGGACCAAATTTTTTAACTTAGTAGGCATAGTACATTTAGATCAGAGGTAACAACACTAATCTTATCCTCTGAGCTCTCTTATTTATTAGTGTGTGAAATTTGGTGTGAAAGACAATTTGAATATGGTTCAGTTAAGGAAGATGATGAATAGTGGAAACTGTTTGACAGTCTTCCAGAAACAACTTTGTTTTGATAGAAGATCTTTTAGCTTCTGAACTTCATTTGATTGTGTTTGTAAAATGACTTCGTTTTATCCTGAGTATAGACAACTCAGCTAGTTGAGTAATTAATGTTTGCAGTTGATTCCTTCAGTTAACTGTTAAGTGAAATGCTTATGCATCTTCAGCAATATGATCTTGATCCACTAATTTACTTCAATTGACTGATCTTTATTCACTGATTTGCTTCAGGTAATTGATCTTTAAGTGAAGCTGTGCGTTAGAGCTTTAGTTGTCTTCATCTGAAATACATTGTAAGAGTTCAGTTGACTAGTTTTGCTGCATTGACAGAGCTTCAGCTGATTGAAGAAACTTAAGCTAACTTCAAACAGTGCCGCATTGAGACTCAGCTAACTAGTTGATCCACTAAGATATCCATTGAGTGATCATTTCAACTGTTTGTTCAAAACTTTAGTAGTTGACTTGAGTATTTAGCTATTGACTTTTTGTTTAACTCAGTCAATTGTACATGCAAACAAAACAATATTTTTAAAGTTAATTATTTAGTTATCATCAAAATCAAACACATGAATTATTAGGTTAAATTTACATTTGATTCAACAAAACACTCAAAGCTAAAAGTGGAAGTCAATAACTAGTTCACAGAACCAGAGGTCCATGTAAGTGGAGAGGCTCATGTACATTTGTCCGGCAACATATTTTGGTTCATACGTGAGGAGCTGAGCTCTAGATCGCAGCTAGGACACATAGCCTTACAGATCATCGCATCCTATTAGCAAATAACACCCAAGAGATTTTGTTTCTATGTAGATGAGACGTTTCGAGAAGATGTGAAAATTATAAGACAGATGTCTTGCTTATCTATTAGCATGTCGATTTCAACCTCTTCACGTGAAAGTAAGTTTATTTTCAAAATATATTTGTTTCAATTTAAAAATGGAGTTTGCTAATCAGTGGCCTAAGGACATTGGTTAAGACTTAATTATGCTATTAAAAATCTACCCAAATTACAATTCTCAACAAGAATTTAATACAATTAACTTCTCATTGTAATTAATAAAAAAAAACAGTTTATTATATATATATATTTTTTTTATTTGATAGACAAAAATTACCGCTAAGAACAATAAAATTTTGATTTAGGATTAGGGTTAGAGTAGGGTTAGGGTTAGGGTTAGGATTAGGGTTATGATTAGGGGTAGGGCTAATTTTGTCTATCAAATAAAAAAAATAAAGTGATGATTAATTGTTATATTCTCATTAATTATAATTACAAGTTAATTGTAATAAATTCTTATTGAGAATTGTGTAATTTAATTATATTATCAATACCTAAATTAATTCTTAACCAGTGTGCTACAATGCCCTTTAAAAAAATTACACACAATATATATGCTTTAAACTTTCTATGTATATGTAACTAAGATGGCCACAATGCTAAAGCTGAGGATTTGAATTAAGATGATGATGAGGATTTGGGTAGAGATTAGTCTAAATAGAGCCAAATTTACATTAAAATTTCTTTGCTAAAACTTATTTAAAACAAACAATTGACCAGTAAGGCTAATAATAAACCGAGCTAGCTCATGAACAGTTGTGAACTACTCGTTAAGGGCTTGAATCAAGCTCAACTTATTTTCTAAACAAGCCAATCTTGAACTTTATTTTAAGCTTGTTTAGTAAAATGAGCTGAGCTCAATTTTTTCAAAACTCGGCTTATAAGCTCGTGAGTTGGTTTGTTTAATATTATTTAATAATTTTATTATTATATATATATTTATTTATAATAAATCTATTTATATACAAACAACTAACATAAATTATAATTTAGTTTGGTGGTAAGTTATATAAATACTAAGTGGTAATTTCAAAAAATCTTCAAAAGCCTTAACGAGCCGAGCTTGAGCTTGAGGTTAGGCTTGTTAACCCTTAACGAGCTTAGGATCGTAAGCTCTTAATAAACATGAGCCGAGCTTGAGCTTGCCCAAAACTTGATGAGCAAGCCAAGTTTTGCCAAAACTCATCTCAAGCTCGGCTTGTTGCCACCCCTATTGACTGGTATGCTAATATCAGAATAGCTAGGAAATGCTATCCTTGTTGTCTGTTAGCAAGGGATGTGCCAAAAAAAAAAAAAAAAAAAATAGTTCCCTTGCCATTTAGCCACCAAGAAATAGAGAGGAAACACATCCCTCCCTAATCGGATGCAAATTAGCTAGGGATGTGTTTCCTGGCTAAACTATCATTTGGATCAAGAATTCTC
Source organism: Quillaja saponaria (assembly GCA_029379385.1). Lineage (NCBI taxonomy): Eukaryota > Viridiplantae > Streptophyta > Magnoliopsida > Fabales > Quillajaceae > Quillaja > Quillaja saponaria. The sequence continues at coordinate 21,278,410 of CM055607.1, forward strand.
ATTTCGCAGAGGAAAAGTGTACACGATGAAGTAAAATCTATATACAACAGTAATTGGAAAAATTTTATTGGAAATTTGACAAGACAAACAACTCCTAAAACATTACATACAATATACGGAAGAATTAGATTTCGAATGTAGGCACTCTAGATGTAAAACAATGTGTGGCCTGGTATAATAAGCGAGGAAACAAATTTCTGTATGGATCAGTTTCTCTTTTCTCCTTCAAATAAGCAATGCATCTCTCAACCTCAGACTTAACTTCCAAATATAATTCATAAGATTTCTTCCTGTCTCGTAATTCCTGCTTCCTCCCTTACAAACATAAAAAACAAAATGCCAATGAATTTACTGAGAAAAGCTGAAAAATAATCAAGTGTTTTGTTTCAAACTAATGCTGGAATAGCAGTTCTTTTGACACTCATATTGCTGGCATTTCAATTTTATATGCCTAATAAAAAGCCAATTGCGTACCTTCTGTTTCTATTGGTTTTCCAAAATATAAATACAACCGACCAGGAAATTTTGGTAGAATTCCTGGAAGATGTGGGTACTGATTCGCCACCTCAGCATTAGAATTGGCCCTTGAATCATAAGATTGTTGTAAAATCAAAATAGAGAAAATCAGCAATTATATGGATCAGTTATAATTCATTAAGAAATGATTGGTATATAAATGAAATCAAGATTTAAGATCACACCTCAACTTCACTGTCTCATTTTTCACTTCCTCTATATAATCCCTATAGTAAGGAATCTTCATTAAGTCATCAAAATCAAAAACTACCTGGAGGCAATGCGGATTGAATTATTTCAGTGACCAAAGAACAATTCCAAACCAAATGCTGAAAAGAGTGGAAAAAAAATAGAGTTTGAGTCTGTGTGTGTGTGGGTGTTCGTGTGCAAGACATGGCACATATTGTTAATGCAAGAGGTATTGTGAACTGAGAGCATGATCCACTCCATCAGAAATATTTTAAATGCAGAACTCATTATTATTAATGTTGAAAACACACATCAAAGCTTTCTCAATTTTGTTCATTTCTCCCCTAGATAAATCCAGATCCACAGAGTTGATGGGTTAAGATGTGTTAGGGCACGGATTTTTACAGTTAATCAATATTCATATGCATATGTCTATGGACAACCTTCATTAAGACCATGCAAACTCTGCCATATACTGCATGAACTACATATATACATATTTATGACAGGTACTTCTTATAAAAAAGAAAGAACAAGTTAAAATTGAGGTTTACTGCACTTACTTCACCAAAATCATCTTCTCCAACAGCAGCAAAAGGTACGATTTTGGCTCCAAATCTGGCAGCCATCCTGACAAACTCAGATTGTTCAGGCCAGAATAACTTGTATTCTTCACCCTGGGGAGAAGTAAAAAGTTCAGGAATGTAAAAAATCCTTAAAGTATTGACTGTCCATTAGGATCTTCTAAAAGGATGAACAAATAGAAACTAGCTTAAAGGTAAATAAAAATGCAAGAACATAAAAAATCCTGTAAACATGAAAACTAAAAGGTAAAACTTTCTCCAATTGGCATAATGAAATATGTTAAACTTTCATAGAAGGTGCTAGAAGTTTTGCCATAATTTTGTTTTATCACCAACTAATTGAAACATTTACCCTTTTGAACCCAACTAAATCCCAGTCCCACCAAAGACATGAAGACTTAGCATCAATTGAGTTCAAATTGAAGGTTACATTCGGCTTGGTGGGGTCTAATCCCTATTCAAGCATAGTTTAACCTTAACAACAGCCTACTATCTCAAGTGGTACCAGGATGAAGATTTACAAATCCTATACGTACAATTATGTAAATATCCAGTCATGAAGTAGACCAAAGTAAAAAATGAAACCTCTAGATATGTTACCTTCCGATGAAGAGCTTCACGCATGCCTCCAGGGTATAGTAGGACATGAGACTTTGATGAGAAAAGCCTGAAGAAGTTAGTAGCTGAGACAGGGACAGCACCCATAAGTTTGACTGTGTCATACATGGACAGCTGACTGAAGTCAGGTAATTTTCCCTTTTTATATTTTGCAAAAATCATAGGATGTGCCATCCCTCGGACAAGGATATCTCTTTCTACAAAAATTCGAGTAACCAGGGGTACCACTTCAAATCCCAGTAGCATGTGATAGCCCACAAGCAGCACTGGCCCCTCTGAAGGAATTCCAGCAAGGTCCCTCACAATCTTTCCATCCTCTAGAGTTGAGAGGATCACAGGGGAAGTGGCAATGTCCATCAATCTGAATCACCAAATTACAAAATTTCCTATGATCAAGTTATTAATTATTACTTCTGTTAGCATTAATAGAAAGTGCCTCCTCCCCCTAAATTTCCATTCTACAAATGAACTGGAGACATTACGCAATACACATTACTGAAAGAATAAATACTACCATGAAAATTTATAACCAAGTGTGCAAGCTTCTGTACATACTTGTATGGTTCATCTACTTTTTTAAATTCATCAAGCGTTGGTAGCATGTAGTCTGAAATGTAGTCATGGTACTTGGCACGGCGATAGTGACTGGTGGCCTTGATGATAGTTACCAAGTCAATACCACTTTCCTACGACATTGGAAAAACCACTGTGAATAGAAAGAAGTTTACATGATTTGGAGGGATCTGACCATTAAGGTAAGAAGAAAAATAATTTTGGGAAAAGAGCAATTTAGATGATCCCCCATTCCAAAATCCCCTTGCCCCAAAGGAAGTGCAAATATATGTAAAGGAAAGCAAATATTCTTAATCATTTTGTCGGTGCCAAGAAAGGCAAATTAAGGACACTTTGTTTCACTCCTTCATTTCTACTTTCAGGCGAATTAAATTATTAAATAAAAGAATGGAGGAAAAGATTCACATAATGATGCAATATGTAAATGGAGTTAAAGACCATAGGAAGATAGGTGTTTTATGTTATTTTCTGTAAATTTTAATCGTAAGGGTATTGTGGTAATTTTGGTTCTTTGTCTGCAGTAGCCTATTTGGTTCTTTCTAGTATAGGTTTTACCCTTGTAGGCCTTCTTTTGAATGCTTTAGCTTAATTAGTTCTCTTATATTGATTTAGTGTCGTGTTTATAATAGCTTGCTAGGACTATGGAACGAGTTATAAAGAATTTCAGCTGCCATGTAGCGCTTTTCCTTTGTGTGATGCAAATCCTTCATAGGTGTGATGTCTAGGACATTTCTCTTTTCTATTGTCCTATTCCCTTAACTATAAAACTCGGGCTTGTTTGACGCATCGTATAGGATTACATAGTATATGATTATATAATGTATTAGGTTGTATTGTTTTACAGTTCTTATACTATTGTCTTATCATTTCCCTATTGTATAGATTTTTACTGTCAGACATAATATAAGAGAGAGGCAACAATATAAGTCTATATTATCTTGTTTATGCCAAACACAGCTAACTGGATAGTCTTATACTATTATGTCATCCTCATATGATGCGCCAAACGAGTTCTAAAGTTATTATTGCCCAGCTTTGTTCGTGGTACTGTTCATACTTCATATCCTTCTGACAGATCCTATTTTGCTCTCTTTTCCCTTTCTATGCTACCTATAACAGCCCTACCAATTTCCCAATCTATTTCCACCATAAAATGTTAAGGATTAGAGTACAACTCACTCTAAAAAACTACTTGTAGGGAGCATGGAGCTCCAATTCTTATAAGCACACACCTATTTGGTCAGTGTGGGACTTTATTTTGGCCAATAAACCCCCAAATCCATGATTTTATATCATGTAACTTCAAATGACAATAACCAAACAGCCCCAAAATCATATCATTTGAACCCTCCCGAGCCCGTCTTATGTCAGTTGGCATCAGAGACAGCCCCATGATGTTACAATGTGGGAGATACTACCATCCTAGTTTGGCTGAGTTAGAGGTGATGAATATGATTGTGAGAGTGCAACAATTTCAAAATGAGATTTAATGTGAGTATATTGAGTTTAGACTAGGAAATCTCTCGATCTTCGATTAAGCTTGGAAATTTAATGATTTCCTTTTTAAATCTGGAAACTAGAGAAAACTACGAGACTGACAATGGCTCAATTTCAGTTTGTATTGAAGGAAGAAATTAAAGATGAGATATATGATATGAGCTTCAGTAATAATATCATTGAGACAACTATTCATGTGGAATGGACTATAAAGCATAAGAACTTCCTATATGAGTCCAAATCTAAAAAACTTATAAATTTTGAGGGGATTTTTTTATGCAGAAACAAGGCCAGCAAGTTCACAAGTCTGTGGAGTTGCGAAACAGCAAATAAATAAGCCTGGAGGAAGGAATCAATAAATAGCCCAGATCACTGAACAGTCATCTACAATGACATGACAAAAAGGGGATAATCCTAATGAGGCACGTCAAGAGGTACAGTCAGATTCATCAGGCAAACAGAAAGAAAACATGGAACACAAGGAAATGACTAATCAATTTGTTGCAAGTTTAACATTAAAACAGCAAATCATTAGTATGGAGAATGAGGAGCTTGGCAAAGAAGAAATTCTGCATCTCAGCAGCAAATTTGAGGCTGCACAAGATAAACTAAAAGCAGATGCTGCAGTAGAGGATGAGGAATCAAAGGGACTGGAAGCAAATGAAAATTCAAATGGAAATCCTGAGTCAACTTTGCAGCGGAGATATTTCTCCTAAAGCCCATAGTTTCAATAGATTTTGTGTGACCACTCTGCATATAGGAGAGAAATTTCATTACCATTGTTGCTTCAAGTAGTGAAGTTGGGATAGAGGCTTAATGTTGGAACTTATATTTTTCTAGAGCTACAAGTTTTCACATGGGCATTGTAGGACACTTCAAAACTAGAGGTAAAGTTTTCTCTGACCAGGGAGAATGATGCAAGATGTCAACAAAGACCCTTCTAAGATATTTGTTTTATGTTATTTAAAGTAATCTTTAGTAGTAGGGATAGTTTGGAAATTTTGACTTGGGCAAGCCGTAGTTCATTTGCTTTTTTCTAGAATAGGCTTTATCCTTGTATGCCTTCTTTCGAATGCTTAACTTAATTAGGCCCTAAAGCATTATAATAGTTCATTTGGGTTATGCAATGAGTTATTAAGGAGCATTTTTTATAGTGGATGTAATTCACTCCTAGGCAAGATCCCTAGGTTATCTCTTTTCTCTATTCTACTATTCCCTTAACTCTAAAATCCTAAAGTTACTATTCACGAGCACGGTTCCATGTGCAAGTTCAATGGGATGGGCACTTACACATTAGGAGATCTCCGTCACAGGTACTGTTTGCAGCCCTGTGACAGATCCATTAATTTTGCTCTCTTTTTCCTTTCTTTTTCTCCCATATCATGCCCACCAATTTTCCTCCTTTTCCACCACAAAAACCTAACCCTATGTTAAGGATTAGAGTTGAACTCACCTCAAAGTTAGCTGTTGGAAGGAGGTGCTCTATAATCCATATAAACCCACATCAAGCTGCCAGTACAACCAATTTGGGACTACTTTGGCACATACCTTTATGTAGCTCATCATAATAGGATTAGCTCTGGCACCATTATTAAGGATTAAGTGTGGAACTCAACCCCAAAAGCTAGCTATTTGGAGGAGGATGCTCCAATTCTTATAAACCAAATCAAGTTTCCCATTCAACCAGTGTGGGACTACTTTGCATATAAAATCCCTACATCACATAATGGTCAATTGGTCATGTTATTGATATTTAGGATTCTAGTTGAAGCACCATTTTTGCTAAGTAAGCTTAGCATGGTACTATCTGGTAACTAATATGTACAGGTCAAAACTGAAATGTTCTGAGTAGATGTCTAATTAACGAGTATGTGCACCAAGCACTTATGTTGCTAGGAATATAATATTAATGTATTTTATAGTCCCACATTGCTAAGATGTGAAAGTCTGTGTTTACTATAAGCAAAGCTTATGGGTGTAGTTTTGAGTAATTCAAGCCACAGCCCTTCTCCTCATCCTATTTTATTTAACACGTGTTCACAGACATATAAAACATATGAAGAAAGAGAGAGATTTCTACCAAGAAGAGGAAATGACCACATTCATCAAAATGACGAAGCAAGCATTTTGGCAGCACCTGACGAAGTCTTTCACCTTCCTGTTGACTATGTAGTAACTGATCCTTTCCACTATAAGGAGAAACATCAAACTCAGCCTACCAAAGACGAAGGAATCATAAACTTGTAAAGTAAAACAAATAGATTTGCTTTTATGAAATTAATAGGATTAATTTACTACTCAGCACAGGGATGCCAAACACAGATCAGGCTAAAGAAGGAGCTAAAGTCCAATATGTCCAATTACACTCTAGTCTATTGTATGTGTATGCAGTTCAGTATATAGCTTGATGGACCTTAATATATAGACCTTTCTTCTTTTTTTTCTTGGAAATTAGAGAAAAGGAAGAAGATTGCCTCCATTCAACAATTTAAGCTTCCACAGCTTCTGTAAGTGAAAACACAGGTGGCAATTATAATGATCTGTAAATATTTGTTAGAGTTGTCTATCATCACTTTAGTTAACAGGTATGCTTCATTGCAGAAAGATTAGCAGTATCATTTTGCCGAAGAAGCATTTAGTTCTACTATTTCTTCTATAATTCTTTTAAAAAGGCAACATCAAGACTGAGTTTGTGAAGAATAATTGGCGAGGAAGAAAGTTTTCAAATTAACTTATAACACCAAGAGTAAATGCTTTATCTGAATTTTTTATTGTTTTCTTCTTTCCAGGATTTTGTTTCTTGTAATCAAGTCAGTCAACCTAATAGGAAACTTGTATCAATGTTGCAACGAAAGGGAAATTTCTTGAATATGTTAAAACAAATCGTTCTTCCCAAATAATAACTGATAGAAAGAGGATAATGCCAATGCGTAGGACCTGGAAAGCAATAATATCTCTGAATTGACATCATGGAGGCGTGAATTGACATATGCAGAAGCTTGTTGAATCAACTGTAGTTTCCAGAGAAGTGTTTCTCTGGGTAACATATCAGCCAGAATCTGTGATTTTAATCATCAATCACTAATCATTAATTCATAGTAAACTTAGCTTGAAGATGAAAAGAAAGAAATAAAAAGAGAAGGTATAAATCAACATATCAATAACATAATGAGAAATGCCTTTGCTATTACTCTTTAGTAACTTTATTGTTATAAAAGAGACATGAATCTTACAGAGAGGTATGATGTCATAGTACTAAGATTCTGTGATAGCTCACCAACTGTTTGTTGCAGTGGAAGTCCTTTCACCAAACTCTTCAACACCATACTCAGTAGATCAGCTAAACTTGTGTATAAAATTGAAAGCATTAATGGGAGATATGAGTACTTAATTTCTGAGACCCTCGGTGCCAGTAAAGATTTCCACCAAATTTTTTTGTAATATCTTTTAATTAAAAAAAAAATGGAATTTTAGTCTACAAGGATTCCAAAATCAACAATTTCCCTGTTCCTATAACATTAATAATTAAGGTAATAACAAAACACAGAATCACCACGTCTCATTACATGTTAAAGATGGAGCATGGCATGGTTGCAGAGAGATTATCTGAAACCAAATGTCAATAACTTGCAATCCATTGACAATACTTAGTAATAGGTTTTAAAAACTAAAAAGAACAAAAACAAGGGACATAAGGTACTGACTTGTTGACAAATCAAATAAATAATTATTGTAAGTCCTCATCTTTCAGCCTCAAAGAAAACCTGGTTTGGGGGTTGTAGTTTAGGGGGGCTGGAGGTTTCTGACATGAGAAATGCATTTGCCCTTAAGCTGAAACTCTTTGCTTTTGCATCAACATTGTCAAGTAGCTGTTTTCAGAAAATATCTCTACAGATAAACTTGAAACTGGTTCAGACTACTAGAAGGTACTGTACATGACAGTTGCCAAGAAACCTTTCCCCAGGTAGTAAATAATAAGAAGAATTAATTGTTGCCTCTAAGTCCTTAAGAAATCTCACATAGTTGCCATTTTCATATTAGGCTGGAGGGTCTAAAACCATTTTTCATGGCTAAAAGGATCTTTCCATTAATTTATATGTGATACCATTCTCAAGATGTAATAAACAGGTTTACCTGATAGAAAAAGGCAATTATCCTGGCATGTATATAACTCAAGCAACTAACATTACTTAAAATTGAAACTTATAGAACAAGGAGAAACCTGCTGTCAAACTCAATCTACAAGGAAAAGCTAGAGAGAGTTCTCTAGGAATGGCTTCCAGTAATGGTATTAGAAGTTGCAATTGTGACTTGCTGAATGAAGTAGCTGCCCGGGGAAAAAAAGAAAAAAAAAAAAGGTTAAAAGTTTTACCCCTAATCTAACACAATATACAATTCAACTTATAAATTGACTTTAAGTTTTCTAGGAATCTACCCTTATCTTACCAAGAGCTCTGTTCAAGGAAGTCTATTACAAGTTTCACCAGAATCATTGGTGACTGTTAGTGTAATATTTTACGAACATTATTAGGCACTTGGTTCTCATCAGTTTTAAACATAAGCAAAAAATGAGTTCAATTGGTTGGAGTTAAAGCTTAGCTGAGTCAGCAATCATACTAGGGCAAACTAAATCATTAATTCCAACATCAATAGCCCAAAACATCCCTTTCTTGGTAGAGTAATTGCTATATTAGTGCATGCACATAGAATGGTAACTTCTCATGGTTCAGTAACATTCTCAGAATTTCAACTCTCACAAGTTGCCAAGCTTATCCTGTTAGATTTTCCTATCCAGCTAGTCATGAAAGCGGAAACTATACAACCAAGAAGTTCATCAACATGCCTTCAGAGAAAGGAACGCTTGCCTGGGTTAGCCAAAATTAGTACAATATCAATATGAGGGTTACGAACTGCAACAGCCAGAGCAAGGCATCCTCCCAATGATTCTCCAACAAGATATATGGGCCTATTTGGTGAATGAAGAATCTCTGAGCTTATTGTTCTTTCAACCAGCTTCACCAGATCTGCACCACAATTCGGGAATCAATATATTATGGTAACATACATCTCGTTCATGTCATTTAATCCAACAACTTATGATCATGGTACGGAATGAATAAACGAGGGTGAAAAAGAAGGACCTGTAAATAGTGTTCGATCCGTAACCGGAATGTGCAAGCACCATATATCAAAGATCCTTCATTCAAGGGGGAAAAATTAGTATTACAATATGGTAATAATATCATAAATATCTATAGCTAGAAGGCAAAATAAATGTCCAGTTGCTATCAAATTCTCCATGTTCTTGATGGTATTAAAAAATTCTACAACTTGTCTGTGTACTTAGCATTTAGTGACACACCTTCCCAGTTTTTGATGATGCAAAATCAGTCCAAGTCCCGTGCCATCAATCCCTGTAAAACTTAAAATATAGGTAATAATTACCAAGAGGCCAGGTGTTTGGCTTGTTGCTTTGTTAAAATGAAGAAGAGAGTGGAAGCAGAGTTAACTAAAAAAGCAAGACATTGTTATCAGCTTACCTAAAATGATTATTATTATTGGGAATTTGCATAGAGCTAAAATGTAGTCAATATAAAAGTAATGCAGCTCAAGAGATAATCTGTTCATATATGAAGAGATTCCCAAGTGATAAGTGTTTTTGTTTCAAAAAAATAAAAATAAAAATAAAAATTCTTAGTTAACTTTAACTTGTAGAATCAACTGGGCCTAAAACGTAGGATTGCATATTTTAAATCCATACTTTTAAGTTGAAATACTTAAAAGCAAATTACCTAGATAATTTTCGTACAAATATTCTTTATTATAATATAGTTAACAAAATCTTGACTTTAATGATATTTCGTAGTATTGAGAGGATATTTTTAATATTGAGTCAGTTTAGGGATAAAAGTTTATTATAAACAAATATAAAATAGAGTAAATTACTCCAATCTCTCACATTCCCACCTGATTAGCTGATTTATTAAACATGCCTTCCCTCTATTTCTAAAATCTACAAATACCTCACTTGAAGAGCAAAATGAATATAAAGTGCCTAAAATATCCTATTATTTTCTTATTAAGAGACATATATAGTTTTAGAATGATCAAATTAAAATCAGGATGACAAGTTATTATTCAACTTAAAATGAGATCTAAATAAAAATGAAAGTAATAATCAGTTTTAAAATAATAATACAACTACAAAATTAAAAATAAATGTTGTAAAAAATAATAATAATAATAAATAATGCTTTTTAGATTTGGCAATAACAACTTCTTATACTTTAAAAAAATTATAGTATGTTTCAAATATTTTCTTCATAATTAATTTTTAATTTTATCATAATTGTTAATTTATATATTGTATGTTAGTTTAATAGTGATTCTAAAATCATATGTAGCTCTTAATATAAGACAATAAAGGCATTTTAGAGATTTTTTCTCAAATTTTTAGAATTTGAGTTATTCTGTACCTTGTTTTCAAAATTCATGAGAAGTTTGTGTAGGTTAGAGAAATAAAGTGGAGGTACATGTTATATTAACATAATCTACGAAATGTTGGGATAATTTAATTTATAAAATAATATTAATTTTTCATAAAACACAAAATTCATTAAAATATAAAAATATAAGAATATAAAAACATTTAAAACTTTAATATTATAATTAGTTTTTACTATTTTAGTTATTGAATAATACTCAATATCATTTTAGTCATTGAAGAAAACTTTTATGTAGAATTTCTTAACCATAAGTTTAGTGCCAGAGTAAATTGCCTTAATAAAGAGTGCTAGAATGTCTAAGTGGCCGTTAGCTATGCAGAATGCATCTCCACGTCAACCGCCTTCCCCTTTTCTCAGCAAGAATTACTTTTTGTGCTAGTGTATTTATCTAAAATGTCCCTGAGTATAGCCCAAAATGATAAGGAAAAAAAAAAAAGAAAAAAGAAAGATAATTTGACTTTTCCCTCTTTACACCCTGGGATACAATGCATTACCAAAAGATTATTAATAATACCTATCTAAAGAAATAGGTTAAATTACAGTTCTGGTCCATGTGATTTTATTAGTTTTCTCATCTGTGTCCCTTTTTCCAAAATTTATAAATTATTATTTATTAATAATCTTTGTTTGAAAATTTTTAAAACAAGTTGATTCAGATAAAAAATAGTGAAACCACATTAACCCAAACTATAATTTTACCAAAGAAGAAACAAACAAAATAAATTCCATAAAAAAAATACAAAATAAATAATATGTAGAACTTCTAAAAGAAAGGACAGACAAATGAGGAAAAATGAAGAAATGGGAGTCTAACCGGGCAAGAAGAGGAGTAAAGGAGAATTGTTCGACCGAGAACCGCATTCTAATGGTGAAAACCACCGAGGGGGTCCACCGTCCGATTTGAGCAATACCTTCGACTGCTCGAAGTAATCATTCACACTGGTTTCAAGTTCTTCCTCCACCAAATTATATTTCTGGGCAGAAGCCCGGTAGTCGGTGCGCACAGAGACTGTCCGACTCAAATTTGGGATGCGGTTAGACTTCAATGAATTTCCAACGGATAAGGAAGTCACGCCGCAGTGAATCAATGCCAATGAACCGGCCACGGCGGGGAAGACACGAGCTCTGGTAGCCGTCATGGAAAATTAAAAATAGCGTTTCTGATCTGGCGCCTGGCTGTCTTGGGAGACTTTGAAGCGTTTCAAAATTAAAAATAAGAGAGGAAATTAGTTTAAGATTTTTCACAATTAATTTAGTGATTAAAAATTTATACTACAGCTCAAAACAAGTAGACCAGGAATAATTTTAAATATATATTTTTTTTCCTTAGGCTATGCCGCCATGTTGGGAGTTGGAACCGTGAGCTGTGGAGTGTTAGTCACTAATTAACGAGGAACCTGATTATAAAGAATTCTTGTTTCTTTTTTATTTTTGGGTAAATTACAACTAATTTGAATTTGACTATTTTTTTCTTCTACCAAATAGGCTGTCATAAATTGATCTTCCCAACAAAAGAAGAAGTTGACAAGAAAGAACGTTATTTCCATCCAAAGAAAAACGACCAAGAAGAACGTTTCTTTTTATTTTTTTCTGTTTTTTTTTTTTTTTTTTTTGAAATGTAAGAAGAACGGTACTTAACATTGAGGCAATTTCTTACATTGGAATAGAAAATGTGTTTGAAGTATTATTCTTATTAGATGCATCATGGTTCAAAGCAAAAAGTTATAGAAGAAACAAGGGATGCCTAATCTTAAAATAAGAACTTAAAATATCTTCCTCATACAAAAATTGATTGGGAATAAGATAATAATGTTACAGAGATTTATCTATATATTTATACTTATAAAATATATGTTCTATATAGAAATTGATAGAGAATGAGATAATAATGTTATAGAGATTTATTTATATATTTATACTTATAAAATATATATTGTATATAGAAATTGATAGAGAATAAGATAATGTTACATAGACTTATCAATATATTTATATCAGTAATAGAATTTAATTGTAATTATATTAAATATAGAATTAGAGGCAAAATGACATAATTTTATTCTAAAGGCTTAGCTTATATAGGCTACTATGTATTCTTTTAAGAACCTTCCACGTGTCGTGGTTGGTGCATTTGACAACACGCGACCTCCCACATCCACGTGCCTGTTGTACTCTAATCCTACCACATAAGCCTTATTCCACCACATGGCACCATCTTGTCATACAACTAATTACTCACTTCAGCATCAATGACACGTCATCACAGACACGTTAGTTGTGACATGTTAGCTAAAGCTTCCACTATAAGAAAATTGAGTATTAGCAATAGTGATTTGTTATTATTGAAAACACACTTCTTGTCACTGATACTTATAAGACCCTACCACGAACAAGTGAAAGTAGCTACATTTGTTGTAGATGACTTGCAATAGTGCAGACAAAAATGAGTATTAACTACAGTGAAGTGGATGCATAGAATTATCTCTAATACTTGATTTATCTACATTCAACGTCAGCATCCCTATCGGTGATAAGTAGACTATGATACTATACTTATCAACAATAAGGATGGAGACGCAGATAAGTTGGACATTGATGTTCTTAATTTTTGTTGCTTTATCTACGACATCATGTCATAGTATTTCTATCACAAATGTTGTAAAGCTATCATTGATATTAAATAAGGTTTTGAATAATTTATTCTAAACATGTTAATGTTCATTTTATATTTGAAAATACTATTCAACAATTAAAATTCATTTATCAAAACAAATACGAAATTGTTAATCATGGACACAAAGTAAACCCTTAATTGAACAAAATAAAAAAGGGGCCTCATAGAGCCTCATAATTGTCCCTTCGCTCATCATGTTGCTTGTCCGGGGTCACACCCTTCACAGAGGCATGACTGGCCGGAGGACTGGAGAACTCACCTCCGTAACCCTGATTCCAAAACAAAGTGACGAGCATGACTCTTAACCCATCCAAAAGATAAAAATAACTGTTATAAAACAAACATTTATTGTAAACCTTTTATTTGCTAAAATAGTTAACGATTTACTGAAAGATATTAGCATGGATCCCCATCCATAAGGAACATACCTCAAATATAAACCTATATGCTTGGTCTCATGCAACCATAATACCAACACAACAAGAAGCTCTACTCCGACCACATCCTAACCAAAGCAAAATAACTAGACTCCTATATCATATCAAAATTTGACACCTCACAATTCTAGTGTGATTGCAAATTTTCATCCTTAACTGCAAGTCTGGGATCCTAAAAACACCGAGCCGTATTTATTTAGCAAGTCATAAGCTCGGCGATGTCATATACCGAACTCCTATCACTATAAAAAAATATTCACGAGAAAAGGGGTGAGTCCTAGGGACTCCGTGAGTGGAAAATCGTACCCAAAGGGTACTAGCATCACACAACACAAATATGTAACACATAAATTAACATCAAGTAATATTTTTCATAAAACATTTCACGTTACCCATATACGTCGTACATTTCACAAATCACAATTTATATGACATACAGGATCACAATTTACATCAGAGCAACATTATCACACAAAGCAATCAAAGGGCCAACGAGTGACCCAGCCCCGCACAACATTATCACCCCCTACCGGGCATTTACGCACCCGCACAACAAATTAATCTCCGTACACAATCTATCCCACCAGGGCTGAGCACTCAATTTTAAAAAATATTTATCAGAATAAGAATTTCTCATTATTTTAAATCAGGTGTCCTAGGTGCACCTGGATTTTTAATTTCGGAGATAAAAATCACTTTTCATAAAAATCTCACTTTGTTGGCCCTTATCAATCACAATCAATGTCAAACACAGAAATCAATATCAAACAAACATAATTTAAATAAATTACGAAAGTACTCTGCTTGCTTATTTTTCATGTATCACGCATATTCAAATAAACATATAATTACACATACTAATCTAGCCCCTAAAGGTAGCAATTAACCACTCACTTGTTACCAATTTCATTCGTCACTCACACTTGCGTCCATGCGTCTCATCAGGTTCACATTAGAATCCGGAACTGAAATTCATAATTCCAAATACTACTTAGTTCATAAACGTTATTGTTATACTCTTTTACTTACTAAACTTATATTTCAACTTATATAGGTTTATTTATGAAAGTTTTCCTTTAAACTATTACATGTCAATTAATATGGATTATACTTTAGGTGATAAGGTTAACAATGAAGAGGCCTTTTAAATATCTTGACAAAGCATATGATAGGAGAAATCATTAGAAAAGAATAGAAAGCATTTAGTGAGTTAAAAATGTTAAAGCTGTCCAAACTTGAGGTTTGGACCGGTGTCCACTTTAACGGTCATATTTTTCTCCAGGAAATTCCGAATCCAGTTTCGTAAAATTTATAAAATACTAGACACATGTAGCTTTATAATGGTATATCATTTGTAATTTTTGAATTTGTATATCAATACAGTTTATTGTTTGAAGTTGCATCAAATTCTGTAACACGCAAGATTTTTGACAGCTTTGACCTTACCGTAGTTAATTGAACATAACTTTCCCTAGGTAAAACGAAATCCGATTCCGTTTATTGTATTTATTAATAGACAAGTATATCTATCTTTGTTATTTAAAATTTTTTCCTAAAATCCATCTTGAACCCACTCAATTTCTTACATGAACCAAAAACCGGACAATACGAATCCTGCCTGACCTAACTGTAGTCTAACAGCTATCACTAACAACATACTTGGAATAAGGCTACGAAATTTTGCAGAAAATATGTCAAGACTATAAGCTACATTTTATTTTTTGAACTCTTAATTTAATTCTGCTCCGAAGATACTCGAAATACTGAATTTATTTTACCCACAAAATCTGCCCCCTACATCCTTCAAAACCACTTAACTCTCCTTTGTTCATACCATTACTCACCAAAAGCTTCAATTTAGATGCCCACTAATTGGAAACCCACGGTCAGGTTGATAAAATAGAAGAAAGATTAGCAAGCCTCCTAATTAATTCAAGCTTTTTATTTCCAATAATTAATTACAACTATTGTATGTATTTCTTGTTCTAACCTTTGTTTACATTTCCAATTCTTACCAACACTCTAAGTATATGTTTAATTAAAAGGATTCTTAACTTAGCTTATTTATTCAAGACTCACGGATTGAAGAGTTTTATGTATACTCTTATTGTTTGCCATGATTAGCTTAACCAAAAATCCCACCATTCCATTTCTTATTAACCAAGTAGGAATAAGGAAAACACAATAGAGTTGCTGCCCCAAAACAGGGACAGCAACCTTAAACAGAAATTTATACTTACTTTGGCTATTAAACATCCTAACTTGGAGATGTTAAAACCACGCCTTTAACACAACGCCCCCACACCCATGAACTGTTTGGAAACGTGAATCCAGCTGCTGCCATAAAACCAGACAGCTTCATCCCTCTACACGGCCAAAACCAGAAGGTATCCTACTTGGTTGCAAGGGCGGACAGCAGCTAGAGATTTTTGGAGCTTGCATAGGCAATGAACACGGCAAGAAGTAGAGGCAAGTTAGGTGTTATGGAGGTGACTGTCATAAAGGGGTACATGGCCACAGCAAGGGAAAGCAAGAACAAGGAAGCTCGGTGAAAACATAGCAAGAAAAGGAAGAGCAAGGCGGTGGAAGTGTAAAAATCTGGCCAAGAATTCTTTAGAGAAAGAAGGCGGCTGCATAGCTAAAAGAAAGGAGAGTAAAGTAAAAAAAATCAAACGTAACTTTAAGGTCAAAGCTATTACTAATTTATGGAGAAATATTGCATCCAGGTGTATATTAAATGGGTGTACACATATATATATTCATTATTTCCATTCCAATTTCTTTAGTTTACATGTACAATTTACTTATAAAATTTATACAAGAAAATAAATAAATTTCGAATCACTCAATAATGTGATAAATTTAATCTTTGCATTCTGTACTTGTATGTATATAGATTCACACACATTAATCACAACAATTTTTACGCACAATCTTCCAACGCGTACAAAAAATATATCAGGTTATAATAGTACAAACATTCTAACACGTACATTCAATTATCGGGTTATAACAGGTTGATTATGATGCACTTGAAAAAGGAACAATACCCTGAAAATAAGTCATATAAGTAAGTTAGCAATGAAGGCTTTAGGAAGATGGCTTTCCTCAAAGTTCATAAACCTCTTCCTTTTCCTTTTGTACTTTCGCCTTAAGCTTGCATTAGCCATTACATGATCTCCATTAGGAATGTCCTTCAAGAGCATTGGCCTCAAGATGTTCTGTCCCACCACTTGATAACTTCCCTCTTGATTGAGTTTTTAGTCTTCAAGGGTAGTTGCCTAGCAATTGAAATGTGCTTTAAAGGTAAGGATGTGTCAAGAGGAATAATGAGCTCTTGAATTCCTTCATTTGTTGCTTCATGCACAACTTCAATTGCACAACACTCATCAACTTCAGAAGGAAGTGTCATAGCCTTGAAGATGTTAAACTTGAATTCTTGGTCTTGAACTCTCATAGTAAATTCTCCTTTTTGCACATATATGAAAGTTCTACCTATGGCTAAGAATTGACTCTCCAAAATAATGAGGATTTGCTTGTCTTCCTCCATGTCAAAAATAAAAATATTAGCCTGGAATATTAACTTATCCATTTTGACTAGGACATCTTCAATGATTTTCCTTGGATAAGTTGGTGATTGATCTGTAAGTTGCAAGGTCACATAAAACTCTACCACTAAAGGACTTGCCAATGGAAATTGGTATGTTGAAACTACCCAGATCTTTGAGCTTTAGTGGTAGATTCTTTTAGAGGATGACACTACACTCTTTGGTCAAGGCAAACATTTCATACCTCTTTATTTTTCGCTTCTTGGACAAGATGTCCTTTATAAACTTGACATGTGTAGGCATTTGGTCAAGAGCTTCGGTAAAAGAGTGTTGATGTAAAGCTTCTTGAATACCTCCAAAAATTTCTTAAATTTTTCATTAAGTTTTGGTTATTGGAAGCATTGAGGGAAAGGTAGAGGTGGGTATGTAGGAGTGTTTACTTTAGGAGCTTAAGCCTTCTCTTTACTACTCACAATTACCTCATCATCTTGCTTATGTGGAATTTCAACTTGCTTAGGAAATTCTTCTAACTTTTTACCACTCCTTAGGGTGATGGCTTTGCAATGCTCCATGTTAGGATTCCCCATTCTTGGATTTGGCTTGGTATAACTAGCTAGAGCACCTTGAGGACGGCTTGTAAGAGCATTGGCTAGCTGGCCTATTTGAGTCTCAAGGTTACTAAGTGACGTCGCTTGGCTTTAGATTATGGAATCTATCTTGGATATGTATTCCACAAATAAATCTTCAATAGATGGCTTCTTGTTAAGTACATGAATTTATGCTTGTTATTAAAAACTAGGTGGTTGTGTGCTTTGCTTTATTGGATTGCCATTGATTACTCCATGAAAAATTTGGGGGTTTCTCCACCCTAGGTTATAGTTGTTGTAATAAGGGTTACCTTGCTGCCTATTGTAATTGCCCAAGTAATTTGCTGATTCAAGATTGTTTGGGCACAAATTACTTGCATGTGCATCTCCACAAATTTCATAAACTTTGGCTTGGCTTCTATTTAGTTGATCTCCAAGGGTTTCAATTTTCTTTGACAAGATAGCTATTTGTGCAGTTAATGCACTAATTGTATCTTACTCATGAACTCCAACTACTCTTCAGGTAAGCAACTTTTCAAAAGGCCTTGATAATTATTGGCAGCCATCTCTTCCAATAATTCAAAGGCTTCTTTAATAGATTTTCCCACTAAAGCCCTACTGGAAGCTGCATCAATTACTGTCCTTGTTTGGCTTACCAAGCTATTATAGAATGTATGGACTTGTAGCGACTTAGTAGAGCATGGTGAGTGTATCTTCTATGTTGCTCTTTAAATCTTTCCCATGCTTCATAGAGAGAATTTGAATCAAGTTGCATGAATGAAGTGATTTCATTCCACAACTTGGCTGTTTTCTCCATCTACAGCTACAATCCACTAGCTCCCTGTATGGCTTTAGCTTCACCTCCTAGTGTTCCATTACTTGCTTTTTTCGCGGAGCATATTTGGAATCTATCTTCTGCGAGCTTAGATTAGATACCATCGAGTTTAGGATATGCACCGACATTTAAGTTACAATTTCAAGTTTAAAAATGATTTTTTTCTTAATGATTTTTGTTTTTAATTTCATTGTTCTTACATGTAATTAATTTGTATTGCAGCTTCAAGTCATCAGGATGTCAAGCATGAGGCATATCTTGAGCTCTGTGTGGATGAATGTCATACCCCTCACAAAAGCATGACTGCCTAAATGAATGAATAACCAAACCTCCGTAACCCGAACTCCAAAACAAAGAAGCAATTATAACTCTTGACCAAACCAATGAATAAAAAGTAAAGATTTATAAAATAAAAGTTAACTGTAAAAGTTTGTTTATTGAAGTAAATAACAATTTATTGAAAATTTCAATAGGGATTCCCCGTAAAGTGAAATGTGCCCAAAAATACAAATACGTAATCTTGTTTTTATACAACTACAACAGTAACAACAAAAAACAAAACAAGAAGGTTCGCTTCATTTCTCATCACAATAATAAATAGTTAGACTATTACACAATATTAGATCAAACACCCCACAGCTCTAGTATGACTGCAAATTTTTACCCTTTGACTTCAAGATTGAGATTTTGAAGAATTATCTTACTGCCAAACACTTAGCAAAGTCCATTATCGGTAATAGCCATCCTCGAGATCCTGTTACTAAAATAATAATCACAAAAGAGGGGTAAGTCCTATGGACTCAATGAGTAAAAAATAGTACCCAAAGAGTATTAGCATCACTTAACTTAAGTAATATAATTCAGTATATATATAGTCATTTAACATATATCAGCATATTCTAAATCAAAAAATCATTAATGTTGCACTTACATAGTTACAAAAACATAACACTTAACAAGCACAATTTCATTAAAACAATCAAAGCGTACAAAGTAAGTAAATGGCCAACTGAGTAACTCAGCCATGCACACCACCTCTTATTGGGCAGGTTTGCACTTGCATACCAAACAGAATCAGAAATAGAATTACTAAAATCAGAATCACTGAATCTCTTCTTCAAATCCATCTACCGGGGCTGAGCACTCAATTCTTTTAAAACACTTATCGGAATTAGAACATCTCAAAACATTCTTGGTACAAAAGGATATTATTTTAGATGTAAAAATTATTTCGAAAAGAAAAACACTTCATTGGCCTTTATCAACCACAAACAATTTCAAACAAACATAATTCAAATAACTCACTGAAACACTGCACTTACTTAATTTTTCCATATAACACATTTATTCAAATATACATATAATTACACATAATAATCTAGCCACCAAAGGAAACAATTAACCACTCACAGTGATATAGATGTCGCTTGTCGCTCCTCCCGAATCCATGCATCTTCGGCTCAATAATATGTTCCTGAGCTGGAAGTCATAATTTCGATTATTACTTAATTTATAAACTTTACAGTTATAACCTTCTAATTTCTAAAACTTAGATGTCCACTTTAATGTATGTCTTGGAAAGCAATTCGTTTTGAGCATTTTATTAATTATCTTAAGGACAATTTTAATTTTGATTCATCTATGTATGTATAAATATATATATTATGCATATACATACCAAGAAATAAACACTGATCCTTTAAATCCACAATACTCAAATTCTAATCATCGAATTCATGTTAAATTAATCATTTTAAATCAATTAAAAGCTTGAGTTATAATTTCTAACATCAATCCATCTATGTTTCAAGGTTTTCCTTTATTCAATTAATGATACTTTTGCATTTCTACTTGTTCTGATCTTACATGTCCATTATTGGTTATGAACACTTAAACTAAACGAAAAATTGATAGAAGCACTAATTTCACCTAATACATGTCTAGTATTTTCATAACCTCAACTGGCGGTAAAAGAAGTCTTCATGGAATCCAATGTAATTGGAAATTAAATTGCATTGTATTCTTTACATTTTCATAGGAATTGCAAGTTATATATATATATATATAAACTAATTTTAACAATGTGTCCTTAACCAGATCTTCTTTGTCAATTAGAAGATCATGAACATGAGAAAAAAACCAGTGTCACAAATAATAAAGGGAATATGGTAGACTTTCATAAAATACAATAACGGTTAATATGAACTAAAGGAAAAGAAAGAAAAAACATGGGAGAAGTTAAATATACTATGAAACTTGCCTACTATACATAGTGGGGCTTACAACTCCTTTGTGATAATAGGCTAGGGTCCATAGGAGAAGGCATATATCTTTTTATATATATAATATATTGCATTAAAGGATATGGATACAAGACAAATAGTTTAAATAGACAGGTAATAGCCAAGGTAAATGTAGAAGGTAATGATTCTTTCAAATTATTTACGAAAGGACCAACCCATCCATAAAGTATATTCACCATGACTTGGGCATATGAAGATAACACATTTATAGGTAGTATATTTGTTTTATTAATTTATTCTTGTATATATTAGTAATTTTTTTTCTTGGTCCTTAAGTTAAGAACTTATAATCAGCCTGTATATATATATTGCAATAATAATATACAGAAGATTAAGCCTTTCCTCAATTGTACAACATTAAGATATGAACTAAGCACCAATAAATCACTGATATCCCAATTGAAAGGAAAAACTATTAGAAACAAATAGGAGAGAAAGAAATCAAGCACATACCAACAAGGACAGCGAGAGGTTTTCATGAGTATCGACCTCTAACTCAAATAGACCTTTTAATTTTACGGTGTCAAGTACAGTAAAAGAACTAACTTGATCAATCAAGAGACTCAAAATTCAATTTTAGTTTGCTAAACTTCTTCCAAGAACCCACTTGGTACAAGAATTTGAGAAGCAAACTTTTTTTTTCTTTCCAAAACTCGATCCGTAACTCATAGC
Organism: Quillaja saponaria; assembly: GCA_029379385.1. Classification (NCBI taxonomy): domain Eukaryota; kingdom Viridiplantae; phylum Streptophyta; class Magnoliopsida; order Fabales; family Quillajaceae; genus Quillaja; species Quillaja saponaria. The sequence goes on from CM055607.1 coordinate 21,299,949, forward strand.
TTCGGGAGATCCCAAATCTAACCTTCACATCCTCCAAATCCCACTTTTTCTATCACTGAAATAGCCTTTACAACGTTCTGCAATATGGAAGCCTTTACAACGTTCTGCAAAATGGAACTATTATTGGAATTTGAGGGAAAGTCGTTTATGGAAGAATGAATAAATGCTTTGACTATTAACGTATGCATTTGGAGGAGAATGATGAAGAAAAAGATATCATAGAGCTAGCAAACATGCATGACCATTTCTTTCCTAGTAATCGAAAATGACAAGATATAGCATACGAGAGAACGAGATGGGAAAATAACAGGTGATGTTGAAGGTGGTGATCTATGCCTTCTTACCATTTTAGCAGAAAGTGATGATTGGACTGTGAAAACTTAGATTGAGTCAACTCACCTATCCCTTAAATCTTTATTCTCTTAGAAATTTCCAGATGCAGGGGACAAAGACAATGAAAAAGTAGGGGAAATAAGGCACACAAATATTTGACTGTACTTACAAGAGAAAGTCTGGTGACTTTTGTTGACATGATGAAGTCCAAGACTATTAGCATCAGTATTATTTGTCTTTTGTGGACATGAAGTAGAAGACCATCAGTGTTAGTAATTTTTTTTTTACGCACATAAATTTTTTTTATTTGGAGAAGAAGTTTAAAGTTTTAAAGCAAAGAGATAGGGTAATCTAGCATTGGCTAGTAGGATAATGCTGATACACCTACTGAGCCTCTCTTGAGTGAACCATCTCTTTTTGTGAATTAGCAGATGGCAAGAAGAAGGGTCTCAAGAAGAAGTTTAAAGTATTGGGTGAAGTTGTAGGGTTCGTAGCATCTGCCACCGCTATTCATATCTTCTAAATGACTTTTGCCATATCTCCATCTCTTTTGGGATTCATTCCAAAGAAAATGGTATTTGTACATGAGTTAGTTAAAAGAGAGCTAGTGTACATCCACTACCTTCTACAATGTTATCTTAACCATGTCAGATATGTATTTTCATAATATAAAAGTTTTAGTTTATTATAGTTTAAATGTAAAAACTTTATAAAAAAAATTTAAAAATTAGGTTAGAGGGACAAAACGATCAAATACTTTTCGATTGTAGGAGTACCGACATTACCATACGGACAAATATGACATGTAGAAAGAAACAGAAAACCATTTGAATCAACAGCAAGGATATTAGGCCAAATTATGAGTTTCATGGCAAAAACATTGAAAGTTTAAGTTTAGGGATAAAACCGTCAAATACAAGTTCATTTCGGATTTTGGGAGTACCAGAACGACAGTGGGGATGAATAGCACCTATAGAAATAAACAGAAATTAATTTGGATCAACGGTTAGGATATTAGGCCAAACTGAGTTTTGAAGCAAAACTTTGAAAGTTTGGGTTTGTGGGGCAAAATAGTCAAATATAAATCCATTTTGGATTTCGAGAGTACTAACACGACCATGGATAAATTAATTTTTCGTCCAAGATTCAATCAATTGTTGGTTGTAATAACACTTTATTTGTATTTAATGCATGTAATACTATTTATTAGGCATTCTTTATTATATTATAAATTCCTTAAAATAAAAATTGTATATGCATAATTATGATGTTGGTCCTAATTGTAAGATAAGACATACATAAAGTGTTATTCTAAAAGTATTTCTTGTCAATGAATTATCAAGATTAGGGTATTGGTGGTTCTTCAACAGTAGTATATGATGATATGTCATTCTCTTATAAAGAGAGTAGTGATCTCATAAACTACAAGCATGAAGATGTTGAGACAAATATATAGGTGCTTGTTAGCCTAGAACAAGTATACTGAATTAACCCAACATGAGAAACCATGTGAAGTCTTTACTCAAGTGTCAATCAAAGTTCTCAAAATATTAGTGGTGTAAGTGATCCTTTGACTTGAGCCTATCTTATTACCTTATATGTGAATCTATGTGTTGAGATGTCATTCCCCTTATCCTGTAATAAGGACAATAAATGGGTGATTATTGGACATGCAGTGAAGCATATGAAGGTAGATGGATGATAGACAAAGAATTCATCATCCTTAGCAAAGATGACAAATATCCCATGACCACTTGACACAAATATGTCTTATTCCGAGAATCTTTGCAAAGTGAAAGAGATTAAGAAAAGTGTTTTCTTGAATCTCTTTGAGAAACAAAATGTAAGCTTAGTTTCAAGTATAAATGGATTTAGACAAAGATAAGGTTGACATTAGAATCTATGCCCTATGTCTATCTCAGGAAATGGTTTATGAAAAGATTGAATTACACGATAACTAAGCACTAAAAGGTTTGATCAATGATCTTAACTTTACTTGTACTTGGGAGGCTATGATACATTGGTAGATGTTAATCTTGATCAATGAATGTAAGTTGGTTGGTCGGTTTAGCAAAATCAAATTTAAATTAAAAGTGTTTTAATTCAACTGAGTGGAAGCTAGCAGGTATCCTAAGGTGAATCGATTCTTATGAATCTTTTTTGATAAAGGTAAAGGTAAAGGTAAAGGTTTTTAACTGTCAATTGTGTGAAATATTTCATTAGAGGCTTATTCGTTTGAAGAGCATACTAATCATTGGTCATATTTTATGTTTGATTAGGAGAATCGTTTTGACAATTTCTGGAGGAACTCCAAGCATCCTTGCTAAACAATCAAATCAGCTGTATGATGAAAGCTTAAAGAGGTTAGTTTTAATCTTTTGTTTTCGTAGTATATATATTTAATTGAATACGTAGTTCTTTGTTAGGGAAAATTTTAATTCCACTACTTATACATATGATGAATGGCCCTAAATTTTTCAATAGTGGTATCAAAGCCTCTAGGTTTATGTTAATTAATTATATATGATTCTTGATTTTTATGGAAGTTCATAGTATTGAATCATGCTATAGATTTTGTTTAGAATTGTCTTTTATGAAAAGCCTTAAAGAGTTTAAGGTTTTTAGGCTTTTATGAAGACATCAAGACAAAGTGAAGACAAGAATATGGTGGGACTACATTAAGTACTAGAATATGGTTTTTCTAAGTGTCAAGGAAACAATATGGTCCACAATCATCACCATATTTTAATTTTATGGTTGCTTGTACATATGTTATAATTGCATGTCATGTATTATGAATGTCTGTATGTATATAAGTCACAATGAGAACTTTGGATTCAAATCTACCCACAATTAACGTTCCCTCTAAATTATTAAGTTACATGTTAAGAAATGTTGCCTCATATTATTGTGGCATAATGGAAGTTCTATTTACTTATATTTGTTTGATCCCTATCAAGGTAGTTGTACATTGAACTTAGTTGTGCCATAGAATATATGTGATATATCAGAATAATGGTTAGGATTTAATTAAAAACAATAGTCATGGGCCCCTGTTGAGGCTATCATGTTTTTAAGGCTATGCTTAAGTATTAAATGACAAGGCAATGTCAACCTAAGGACCTAGGAATTTACATGAGATGTAAACGATAGTGATTCGATTATTTAAGATTGTTTTGGTTTGCTGAGCCTCCTCAAAAATCATAACAAAATTAAATGATATCCTAGCCCAACTATGAATATCATGAGATAATATTATTACAAATCTAATCAAGAGGATCATTAGATTTGATAAAATTGTAGGAGTAACCGAATTAACTAAAGACCTTTTAATTTGGTATTTGCATTAAATAAATACAAATAAGTGCATTCTACTATCTTTATATCTTAGCTATTAGAATGACGAAGAACTTGTCACTTAAATCAATATTAGAATCTAACAAGTTGACTAGTTCTAACTATTTGGACTAATACTTGTTTTAAGACTAGAAAAAATTTCCTATATCCTAGAGGTAGACATCTTCCAGGCTCCGGTTGAAGGTGCGCCTAATTATAAGGAATTTGATTTCAATAATTATTAGAAGCACCTGGATGACAATGGACAAGTAGTATGTGATGCTGAGTTCAATGTCACCAAAGCTTCAAAGGCAACATGAGAATATGGATGCCCGCATGATTATCATGCAATGTAAGAGTTATATGATAAGCAAGGCAAAGTTGAAAGGTTCAAGGTATCCAAAGAATTGTTTTGCTGTAAGATGACATAAAGTTCTTCAATAAATGTTCACGTTTTGAAAATGATTGGATACATCGAAAGATTGTCCCAACTTGGATTTACCATCGACCATGAACTTTCAATTGATTTAGTCTTACAATCTTTGTCTGAATTGTTTTCATAATTTGTTATGAACTACAACATGAATAAGTTAGAAACAACTCTAACTGAGTTACTTAACATGTTGCAAACTATAGAGGAAAATATCAAGAAAGATAAAGGCCATGCGATGTGATAAGTGATTTTTCTAAACCCAAGTCAAAGGGATAGAATAAAAAGTCTAAGAGTTACGCTAAGGCCACTGGCGGCATAAAGAACGATAAGGCCAAAGTCACATGTTTCCATTATGGGAAATAAGGCCATTGGAAAAGGAATTGAAAAGTATACTTGAGTACGTTGAAGGACAAGAGACCTGATGAAGCCTCTACTTCAAGTATGTTTGTGATTAAGGTTAACTGATGATTATCCTTAGCATGAACACTAAGAAACCTAAATTAGATAGTTTAAAACCTTCCTCCTTACTGCATTCATGTAAACTAGGTCACATAAATGAGACTAGGATTACTAGATTACACAAAGGTGGATATCTGGATCCATTTGATTATGAATCATATGGAACATTTGAATCTTGTCTATTCAAAAAGATGACCAAGAAACCTTTCACAAGTAAAGAGTCACGTGCTACTGAATTACTAGAACTCATACACTCTAATGTTTGTGAACTGATGTCTATACATGTTAGAAGTGAATATTTCTACTTCATTACCTTTATTGATGACAAGTCATGCATCTTATGAGCTACAAGTTTGAATTCTCTGAAAAATTCAAAGAATTTAGGAATGAAGTAGATAAACAAACTGGTAAAAGTATTAAGACACTTAGATTAGATCAAGGTGGAGAATACCTTAGCCAGGATTTCTTAGACTATTTAAAGGACAATGGTATTCTATCTCAATGGACTCCTTCTGGTACAACACAGCTCGATGTATCTAAATAAAGGAATCACACTTTGTTAGACATAATGCATTCCATGATGAGTTATGTTGACTCGTCAATTTCTTTTTAGGGATATTCTTTGATTACTGTAACTTATCTTCCAATAAGGTTCTATCAAAATCTGTTGAAAGAACTACATATGAGATATTGAACAACTGAAAACCAAATATCTAGCACTTGAGAATTTGGAGTTGTCATACATATGTTAAAAGAGTTTTGACTGATAAGCTTGAAGCCAAAGTGATAAGTGCTTGTTTGTGGGTTATCCTAAAGAAATATGAGGATACTACTTTTATCACCCATAGGAACAAAAGTTGTTCTTTTTAAGAAACATTGTCTCTTGAAAAAGAGTTTATTATTGAAAGAAGCAGTGGGAGTAAAGTAAAACTTATAGAAATTCAAGAAACCCAAAATGAGGTTGACCACATAATAGAACCCAAACCTGTACCACAAGAGTTGGAGTTATAAAAAAAGATTCAACATACACAACTGCTTCGTTGGACTAGTAGAATAAGTCTACCTCCAATAAGGTATGAATTTCTAATGATTGGTTAGAAAGACATTCTACTTATAGAGGACAATAAGCCTACTAGTTATAAGAAGCAATGAAAAAAATTGATTCCTCTAAGTGGCAAGATGCCATGAAATCCAAAATGGACTCCATGTATGACAACAAAGTATGGATTTTGGTTGATCCATCTAAAGGGATTAATTCTATTAGCTATAAATGGGTCTTACAGAAAAAGACTGATACGGATGGCAATGTACAAACCTTTAAGGCAAGGTTAGTGATAAAAAAAAGGAATTGATTTTGATGAAACCTTTTCGCCAGTTGCCATGATCAAGTCAATTCGATTTTTACTTGCAATAGCTGCATATGACAATTATAAGATATGGAAAATGGATGTCAAAACTACTTTTCTTAATAGATATTTAAGGGAAGATGTGTATATGACCCAACCTGAGGGTTTTAAATCCAAAGGCTGTCATTATAAAGTATGCAAGCTACAAAAGTCCATTTATGGACTTAAGCAAGCTTCAAGAAGCTGGAACATTCATTTTGATGAAACCATAAAGGCTTATGATTTTACTGAAAATGAAGATGAACCATGTGTACAAGAAGGTTAGTGGGGCGCAGTAACATTCTTGGTATTATATGTAGATGACATACTCTTAATAGGTAATGATGTACCTATATTATAGTTTGCCAAACTTTGGTTACCTGAAAATTTCTGCACGAAAGATATGGGTGAAGCAACCAATATACTGGGTATAAGGATCTATAGAGATGGATCCAAAAGGTTGCTTGGATTATCATAATCTATGTACATTGACAAGATATTTAAGAAGTTTTGCATGGATGGGTCAAAGAAAGGGTTCTTGCCTATGTCACATGGTGTGCATCTTTCAAAAAAAATGTCTTCTAAGACATAATCAGAAAGAAAATGCATGTATGAAATACCATATCTTCCGCAATTGGTTCAAACATATATGTCATGTTATGTACGCGCCTTGTTGTATCGTATGCTTTAAGTGTTATAAACAGATATCAGGCTTTTCCAGGTGAAGAGCACTAGAAGGCAATTAAGAACATCATTAAGTACTTGAGAAGGACTAAGGATGCATTCTTAATATATGGAGGAATCGAAGAATTGAAAGTTCTTAGATATTCCGATGCGAGCATTCAAATAGATAGGGGTGATTGTAAATTGCAATCTCAATTCTTATATATTCTTAATAGAGGAGACGTTATCTTAAAGAGTTCCAACCAGGACACAATAACAGATTCTACAACTGAACCTAAGTAAATAGCTGCCTCCAAAGCAACGAAGGAGGCTGTTTGCATAAAGAAGTTCAGAGCTGAATTTAGGGTGATTTCTGACATTGTTAATCCAATAGAGTTATATAGTGATAACAATAGAGCTATTGCACAAGCAAAGGAATGAAGGTTTTACCTTAAATCTAAACACATACTGAGCCGATATCACCTGATTAAGGAAATCATCGATAGAAGGGATATAAAGATAGACCACATTCCTACTGATGAGAATGTGGCAGATCTGCTTATGAAGCCCTTACCATAACAAAAGTATGATCATTACTTTCATATGGTTGGACTAAGATATCATAGTGATTAGCTCTAGGCCAAGTGGACTATTGTTAGTACTAGTGTTCAAGAGTCAATCAATAGTTAGTTATAATGACACTTTATTTGTATTTAATGCATGTAATAATATTTATTAGGCATTTTTCATTATATTGTTTATATGAGATTTAGTACAATGATATATAAAAAGTCCCTAGAATAAATTTTGTGTATGTATAATTATGATCTTGATCATAATTGTGAGATATGACATACATAAAGTATTATTCTAAGAGTATTCCTAGTCAACAAATCATCAAGATTAGGGATGTTTATGATTCTTCGAGGCTGGCATATGTTGTGCCATTCTCTTATAAAGAGAGTAGTGATTTTGTAAACTATCTCTTGGTGAAATTTTTGGACTTGACAAATTGACTCCAGCAAAAAATTCATAGAAATTCAAGGCATAGGCAATGGTGAAATTCTTGGACTAAATTGTTTGCATTAAGTTCATAAGAATTTGAGGGTTTATATGGTACGTAAAAACTTTGTCACATCCTTCACAAAAGGCATAACTGGCCGGAAGAACCGAACCTTCGTAACCCAAATTTCAAATTAACACAACACATATGACACTTGACTAGTGATGACTCAAAAGGAAAACTTTATTAAACAAAATTACATGCAAAAACTTATTTAAAACAAATAGTACTTTAATGAAAAAATTCGGCAGAAGTTCCCTGTAAAGTGAAACATGCCTAAAATATAAACACAAAATACTTAGTTACATTTAACCAGTTACAGTAACAACAATATACAAAAGGAGCTTCGCTCTGCTCCATTTTATACAACAACAAAAAATAACTGAACTATTACACAATACAAAATTAGACTCCCAAAGTCATAATGTGATTGTAAACTTCCATCCTTTGACTTCAAGTAAGTGATCTTAAATATATGTCTTGCAGCCAAATACTTGGCAAGCCCAGTATTAGTGGTCAGATCCCACTAAGATCCTATTACTAAAAAAAACATCAACAAAAGAAGGATGAGTCATAAGGACTTAGTGAGTGAAAAACATACCAAAATGATACTATCATCACTCAACATATGAATATAATACATTGGTTATATAATAACAACATAACATGAATTTCAAAATAACTAAATGTCACACATAAGTAAATATGAAAAACATAAAATTAAACAAACACAGTTCAAGTAATACACTATACAATCAAAGCACACAAATGGCCAATAGAGTAACTCAGCACCCGCACACTGCATATCCTCTCACCGAGTAGTTTTGGGCCTGCACACCAAATATATGCTCCTTACATAACCACCCACCGAGATTGAGTACTCGAATATTTTAAATCATATATCAAATCAAAAGATCCTAGGTGCACTTGGATTCTATTTCGAATGTAAAAATCATTTCGGATAAAAAAAATCATTTTATTAGCCCTTATCAAACATAAACAAAGTCACATTTCAAGCATAATTCAAATAATTCAATTATAACACTACATATTCTTATTTACTTGAATATAAATATATTCATTCAAATACACACATAAACAATTACACATTAATTTAGCAACAAAAGAAAACGCTATCCACTCACAAGTTTATCGATCTTGCTCGTCACTTTTTCTTGCATTCATGCACATCGTTGGCTCGACAACACGTTTCGGAGTTGCAATTAAATTTTTCTAGTACTACTCAGTTTGTAAGTTTCGTAGTTATAATCTTTTAGTTACTAAAACTCATATATATTAACTTCCATGTGGTTTTTTGAAACTAGGTCCTTTTAGGTATTTTAACAAATACCTTGTAGGAAACTTGGTTCCATATCATATATACCAAGAAATCAATACTAACTCATACTTTTTACATTCCTCATTTTCCTAACATTAAATCCATGTCAAGTTAATCTTTTAAAATCATCTAATCGTTTGGATCATGAAATTTCAATATTAATCTAACCAAGTTTCAAGATTCCCATTTCCTTAACCACTTAACTTGTTATAACCCTCATAACCCGATAACGTAAAATTAAATTTTAGACACAATGTATAAATTTACGTTATAAAATAAACAAATTAAATAATAACATGAGTGAACATGATGTAACCCAATATTTTTAATCTACACTTTAAAATATTCGTGTACACTTTAAAACACTTGTAAGTAACTTGTTGTAAATTTTCACCAATTTTTTTAGGTGATATGAAACTTAAAATCCAATTATGTAATATTTATTGGTAAAAAAAAAATAATAATAATTAAAACAATAAGATGAGAAATATTTATGGTATCCATATATACATATTATCGACATATTTCTAGAATTTAATCTACAGGCTTGCTATTGTTTATTCTATTTCATTCTCTTCTGGCTTTTATTTTTCTAGCAACCGACTTTAGTTTATATTTATTTTGTCTGTTTTCGTTTCTTGGTGGGTCTAGATCCTTCCTCCTTGTTTTTGGTAGTCGAACTTTTCCTTTGCTGCCGTGAATCTTACCTATTCTCAAGTTGTGTTAAGTGGTGGGCTTTGTATTATTTTTCCTCCCAGCCGAGAGCTTTACCATTTCTGTTCTTGGGTAACAACCACCAACAAAGCAGCTTCTTCCATCCCCTTCAATCATATGGAAACTGTTTATCGAAGATAGCAGTTGCCATCCATGGTTTGTCGTTACAGCTAGTCTAAGGCTGCTGGAATTATTGGAAAAGTAGGAGGGCAGCAGCTATGTATTAAACTCTAGCAGCGGTGGTACAGTCTGCTTCCTTTAGTTTTCTTTTTGGGTACCTTGATCATCTTTTAATTTACTTCTTTCACCAGAATTCGATGCTTAAAGATATTGCATTGTTACATGTCAATTGTCATGGGGTTTCGTGTCTTGCTTTTACAAATATTTAGGATTGATTATAGCCTTAATGTTAGGGTAACTATATGCATGAGTCTTGGTTTTATAATTATTCAATATTGTCCGTTTAGCTCACATGCTTTCTATTACTGGAGTGATCCATCATTTAAAGCTGAAACCAAACTTTTGGCCCCTCCTTGGTACTTCACTTCTCATTCATGATCACTGTCTTTTTCTTCACCCTAAACAGGACAAAGTAAAAATAAAATTCAAATTTTCAATAAGCAGTTATTTTTACTATCTATAGGAACTAATTAATTTTGTCAGTTATTTGATAATTTCTAATTTCTTCGTCAAAAGATTAAGTTATGGCTCAGTCTGTAGATTATGTTAAAAACTGGTATGGACCATTACTATTTAATAAGATAGATATTATAAATAGCACAGTAGCTCACACCTTTTCTTTTTCATAAAGAAGTCTCATTTGGGGACCAATATGACAATGTATATAGTATAATTTAAGTTAGATGTAAACTCTTCTAGAAAAATATTTTTACTAAGGAAAGAGCGTTTCTATGTAGCTAAACGCATCTATAAAACTAGCTTTTACGAGGGCTAGAGTATTTAAGAGGTGAGAAAACACAATAGTTCCCATTTATGTAATCTAGAAATACTACTAGAACTCGAAGGGTTTACTAGGCTTAGCATTCTCTAGCACATGCCACAGTGTTGTATGTATTGGAAGAATCGACCAGTTTGTCGTGGATCCATGAGATACTTTAAAACATAGGCTATATGTTATTAAATGGCCGTGACCTCTTACTCTAGTGTGAATTTTGTTACTTATAGTTGCTCCTTTCCCTTTTAGTAGTCCTATTTGGTTGTGCACAAAGTGTAAGGAGGGATTTGATAAGGTAGAGAAATCGGATGTTTCGGTGGAGCTAAATTAAATTAAGAGTTCAAAAGAGAAATTATAGCTTAGGAAAAATTTCGTAACTTGGTTTTAAGTATATTTGTCTGTAGAGCTGTTGGACTGTAGTTAGTTTTATGCAGGATTTTTAGTGAGCTTCAGTCAATTCGGAAGACTTTATCATATATTGTAGTATGAATTAGTCTAGGACCTCTAAATAAAAGTTGTTCCTAACATACTAAAGAGTAAATCTAGAGTGATTCAGATCTTAATTCTATGTTTTGTGTATTTTGGAGGTATTAGAAGTCATAGCTGTGATTTTCAGATTCTGACTGTACCTGTTTTAAAATAATTAAGATTAAATGGTCTTAAAGGATGAATCAGGAGAAGAGTGCTGAAGATGAAATGTTCCTAACATAATGAAATACTAGACTGAAAGGTTACGTAATTAACTCTCAATCATGAGAATTCTATAAGCATTGGAATCAAGGGTTAGCAGCCTAGTAATTTGTACAGTGCCATGTTTTGTTCATGTGATGAATCGAGTGAGTTCAAGACTGATTTTAGGAAAAAATTTTAATAAGAAGGATAGGTCTAAAGTTAATGTTTAAACTTGGTTTTGTTAAATTTGATTAAGTATAAAAGCGAAAATCAAATATATCTCAAAGATCATTGTGAAAATAACTAAAGAAGAGTTAATTTTAAATAAATACTTGAAACTGAGTAACTCTAAATTTTCATAACTAAAAGTTTATAATTTAAGAATTTTCAAACTAAGTAACACTTGAAAAATGTAATTGTAGCTTCAAAAAGTGTGGTTGAATCAACAATGTGCATGACTGCAAATGTGAGTGACAAATAAAATCAGTTAAAAGTGAGTGGTTAACTGTTACCTTTAAGAGCTAGATTATTATATATATTTGCATAGATGTGCTATATGAAAAATAAGTAAGTGCAATATTTCAATAATTTATTTGAATTATATTTGTTTGATATTGCTTGTGGTTAATAAGGGCTAACAAAGTAAAATTTTCTGAGAAATTATTTTTAATTCGAAAGTGAAATCTAGGTGGCACCTAAGATATTCTGATTTAAGATTCTGAGATATTGATTTCGATAAATGTTTTAAAAGTAGAATACTAAACCACGATAAGATGGATTCTATATAAAGATTAATCTGTTGTACGGGTGTATAAATACCTGGTAGGGGATGATACTGTTGTGCAGGATTGAGTTACTCTGTTAGCCATTTGCTTGCTTTGTATACTTTGATGGCCTTAATTATTTTAAGTGGATTATACAGTGTACTAATTGAACTATGTTTGCTAAGTTTTATATTTCTATATTTGTATATATGTAATTTTAGTAGTTTTGGAATATATGACATGTTGATATTAATTGATTATATATTTTATACATGTGTTAGGTGATGCTAGTACCCTTTGGGTATAATTTTTCACTCACGGGATCTATAGGATTTATCCCACTTCAATGATTAATTTTATTTAGTAACAAGATCTTGAGGATGGCTATTACAGATAATGGAATTTGCCGAGTGTTTGGCGGAAATGTAATTTTTTGGAATCTCAATCTTGAAGTCAAAAGGTAAAAGTTTTTAGTCACATTAGAGCTATGTGATGTTTGGTCTTATGTGGGATAATAGTCTAGTTGATTGTTATTACGATGAGAAATGGAGTGAAGCTCTTGAGTCTTGTTGTCTTTGTTATTGTTTTTATTGTGTAAAAACAAGAATATGTATTATTTATATTTTAAGCATGTTTCATATTGCGTGAAATTTATGCCAAAATTTTCAGTATATATTATGTATTCAGCAATAAGCCTATGTTTTTACTTTATTCTGAGTAAAATTTTTATTGGTTTTAAATATAAGTGTTTCGAGAGTCTTGTGTGTTCAGTAGTAATAAAGTCAGGTTATAAGGGTTTGATTATCCAATTCTCTGGCCAGTTATGCTCCAATTGGGGGTGTCACATAACCAATAATTCTTTACTTATTTATGCATAATAATGAAAAATAAATTTTTAAAAAAGTATTTAATTTTTGGAAATCAAATAGTAATTAAGCCTAAATATATATTTCATAATAAAAAAATAAAAAAAAAATTTGTTCAAGAGGTACATAAGTGATATGGTAGCATACAACTAAACAAGTAGTGGCCCTGTATTTTTTTTTTTTTGTGTTAATAATCTTCTTGTAGTGTCTTAAAATGAACACATTTATTTAATTATGGGGATAAAAATGAACATGATTAAATATACAATGTATTATATCTTTTATATGCATACATGGACAATTAATACAATATCTATACTATATATAAAAGAATTTGAGAGACATAAATTTTTTTATTTCCTTTTATAACTTTTTTAGTTTTTATTATTACATAGTTTTGTTCAATTGTTATTCTGTTTCAAATAGACATTTATTTATTGTTTTTACTTTTTTCAAATTTTTTCTCTATTTTAATTTCAATAGAATTGTAATATTTTAAAATTATTGATTTTTTTTTTTAATTCTTCTCAATTATAATTTTGTCAATAATTATATGTCAATAGCAATTAAAATTGAATTTAAAATTTTTTTATTTAATAAGTACCTAATAATCGATAATTTTTATGGTTATATATTGTTGTTTTAACTTTTAGTGGAATAAATTTTATTTTCTTAAATACCATATGAATTTTTGCTATTACATAAATACTTTCTAATTCTTATTTTGCTTCAAATATTCTATTTTTATTTTATTTTACTACTTTCATAATTTTTTGCAATTTTAATATTAATATAGTTGTAATTATCTTATGTAATCTTTTTATCCTAATTCTTTTCAATATTAATAAATCTATACTTTGTCAATAACTATATATTAATAATAATTAATATTAAATTTATCAATTTATTAATTTTAAAGTTACAAATAATTATAATATTATTATATTATTTTTCCTCCATTTTAGAACTTTTAAAAAATAACTATATGTTTTATTTTAAAAAATAATTTCTTGATATTTTCATTAATTACTAATGAATGAATATTTGTATATTATAAGGACAATTCATACGCAGTTACGTGTATCATTAAAACTAGTAATTAAATATAGTGGTCCTAATTTAGAAGCAAGTGCCACGTACTCTACTGCAAGTCTAAAATGGCTAGTAGGTCTATGATGTCTAAGTTGCATTATATTTATATATATTAGCATCTTTATGCAATATACTAGGTAGCTTGATCATGAACATGATTAACGTTCAAAACTAAACTATTATGATTATGTGTGAAATATATATTGTATTCTCGGCTATATATTATTTCTCCGTTACATTACACGTTCATATAAAACTCAATAATGTCGAGATTTATAAAGTTTAAATCTGTGTACCCTCACTAAATGAAATTAAATACAATTAAGAAATTACATCCCCGTTTCGAAAACATGATTATTGTGTGCTTTTATTAATTGTATTTTAGATAGATGATTATTATAATGATTAGTTTAAAACTTGATATTAACTCTTTGATTGGTACAAAATGTGTGAACCTCGTGGGCGGGCCAATTCATTATTCAGATTTGGTTAATATATCCCTTAATCATAGTTTCAAACATGATATTAACTCTGTGATTAGTACACTTACCATGTTAGTTTTCATTCAATTCAAACCAGCATATTTGCATCTTTGCACATGTCATTTTAAGTTTTTAACAAACCAAAGTATATGCATAAAGTCCAATTACAATTGACCATTCCAGGATAAACATTTTGAACAGAGCAGGGAAATACTCAGAATAACATTATGAATGCAAGATTGCATTAAAGCTTCTTGACAAGACAATAAACCAAGCTTTTATTAGTGTTGTCTACGGCCCTATGAGAAACGGAGCCAACAACATCTCATCTATTAGCAACAATTACTTATTTTCTGCATGGAAGTAAAAGGGTTTACCCAGATAGAAAGTGAGCATAAAGCTGAATATCCCCTGCTGGCTTGTTCAGTTTCAACAAAAATAAAGACGATCATATAGGCTGTATTTTTTATGCTTAATTGACTAAGGTACACAATAGGCCAAGAATCAGGTAAAAAAAATTTGGTATTAGAGCATATCTTTTCATTTTTTCATACTTTTTGAAAAGAAAACAAGCAGAAGAGAATTCCAAATTCAACAAACCATGCTCAAACTTAAAACGAGTATAGGGCACACCGAACACGGTTAGATCAAGCAGTGTGAATACAAAATATGCAATTTAAATGAAAACCTTAATGTAGAACGGCAAGAAATCAGAACAATAGAGCAATTTCTTGTCATTTACTAACTGATATACCATGGGACTTGAATGTGTGATGCATCTATACTTAACAATTATTGAAATTTCTCTACGGGTGGGGGAATATGTTACTCAGTAAGTAATTCATGATAGAGTAGATACTAAACCCATAGTTAAGATTTCATATTTATATCGCAAGTTCTAAAATTTCAATGTTGTGGGAGAGCTTTTTTAGTTTCAAAGGGTGGAATCCTTCCAACAGTCTTCCTATTTAATCTCCAAAAGGTGATAATATGATCAAAAAATAAAAATAGAAAGAAATGAAAATCAGCAAAACCCATTTGGTAGAGGAGAAATCTACTTACTTCAAGAAAAAGGAAACAATTGTTTCCATTTTTAATTGACTAGCAAATGCGAAAAAACAAAGCTTTACTCAAAACTAAGCACAAGAGTAAACAGAAGTGCCATCTACAGAGCAAACATATGAAGTAGTTGTTAGAAATTTCATATGTGAGTTTCCATTAATTGTATGATTTTGTTTTAATAATAAAACGGGCTTCAAGTTTGGTCCATTTGAGACATGCTGGTAAAAATTCATATAGTTTATGTGATCATTTAGGATAGGGTTTAAGCACACTTCCTATTTGATTAGATGTGGATTGGCAGTAAGTGTAGGCTAAATGACTTTAGGAGTCTTTAATGGGAGGACTTTTAGAGTTTTATATGACATGAAATAGCTAGGTCCCCTCTCATCTCTATATATACGAATCTTGCCTCATTGAGAGCTGCCACTAAGAAATACAAAGAGTACGGAGAGGAAGACCTAGCTGTGCGAAGCAATTACTGAGGCGTGCTTGGCTGAGATTCTATATTTCCGCTGCTATAGCTCAATCAGGTACGCAAACTTTATTATTAATATATTATAAATTCATGTACGAGATCCTGTAAATTTATAACAGTAGTATATAACAACAAAGGATAAATCCATACAAGTGAAACAAACAGAGGAAGACAATATAGAAATAAACATACTTGGGCCATTTCCTAATGCCGAGTTGGGTGAGTTTGACTCGGGAGGGGGTTCCTCTCAATCTTGATTACCAATTTCTCAGTAGTCATATTCTCTGCTCGTATTACTGATACCATAATTTTCCAGAGCCACAGAGTAAGGGTGGTGGAAAAATACAAACAAGGAAAAAATAAAGAAATACAATAAGCTAAGGAAGGCAGAAAAAATGAATATAAAAAGGAGGAAAGGAAAATGATAATAAAATTATAATCAAGTCAAAGTCAATGATTATAAAATTTATGGTGTAAATTTTATCTTGGTTGTATGTATATCTATATATTATAATTATTTTTTAATTTATTTTGTTTATACACTTGTTTCAATTATTAACAAAATTTATATAAGATAAAATCAAGATCAAAGTCAACCAAATTTAAATTAATTGTATATATATATATTTTATGTATATATATATATATATATATATAAAATATTTATTTATTCCATATAATTGCATTATTTTTTGTGTGATCAAGAGTTATATCAATTTGTTCTAATTTCATGTTTTCAATATCGGGTTATGACGATATTATTGTTATTTCGCCACCCCAATGACTTAAACCTTCAAAGAAAAGATAGAATTCAAAATAATAAGATCGTTGGAAGGTTGAGGTTACACCTATTGAAAAGAAAAAAGAGAGAATCCCTTATGGTAGGATATCATAATTAGATTAGATGACTTAGTTTAGGTGGAAGGGGTTAGACGGGGTAGAGAAATACCAAGAATTACATAGGGAGTTATCATTGAGAATGATATGATTGCTCTAGACATCATGAAATATGACGGTTATGATTAACGTTAATGCAGGAAAAAGATTCACGTAGTCGACCCCAACTAATTTGAATTTAATTCTTGGTTAAGTTGAGTATTTTTTTACCTTTGCATCTTAGTTTCTTAATTTGTAAATACTTTATATATTGAACGTTTTGGACAAATCTTTAGTCTTTTAGGAAGATTTTGAATTATTTATTTACATATTACATTGTCACATGCATTTATTTTGTAAGAAATTAATTGTCGGGTCAATTATGTTTTACCCTTATGAACTACTATCTTTTTTGCAATAACACCTATAAACTACCAATTAGGCACATAACTCCTTATTTGGGTCATAATTAGCAAATAACCACCACTCATCTAAATTAGCTATTAAATCTAATAAATTAACTCATAAAGACTAAATTATCATCATTATATGTTTTCCTTTTTACACATTTTTTCTTTTCATTTTCTATGAAATTAAAGTCTGATTTAATTTTAGAATATATAAATAATATGTGAATCATTCATATTTTTTTATTTATTTTTCGTAATATTTAAATTATTAATAGATTTACTAATATTATTTTTCTCATTTACAGAAATTGTGCAAGTTGTTGTTTCAATTTATATTTTAATGATACTATTTTATATATTGAACATTTTAGGCTAATCTTTATAGTCTTTTAGGAAGATTTGAATTACTTATTTACATATTACATTATCACATGCATTTACTTTGCAAGAAATTCATTGTCGAGTCAATTGCATTTTACCTTTATAAGGTACCATATGTTTTGCAATAACCCCCAAAAATTTAGAATTAGGCACGTAACCCCCTTATTTGAGTCATAATTAGAAAATAACCACCACTCATCTAAATTAGCCATTAAATATATCAAATTTAACTTATAAAAAGCTAAATTACCCTCATTATGTTTTCACCTTTTTACATCTTTTTCTTTTCATTTTATATGAAACTAAACTCTATATATCGATTCAATTTTAGCATATATAAATTATATTTAAATCTTTCATAATTTTTATTTTCTTGTCATAATATTTAAATTATTAATAGATTTACTAATATTATTTTCTCATTTATAGAAATTATACAAGTTGTTTCAATTTGTGTTTTACTTATATTATTTTCATAGAAAACTTTTTTTCTTCTTATTATTGTATTACTATCACTACCTAAACCAAGGCCATGCGCTCATCATGACCAAACAAGCGTACAAAGATTGTTGAAAACAAAATAAACTACAATAGCCAACCTAATAAAATCGGACACTCAAAAGTTTGTAAACCTAAACACAAATCATCACCCATGACGAAAATGATATAACCGAAAGAATAAATCTCATAATAAGGTTGTAGTGGAATCTAATTACGAATATAAAGGTACAAATATCTAGATACAAAAGGTGCAAATGCTACTAGGCCCATACTGAAACAAAGGTTGGGCATACCAAAAAGAAACTTCACATAGACACCTTCTCTAGAATCGAAACTTGAAAAACAAGATCAACTATCTAAAAACAAAAACATCAACTAATGAAGGTGAATCAAAAAAACCTTTTGAGTAGACAATATGTAATGTAGTAGGCACGAATTTTTTATCATTAGTCAATTTACATTAAGATACATTTTTGATAACATAAGCAAGGTGATTAAATATTTTTCAATAACCATTTGTTAAGCGAAGTATAGCTAAAATCTTAAGGCAATGTGAGCAAACCTTTGACGTAATCATTTTATGTTAATCATAGTTAGGTATTATACATTGTTAAAATTGTCAAATAGAAATACATATAGGGTATAACGAGTTAGCACCAAATCCCCACTAAGGTATCAAATATGTCAATTCATACAAATTGTCGAATCCTTAGGTTACAATGAGTTAGTGGCAACACCCACTAACTATGATATCAAATTCATTACCACGTATGTTGGCCCACAAATGGGGTTAAGGTATCCCTCTCTAACTAGGTTTCATATCCATAATACTATGTGCACATTGGCTAACTATATTTCATTAACTAAGGTGTTTTGACAAGTACCATTCTATAAAAATAATTTGAAAGGAAAACATAGATTATTTGAATAATAAAGAAATGTCAAGATGAGAATTAAGAAAATCAATAGAAGCTTTTCCAACATCATTATCCAAATAACAAACATTTTGTTATTTACTTTCCAAATCAAATAAGCCCATCAAATCCAAAGTCAAATAAAGTTGACAAAATAGTAAAAATAACATAAATCAACTTTCATTTCAAGTGGCAATATTGGTTTCAAATTATTCAAAACATATGTCCAATGACACTTATTAAATAAGAGAGGGTGAAATGTTAAAGTATTAGTCTCCGATGACTATGTTCAAGAATGTAAAGCAACTAATAATGATATCCATGTACGTAAGGGTGTGCAAAAAATCAACAACCTACCAAACCCGACCCAGCCTATTCGAACTTGAACGACCCGACAAGAAACGATTTTATTATGGGTGACCTTTTATTTTTTATTCTTGGTTGGGTCGGGTCAGGTGACCGGATTGAGAATTTTTTAAACCAGGTGGACCAGACGCACCCGATATTATATTTTATTAAATTATTTATATATGTAAATATTAAGTCTAAATTTATAATTTTAGTATGAAAATATTAGATTTTATATTATTATTAAATATACATCATTATTTCATCTTTTAATTTTAGTTTGTAATATTTAACATTTTTAAATTTATGCTAATTTAGTTTTAAAAAATCATAACTTAATAAAAAAATTTATTTTAAAATAAAAATTTCAACCCACCCAACCCAACCAACTTTTATACCACGTGAAAATTTTGATCACTTGGCCACCCCACTTTTAAAAGTTGGGTAAGATTTTTAGTCCCTCGAATTAGCTGGGTTGGGTGATATTTTACTTCCACCGTGTTGCACACCTCTACATGTACGCATAAGTGATTCAAAATGGATCTATAAAATGTTTGATGATTCAAATGCACTTTTAAAATTATTTACTTAAAAACTAGTTTGAAAAGCTTGAAATATCATAAGTCAAGTTTAAGTAAAACCTGCTTATACATGAAGTAGTTTCCAAATTGAAAAGTAGTGATGTATGTGGTGAGTACAATGAAAGCACTAAACTGCGAACTATCCACTTACAGTACAAGAGAAGCTTCCAAGAATGTCGGGAGCCGAAAGTCACCCAACTGAAAGTGTGGGAGTCTCCAACAAGCCTATAACAATTTCAAATGATGATACAATAAGCATCTCAAAGTCAAATTGAAAAACCAAGGATTTGAAGAAAAGAATTCCCTCACGGAGCCTAAATTCAAAGTTAACCCAAATAACACATCTTAACCCCCAAACAAACATCCAAATCTAACAAATTTCAAAAGTAACTAGAACATGCTAAATTAATGTTATTGAGCGATCAAAATGAAAAGTAATAGATATACCATAGTGAAAAACATATAATAAAATACCATTATTCTTAAAGTTTATCAAACTAAGGAAAAAATGCATTCAAAGAGTGTCCCAAATTCGATAATTTCAAACTGAATTTTAGAACTAACCATCGCCTAAACTAACCCAAAAATTCCATTGCCACACTCAAAACCAATTGCGATAAACTAAAAAAATCCATAATCTCCAAAATAAGTAGAATTAGCTAGTGACAATTTTAGTGAGCCCAATATACTACAACATATTAGCCTGCAAGTTTAACATGAACCACATAATTTACTGACAAATAAAATTATTCCACATTGGATTGAAGAATTATTGAAAAAAAATTGTAAATAAGGTTAATAGTCATGTGAGTAAATATAATAGAAATATTTACCAAGTCTATTTACTGTGGTAAAGTGATTGGATCTTACTCTTAAGCCTTGTATCTAAAATAAAAGAATTAAAGACAAAGGATTAGGAATAAACACATGACACACATGTATATATATACACACTAGAATATGGACAAAAACATGGAAGCTTTTGAAACTTAACAAAGCTACACCTTCATTGCCGTGGAAATAAAGCTCACATGGGCTTTAGAATATGGACAACACAGGGAAGTTTTTTTATATTTTAAAACTTACCAAAGCTACACCATCCTTGCTGTGGGAATAAATCTCACACGAGCTTAGTGTTTTATCCAACCAATTGAAATGGGCAAAGGAAAAAAATGGGTATTTAGTTTTGTGAGATGCTAGTGGTGCAGAGAGAAAGTGGTCAAAGAAGTAGAATGAATGGATTAGGAGGAGATGTCTCAGGTGGAGGAAAAGAGAGGAAGGAGAATTGTAAAGTTAAGACACTTGTCAACTTTTAATTTAAAGTGGTACAAGATATTTTCTAATAATATTTTTAAACCATAAGTAATGGTCACTACTTTTATATTTTCCAACAATATAAGTAGTAAGTAAATATTTTTTTTACAAGTCCTTAAGTAAGAATTTCCATAAAAATAAATAATAATTTGTCAATAATAAGTAATGAAAATTAAATTTTTAATATTTAATAAATTAAAATAAATTTAAGGAGCTCACTAAAATTATTCTAGTGGACTTCTGGTTGCTCGGAAGACCCGGACCCCCTATTTGCTACATGCAAAATTATAAGTTATTATAGTTGCATATTAAAGAGTATGTTAAAATTGAACATATATAGAGATTTAAAAAAAAAAACGAGATAGAAAGTGAAAGGCATAATAGTAAAAAAAAAAAAAAAACCTTATAATAAGGATAGTGTAGTCTTTTCTAAGTTAATTTGTTTGATTTTATAATAAATTTAGATGATTGGAGCTATTTGTTAATTATGACTCAAAGAAGGTGTTATCTGTTTAATCTGATAGCTCACAGGAGTTAATCAAAATAGGTGATAGTTCATGGAAGACAGGAGACTAATACCTTGTTAGGCAACAGCCCTTGTTTAAACATAGACTAATTTCAAAAAACATTTTCATTGGTTATGGAAGTCACCTAAAGAACCAAAAATATAATTTGCTTTTGATCTTATTGCTTGTTTTCTCTAATTTCATTAAAAGTAGAGTGATGACTTTTTTTCTTTTTTTTAAATAACTTTAAAATGTCTTTAACCCAAATTTCCAAAGACAGTGGGCCATTGGTCATTCTGATAAGTCCTTGCAATAGACTTATTACATACTCTTTTGATTAATATTATTAGCTTTGTTCCTAAGTTCTAATTTGATTTTACATAGTTGAGTTTGTATCGGATTAGGATGTTGAATCCTAATTAAGTATACTTAGGATTTAGTCTTTTATTAAGAGTATCATTCATTCTTAACTTAGTTTGTGTGTTTTAAAGGTTTAATGATTAAAAAAGACCTCTTTGAAGTCAAATTGGATGGGAATAAGGATTTCATATGCATTGGGCACCTTAGCCATGGAAAAAAGGCGTCATAGCACCAAAAATGCACAAGACAGCAAGTTGCTAGAGGTAGTTGGCACCTAGGAGCCAAAAAAGTTGGCGCCATGGAGCCATGAACAAAAGTAAGTGGCGCCTTGGTGCCAAAAAACTAGCCTCTAGGCACCCAGCATGATGTTCTTCTCTAATTTTCAATACCAAGATGCCAATAAAGCATGGCGGCGGCGTTTGCATGATTCCTAGTCCATATTGAACATAAATTGAGGGTTTTAAAGCCTATTTAAAGAGGAATAGCTTGGGGATTCAATATACACAAGTTAGGTAAGAAGTTCTAGAGATTAAGAGGCGATTAAGAGTGCAAGGAGCAAGAGGAGCTTGGATGGTTGAAGATTGAAGACTCACATTGATTTTCTACCCTTATACTACTTTTTTACTTTTCTTGTATTTCCTTGATGTTTTTATTATTTGAATCCATGTTTATATTAAGTAGCATGCAGTAGTTTTCTTTCTAAGATTGAAATGAAATTCAACATGTAGCCTGATTTTGTTTATTTATTGATTGCTTAGGTTTAGTACGTGAGTTATTTATTTTATTTTTGCTTAATGCTTCTTTCCATCTTTTAGATTGAATTGGTAAACTAAAGAACCTTGACGAAGGAAATTTAGATTTAGCCTTGAGTGAAATAGCACTTGTTTGAATTCATTTACATGTTTATTTGAATTTGATTTATAGGTAATAGAAATATACCTTCATACCTTATGTAGCCAAGTTAGGTTTATTCGTAATGAGTCTTGCTTAATTCAATTCTCATAGAAATATAGTAAATTGGTTAAGTGAGATATTATTATAAACAACTCGACAGATACTTATAATTGAGTAAGAACCCTTGGTTAAAAATTTGTTATCATAAATAAGCATGATAAGATAATAATAATTTAAGTTAAGTATTGAGGGAAGTTGAAATTTTAGGTTTTTTCCATTATATTCTTAAGTTTAATTGCTTTAATTTAATTTCACTATACATCTTAAAGTTTCATTTATTTAGATAAAATTAGAATTGAGTAATTTTAATATCTAATGATTGTTAGTAGTAATTTCTCGTAAAAATGATCTTTACTTGTCACTTGTTAAATGACACATGCCCTTGTGTTTGTAAAGCCTATAACACATTCCCTGGTGGATCCAAATTTTTGTGGTATACAGATGTCATCCATTTTATAGTCTTTGTAAAAAGATAACAGTATAATTATGACATTGCAGTAATGAAGCACTACATATATTTGAAGGAAGGAAACTGTTATTCAATACAACTTATTTTTTCTAAACAATGAAAACCGAACCAAACGCAAAAATTAAATTTTTTGAGATATTTTATTAAAATCATAACGACGGTTGTATTACTTTAGTAATAATAATTAATGACCTAGAACTACATTGGGAATGTACAGTTAATGCTCTTTACTCATTTGGTGGGTAATCACTCTTTTTTATGTTGGTCACAAAATCCGCCTAACCCCAAACTTAATAAGAAACGAAAGAGAGTTATTATGCACAATTGCAATTTTAGAATCTTTTCTGTGTGTTTTTACGCGGGCACTTGAGAACAACACACGTAACACATGCATAAACAAGATCACCTAGTAACGAATAAATGAATGTACTTAGTTTTCACAAAAAGAAAAAGAAAGTATACAAATAAAAGGAATCCAAGTGGACGTTGTTAATGAATCATCCATAAATACATCTTCCTGCTGACTACCTACTGCATAAGCTTTTAACTCTCCTTCTCTTAATCAATCTACAGCTCATAATTTTGTTCTTTTTCTCATGGACTTTGTTTTGTTAAACTTTCTTCTTAACAACCATGGTAGACCTGTTCCTTTTCCATGGGAGCAATATTTCTATCTTGAGGTATCTCTCTTGCCTTATTTCTATATCTTTCTCTCTTACATAAACAACTAAGAACACTAACATCTTAGATCTTTGATGTCATGATTTATTGCAGGAAGATGTTATATTCTACATTAATACTGTGACGGGAACAATTGCCTTTGATATGAGGCCATTTGTACACCTGGGCGGTGGTATCTACTTTCAGAATACATGGTTTTTGGAGCTCATAATGGCTTCATTATCCATAAAATTTCCCCAATTTTATACAATCACTCGCCTGATTTTTATTGAAAATCCGGCATTTCTTCATTTTTAAGCTTATGTTTGTAATTGCAATAATGGTCGAATGATCCTGGTTTTGCCAGGACCTATTCAACAATGTCCATTTTTTGGTTCCTTCTATTGAGTTATTTTGGTTGATTTGACTATAAGAAATTTGCATTTAATCAATTAGTTGTGTCTACAATAGTACTTATGTCCTGCTTTACATTCTCAGTTTTCCTTGTTTGTTTTGTTTTTGTTCTTCTACTTTCCTTTGTTTTAAGAGATAGAGGAGAAAATTACATTGTAACTTCCAAGTGTTTTGATTAGGACACTGATGTTGTGTATTTGGATATTTCTTTTATTGGTTTTAAGGCCAACCAATCTCTTACCAAAATTATAAAAGGGACTTGCCTGTTAAACTACCAAATATATTCTCAAGTTTCCCTAACTAGATGTGATACTAAAATCAATAAATTGAAACTAAAGGATAATATATATTTTAAGAGAAGAACTATATATTTATCTCGACAATGACAATTCCTATACAACCTACAATAGCATACAAAAGAGGCCCCCTAATTAAAAGGTAATACTACATTATTTTGTTTTAAATTTTCTTCCTACACTCTAAATTTATACTAAATGATCATTGACTAGAGGGAGTTTTTAAAAAAAATACTGCTATCTATGAGGGGATGAGGGGGTAGGCCTCATGGAAATTTTGCTCTTGATTGTACTAGGGAAGAGATAAAATACGCAATAAGTCAGGATAAGACTATGGTGCTAGATTTTGCTCATACTTGTAATAAATGATTTTGTCGACATCATTTAAAATAGGAAAAAGAATTAAAATAAGGATTAATTCATATTCTCTTAATGTAATAACCTGATAATGAAAAAAATTAAGTTTTATATATAAGGTATTAATTTGTATTGTAAAATAATTAATTAATTAAATAACAGTATTATTAGACATGTTATAACTCGATATTTTAATATACAATTTAAAAATATTGTGTATTTATTATCATAAAGTAAATTATATTGTGACTAAATAAATTTAAATAAGTTAATAATTAACGTGTAAGTATTAATAAATTAAAATTTGATATAAATTAAATAAATAAATAATATAATAATTATATGTGTCCATATTGTTGGTTAAGTCAAAATTTAAAATTTACTTGTGTAAAATATTACTATGTGCCACAAGAAAACTAAGTTTATATATATATATATATATATATATACACACGTGTTTTCTAAAACCAAATCATCACCACAAATTCTAGAGTTGCAAAAGTTGACCACAAACTTCTAGCTAAATATCTTGCTTTTGTTTTATTCTTTTTCCCATTTTCTTATTATAATATGCCCATTTCTTTCCTTTTCATTTATTTACCAGTGCCCTGCTTTCTCCTCCTTTCTGCTGTTCCTTTCATGGCGGTGAATTCCTTTGCTCTTGGCAGCAACATCCAACTTGTTGGTGAACTATTTTCCTCTTATAATAAGTCTCCTTCTTTCTTCCTTGTTCCATTTCCTGGTGAGTAGCTTTGTGGGTTTTTTTTTTTTTTTTTTGGCCAAAATCTCCTCTACCCCAGCTGAAACAAACTGCCTTGGTTGCTTCTCGATCATTCTATGAATTTCCTCCCTTTTCTTGGCCCCCTGACTGATTGGTGCCTTATTCTTCCAGCCATATCGAAGTGTTAATCTTGGTAAGTCAGCCCTGTTTATTTCTTGTTTTTGCGAACGGTTTTTTTTAGCATGCTACTTGCTGTATTTCTTTTCTCTGTCTATGGCAGCAAACAAGAATAGTCTAATAGTGAGTATTTGTTGCTTTAGCCGTAAAATCCATCTTCCTTGCAGCCAAGATTAGTAATTTTGGTGACCACTTTTGCCTTCTTGGGTTGTAGACTTTAGAGCTGGATTTTTGTCTTGAACCGTATCCTCCTTCCCCAATTTTTGTCCATTCCCTAATGTCTTCTGCTCCAACCGTATAACAGTAATGGCTATATAATTAGTATTAGAGGAGGTGCCACTGTTGTACATAAATTTTGGTAGTAAACAATTCCAACAAGACTTTTTAAAACTAGTCAGTTTCATGGTCTCAGTAGAGTTGGCGGGGATTGGGAAATTTATGATAAAAGGTCATGAAATTGAAGTTCGTAACTTCTTAGACTATTTTAGTGTTGGAATAGAAAACTTGCCAAAAGAAAGAATGTGAGACCCCAATTACGTAATACGTACGTAACATTTTCGTATGTAATATATATACCTATACTATATACCTACATACAATTATTAATAATGAATTTAATTACTTAAGGAGAGTTATATATATATATATATATATAAGCAACTGTGTGGTGTGGGTTTTTTTGTTATTATTTTATTGGCCTCCTTTTTGCTTGATATTTTTCCTACCAACGTCTTCTTTTCAAGAAGGAAAAGGGAGACACAGCCGACTGCATTTCCTTGCTCTGCACCTCCTCCATTTTTCTTCCCTGTACTTGATTCCCATCACCCAAACTTGGTGAGCCATCTTGGCAGTGGAACTCCACCCGTACAACGCCGGCTATTGTCTCCTTCAACCTTTGGCAGTGCTGGGCTTCCATTTCCAGCCATGGCAGCAACCGGTCGTGAGTCGTAGTGGGAGTCAGCAGCCACGGCATAGCTCAGCAGGTTGAGATGGTCGACTTTTGTTCATGGTAAGCAGCCGGACGTCCTAGCTACTAGCTGCCAGCCGATCTCTTTCCCACTTCGCCTTGATGGTTTTAGATCACAAAATTTTCTGCTAGATTGTGCTTCAATCCTTTGATTTTTTTTTTGTGTAACCGTGGGTGGGTCATCCTTTGCCTTGATTGAGAGGTGTCTGCTACTAGAGGAATTAGGAAGATAATGAGTGAGTTAGGTTGAAATTGTACTAATATAATATGTAAATATTAGAAGAGTAATTTAAGAAGGAAGTTAATGTTAAATAACTAAGATGTATATATATATATTTATATACACAATTAGATAAGTAACTCATCCTAAGTTATTGGTCAATATAATTAGTTAAATTGAATATATATATATACATAAGTATTAAATTCTAGTATACCTATAGGGTAATGTTAGATTATGAAGGTAAATTCATTAAATGTAACGGGTTAATTACTATTGCTTTACATATTTGATATAATTATGTACAATTATGAAATCGTCAAGTTAATTTAGAAGTGAATTGTTAGTAATTTATTGATTTATGATTTTCAGCTCCTGAGCGTGTCGAGGATATTCCGGCACCGTCATGTATAAGACGCACTGACGAGACTCGTACGTGAACTTGTGAGTGAATCATGTACTTTATGGATATCAGATTTTGTGTGCCATTACGTGTATACCGGAAGTATATGAGTTATAATAAAATCTAAGTAAATGAGTGATTTCAGCAATTTGATTAAGTGATATGTGATTGACATTGATTGTGTTTGATAAGGGCCAACTCGTGAATATTTTCTGGAAAATGAGTTTCATTTCTGACAATGATTTAAAAAAAAAAAAACTATTAGAGTGCTCAGTCCCGGTGGGATGGATTTGTGTGTGGAGATTAATTTGGTGTGCGGGCGCGTACATGCCCGGCAGGGGGTGATTTGTGTGCGGGACTGGGTTACTCGTTGGCCCTTTGTTTGTTCAGTTGATTGTGTAGTTGTTGATTGATTTATATAAGTTGGATGCTATTTTGGGATTGTAAGTCAAGTGAATTGTGTTTATATGATTATAGTAACCATGTACGTATATTAATAAATGTGACTATGAGTTGTAACTTAAAATTTTGTGTTGTATGATGCTGGTACCCATAGGGTACATGAATTGCTCACTGAGTCACGGTGACTCACCCTTTCCTTTGTTTTTTTTTTTTTTAGTTTGCAGGAGATAGCTGTTGATAGCCATATAGGCCCACCTGCCGACTTTGCAGCGGCAAGGTATATTCATAAATCGCACTCATGGAGCGTAAAGGGCAATACTTGCAGTCACATAGGATGTCATGCATGGTTGTAATATATTTACATATAAGGATTATTATGGTGCATTGTGTGTTGTCGGGGCGGAGCCCTTTTGTATATTCTGGTGTTGTGTTTTGCTATCGACTTGAATCCAGGTTATTGGTTTTTTTTATATATGGGTATGTTCCATCGTATGGGGAAACTCTGCCCAAAAATTCTATAGATTGTTGTGTTTATCTATTTGCATATTTAGGGTTACAGGGGTATGGATATCCATCCCTCTGGCCAGTCATACCTTCATTTGAGGGTGTGACAAAGAATCCTCTGAAATTAACAATTAAATGTACTGAAATAGTTGAACTTGAAACACATGAAGAGTTTTTACTCCTTAACTTAATAAAAATCATCATCTATTAGAAGAAAAAAAAAAATATATATATATATAGTTAGGCAAAATAAGAAGTGTAGGATTCTAGCCTTTTTTTTTTAAAGTTAGAACCTATGGGTATGAAGAAAAGAAACTCAGAATTTGTTAGAAATTGGACGTGGCTTTCGAATACTAGATGCATAGTTAATTTAATTGATATAAGTTTCAATGACTAATTAGCTAATTAGAAACCATAAAGGTTGAATACATTAATGTTAAATTATAAGATTTGAAATATGTATAAGGGAATCGAAGTGTATGCATTATATTTTAATAGAGGTTAAACAATAAAATAGAATGAGAGTTAAGTGATGGTGAAGGGGTGCAGGGGATAGATTTCGAGTGTCTTTGGGATGGAATTAAATTAAGAGTTAAAAGTGGACACTGTTCTAAATCCCAAGATTAAGCAGTTTCAACTTTTCTAATTCACTAAGTGTTTTTCATCTTTTCTAATGGTTTCTTCTACTTTATGCGTTGTCAAGACATTTAAAATGCCTCTTCATTATTAACTCTGTCACACAAAGTCTAATTCATATTAATTCGCATGTAATAGCTTAGTGAAAAACTTTCATAAAGAAACAGATACAAGTTGAAATATAAGCTTAGGAATTAAAAGATTATAATAATACCGTTCATGAACTAAGTATTATTTGGAATTATGAATTTCAGTTCCGGAGTCTAATGTGGACCTGATAAGACACTTGGACGCAAGTGTGAGTGACGAGTAGAATTGATTACAGGTGAGTGGTTAATTGTTGCCTTTAGGGGCTAGATTTGTATGTGTGATTATATGTTTATTTAAATATGCGTGATACATGGAAAGCAAGCTAGTGGAGTATTTCAGTAATTTGCTTGAATAATGTTTGCTTGATATTGGTTACTGTGTTGACATTATTTGTGTTTGATATTGGTTACTGTGCTTGAAATTAAAAATCCAGGTGCACCTAGGATACCCTGATTTAAAATCATGAGAAATTCTGATTCTGATAAATATTTTTTTTTAAAATTGAGTGCTCAGCCCCGGTGGGATGGATTGTGTACGAAGATTAATTTGTTGTGCGGGTGCGTAAATGCCTGGTAGGGGGTGAAACTGTTGTGCGAGGCTGGGTTACTCGTTGGTTCCTTTGATTATTTTGCGTGATATTGTTGCGTTGACTTAAATCGTGATCTTGTGTGTCATATGAATTGTGAAATTTACAATGTGTACATGTAATGCGAAATGTATATGATTCATGTTTCATGATGTTAATATGTATATTATACGTTTGTGTTAAGTGATGCTAGTACCCTTTGGGTACGATTTTCCACTCACGGAGTCCATAGGACTCACCCCTCTTTTGTGGATATATTTTTAGTAACAGGACCTCAAAGAAAGTTAATCACTAATACAAGGTTTTGTTGAGGTTTTGATGACAAAGTATTTCTCAAAATCTCATACTTGGAGTCAAGGATGAAAATTTGCAGTCACAACAAAACTGTGGGTGTCAAATTTAGTATGATGTAATATTTCAGTTTTTGTCTTATTGATGATATGAACGGAGCGGAGCTCCTTATTGTTTTTATGATATTGTTGAGTAAGAACAAAAGTTTATAGGTTTGTATTTTACGGCATGTTTCATATTACGGGGAATCTCTGCCAAAAATTTTCAGTAATCGATGATTTGTGTAAGTTAACAAACTTTTAATGTTAATTTTTGTTTTCTTTAAATACTTGGTCTTATTCATTGGTTGGTCAAGAGTAATGATCGTTTTTTTTTTATTTGAGTCAGGGTTACGGAGGTTTGGTTACCATTCTTCCGGCCAGTTATACCTCCATAAGGGGTGTGACACCTAATTAAATAATTTTTCTTCAATAAAAGCTCTTTCTTTATTGACATTTAATGTACAATGAAAATTTAATAAGATGTAACTATTGGAAAGTCACGCTTAATTTTTGGCTATGGTCCTTGTATTTGGTATTATTTTAATTTTATGCATCAATTTTAATATTCTTAATCTACCATAATTTGTTTTATAATTTACTAGTAGTGACAATTGCTTTTGTAGATAAGAATGTCATGTATTATCATATTTTGTCATTTTATTCGATTTATCTCTTGATAGGTTTGGATGGAGAAAGAACACTACATGGATGACGGTTAGATACAAGTTTTTTTTTGGGCCCTATATGGGACAATTTTTTCATTACATACTTGAGTACATGAAACAAAAAATCAGCATATGACAATTATTGACATATTCAGGAATATTGATATGCGGATTACATAAAGTTGTTAAGTGCTCCATAAGAGAAGTAAAGAAAAAATAAATAAAATATCATTTTCCTTACTTTTTTGTTTACATAGAAACTTGAGGTAGTGCACATAGCATTACCCTTTACAGGGTTAGCTTGTCAAGAGACATTCCCAGCCGAATCAAGGCGCGCGCACACACACACCTTCACAAGAAATTCTCAAATTCATCATCTAATATTAAATCATCCAACTCTTTGATTTATCCATAAATATATAATTAAGATCCAAGATTACCGGTATACAAATTACATATAACAAAATTGCTCCTCATTTATAGTAAAATTGTTAATAATACCAATTTAATTCCAACTAATCATCAATTTAACCAAAAAGAGTCATTCCCTCTTACTCATTGTTAGCCTTAATTAGAAAATCAAACAAATTTTCCTTCAATAACTCCTTTCAGCCTCATACAAAATTGTTCAAGAATATTTATACAAATCAATTTAAATTACACTATAATCATATCAAGTACAATTCATCAAATCATAGAAACTTTCATCATTAAACCTCAATCAACATTTTGGCCAAACCAATATAAATTCACAAAATTTATTCATCAACAACTCAGGAATTTCCTTCTATACTCGAGAACATAATCTACCTACTCTATGTTTATGTAAAATCAAAATAACTAAACTAGTAGTGTTCTCGTTACTCCTCCAAGGGATCCAATACTACCTTATCATCATAGCCACCTCCCCAGACATGCCAGTACTCATTGATGCATACATAATCCTCATAATACTCCACATAACACACAAAGTAGGAATAATATGCTAAAACAACTAGAGCCATTATGTCCAACCTTGTCCAAAGTAGAAATCAATCTACAACATCATGTTTTAATAAAAGTAAGACAAAAATCTTAGTATGAACCTCATACAGAATTTGAAATAGATAAGTAATGATGCTCAGTTATATATAATCCACAGAATATCTAAGAAATCTAAATGCATATACACTAAGAAATTAATTCCATGCAATTGTGTAAACAGAGACAGTTGCACAACCCTTTTATAGTATAATTCAACTTCAATATGGACCACAAGTCTCCTATAGACTTTGCATCCAAAACCTAGGATGTTTAGGCACTTCTTGGGGTCAACGAAGAACAGATAACCAATTTTCCAGCCATACAATTTCAAATTTTCAAAACCTCATTCATACATGAAAATTTTCAGGAGATTGTATTTATAGAAGGAAAAAAGGCATTTGACTAATTACAAAATAGAGAATAATTTAGGAAGCATGTAATCCACACCTGTTTTGCAAGCAATCAAGATTAAGTTTATAAGTCCTTAGATGGTGAATTTCTTGGCCTTTCTCCTAAATCCACTCTAAACTCTTTTATATAACCTCATTCCTAGCTTTTAAGTTCCAATTTCTAGAGTTCTAGAAACCCTTCCATCCAAATTTGCTCCAAGCTTACTTCTG
Organism: Quillaja saponaria; assembly: GCA_029379385.1. Classification (NCBI taxonomy): domain Eukaryota; kingdom Viridiplantae; phylum Streptophyta; class Magnoliopsida; order Fabales; family Quillajaceae; genus Quillaja; species Quillaja saponaria. Next base: position 21,332,729 of record CM055607.1, read on the forward strand.
GTCCAAGAAATAAAATCCCTAAGAGTTTCTAAATTGAACTATAGAGTTGGTTTTTCAATTAGAGTCCAGTAAGGCCTCCATGCATGCTCCTCCTTATCCTCTCTCTCTCTAGCTTTCTCTCTCAGTCTCAAAGTTACAGAAAATGGTTAGAATGAAGTGGTTAAAGAAGGGTTAATATTGGTAGTACCCTTCCCTAATCATTGCTCCTATCCATATATTATTTTTAAATTAGTATATACATATTACGAAGTAATCATGTGGTGGCTTGGCAATTAAACGTTTCTTTAAAGATAAGGATGTATTAAGAGGAATATTCAACTCTTGATCTCCTTCATTGGTAACTTCATGCATCACCTCAATTGGATTCAGAAGGAAGTTTCATAGCCTTGAAGACATTGAACCTCACTTCTTGGTCTTGAACTTTCATAGTAAATTCTCATTTTTGCACATCTATGGGAGTTCTACCGGTGGATAGGAATGGTATTCCTAATATGATGAGACATTTCCTTGTCTTCCTCCATGTCAAACATGAGAAACTCAGCTAGAAATATGAGCTTATCCACTTAGACTAGAATAACTTCAATGACTCCCCCTGGATAAGTTTGAGACTAGATCGCAAGTTGCTAGGTGACCTTTGTTGGCTTGATTTTCCCCTTTTTAAGACCAAGCTTTTGAAATATAGAAAAGGGCAACAAGTTGATGCACTCTCCCAAATCACATAAAGCTCTCCTATAAAATGTAGTGCCAATAGAAATTGGAATTTTAAAACTACCTGGATTTTTAAGTTTTGGAGATAGTTCCTTTTGGAGGATGACACTACACTCTTTGGTCAAGGCAACCATTTCATGATCCTCTATCCTCCATTTCTTAAACAATATGCTCTCCATGAACTTAATATAGATATGCATTTTTTCTAATGCTTCATCAAAAGGAATATTAATATGAAGCTTCTTAAATACCTTTAGAGATTTCTTGAATTGTTCATCAAGTTTCGACTTTTGGAAGCATTGAAAAAAAGCAAAGGTGGGTGTATAAGAGTGTTTTCCTTGTGAGCTTGAAACTCCTTCTTATCATGTACAATTTCTTCCTCAGCTTGCTTGTTTAGAATTTTAGCTTGCTTAGGAGGTTCTTCTACTTTTTTACCACTCCTTAAAGTGATAGTTTTGTAATGCTCCATATTTAGATCCCATTTTTTAGATTTGGCTCAATATCAGTAGGTAAAGCACCTTGAGAATGAATTGTAAGAGCATTGGCTAGCTGGCCTATATGATTCTCAAGGGTCCTAATCAATGACACTTGACTATGAATAATGAAGTTCATTTTAGACATGTATTGCGTGAACATATTTTCAATGGTTGGCTTCTTTTTGGGTGTAACCAATCTTTGTTGTACTTGGAGGGTATAAATAAGTGGGTTTTGCTTCATGGGCTTGCCCTTAATTGATCTAAGAAAATTTTGAGTGGTTTCTCCACCCTAAATTATAATTGTTGGAGTAGGGGTTGTTATTCGGTTGCATATTGTAATTGCCCACAAAATTTGCTGCTTCAACATTGTTTGGGTACAAATTACTTGCATGTCCATCCCCATAAATCTCACAAGCCATGAATTGGCTTTTGATTAGTTGAACTCCAAAAGTGTTAATCTTCTTTGATAACACAACCACTTGTATAGTTAATGTACTAATGACATCCAACTTATGAACTCCAGGTACTTTTTGAGTTCTCAACCTTTTGGAAGGCCATTGATAACTGTTGGAGGCCATCTCTCCAATAGTTCAAAATTTTCATCAATGGACTTCCCCATTAAAGTTCTACGGGTTGTCGCATCAATTATAGTTTTTGTTTGGTTCACTTAACCATTATAGAAGGTTTGGACTTGTAGCCATTTTGGTATAGCATTGTGGGGGCATCTTCTAAGCAACTCATTAACCCTTTCCCAAGCTTCATATAAATACTTCGAATCCAATTTCATTAATGAAGTGATTTCATTATGCAACTTAGCTCTCGTGGCTGGTGGACATAACTGGGCTAAGAATTTTTGGGCCATGCCTTCTCACGTTATAATGTTATTAGGTGGGAGTGCTATCAACTAACTCTTTACCATATCTCAAAGTGAGAAAGGAAAGAGGCACAGCTTTAGTGCATCGTCTGAAACTCCATTGAGCTTGAAAGAGTCACAAAGCTATAAAAAACTTAAAATGTGGGACTTTGGATTGTCATTCGGAAATGTAACAAACTATGTAATTTACAAAATTATTTGGATTTGGTCAAGCTTTATTTCAAAGTTGTTGGCTAGGATCACAAGCCTCTAAATGCTCTAATGGAGGCCTTGCACAAGAGGGACTACATAGTCCCGCAAGGACTTAGATTCTTGATCTTTAGCCATCACTAGCCTTTGATTTGATACTTGTGACTTTTCCTTCTTAAGTCTTTGATATGTTTTATTGATATCGGGATCTAAAGGAACAATCTCCAACCTTCGAGTTCGTCATATGCACAATCAGGAGTACTTGAAAAAGAAACAAAAAAAGAAAGTTTGAATTAAAACTAGAATTGTCTAGTATTAATATTAACAATGAATAGAAAAATTCCCCAGCAATAGTGCTAAAAACTTCTTGTGGACTTTACTAATCCAAGCACATGTATTGTTTAACAAGTAATAAAGTGATCAGTAGAGATTGTTCCCACGAGGAATTGTAACTATTAATCTTTAAATACTGTAATTACTCAACTCTAACTTTATCCAAATGAATGAAACTTTGAGATGAATAACAAATTTAAAATAAAGCAAGTAAACTTGAGAACATAATGGAGAAAACTTAGAATTACAACATCCCTCAACACTTCACTTAGATTATTATTATCTTATCATGCTTAGTTATGGTATCGAATTATTATTCTAGAGTTCTTATTCAATTACAAGTATCTTTCAAGTTGCTTCTAATAATGTCTTACTTAACCAATTCACTATATTTCTATGAGAATTGAGTTAAGAAAGCTCATTAAGGATAGACTTAATCATGACTACACAAGGTATGAAGGTATATTTCTATCCTACATACGAATCAAATTCAAACAAGCATGTGAATGAATTCAAACAAGTGCTATCTTATTCAAGGCTAAACCTAGATTTTCTTCATTATGGTTCCTCTAAGTTACCAAGTCAATCTAAAAAATGGCCAATCAATTAGAAGCATTAAGCATAGAATAAAATAAATAACTTATGTACCAAACCTTAAGTAATCAATTAATAACATAAACCAAGCTACATGTTGAGTACCATTGCATGGAAAAATGGATTCCAATAAAGAAGCCATGAAATCAAAAACAAGAAAAATAAAGAGTAGAATGATATAAAATCGATAGGTTGTCAGGCTTCAATTTTCAACCATCCAAGCTCCTTTTGTGCCTTGCACTTTTGATCGCCTCTTATTCCAGAACATCTTAGCTAACTTGTGAATGTTGAATCTCAAGCTAATCCTCATTAAATAGTCTTTAAAACCTTCAATTTAAGTTCAATTTGAACAAGGAATTGTGTTAGTATTAGTTTCCAAGAGTCAATCAATGATTGGTTGTAATGACATTTTATTTGTATTTAATGTAGGTAATATTATTAATTAGGCATTCTTTAGTATATTTTTTTAATGAGATTTAGTACAAGACATATAAAGTCCCTAGAATAAATATTGTGTATGCATAATTATGTTGATCACCATAATTGTGAGATATGACATATAATAAGTATTATTCTAAAAATATTTCTAGTCAATGAATTATCAAGAATAAAGATATTGATGATTTTTTGGGACTAGCATATGTCACGTCATTCTCTTATAAAAAGAGTACCAATCTCATAACTTACAAGCGTGGTGATGTTGAGAGAAACATACGAGTGCTTGTTAGTTGAATAAGTACATTGAATTAACCCAACAAGAGAAACCATGTTGAGTCTTTACTCGTATGTCAATGAAAGTTCTCAAAGTATTGGTGGTGTAAATGATCCTTTGGCTTGAGATCATCTTATTACCTTATATGTGAATCTATGCATTTTAGTGTCATTCCCTTTATCGTGTAAAAAAGATAATGCATAGCTGATTATTAGGCATGTTGTGAAGCATATGAAGGTAGATAAGTGATAAACAAAGAATTCATCATCCTCAGTAAAGAGAACAAATATCTCATGGCCTAGTGAGACAAGTATGTCTTGTTTCGAGATCTTTACAAAGTGAAAGAGATTAAGAAAAATGTTTTCTTGAATCTCTTGAGGAACAAAATACAGACTTGGTTTCAAGTACAAATGGATTTAGACAAAAATAGGGTTGACACTAGAATCCATGCCCTATGTCTATATCGGGATATATTTGATGAAATGATTGAATGACTCAGTAACCAAGCACTGAAAGGTTTAATCAATGATCTTAATTTCCCTTGCTTAAGCGGTCATGATACATTGCTAGATGTCAATCTTAATCTATGTATGTAAGCTGGTTGGTATAGCAAAACAAAGTTAAATTAAAAGTGTATTAATATAAGCATACTTCGTAGGTAGTGTCGAATTACATTTATTATGAACTTACGAGAGAACCTAATAGGTTACATACTTTAATTGACTTAAATTAAGAACCTAGAATGATGAATGGAGTCTTGGAAGTAATAATTAACTTCCAAGAACGTGAGGGTAAAAAGGTAATTTTCACCTTACAGATATGGCAAGACTTGTTTTCTTGAAAGTCAAGAAAAATTATTATGAGAATCCTAATTGGATTTAGGCCACTAGGAGTCTAAAGGCCTTTTAGTAATCATAATAAGATTATGGATTACTAAAAGAATTTTAGGCCTTATGCCTTGGGCTTTAGGTTTAATGAAATCCTAAACAATGAGGGATTATAAGTCCTTAAGTAAGTCCTTAAGCCCTAGCTGCCCCTATATATGTAGTAGATATAGGAAATTTTGACTACAATGTGGTCACAAAGTGATATTCAGCCTTGTGAGAGATTATGAGCAAGGAGAGTTCTTGAAAATCTTATTCCTTAGTTGTGACCTCCTTTGTTGAAGCAAAGAAATTTTTGCTTCAAGAACAATCCTCTATTAATGATTCAACCAAGTAAAAGCTAGCATGTATTTTAAAGGTGAATTGATTCCTTCGAATCCTTTTCAAAAAAAAAATGTAATGGTTTTTAACCATTAATTGTGTGAACTGTTTCATTAGAGGCTTATTCGTTTGAATATCTTACTAATCATTGGTCATATTTTTGTTTTGACTGGGAAAATCATTTTCAAGATTTGTGGAGGAACATTAAGCATCCATGCTAAACAATCAAACTAGCTACGAGAGAAAAGCTTCAAAAAGTTAGTTTTAATCTTCTGCATTCTAAATATATAAATGATGATGTAACTTGAGAGAGAGAGATACTTCTTTTTCCAATAGTTATCACACAACCTGAGGGTTTTGAATCAAAAGGCCATCATAATAAAATGTGCAAGCTACAAAAATCAATTTAAGGACTTAAGCAAGCTTTAAGAAGCTGGAACTTACATTTTGATGAAACCATAAAGGCTTATGATTTCATTAAAATCTTTTGTGTACAAGAAGATTAGTGGAAGCGCAATAACATTCTTGGTGCTGTATGTAGATGACATACTTCTAATAAGTAATGATGTACCTATGTTACAATTGGTCAAACTTTGGTTGTCTGAAAATTTCTTCATCAAAGATGTAGATGAAGCAACTTATATACTGGCTATAAGGATCTATAGAGATAGATCCAAAAGGTTGCTTGTATTATTACAATCCACCTACATTGACAAGATGTTTAAGAGGTTTTGCATGTCACATGGTGTACATCATTCCAAAAGTTTGTCTATTAAGACAGAACTAGAAAGAGAACGCATGAAGGAAATACCATATGCTTCTGTAATTGGTTCATTCATGTATGTCATGTTATGTACGCGCCTTGATGCATTATATGCTTTAACTGTTACAAGAAGATACTAGACTTTTCCGGGCAAAGAGTACTAGAAGGCAATTAAGAACATCCTTCAGTACTTGAGAAGGACTAAGGATGCATTCTTAATATATGGAGGAACTGAAGAAGATATGTCAATGCAAGCTTTCAAACTGATAGGGAAAATTGTAAATAATAGTCTGGATTTTTATATACTCTTAATGGGAGAGCCATAAGCTGGAAATGTTCCAAGCAAGAAACAATGACGGATTCTACAACTGAAGCTGAGTACATAGCTACCTCCAAAGCAGCTAATGAGGCAGTTTGGATAAAGAAGTTAATAACTAAACTTGGGATGGTTTTTGACAATGTTAATCTAATAGAGTTATATTATGATAACAATAGGGCTGTTGAACAAGCAAAATGTAATACCCCTGGAGTGCTGACCAAGAGGTGAAAGGTACATGATTAATTTTATTGCATTAAGACGTAAATTCCTGTTGAATTTTTAAGGAGTAAAAAAATATTTATGATTGTGTGGTTTTAAATTTTGAAAGGAATATGTATATAGGGTTAATAAAATATATCATACATAGTATATGGTTAGTAAAGGATATTTTGCTCAAATACTATGATAGTGAAGGAAAGGAATGTAAAATAAGTTAGAGATAAATTAAAATTGTCCAGTGTAAGTCCACTATAAGATTAATAAGTATGAAGTAAGGATTTAATTGAAAATAGGAAACATGAAGGATTAAATTGAAAAATAAGAAATTGAGGACTAAAATGAAAGAAATGAAAAATCCAGGGTTTCTAAGTAGAAAGCGGTGGAGGCATGTATTAAATGGGAGACAAGTGCATTTATGGAAGAGTTATGGTGTCTCCAAAAACCATGGTTTCAATCCATGGTTTTGGAAAGTAGTTTACATGTAGAAGCTAGGTGGCGTGAGGATGAAATGGCTAGGTGTAAAGACAAGAAAAAATGTGCATTTATGGTGAAGTAAATGTTAATAAATGGAAGTAATGATGAGAGTTAAGAGTGTGACAAATGACAAGAATATAAGCTAGATGAATATTTGGCCATAATGAGTAATAATGAGTGTGTAGGAGCTTGAAAGTGGCCGATTTTGTATAGGAATAGTAGAAAGTGAGGTGTCTTATAATCAATGGGGTTAGAAAGTAATGTGTTAGAAGGAGGAGAACGGGTTTCACGCAAAAGATGAGGTGGCGAAAATTTAGAAGGGGAGGATGCATGGAACAACTTAGGTGGCAAGGTGTGGAGGAGTGAGAAATTAATGAAAGAATTATGAAATGTAATCATGGTTTAGGGAGATTTGAGGGTGTGGCTAGGTTTAGAGGGGAATAGGTTGTTATATAAGCTATTCCAATTCAAAGTTTAGAAATACATGGGAAGTGATGGGTAATTATGTGATTAAGAATATAGAGTAGTATAATAGAGACTAGGGAACCAAAAATTTGATGGCTTAGGCTTATATATATGGGTTAAGTTAGGATTAGGAGGAAAGTCAGAAAGGAATTAAGAGAAATCGTGCAGGAGAGAGAGAGAAAGAAAGAGAGGAATTTGATAATTTATCAACCAAGAGTCGGAATTGAGTGAAATTTGGAGTGTACTCAATTCAAGATGAGGATTTCAAATCTATCATGCCATGTAGGATCAAGCGACTCGAGGATATAAATTTTGAGTTGGCCGAGAGGTATAAGAGGTTGTTCAAGAGTTGGCCGAAATTGAGGTATAAAGATTTTTAAACTAGAGTTCTTGAAGTTGATTCTAAACTAATTGATAAGGTAATTAATGATTTAGGTTGAATCCTAGCTAAATTATGTTAATAAAATTGAATTACAGATACATATATGTAATTGACACAACTTGAGAGTTTTGTATCCAAAGGCCATCATAATAAGGTATACAAGTTATAGAAGTCCATTTATGCACGTAAGCAAGATTGAAAAAGATGAAATATTGGTTTTGATTAAGCCATAAAGGCTTACAATTTCTTTAAAAATAATGAAAAATTGTGTACAAAAAGGTTAGTGGGAGCGCGGTACTGTTCTTGGTAATATATGTAGATGACATATTTCTTCTATGTTACAATCAATCAAATTTTTGTTATTCGAAATTTTTTCCATGAAGGATATATGTGAAGCAACCTCATAGTGTGTATAAAGATCTATAAAGATAGATCTGAAAGGTTGTTTAGATTATCACAATTCACATACATTGACAAGATGCTAAGAGATTTAGCATGGATGGATCAAAAAAAGGATTCCTACCCATGTCACATGATGTACATCTTTCCAAGAGCATGTCTCCTGAAACTTAAAAGGAAAGAAATCGCATGAATGAAATATCAAATACTTCTGCAAATAGTTCTATCATGTATGTCATGTTTTGTACTAGTCCTGATATATCATATACTTTAAGTGTTACATGCAGTTATTAGGCAGTTCCAGGCGAGCCATAACAGAAGGTAGTTAAAAACATTCTCATGTGTTTGAGAAAGACTAAGGATGCATTCTTAATATATAGAAGAGCTGAAGAACTAAGAGTTTTATAGTATGCTGATGCAAGTTTTAAGTCTGACAGAGAATCTGGATTCATATTTACCATGATTGATTTTACAACCGAATCTGAATATATAACTACTTTTGAGGCAGCTAAAGAGACAGTTTGCCATATTGAAATAACAATAAAGCCGTTGCATAAGCAAAGGAACTAATGTCCCACCAAAAATTCAAAATGTACTGCGACAGTATCACTTGATTTGGAAAATCATAATAGATATAATGAAATAAATATAAAATACATTCCTACTGATGATCATTTGACAGATCTACTTACAAAGTTCTTACCCCAACAAAAGTATGATTGCGACAATATCACTTGATTTGGAAAATAATAATAGATATAATGAAATAAAGATAAAATACATTCCCACTAATGATCATTTGACAAATCTACTTACAAAGTTCTTACTGCAACAAAAGTATGATTGTCACTTTGATATGGTTAGTCTTAGATATCATAATATCATAGTGATTGACTCTAGATCAAGTAAAACATTGTTAGTATTAGCGTCAAATGATTGTTGCAATGACACTCATTTATATTTATTCATGATATTTTATATTATTAAGATGGGTTAAAGGAGATTTAATACACCATATTAAAGTCCCATATTCTATATCATTTTAAGTGATTATAAAATGCTTGGATTATCGTAATAATCTACTGGATTAGAAGGTTTGAATTAAGTTGCGTTAGTTATTGACCATTCCAAAGAGCACTGCCAAAGGTTCAATGGACCAACCGGCAAAACTGAATGAGAATAGTAAAATTAGTAAAACCCTAATTACAAACAGAGTAATACCAATGTCTCTTTTTATTTGTTTTCCTCTTCAACAATGTAGTTGTCCAGATGTTTGTCCCACCCAACAAACAACAAAAACAAAAAACAAAGGATTGAAGCGCAACCAATAAACATTACAACTACCTCGTTCACGGTAATGGTTCTTTCACATCATCAAAACACCGAGTGATAAAAAGTTAGGCAACCACAATCAAAATAGCTACTCATCCAACAAAATGTAACATCCACGGCGATATAAAGACAACTTCCCAGGCTATCCTAGAAAAGATTTCTTCAACTCACTTGGTCATTAATTAGTCATTTATAAAGACAACATATGCTCTAACTTGAAAAAGTTTAACAACCTACAGTGGAGAATGCTATAGCCTTGAGATGTCCAAATTAATCTAATTGGGTTGTTAATGACCCGTCAACAATCAACGCCTCTTCTTACTTCCTTTTGCAGCACTTGATTTCGATGGTGAAGCAACCAGGTACACAAACAGAACCATGATGGAGATTACAGATATTAATGATCCATACTTTACCAGCAACTTCTGAAGAAATAAATTGTATTCAGAAAAATTAATTGCATACAATCAAATTTCGATATATAAAGAAAAGAATGTAAGCTCAGAAAATATGAAGTTTAAGGCTTAGTTGAGTTGAGTTGCTAGGTAAAGAAACTAGAGCAACTCTGGGCAACATGCAAAGGTGAACTTTATCTGTTCTTCTTACTCTACTCATAACATGCAGAACCAAATGTAAATAAAGTTTGCATGCCTGCCTGCCAAATCAAAATTATCTGGTTTCATGCAATAACTATCCAGATTTCAATAATGGAGAGCATATAAAGAATTGTACCTTAGCCTGAGAAATTCCAGCCCAACCAAGTATATGATCACATGAAAACACATCAATCCTTCAGTAAACAAAAAAAGAAAGTGCAAAATCATATTAATTCATGTCACTATAGCTGTAGGAAACACGTACCCATTCAAACTTCTTCTCAGGAGGTCTCTCAGAGAGAATATCTAAAGGCAGTATAGGAGTTGAAAGTGCCTCCTAAAAACAAGCATAGTGGAAGATAAACAAATTTATTCACCAGAAATAAAGAAAATATTTCCTGCTGAAGTCAAACCTGTAAAGCAGCTTTTGTGGGGATCCGGAACTTAATGACAGCCGGCTCACCAGAAAATTCCTGTTTTTCTTTGGCCTCCAATTCGAAAGAGTGAGACAGAATACCACCACTAGAAACATCAATTTCAGTAAGTAATTGATTTGAAAAAACACAATGGAAATGATGCTGTAGCAAAGCTCATTATGAAAAAATGAAACTCACGCATCAAGCCTTTCCCATGACTTCAAAGTGGTCCCACTGACAATCTCAAAAATATCTTGAGGCCAGCTATCATCTGTTAGACTTACGTCATATGCAGTTCTGAAAACAAAAATGAAATTGGAAATATAACAACTAATAGCTTCCATTTTGAATACTCTATGTACGCAAAACATATGTCATGGAAATTTCTTGGACCATGCAAAGAAGTTAAATGAACAGCAAGTTATCAACTACTTATCAAGAAAACACTTCCAGAACTCCTTAGTGCGTCCACAGAGACTATATGCATCATTTCCTTAAATGCTATACTTTCTGATATATACTTTTCTAGTTTCTTTTCTTTTTATCTTTATTCAGGGGGTGAGGGTAGGAAAGAGTAGAAACAAATTAGGAGGCCAAGCCATCCATTCATTTACCTAATAGGCATTCATTTACCTAATAGGCATTCATTGTCAAATAACACATCCATAATTACACACAAAAGCCAACGCGTAAGACCCTATCTCATCTCCTCAACCCACTCCATCTGATCCTACCATGATCCTTTTGTCAGTAGAAGCACAACTGAATTACGACATTTTGACGTCTGTAATATAGGATTTGAATAAAGAGTTTTGTCAAAGGGAATCTCAACAGCTCAAAAACTAAAGCAAGCAATAAAGCATACCACCGATTCATATTGTTTTCCTTCTTAAACCATTAAGCGAAACTCGCACAACCTTCATGCATTCAAACTTTCTAAAAATAAACCTCTACTGTCCGGGCTTCGAGAGTAGTCCTCCGCAAGCATTTATAAACCCAGAAAAATGTTAAACATCTTGATCGGCATACTGTGGTACAACTGATTTAATAGTTACATTTGTCTTGTACGACAATTTTTTTTCCAGTTGTTAAATCGGCCAAACAAACACTTGGGTAAAACACAAAGGGAAACAAACGGAAACAAACTTTTTTTGACATTGCATCAGAGTCCCAACTGAGTAAAGATCAACAATTTTTGTTTACATTTGAGCATTACAAATATACCCAAAACCAAATCTATGTTGTTTATCTTTCTTAACCAAACAAGTACGAGAGATCTAAAATAAGACCAAATTTGAATGAAAGGAATAAATAAAAGTAGAACGTACGTAGATCCTTGGTTGTAGATGTCGATGGAGACAGAAACTCGCTCGGCGCCGGATTTGAGCCTGTTGAGGGTGGCCTTCTTGTGAGCCACAATGAAGGGCACATCTGAGGTCGCGTGCGACGAGAACACCAAGAAGAAAGCAGTGACAACAGTGATAATCAATGCTTTGAAGATTGGATTCGCCATCTGATCGAATGAGAGAGAACGATCGGGAATTGGGAATACGGAGGATAACGAGAGAGTCGGGCTTTGATTTTATCTTCGTTGGAACAAAGTCGTATGACTTTGGGGAAATCGCCTCAGACAGAGTTAAAAGAACTAGGGTTCGTATTGTAATTGGACACTTCTGGCTGGCTGGCATCATATGACTGAGATCAGCTTTAAGACGAGGTAAATAAATTTTTTATTTTTAAAGTAATTGAAGACGAAAATTAGAAAAACACTTATGTTTTAAAATAAGATTTTAGCTTAATTATACTTATAATCCCTATACTTTGCCTCAGCCTTTAATCCTTTAGTTTCAAAATTTAAAATGTCATCATTATACTTACAAAAATGAAAATATCATTCTTATCATCATATGCCATTCATTTAAATTAGATTGTTATTCTTTTTATCATGTGTTATCTTTTGAAATTAGACAGAAATTGACATGGACTACCAGGCTCTCATGTGACATCCAACGTGGCAAGTTTTTGCTATCAGTCCAAAAATTAAAGAAAACGGTGAAAGTTGTTGATAATTATTCGTCTATATATTCAGATGTTAGTAGCAGAAAGCATAAGTGATGCCTCGACTTTGTCATTGTGGAGATCCTACAATTATGACTAGGGCTGAGTTTGAGGTTGGTTTGGTCCATTTTGGGCCTTATACAAGTTGAACTGTCCAAGTCGGTTAGCTTAACGCCTAAATTGAAAATGCAATAGTATTATTTCGTTTTTTAATTTTTAGCCCTGCCATCCATTTCGGTTTATATTTTTGGGTAGGTTTGTTTTTCAGTTTTAGAATTTTGGGCTTCCAAATAGTATGGCCCAATCACCTTTTACAAGCCCAATTTTTTTAAAAAAACTGGTCAACCACACATAATAGGGCCTAAAACACTATTTTAACATGTTTAAGTATAACAACCAAAAACTTGCATATAGAATACAAGCTCAATCACCTTGGTCAAGCCCAATTTCAAAAGAAAAACTTGCTTAATTATCTATAACGAATCCTAAAACACTATTTTAACAAGAAAAAACTTGCCTATAAAAAAAAATATATATATATATATATATTTCAACCAAAAACCTGCATATAAAAATAATTTATAATTTTTCATCTAGTCAACTAGTCAAGCATTAATCCACTTAACACAAAAATAAAAAATCATCAAGTCAAGCATTGATCCATTCCAATCTCCATGACTCCAACAGTCAAAAGAGCATGATATTTAAAGTTATCACCATCTTAACGTTAAATATCAAAATTAAAACAAGAATTCAAATAGAAATTACAAGCCAAAAGGCTATTAGCATTCTTTTACTCCACGTCCAGACTGTAGCAATACTGCAGTAGAGGCGGCAACCAATAGAGGCAAAGGCAGAAAGTAGAAAGTCTAGTAACTAAATGGGAACACACTGCATAGAGAGATGAACAAAATTTAAGGCTTTAAGGTTACAGAATATGGGCCATTGTTAATAATTCACCACTAAACAAAATTTTCACAAAACATATTCTTGCAAGAAATTTAAACATAAGAATGTAAAGGTGAGCTCAATAGGTCAACTAACTCCCTCTGAGAGCTTGGAATTGAACCAAGACCATGCAACAAACAAGCTTATACCATATTTGCAAAGGCAAATTTACAGCAAGCATACAATTATAATGAAGAAAAAAAATTAATGGTGTTGTAGGAGAAATAATTTCTCTAATATTCAAGTTAAAGCAGACAGTTTGATAGAACGTTTATCACTTTTGAACTCTATCACTTTAGCAAATCTGAACATAGGTTTTAGACTCAAATAGGAAAATAAAAGAGTCGAAGTTTCTTTCTTATCCTAGGAAACATAAATTTATTCCCAAGTGGCAATGATGTTAGACACACACAAACAGTTTGCAAACAGGTATCCCAAACATGACAAATACAAAAATTTACTAACAATAAGTAAGAATAAGTATTGAGGCAAAGCTTAATGTGACTTACCATTTACCATAATGAATCAAGTGAGGACTAAGCACAACAACACTCATAAGTCATCATCCTTAGTAGGCAAAGCTATAATTAAACCAAATTCATAGTTATATTCAATTACAAATAAATTGAAATTAGAAAATGTGAAAGTAGTATAAAACTCATTAACTAATTCAATCTTTTCAAGATCTTTTGGGTATTCCTCCATATCTAATGGTATATTAGTGCACCAAACCCAGTTCTGTAAACATATAAGTGCCTCCACAGTAGTTGGAGACAATGAACTTCGATAAGGATCCATAACACGAAAGATCCATAACAAGATCTTTTGGCTAATTAGAGTAACTTAGCATTCGACTCGCACACCAAAGTTCAAATCAATGAGCCTAGATGAACCCAACTCAAAGCTATAAACCTAGGTGAGTTATTATATTTGAGGCATATCAAGATTAACAAATATTTATTTTATGCCAATATAAAATTTGGGTTCCTTAAGACCATGTATACCTATTTAATGGGCATGAGCTTTACCTTACACTTGAAGAATTTAGTCCCTTGCTTAATTTCATAGAAACAAGCCAATCTTCCTTTCTCGAGTTAAGGATTACCTTCCTCAAATTTGTGAGCTCCATAAATTATCCAAGTCTTTCATTTATCTTTAGAAATCTCCATATGGATTGAGGCTCATCCAACTTGTTCATTATTTGACAATATGCAAGTGACCCTTATGGAGGCTAGGGTGAATTGACTTTGGAACACAGTTATGGAATGCTTCAAACTACCCCTTTAATATTGAAGATGAGACCATGTCGTAACATAATGCATATTGTTATAGTGAAAACCCTTAATGGCTTTGATAAACTTCATGATTCTTCATCCTGAAATTTTGGACGAAGCCCCTTCTTTTTAAAGTAAGTGGGTCAGTCCTTTTTTTTCTTCTTCTTTCCACACATTTATTTTTCTCCCCCAATTTTCTCTCATATTTTTTTCTCTCTTTCCTCCTCTTTTTTTCTTGGTAGATATGGTTGATGGATCATCTCACATCTCAAAATATTAGAATAACTACTAGAATTAGAGTACAAGGCTCAACATTACTTGAAGAGGAAATTGAAGAAGAGGTTTGAAGCAAAAGAAGTATGGATAGAATGGATGGAACAAATGAGTGACACCATGATTAGGTGAACTTGTCCTTAGTGGAACCTATGACAGAGAAGATTTACTCATCTTTTTTATGGGGACATATAATTGAATAGGTCTTGGGGATTAGAATTTACTTATTATTTTATCACTAGGATTTTCAAACAATTTGGCTTTAGTGATGTAAAACCTATAAGGCTAGGGCTAAACCTATGAAAGAGAGGATTTATCTTCCTATCTTTGAGAAATTAAAAGCATATTAGGAAAAGATAGCTTAACTTTCATGAATCCTAAGAAAATGGAGGTTTACAAAGATTCAAATCAAGGCTCGACTGGCTTTACAATAGGACATGTACTTGTAAAGAAAAACTTTTTGAATTAGTGAAGAAAAGAAAAACCTAAAAATATTGTACTTGCTAAATTTATCATAAATACATTTTGTTGTTAAAACCTTACTTATCTTTTATTTGGGGTAGAAAAGAAAGAAATGAATTATCTTCATTCTTGGAAAAATTGCTTTAGTTTTTACCTAAGCCATTGTTGTCAGATTTATCACTCAAGTGCACATATTATAAACAAGTATAAAGTAGAGATCGTTCCCACGATGAATAATTTACTTTCTAATGTTAAATGCCAATACTATGCAACCTAACTCTAATCAAGCCAAAGTAATTCAGTGATTTAAACAATTTATAAAAAGATTTTTGAAACTAAGCCTAGGTTCACCAAAATCCTTGCACTATACCTAATTAACTTTAACTCAAATAGGTAATAACTTAATATTAACCCAGATTTCTTAATCAACTACTAGCATATTCCTATGTCTAACAAATATATATTTTCCTTAATCTAATTCCCTATATTCTTATGAGAATTATTCTAAGAAAAACTCATTAAGAACTGATCTTATTGTTACTTATGGTTAAAGAGTATATTCTTATCTCTTAAAAAAATCAGATCATTTAAATCATAAAACAATCTAAACATAAGTTATATTGCCTAAGGCTAATCACAAAACTGACTCTTCCAAGTCAATTCCAGAATTCTTAATCAATCTAACTAGTGATCAATCAATTAGAAGAATTAAGAACAAGGTAATATAAATGTTAAAACTAAAACATGCACTGATATAAAACTAAAGTCACATAGGCTACATGTGAGTTTAATCATAACCCTAGAATACGACTACTCTATACTAACTACTGAAAACACCAACAATAAAGACATAGTCAGTACAAGTAAATAGAAAATAACAAGAAAGGAGTAGAAACTAGAAGTTGTCACGACTTCGGTTCTCTTTTAGCTGCTTAACATTCTTTATCACAAGCTTTGGTATATTTCAAAACTTCAGCCTTCACTTTTATTTATAAACCTTTTGTTCTTAGTTCAATTGAACTAGGAGTCTTCAAAAACATATGAGGACGCCACGACGTGACTCTCTATGGTGTTGCGGCACTGAGGGTTCTGCATAGTCCTTCTTAGACTACAACTTGTCCTTCCAAGGCCTCGCATTAATGGGAGCTGCGACTCCAACTTCTTGAATAGTTTACGAAGTCGTCTTTCAAATTGGCTCCATGACTTAAGATCATTAGCTCTGCAGCCCATCTTTTTGTGTGTGTTTATTAGGCAGGTTCCCTTGACTGCACTACGGCTTAACTCAGTAAGTGCCATGACTCCAAGCTCTCTGATTAAATTGCATTTTTCCTCATTTTTGCAATGCTGCCACTTCATCTTCATCACGCCATAGCTTAGTTCTCTTGGCCTGAATTGCCAATTTCTTTCCTTTATCACTTTACGGCTTGATCTTCTTTGGTGTTGCAGCACTATCTTGAATTTCTTTCCTTCTTTCAATTTAACTAAGACACTGCAAAGACACATAAAATAATTTAAATACCAAAAATCATTAAACTACTCCTAATTATGGTAAAAACTCAACAAAACTCCTAAACAACCTAAAACACTAAATTTGACTAACATTCTAACTCAAAAATCTAAGATTTAGCATAGAATATGAATTAAAAGTATAGTTAAATAATTTTATTTTACAGAGTTATCAGTTGTCTTTGCATGTTTTCGACTTAGTAAGCATTTTTTCTTTTTATTGCCTTAACTTTTGCTTAATCTACATTTTCAGGTTTTCAACAGCAATTTTTATTTTATATTTTTTCAAACAAGGCTTAAAAGTAACAACTTTTTTTCTTATGATATTCTAAAGAAAAATACGAACTTATTTTTCATTAGTTCTTCTAATTGGAATATAACATGAATTCAAGAAATAATTTGGAGGAAAGAATATTTTTCATAAATGGAAAATGAAAAATACAATTTGTTCATAAAGAAACTTCAAAAAAAGCCCTAAGAAATTCCTAAACAAAGAGCTAGTTCTAAGCAAAGCTAGCCTAACTAATACTTGTCAACAAGGTTTTTTCTTTAAGATGGTGATCCATATCCTTGATCACCATCCTCTACCATTAACTATGCTAAAACTTCATCAATTTTTCTACCCAATCTGCTTCTAGCTTTTCTTCCCATAATATCTCCTCTCTTTCTTTAAATTTGTAGTCAAATAACATTTTAAAGTCGAACATTTTCTTGTCAGCTTTATCCACCCATGGGTTGGTGTTATCAAATTTATCACGTAAGTGCATGTATCGTGAACAAGTAATAAAGTGTAAGTAGAGTGTCAAGCCCATGAGAAATTACATCTAATAATTGCTAAGTACTAAAATTTACCAATTCTAATTTTATCCAAATGAATGAACTTTAATATATTGATAACTAAACTAAACTAAAGCAAGCAAACATAAGAATGTAATGGAGAAACCTAAAATCACAACTTCTCTCAACACTCACTTGGATTATTATTATCTTATCATGCTTAGTTGAGATATCAAATTACTAACCTAGGGTTCTTATTTAATTATAAATATCTTTCGAATTGCTTATAATAAGATCTAAATTAACCAATTCACTATATTTCTATGAGAATTGAATTAAGCTAGACTCTTTAAGAATATACCTAACATGGCTACAAGGTATGGATGTATATTTTTATCATACATATAAATCAAATTCAAACAAGCATGTGAATGAATTCAAACAAGTGCTATCTTATTTAAGGCTAAAGCTAGATTTCTTTCGTCAATGTTTCTCTAAGTTACCAAATCGATCTAATTGGTAGCTAATCAATTAGAAGCATAAAGCATAGAATAAGATAAATAATTCATGTATCAAACCCTAAGCAATCAAAATATAACATAGAACCAATCTACATGTTGAGTTCCATTACAATCTTAGAGAAGTAACTACTTAATGCTACTTAGTTTAAACATGGGTTCACATAAAGAAAACATCAAATAAATACAAGGAAAGGAAAGAGTAGAATGAAGAAAAATGATGGTTGTTAGGCTTTAATCTTCAATCATCCCAAGCTCCTTTTGCTACTTGCACTCTTGATGCCTCTAAACTCCAGACTTACTTAGCTAAACTTGTGTGTGTATATTCCCTAACATAAAGCTTTTTAAATAGGCTTCAAAACCCTCAAAAAGAAGTCAATTCAAACTATGAATCGAGTCAGCATTGCAGCACTGAATTTCTTGCGCCTCAGCACTAAAAATCAGAGCAGGAAGTCACGTTAGGCGCTAGGGCACCCCTTTTCTGGCTGCCTTCCTGCCTGGCATCCTAACACTAGCTTTTTGTATTCCTAGTACCCTAGCCTTTGCCTCGATGAATTGTTTCATGATTTTAGGCGCTGTGGGGCCCCTTTTCCTTGGTCGTGGTGCTCGACACATAGAAAATTCTTGTTTGATTCTACTTTGACTTCAAAGGGGTTTCCTTTAAGCATTAAATCTTCAAAATACATAAACTAAATTAAGAATGAATGAAATTCTTAATTAAAGGCTAAATCCTATGCATACTCAACTAGCATTCAACACTTTGAAACATATGACTCAACTAAGCAACAATTAAACTAAAACTCAATAACATAACAAATAATATAAATGAAAAAGACATATAATAAGGCTATTTCATAGACTAGTTGGGGAATCCACAACCATCCTAGGCTTAATGAATTTCCCATTTGATGTAAGAGTGTACAACATGATAGGTTCAATAAATGATGGGCCATGTTTAGTGTTGGATTTTACCCTCTACCTTGCCATTTTTCACACAATTTTTTATCAGTAAGCTTACACCGTAATCCAAAGGATGTGTTAATTTGCACTAGGCACTCTTATAAACCAATGAATTTCTTATTGCTTCTTTAACAAACCCAAACCTAGAAAGTAGTTCATTTCCCTCATAATGTTATTAATTTAAAGGTTCCCATATAGGTCATAATATGGGAGAAGTAATTCTTTTATATTGTTCCAACTTCAATGCACTGTAATATATCCAAGGTGAACCCTGATAAGTAGTGGCTTTCATTTTATGATTCTGTATATCTTTAGGATCAGCTCGCTTGTCAGGCCTTAATAATTATGAATTTATCACCTATGATAGTCATGACTCCATGTTTCACTGGGAATTGAATCATCTATTATTATGTAAATGAGACCACCCTTATTTCATGTACAAAAGGATATCTTAACAATACGTTGAAACCATTGATCACATTAACAACTTGAAATTTCACCCTTGTCTCAAGAAGCCTAACCTTTAATGTGATAGATATTATTCTCAAAACATGTCTCATGGTGTTACCGTAAGCCTTGATGACTTAATTAAAAAGGGTAAAATGTTCTTAAGCAATTGCTAAATTACTCGTAATTTTGTGATAAGTCTATGAAATAGCCTTATTACATGTCCTTGTTATTCATATTATTTGTTATGTTATTGAGTTTTAGTTTGATTATTGCCTAGTTGAGTCATTTGTTTTAAAGTGTTGAATCCTAGTTGAGTATGTTTAGGATTTAGCCTTTAATTAGGAATTTCATTCATTCTTAACTTAGTGTGTTTTGAAGGTTTAATGCTTAAAGTAAACCCCTTTGAAGTCAAATTGGAGTCAAATAAGGATTTTTCAGGCGTCAAGCGCCACAACCATGGAAAAGAGGCGCCACAATGACCAAAATCGTGTAACAATTTATCCAACCAGAGGCTAGGGCTCTGGAGTTGTAGAAAGTTGTGGCTAGGGCACTAGGCAAGAAGGCAGCCAATGCCCCAGCACTAGAAAAGCAGCGCCTAGGCTCCCAACATGACTTCCTACTCCAATTTTCAGTGCTGAGGCACCAGCTCGATTCCTAGTCCAAGTTAAACTCTTTTGTACGGTTTTGAAGCCTATTAAAAAAGGATTATGTTACGGAATATAGACACACAAGTTTAGGTAAGAAAATCTAGAGTTTAGAGTCATCAAGAATATAAAGAGCAAGAGAGGGATGATTGAAGATTAAAGCCTAACAACCATCATTTTTCTTCATTTTACTCTTTCATTTCCTTGTATTTATTTGATGTTTTCTTTATATGAATCCATTTTACAATAAGTAGCATAGAGTAGTTACTTCTTTAGGATTGCAATGGAACTCAACATTTAGTTTGATTTTATGCTATAATGTGATTGCTTAGGATTTAGTACATGAGTCATTTATCTTATTCTATGCTTTATATTTCTAATTGATTAGCTACCAATTAGATTGATTTGGTAAATTAGATGAACCTTAACAAAGGAAATCTAGATTTAGCTTTGAATAAGATAGCGCTTGTTTGAATTCATTCACATGCTTATTTGAATTTGATTTGTATGTAGGATAGAAATATACCTCCACACCTTGTGTAGCCATTGTTAGGTCTATTCTTAATGAGTCTAGCTTAATTTAATTCTCATAAAAATATAGTAAATTGGTTAAGTTAGATATTATTATAAACAATTCGAAATATATTTATAATTGAATAAGAATCCTAGGTTAGTAATTATGTATCACAACAAAGCATGATAAGATAATAATTATCCAAGTGAGTGTTTAAGGAATTTGTAATTCTAGGTTTTCTCTATTATATTCTTATGGTTGCTTGCTTGCTTTAGTTTAGTTTTATTTAGTTATAAATCTTTCAAAGATCATCTGTATGGATAAAATTATGATCAATTAATTTTAGTACTTAGCAATAGTTAGCTTCAATTCCTAGTGGGAACAATCTTACTTACACTTTATTACTTGTTCATGATACGTGCACTTGTGTGGTAAATCCGACAATAAGTTTTTGGCACCACTGCCAACAAATTAGTCTAGCAATAATTAATATTAATACCAACCAATTCTAGTTTTAATTCAAACTCTTTTTGTCTTATTTTATTTTTTTCTTTATTCTTTTAAATTTATTTTCTTATTTGTTTTGTGATGTACAATGGAGATGTATACTGAATATTTTCCACCTCACATGTTTTGTTCAATATGACTTGGAATCACTCCAAGATGCATGGGAAAGGTTCAACTATCTATAGATCATATGTCCAACTTATAGCTTACCAAAATGGTTTCAACTCCATATATTTTTCAATGGTTTGTGTGAGGATAGAAAATGGTTGATATTCTAGCTAGTGGAGACTTCATGAATCTAAATGTGGACAAAACTTATAAGTTGTTGGAGACCATGGCTAAGCCCTTCATACCAATGAGTGAGTTTACACCAAGTGAGGATGAGCCTATACTAAAAGAGGAGAACATAGAGATGTTTCAAGAATGGGTACAAAGTTCCTTTTATACCATGTATTCGCTTCATAAAAGATGAACCACGTGAGGAAATCCATGGTGCCTAACCTATTGAGCCTAATTTGATCATAGAAAAAGAGTTCTATAATAACATCAAACATGACCAAATTATTAAGTCTCAATTAGAATACTCTCAAAATGAGGAAGTAACTCAAGACTTGATCTTAAAGGAAAAACCACAACCTTTTGAGTCTAAATTAGCCACTAAATATAACAATTATGAAGATCCTATGTGGCTAACTTTTCCTCCATCTGAATTGGCCACTGAATTTTATGTTTATAAAGATCCCACGTGGCCAACTCCTCCACTACCTTCCTTAGTATCATACCTCTACACATACTAAGTAAGATTTTCAAAGCCAAGTGATGTTGAGTGCATATTCCATTTACTACCATATATTGCCAAGCTTAAGGTCGTCTTGAATCAAGACTCATATATAGTGTTATATGACACTTACTATGGGCGAAAGCCGCTTGTTTAGAAGCACTATTCTAATAGTCAAGCTAATGACTATAAATCAAGCGCTTCTAGGGAAGCAATCCAAGTTTTTAAATTTTTCTTTTCAATTTATGTTTTAGTTCTTATTAAGTGTTGTTTATTTTTGCAGGAATATCATTTTTTACCTCTGATGAATCTAGACGTTATTTACAAGGCCAACGATTAGTGAGCTTTCCTTCATGCTTCAATGCCAGGGAGTCTTTCTATCCTTATCCTTTATTTATTTTACACATTGGGGATAATGTTAGTCTTAAGTTTGGGGAAGGGTTTTATTGGTGTGCTTGTGTTCTTAGGTTGTTAGTTAGTTAGCATGCTATTATGTTTTTATGATGAAATTCCCTTATCTGATGATAATATTATAGTTTTCATGTGACCTTTGACATTCATGATAAATTCTTGAGTTAGTAGCATTGTATGATGTGATTTCCAACACATATTATGCACTTGATCTTTTTCTTGGAATTGTTTTGCTAATTTAGAGACCGTTTATGTTTAAGAAGTTCAAATTTAGTTAGGAACCTTATAATTTGTTTGATTCTCTCTTGAGGCAAAATCTTAGACAAAACGAAGTTAGGGATATGATTTTGGCCATCTTTGGATTGTTTGAGCCTTTTTAAGCTAACCATGTTTTATATTATATCCCTAGTTACCCTATTGAGCCTATATTGCCTTTTCTTAGATACCCACATAACTTTTGCGTTAACCATTTTGATTAAATTGTAGTTTTGAACTCTTACTCTTAGACATTTTGATCATTCTAGGATATATTGAACTATGCTAAGAAAATAAGGAAATGTTTGAATTATATATACAAGAAGAAAAAAATTATATATTTGTGCCTCTTGATTACCCCAATATCCATGATAAAAAGAAATAAGTTTGGGGATGTGACAAAAGTTGAAAAAGAGGCAAAAGAGAAAGCCAATCAAAGTAGAAAACATGAAGTGGTAGAGAAGAAAAGAGTATGCCAAGTAGGTATTAGTTGGGTGGTTAAAAGAGCTATTAAAAGGTCTAAAATGGTCTGTGTGCTTAGGGTAATTTAAGCCTTAAAAATTTTCTTTATCATACCGTTACCCTGGCCTACATTACAAGCATGATAAAGGCCTATTGATTTTTGACTTAGTTAAGCCTACATTAGTAGAGAGAGAGTTGAAGAGCAAACTAATAGGGTTTGAGTGCTATGTTTGGATTTACTTAGACATAATCTTCTCTGGATTGCATGCATTCCTCGTTAAAAATTCATACACACACACATTAGAAATCAATTTGAATTTATTACTTGCTCTTGAATTAAAATATGAAGTTGAATGATACCTATAGTTGACATTTAGTTAAAGGTGATGTGAAACTTTTGAGAGCATATTAAGGATGTCATTGTTTTACTGTGATGCATTTTTGGCTAGTCGTGTTCGTTTGTGTCTTAGTTTTTCTTTTGCTCGAGGACTAGCAAAGCCTTAAGTTGGGGGTTTGATAAGTCTATGAAATAGTCATATTACATGTTCTTTTTAATCATATTATTTTTTATGTTTTTGAGTTTTAGTTTGATTGTTGCCTAGTTGAGTCATTTGTTTTAAAATGTTGAATCTTAGTTGAGTATACTTAGGATTTAACCTTTAATTAGGAATTTCTTTTTCATAGGCGTTAAGTGATATAGCCACGAAAAAGGGGCGTTGTGCATGCCATGATTCATCCAGGCAGAGGCTAGGGTGCTGGGGCTGTAGAAAGTTATGGTTGGGGCACTAGGTAGGAAGGTAACCAGCACCAAAAAAGAAACTCCTAGGTGCCTAATATGACTTCCCACCCCGATTTTGGTGCTGAGGCGTCAAAATCTCAATGATGTGGCACCGACTCAATTCCTAGTCCAAGTTGAACCCTTTTTTAGGGTTTCGAAGCCTATTTAAATAAGTTTATGTTAGAGAATGTAAACAAACAAGTTTAGCTACGAAATCTGGAGCTTGGGATGATTGAAGATTGAAGCCTGATAACCATTGTTTCTCTTCATTCTACTCTTTCCTTTCCTTGTATTTTTTGATGTTTTACTTATATGAATGCATGTTTACACCAAGTAGCATAAAGCAGTTACTTCTCTAGGATTGCAATGGAACTTAATATGTTTAGTTATATTATAATGTGATTAATTAGGGTTTGGTACATGAGACATTTATCTTATTATATGTTTTATGCTTCTAATTGATTAGCTACCAATTAGATTAATTTGCCAACTTAGAGGAACCTTGACAAAGAAAATCCAGATTTATCCTTGAATAAGATAGCACTTGTTTGAATTCATTTACATTCTTGTTTGAATTCATTTACATTCTTGTTTGAATTTGATTTATATGTAGGATAGACATATGCCTTCATACCTCGTGCAACCATTGTTATGTTTATTCTTAATGAGTCTATCTTAATTCAATTCTCATAGAAATATAGTAAATTGGTTAAGTTAGACATTATTATAAGTAATTTGAAAGGTACTTATAATTGAATAAGAACCCTAGGTTAGTAATTCGGTATCACAACTAAGCATGATAAGATAATAATAATCCAAGTGAGTGTTGAGGGAAGTTGTAATTTTAGGTTTTCTCTATTATATTCTTACGTTTTCTGCTTTAGTTTAGTTTAAATTAGTTATAAATCTCTCAAAGTTCATCCATTTGGATAAAATTAGGATTGGTTAATTTTAGTACTTAGCAATAATTAGATTCAATTTCTCGTGTGAACGATCTCACTTACATTTTATTACTTGTTCATGATAAGTGCACTTGCAGTTGTAAATCCGACAACAAGTTGAAGGGACATATATTTAAGGTTGATGCATTATCTATCAGAATAATTGGAACTTTCTATCCCAAAGCCACTATTATGATGTTCAAGGCTTCCAAATGTTCATTGTCTATGGGCTCATATTTTTCTATAAAGTTAATGGCGAAAGGCCTTTGTCAATCAAGTGTACCAATGTTTCCATAGGAGAATCTTTAATTAGATACCGGTTCATTATTTAGCAGCCTCAATATAGGCTGCCTGTGAGGATACAAAGACATAAGGAGGCTCTAAATGGAGATGTTGGCTTGAGTCTTCATTAACTATTTTAATATAGGGTATTCTTCACTAATTTCAAGCATTAGGGGTTTATGTGATAACTTAAAACTTTCACATTCCCCAATTGATGGATTGGGTGTTTCATGAAGATATTGTGAACCCTTTAGAATAACAAAGTGAGCTCTTATAAACTATTTTAAATATTTTATAGTTCATTATTTTTGTAAGGTTAATATTCACTTAGTTTGAGAGTTTGCATTAAACGAGGCAAATTTAGGATCCTTTTTTAATTTCAACTTGATTTTCCTTGATTTGTAGCATGCTCAATCCTATTTTTGTTGTCTTAAAATTGTGACTGAATTTGTGCTCTCTTGATTCAGTTTATGTGTTGTTTGAATTTCTATTATTTTCTTTGAATTAGAACCTTAAGCTTAACCTTGTAAATCGTAATTTCCTTGAATGAATTCTGGAATAGTTATGTGTGTGGTTTGTTAGGGAAATTCAAATTCAAGCAAGTTGCTTTTGGTTGAAAGTTTAACTTTAATTGAAATAGTGTCATATAGGGATTAAGGGTTTTTAATCACAATTGGTTTTTTTTTTAAGTATGGGTAATAGAATTGTTGGGTTAGTTTGGTCAAATTGTTAATTCTAAAGCTTACTTTGAAATTGTTGAATTTGGAAAACTCTTTGAAAAACCTATTTTTATTAGTTTGCTAAACTTTGAGAATCTTGGTCTTCAGCATATGTTTTCAGCGTGGTGTGTATATTATATTTTAAGCTAACTAAGGGTAATTTAGCATTGTCTAGCCACTTCGAAATTGGTTTACCGTTTGGGCTTGAATATATTGTTTGTGGTTGAATTTCGGTTTTGGACATTGTGGGGAGGGGAGTGGGGGACTTGTTGTTTCTATTTCTTGGTTATTTGGTTTGGTTCCTAAAGGCTTATTTAATCTCATTATTTACTTGAATCATCTTTTGCAAAAGTTTTAGGCTTGTTGGACACTCCCGTACTTTCTATTAGGTCACTTTTGGTCCTTGACATTTTTTGTAAGCTTGGCTTGTATTATGAGTGGATAGTGTCTAATATTGTGTTTTTGTTTGTACTCATCACGTGCATTGTTTTTTTTCGATTCAAAAACTAACTCTTGAATAGACATGTTTAACTTAAACTTTATTTTACGATCTTTTCACTACAAGAAAATTCAGTTTTAGGGACTACAATGTCCGATCTCTGATAGTTATTAGAGACCATGCACGATCGCAGTTACCCTAGTATCTGATATTTCGTACCAAATACCATGAGGTCTTTGATACTATTAGAGACCGTGATTTTCTTATCAAATGCTACAATTCCTGGTATGGTCTCAATTGCTTGACATATTCCTATTAGAGATTGTTTTTGCGATCATTGGTAATTGTAGTGTAAACTCTAATAATGTTAATTTTTTTATATCTTTTTTTTTTCTTAATGGTCTGTTAATCAAATGAATTTTTATCTAATTCAAATATGTATAAAAAAATGCTGAAGTAAATTAAGAAAACCAAATTTGTTGTATTAATATAATTAAAGTAATTACATACAATTCAAAAAAATAAAAATAAATAAACTTAGTTGTTCTAATTCAAAAGTTATACTTTTTCTATCTCGAGCATTGCTCAGAGTTAGGTCATGATCTTCATTTGAATGACCAATTGAATTTATTGGATTTTGGAATTTGTCATCTTCCCCCTTTGAAATAATATATTCATCATGTCACTAATTCTTTGCCATGAATTAGACTGAAAAAGGAAGTCAGAATCATCTTTCAAGAGAGAGTTTTGCGCTTAGCTTGCACCATCTAAAACATACTTTCCATTCAATTTGTACTAATGTTTGCAAATTGCTCTCTCTGCATGGTCAAGCAACACGGATTCATCAAATAATCTTAGAGAGAAGGAATAACATAGAAGAAAACACAATAAATGTAAATGCAAATACAGTAATAAATGTATACAAAAACAAATTGTCAAATTAGCCTTATTTTAAATGGTAAGACCAAAATCATTTAGACAATTCATGAAGTAGAAAAATGATATATGTAAAGATTGAACGAGTGGCATGTACCTATACAATTTTGGAGTATCAGATACAGAAGAATGACCTCTAAAGAACCTTACATTGCCCTATAACAAACCACAGAAAAAAGAACCAACTGAAAGTGATATTGAAATGTTTAATTAATCTTTTAAGTCTACAGCAAAGATAACAAGGTTCTTTACCCAGTGAAACCATTAATAACATGTGGAATAAATTGAGCTAGCTATGTGTTAAAAGAAAGAGACAAGTTAACAAATTAAGTTTGAAATTTATATAGGTTGCAGGAAATATAAAATTCAAGGGAAACTCTGTGTTTAATTATAAGGACAAAAATGAAGTTATAACAAAAGCTACCTTAAAAGTTTCTTTGATCACCTTAGCAACTTGCTTGTATTACTCAAATGAAATAGCAACAAAGTACATCCAATTATTCACATTAACATCAATGTATATGATCAAACAATGTGTAGCATTCTTGATAGGTACCCAAGTCAAAGACTTCACTTTGGCGCATAACTAGGATATTGTTCAACCATCACTACTAGCATATCATTTAGAGACATATGTATGGAGCCAAGAGCAGTAAAAGAAAATAAGCAACTTAAAAGAAAATTGAAACTTTACATCTAAGTAGAACATAAGCAACTAAAAAGAAAACTACAACTTACAGCTAAGTAGAACATACGTAATTCATGAACTCCTTCAATAATTTTAGTTATGACCTTTTAGAACAGTAGCAGGTTGAATAAGTCAAAATATAAGGATGTCCATAACTGTCATTTTCCAACACTTTTTACCTATATCAAAAATAACTAGGCCTCATGTCATACCATGTTTCAAATATAGACATACTTAAAGAGAATAAATTGTGAGAAAGACAAATATGAGCAACAGAGGAGAGAGAATTTTGTTTGATATTTGTACACAACTTACTACTTGAAGTAAGGTACATTCAGCAAGTACGATAAAGTATAATAGAAAACATTTGAAGACTTACTGGTCAAAATGAAATCGTGAAAGTCTTTAATTAGCTTTGTATGCTAGATCACTCAAGTCCTACCATTTTTGAAACATCTAGGCAAGACTAACTAGGGACTGTGGGACAGGTTTAGCATTGACATAAAGCTTCACATGAACTTTCCGAAGCCAAGATGAAAGAATAGCTTACCACTTAGCAAATCGAGCACCTTGATTATAATATTCCGCAGATCTTGAAGCCAGTTCATTAAACCTTGGCACTAAGCACTACAAAAAAATATGGTATCAAAGATTGGTTATCGAAGGTCATTTAGCTAATCCATCGATCGAGTGCAAGAAGTCATTTGATTAAAGGAGGTTGATCGAATGTAAGAGGTTAATTATAAGGTGTGAAGTTAATTTGTGATTTTAAATTGGAAAAATTATTCTAGCCGAGAGAGGTTTAAAACTTGAATTTAGGATTTTCTTGATGTTAGATTTTTTTATGATAGATATTAATTTGAGTATGTTATGCTTATATTTTTGTAATTAAAATTTATTTGAAGTTTTAAGTGGATTCTGTCTTTGGTTTAGAGGGATTAAAGGCTAAAATTTCATCTTGTTATTATTTTAGTGAATATATGGGAATTATGTAAAAATTACTTAATATACAGAAAGAATGAAAACATTTAGAACCATTGAAATAAATATACGTTGGTTAAATTTAGAATAACTGAAAGCTAAGGCTTGGTAACTTAGAACACAAACAAGAACTATGTAAAAGGACTATGTAAAACCCTAAACTTTTGGAGTGAACATGTATAAATGGACAAAGACCTGGACAATTGAACTTGGACTGAGAATAATTCACAAATTTGTAGATCGAGAACTAATATTGGATCGAGAATTAAAATTGGATCGAGGATTAAAACTGGACAGTAGACAAACTGTGGAAACTAAAAATTGTAAATCATAAAATATTATAATAGGTAGATACATGCATATATCCTAAAAATATAATTTTAAGTGTGTGAGTTTATAACTATCAATTTTGCGCCTAAAAAACTCTACCTTATGCATGCATTGATTATGTGTGTAATTTTGAGAAAATTATGATGAAAATTCCTTGCTTGGTATTTCTCGTGAAATTGCATGGTGTGTGAATAACGATAATTATGGAATGTGGTACTGAACTAGTTGGTGTGAACCAATGTAGGCGTGTGTCGTCGAAGAGCTAGTGTGAAAGTAAGCGTGTGTCGCTGAAGAGCAACCGTGCCAGGAAGGTACGACTGTGATTATACCTGTTATCTTAGGATCCAAGACTCATAGTGACTCAGACCCCTTGAGTATTTAGTAGCTCTGATCCGGCTGAAGATGTTTCTTGACAAGCTATCCTAAGCTGTGGATAGTCCATAGCATTCATAATTGAATTGCATGCATGCAATGCACATCTCTTATCAACTGAGGTTTTTGTCTCACTATTTTATAAACTAGTGTCTAAGATTGATATACATAGAGATGTTGTAGTATTTGTACGGTAGTACTTTGTGGTAGTATAGGATAAGAAAGTTGGGTTGTATACGCATGTGCAAGAGTACATGCTTCTCAGTGGAGAGTTGTGGTGACAGGATCTATTGTTATGGATTTGCCCATGGAGGATGTTGCAGAGGCTGAGGAAGCCTAGTAATTAGACATGTTTTCGTAACCTCGATATTCATATGATCGTTTTGGCCCTTTAATAATAGATCTAGACTCGTAAAAGTAGAAGTTGGATCTGGGACAATTTATGTATATATGCATATATTAAACACTGGTATACAAAACAATGGTACACATGTATATGTTATTTAGTATGTAAGTGTGTTTTATAGCCGTTAGAGTTTATTTATATTAATTAAGCTTTACACGATTCCTACTAATCTAGGAGGAAAATTCACTGCACTTGGTTATTGTTTTGGTGTAATTATAATTACGGTTATAATATGTATTAGCAAATCTGTTTAGAAAATGAGTTGATGTATTTGTGATACTTCTGTGTGTTATTCAAATAATATCACTGTAAAATAATAATAAATAAATAAATAAATAAGTCAAAATTGCGGAGCAAAATGTACGACGGAAAATATTATTTGAATAGCATATATGGGTACTATACATCTTCTTGGAGTGCCCTGACCTCCATTAGCATCACCAAATGTAAGTTACTATCTTACCTCATTTGTTTAGTGGATTGGCTAAATGTGAGTAGAAAGTGATTATACAAAAAATTAGGAAGTTCAAATGGTAAACTATAAGAGGATGAAGGGATTAGTAAGAAAACTTGACTTGATGTTTCTTGATAATGTCATTTTTCCTTCTTTGCAACAAATATAAAAGAAAAGAAAGTTATTGTTGTAATTAGAGGGTGTAGTGTATGTTGGTTTTTCCATTTAAGAATGTTAATACGAAAGATGCTAATACAGTGACTACTAAATTTAATTGGATTTTGGTCTGATTGTCAGATGGGAGTTTTAAAGTCCTATTTGAAGCTCTGTTTTCATTAAAAGAATGAGAATATGAGTGTTGATTGCTATTTATATCGTAAACTTAACCTCACAATTTGTCAAAAAACAATTACACAATATATTTTCACATAAATTTTAAACAATTTGTAGTAATTTATTAATGGAACACATCATTCTTAACATAGTAAAAAGGATAAAATAATTTCATACTACGCTAGACCAATGACCTATAGGATGTATAGGCAAGTGTTTCTGGACCGCTATAAGAAAAGTTGCCGGATGGCACCAAAAATTGTCTCCAAAAAAATTACACTTGCTTGGGAAGAGAAGGAAAAACAGTTGTAACATTTTCTTTGGATTGCTGCTATAGCCTACATGCTCTTTCCTCATATCAACTTTTTAGGCTATATTTTCCACAAAACACCCAAGTTTAGGGAACCTAATTTATTAATGCAAGCTTTAAAGTGATTCTTGGTGCTCTGCTTGATGTAAATTTTAATTCCTTTTTAATCACTAGACTAGAAATCTTTAAGCAAAGGGATTATATTGTTATTGTGTGGCATAATGCACTAAGCTTTATCACAATTATTTGAAGATATTTTGCTTGGTCTATTTATTGGCTTTATTGTATCAAATAGCTTTACATCAATGCAGACAATGATGTGCACATTAATGTTGATAAGTAGTGTGTGGTTTATGTCAAGAGTTTAAACTAAAGCACAACTGAAATATGCTCCTGATTAATTATTGGAAATATTTGAGTTGGTTTCTCTAGGCTTCTATAGTAGCATTGCAATTTGATAGGTTTGGATTAATTTCATCTTTTATAATGTAGTACGGAATTAGTGATAGGAAAATAGAAAAATCATTTCCAAGGCTTGAAACTAGTTTATGGCTTAGAATCCTATACTAGTGTTGCAAGGTGATGGGTTGTTAATTTTAAGTTTGTTTCTCTGGGCTTTAGTGTTGTAAGATGATGGGTTAGGATCAGTTTCAAATCATTATAAGTTAATGATGCTTCTCTTCTCTTCTATTATTTTATCAAGTTGTTTACTGTAATTACTATG
The DNA here is from genome assembly GCA_029379385.1 of Quillaja saponaria. Classification (NCBI taxonomy): domain Eukaryota; kingdom Viridiplantae; phylum Streptophyta; class Magnoliopsida; order Fabales; family Quillajaceae; genus Quillaja; species Quillaja saponaria. The sequence continues at coordinate 21,364,675 of CM055607.1, forward strand.
ATCGGTATTATTTATGTTTTGTAAATGTGAACCTTGTTTTGTTGCTAAGTACTTTCCTAACTTACTAATTACATGTCAAAATAATATGTAATTTATTCCTATAAAATTGCTTCACTATAGGCTATTCCTTCATCTAGGAGAGCTCAACAATCTCAAAATGAAGAGTCACGTGATCAATACAATAATGCTAATTTGGCATAGCCTTAGTTTTAGTTTGTAATTGTTTGAACTTTTTAAATATGCAAACAAATTTGATACTATAAAGTCTTAAATTGATTTGTCATGTTATGTTTTTATTAATACATACATGTGACTTTAAAATTCCAAATTATTATTCTATTGTTATTTTTGTAATCAACAAAGTATTTTAAGCCCAAATAATATATTTTGGAAGATGATATTGTAATTTATTTTACACTATTAGAACTCAAATTTAAGCTATTAGAAAAAAGGGTTTCTGATAACTAGTAATTATTATTTTCGTATTATCAGAGACTACAGACAGTGTCTGAAAAGTATTAGAAACTGACTATTAAAGAGCACAGTCTCTAAAGAGAATTTGAGATCGACTATCTGAGACCCCAAGCAATCTTTAAAGCATATCAAAGACCGACTATCAAAGAAAGCCTGCAGTCTCTCAAAGTTATCAGAGATCGCGAGTAATCTCTAATTACTAAATTAATGGAGAAAAGGAGACCATAACATGAATCACATATTATGGTATCTGATAATAAAAATCACGATCTCTAATAGTATCGGAGGTCACGCAGTATCTGATATTGAGCATCAAACACTAGGTATCGACATTAACGCATTAGCAACCAGGTACGATTTCTAATAACTATCAAAGATCGAAAATTGACTATCAAAGACCGCTTTGTCTTGTAGTGAAGATTCAATGCTTGACCTCGGAGTGAGATTAAACCCTAAAATACAAAAGTTGATACATGACTATAATGTCAATCAATGATACAAATTTTATGTTACAGATCATAACAATACTTATTTACTGATAGATAGAATATGTGATGACCCATAATTTCAACCAAGCCCATTAATGGATTGAAGGTTTTGTGACAATATTTTGAGCCCGCTAAAATAACTTGGTGAGCTCCAAAAATTATTTTAGAAAATTTTAGAGTCAATAAAATTATTTTCTTAAATTTCATATGCATTCATTGTACACAATAAATAAATTATTTTTACATGATTTAAATTATGCAAGGTTTTTTAAGTTAAACATTTACAATTTTGGGAATTTATATTAAACCGAGGAAAAATTTGGAAACCCATTTTCAAATTTTAACTTTTCCAAATTTTAACTTGAAAAATCTTTTTAGACCACACAATGGGAGAGAAGCCTCCCCCATCTACGTATTTTTTTTCTTTTTTTTCATTTTTCCCTTGTCCCCTGCTTCTCTCTCTTCCTTTTCATTTTTCCCTTGTCCTTGCTAATTTCTTTTCCTTTTCATTTTTCTTTCCTCCTTTCTCCTTTTAATGCTAGCTTCTTCTTCCTGTTTTCTTTATAGCAGCCATGAGAGCTTCAAGAGCCCTCATTTCCAGTTAAGAATCCCCCTCTCCCCCCCCCCCCCCCCACCCCACCCCCACCCCCACATACACACACACAAAAACCCTCCTAAAATCTCTCAAAGTCAACCCTTTCAAACCCTCCAAAACAGCTTTGTTTTGCCTTTGACTTTACCTCTACTTTTGTTTCCCTTTTTTTTTCTTTTTTTTTATTTCAATTCATTTTTGGACTGTTTTAAGTGGCTATTTTAGTCTCATTTCCCCTCAATTTCAGGCATATTTCCAGCTCCAAATAACAATCTAAAATAGCTCATAAAAGCCACCCTAAACAACCCCATCTTAATCCGTTTTTGGGCTGATTTTCAGTCTTTTTTTTTGCTTTGTTTCCAGCCACTTTAGGTGGCCATTTTAGCTCCAAATTGCAGTTATTTGAAAGTCATTTTTAGCCATTTAAAGCACTAATTCAAGTCACTTTTGAGCCATTTTTCAGCTCTTGTCCAGCTTATTATGCGGCTATTTCCAATCACTTATAGCTGAAATTCTATTGGCACCAAAACTATCCTAAACCATCAAGGTAAATTATTGGCCCATGAGTCCTTCTTGCACTCTTGAGTTTCCTTGCATTGTAGTAAGCTAATTTCTATACTTGTGAGCTTGGAAATTGCAATTGAAATTGTGTTCTTTTGATTCCAATTGTGGATTGTTTGAATTGTCTTTGATGCCCCAAAATTAAAGATCCTAGCCTAATCTTACTTATTGGAATTCCAATGAATTAAATATTGGTTAATTGTGTGGGAGTTTGGTTGTGAAAATTCAAATACAAGAATGTAATTTTTGGTGTTGAAATGTTGGTTGGAACTAAATGTGAAATTTGTGTAAATTCAAGTTTTGAAGTTTTGAATTGTAGTTGTTATAAGTGTGGGAAATGGTATTGTTAGGTTGATTTAGGCAAATGGATAATTTTAAAACTTACTTTGAAATTGTCGAATTCAGGGAACTCTTTGAAATGCCTATTTTCATTAGTTTGCTAAAGTTTAAGAATATTGGTATTTAACATATGTTTTTACTATGGTATATATATTTTTTGTTTTGAGCTCACTAAGGTTAATTTAGCATGTTTTAGCCACTTTTAGAATTTGTTAGATTTGGATGTTTGCTTGTGGGTTAGGATGAGTTATTTGGAGTTAATTTTGAATTTGGGCTTTGTGGGAGAACCCATTGCTTCTAATCATTGGTTATTCGATTTGTTTTTGAGATACTTATTGTACCATTGTTTGAAATTGTAATGAAGAATAAGAACATGTTAAGCCATTCCTTTCATATTTTCGAATATCTAGGAAGATCAATCAGAAAGAATTAAATACCAAGAATGATTATAAATCCTACAATGTACTTGATATTTGTTGTGTTGTAGAGAAATTTTATCATCTTGACTTTATAGAGCATGATAAGATACATTTGACATTTTGGTTAAAGCATTTTAAGTTAGATATATCAAATCATCCAAAGCTACAAAAACTATATTCTGCTTAAGAATTATGCTGAGTACTACTGGTTGAAACTAGTAAAGCAAAAATGTATCATCTTTTTACAAATTGATTCGTTTTATTTTAATTCTTCAAATGTTTACAATAAGTAGCGAACAAGAATTTTCGATATATAAGGATTGTCGAAACAAGACTTGGAAATAAAATGGCGGACAAGCCTTTTATTGATAACTTGGTAGTCAATATTAAGACTACAAATTTAATGAATTTGTAGTAGTAGAGCATCACTCACAAATTTAATTCAACATAATTTCTATACATTTGAATATTCTTAATAGTTGCTGAATTTATAAATTACATTTTCTTATTTCTTTCTATTACTATTTTTTTCAATAATTTTTTTAAAATTATAATATAAAATTTTAATTTTAGTTCAATTCATAAAATGTTTAGGCACCGAATGCTTGAACCGAACCCCATATTTCCTGATCCAATCCGCCGCGGGACTAGATTTGAAGTCATTGGTCTGGGCCTGCCCGAAACAAAGGAAGGAAGCAGAAAATAAAAATCTAGTTGTCAAGTGGCCGGTGGGGCAGCATACTAACCGCTCAGAGTCACGTGCTCACTTTCTTCAGATATGAGGTACTGTGAACGACTGAAGTGCACTTCGATTTTTCCATGTTACCGTATTACCTTATCATATGATTCGCCAACTGGACTAAAATTAGTAGTTATTGTAGATATCAATAAAATGATTTACTTAAATCAAAAATTCAACGGGTACTAACTTTTTAATCCTTTAACAATTAACAACTTAGAGACTGCCACGACTTCGCCATGTGAGACATGTCTCGGTCCCTGAGCTTCTATTCCCCAAGTCTGTGTGTTGGTGTCATAATGAGATGGCGATATTAACATCTCCGATGCACCCCCGAAGCTTCGCCACTCTCTCACTCCCTTCCTCTCCACTCTGTAACCGGTAAGTTATTCCAAGTTTGTCTCTGAATTATTCATCAATAATTAGAGCTTGTCTCTCAATCTCTGATGTTTTTCTTTTTAATATGCCCATTATGCTCAGGTGCTCAGATTTTTGAACTTGTATTTGATTTTAATTTTTGGGTTTTAAATATTTCATCTAGCAAATTTTGAATCTACCTGTTTTGATTGTCCCTTCTGTCAACAATTATTGGGTGTTTATTACTTAATCAGCTTTTTACCGATCAAGTATTAATTCACTGCCCAATCAATTCTTAGTGGATAAAAAAATTAAATTTCATCCCCAACCCAATTCGCCATATCTTAATAATTGTAGCAATTTTCTGATGCTGAACGTGGCATTTATGCCTATTTAAAATGTTATCTGTTCCCATTTCCTCAAGTCCATTTCTTCATGGACATAGGTTGTGAATTTGGGTGATTGATTTGTGTAGGATGTTATGCTTGAAACCACTCCCCTGCAGAAAGAATGGGGTGCACTTATTCTGTATGTGCAAATGGGTTGAAGAAGAAGAAAAAAATCATCCCAGAAGTCATTGTATTTATCCGGTCAATTCGAGTTCCGGTACAAATCGATCTTCAAAGGATACTTAGAGGGCTATTTCCACAGGAACTTGCAGATAAATTGTCTTCACTCAGGAATCAAATTGTGTTAGTAGCAGAGGATACTGGTATGCTTTTACATGCCTAATTGTATCATATTACTAGTTCCTTTACTTTTTTATTTAATTTTTTGGTTTTATAATATTTTTGATTGCTAGAAATCTACATGAAAAAGTAATACACTTAAACTTGGAAATTAAGTATATATAGGAAATTAGTGACCAGAGACTTCCAGTGAGTGTAACAACTAATAGACTTATTTAAGGTTAAATCTTAAATTTTTAATTTTCATTCAAAAGTTTGTGTTGTTGTCATTCCATCAACTCATAGAATGTTATTATTCCTCTAATCCCAAATATAAATAACTCTTGCAGGTGGATCTGCAACAGCTGAGCTAAAGAGAGCATTGGATGAATATTTATCTGTTTTGATAGGCCTCATTAAGAAAGGTTTTACAAACTAACAAGTTCACATACATTTCCCCTCCTCCCTTCGAATCTTTCCTAGCTTTATCTCCCTCTCAAATTGATTTTCATTTTCTTATGTTCTAGAGTATGGTCTTGAGGGATTGATAGAATTCAAGTGGAAAAATTTAGAAGATGGCCGACAAGTATGATTATTGCAAATATTTTTTTTAGTCATGCATTATTAGTGATTGTTTACATGCTGTTTAATGGGTTATTGGAAACAATTAACAGGAAACCAGTGCAGCAAGTGCCTGGTTTGAGTTACTATCTGTTATTCATCTCACGGCTATGCTGACTTTATTGGAGGCTGACTCTTTGATGATCCCCAAGGACCTTTCTGGTTCTGGAATAAGGACTGTATCCTCAGGTTTATATTCATAGACATTTGATGTTTTATGTTTTCCTTTCATGCCTGGTAGAGAAAAGTCCTTTCCATGATATATATGTTGAGTAATTTCTAATCATATATTAATAATACTGCTAGATTGCAAGAGAAGCTGTGTTGACTTGTTACTCAAGGCATCAGGATACTTGGAATTCTGTGTCAGGGATCTCCTTGTTCAGATACCACCAGATATCAAGTATGCATACAAATTAAAAGGAGTATGAGTGAATCTTGGAAGCTTTAATATCAACATTTACTAAGATATTTATAAAAATGATATCCAGGAAATTGTTGCCAAAAGATTTGCAAGAAGGTGTACTGAAGGCTATCTCTATTCAAGCGCTAGGCCAGGTATACATTAATCAAGGTCTCTGGTGTTAGACCTAAATCAAATCTGATGCATAAGACGATTATCCATGTCAATTTATACAAAGGACTGTTGTTTTACAAAACAATAACTGAATTTAGTCCTTATGTTACCACGGTATGATATCCATCTCCAGACCATATTTAGTAGCATATCATATGTCTATTGTAATTAAAATAATCACATTACACGCATATTTCGTAGAGTGAAACTTAAAATGCAGCTTCTTCCATGAGATTGTTTCTGTTTTCATCTTTCATTCAATCAACCGATTGTCAATATAGTGTGTTAAACAAGGAAACATTTACTGGATAAGATATTTACCCCTTGATATGAGTTTATTGATGCATATAGAAACTGATATTGATAACAATTCAGGGAACGGAAATTCAGCTTGGTTTAGCTGTTGAAAGTCAGAAGGCATCTCTATCTGTGAAGAGGAGGTTGGCATGTGAGCAACTGATTTACTTTAGTCAGGTCTTCCTTAAATCCTTTCTACCTAAACTCTTGTTATGAAACTCCTATGCATTACGTAAGTGTACAATGATTTGGTTTCAGAATATTGTTTAAAATAGAATTAGCTGATAACATCTACAAACATATCTTATTATGAATAGTTGCGGCTCAAACTCTGCTCCAAAATTTTCTATCTACACCTTCACCTTTGATCCTTCGGGTCTCTTATGGTTTATCATGTTTCTCAATTTTGCTATCAGGCTTACCACTGCTTGTCAGGATGTGACATCAACCAAGGATATGGAAAGAAGCATCTTTGGTTCATCAAATGGAAATTCCTTGAAGCCAAGGTTATCACTGGAAATCAACTTAATTCTTTCTACCAAAGAAAGGATGGAAAAAAAAAAAAAAAAATCCTTTCTACACTACTTACAAGAAATTTGTGATTCTGCATGAAAAGTTTCCCATGTACAGTACTAACAACTATATATTGTTATATAACATCATCAGGCTGCAGGTTACTACTACCATGGTCTGATGCTTGACAAGGGTAATGAACCATCCTGTCATGTTAGCGCTGTATCTTGTTTTCTTGCTGCAGAAGAACTTCTATTAGAGAGTAAGAAGGCCTGTTTAAGCTTTTGCCTTGCAGCTCCTGTGACCAGGTTGGTTTTGACTTTTGACTATTGAAATTTGTTCTCTTTCATCTATATACCTCGGGTCACAATTTTTTCATTTTATTTATTTATTTATTATTATTATTTTTTTCTGGCTTGATAATTTTCTGCGAGAAGGGCTCCTCCACTCTGGGGTGCTATGAAGCAACTACATCAGAAAATACCTGAAGTTGCATCAAGGAAGTCTCAGATGTATGGCTACCTCTTAGAACAAGAGAAGTATGGCGCTTCCTTTCTTTTTGAATCTGTGATTTGAAGTCATTCGATATCTCTATCATTCTTTTAAAGATGAAGGAACTAATGAAATCGGATATGGCAACGATACAGGGGTCTCCAAGAAGTGCCTGACCTACCTGAGTTCCAGCTATCACTCCAACCAGATGACTATGAATTACCTGAAATAAATCCAGCATGGAATAGTGAGAAGTGGGAAAGCCTGAGACAGCCATTAAAGGAGCACCTAAGAGACAGTGAAGATGAAATTAGAACTGAATAATGTTTTATATGGCCTTCTCACTTTTATGTCTGAGTTGGATGCCGGGCCTGATTTTTATTGCTAGAGATTCATCTTATAAATGCGAACAGGTTACCTTGGAAACATCACTATGTCTAGATATGTTCTGTGCCTAACTTTGATATTGAAAATAATCCCAAACTACATATATTATATAGGGCTATCAGGCTATGAATACCATCGACAGCAAATATCTATATATACATTTGAATATATATAGCTAATGCAACAAAAAGGTTTTGTCCTTTAATTTCGTGCTATACTTCATAAGGGGCTGATGAAAAGATTAGCTAATTAGATGACTAACTCATAGTCATCTCTTTGTTGCTTTCTTTTATTCTCTCTCAATTAGTAGACTGGTTCCACATTAGATCAAGATTTTTTTCTCATTAGTCATTATCCAGACATTTGTTTTGGTGTCTATCTAAGTTTCACCACGTCTTTGTGACCGTGTCAAAAATATGCATTTTAGATCGTTGAATTCCTAGTCTAATTTGAGCATGTCATAGAAAGCTCCTTGTAGGCAATGGGTGCTTCCTATTACAGAGAAGCCATTTCATTGCAGAAGAGGTATGTACCTTCTTTTTTTTTTTTTTTTTGGGTTTGGGAGCTTTTTAAATGAGGAAGAGAAAATATAGGATTTATGTATCTTTTCAAATCTTTCTCCAATTTGGGAGGATTTAGAAGAGAAAAAAAGAAAGAAAGTACACTATAATTTGTATTATGATGAAAAATATACCTCTTACGGCGTAGGAGGTCATTTACCCCTATGAACTATATAGAGATTCTCTTTTTCATAAATCTCTTATCTCGGATTTTCGGATGAAGATAGAACTTGATCTCATCTCCTTGGGACTATGCTAAAATTTCATTTATCTATATGAATTATATAACTGGAGATTCTCTGTTTATGAAATTGGCAGCTTCGTAGATAACTTATGCACGTCCGGAGATTGATCTCTCATCTAGAACTTCTTATTCAATTCTGGTCAATAGCATGAGTTTATAGGCGGTTATACTTGTGAATGCCAAGTAAGACAGCACAGTAAAAGACTTTGTTGCAAAACCTGCCCACACGATTGCAGTACATATTCTCCTCTCCATACTTACCTACGTATCCAATGTTGGAAATATTAGTGATCAATCAAACATACTTGAGGCACGATTGCAAAGTGCTAAGTGCAAGTCTAATAATCACGGGCCGTACTCGGGTTGTAAGATTTCCCACTTTTTCGTTATTAGGTTAAAGAAAGACCCACATTCATATATAAGACATTCATTTGTTTTTCCTATAATCAAGTGGAACTTTCCACATTAGTTGTTTTAAATGAGACCAACATTCAATAGCAGTTGCAGCCGCACATCTAGATGTCATCAATGTTGGGCCTACATGTCCAGGAAGCCATGTCTAGCCTTTAAGCCCAACAACAATTCCAAGAATAAAAAGGAAACGCGTTAGGTTTCTCTAGTAGAGAGAATGGACAATTTGGTCGCACTTCACCTATTACATCTTGAGGTCCAGAGGTCCTGAGTGATTATTGACTTTTCTCTTCTTTGCTCACCACTTTTCACCTTTGGTTGATGATCCACTGTTGAGAGAAAATTCCTTGCCTTGCAAGAAGACATATTGGAATTCCCATTAATTGTTATTGTAGAGATTTTGATGAATTTTGGTCTTGTGATATTTTCCTTCTCTTTTGAGGGTTTTTCACGTAAATCTTAATATTCTTGTACTTATTTACTTATTTGTTATTTGCTTCATTTTCATAGGGTTAGGATATTGACTGTTTTACTATTTTGTGTGCCTCTTTTTTTTTTTTTCGATTTCTTGTGTTGACTATAACGGATGCTAATAAAGGTACAATGATTAAACTCATAGCCACAAACTACTCAATGTGAAAGCCTAGAATAGAGGACATTCTTTATTGTAAGGAACCAACCAGACAACAACAGATAAGGAATGGGAAAATTTTGAATAGAAAAACAGTGGGCCAAATTCGACAATGGATAGATCAGAGTGTTTTCATCATGTTGCCATAGCGACAAATGTACTAACACTTTGGAAGAAACTCAAAGAAATGTATGAGAGATATTCACCTCAAAATAAGGCTTATCTAATTAGAAAAATTGTGAATCCAAAATACAAAAATAGTTGTTCAGTTACCGAGCACTTGAATGATTTTCAAGAGTTAATTAGTAAGTTTACAACTTTGAAATTGTGCTTGAAGATTAGATGCAAGCTATAATGTTATTGAGTTATTTGCTAGATAGTTCGGAAATTTTGGTGGTATCACTTGGCAATTCTACCTCGAATGGTACATTGACCATGGTTATGATAAAAGATAGTATGTAAAATGAGGAAACCAGAAGTAAGGAGCAAGTAATTTGTTCTGATGGCGAGGCTTTGGTCACAAAACGCAGGGGGCGAAGTAAGAGTAGAAAATCTACATATCATCATGATAAGTCCAGTGATAAGCACAGGGATAAATCCAAGTCAAGAGATAAGATTATTTGTCATTACTGCAACAAGCCTAGACATACAAAGATATATTGCAGAAAATTAAAGAGAGATCAAAATATTGAGAGAAATGAAGAAATTGGAACTGTTGCAGTTTTAGAAGATGCCGATGTTATTGCGGTCAATGATTATGCTATTAATATCACTTGTGATGATACTAATTGGGTAGGTGATATAGCTGCTTCATACCATGTTACTCCTTGTAGAGATTTGTTTTCATCCTACATTAAGGGTGATTTTGGTTATGTGAAAGTAAGGAATAACAATTTTTGCAAAGTTATTGACATGGGAGATATTTGGCTTAAAACAAACATTGGATGCAAGCTACATTTGAAAGATGTCAGATATATTCCACAAGTCTGTCTCAACCTATCCACAGGAACACTTGATGATGAAGGTGATTTTTACAATTTTGGTGATGGGATATAGGGACTTTCTGATTATTGCTCAAGAGAAAGAAATCAACACACTTTACTAATTAGAAGCAAGGTTATGTGAAGGTCAGACGACTGTTACATAAGATAATTCAATTCAATTATGGCATAAGCACACTTTATCTTCCATTAAAGGTATGCATCTTAAAACTTGTGTTCATTGGTTAGCTGGTAAACAAAAAAGAGTTTTCAACTATTTTTTTCTTAGATCTCCTTCTACTAGACATAATCATGTTCTTGATTGCTACATGAAAAATAAAACTATTGCTGGTGCTATGTACTTTGTTACTTTCATTGATGACTATTCCAAGAAAGTATCGGCATTTGCACTAAAAATCAAAGATTAAAGACTTGATGTGTTCAAGAAATTTTAAGTGGCATTTGAAAAAGAAACTGGAAAATATCTAATATGTGTTAGAGTAGACAATGATGGTGAGTACAGAGGACCATTTGAAAAATATAACATGAACATTGGTATCAGACTTGAAAAGACGTTTCCTAAGACACCTCAAGAGAATAGGGTGGCTGAGAGAATGAACTGAACAACTGAAGAAAGAATTCGGTGTATGCTCTCTCATGTAATGCCTAAATCTTTTTGGGGTGAGGCAATGAGAACAATTATGGACCTTATAAACCTTTCTCCTTTAAGTCCTTTGAATGATGATGTGCTAAAAAAAGTTTGGAGAGGGCAAGAGGTCTCCTATAAGCACTTGAGAGTATTTGGGTGCAAAGCATTTGTTCATATTCCTAAAGATAAGAGATCCAAGTTTGATAGTAAGACAAAAGAATGTATCTTCCTAGTTGATGCACATGAAGGGTAAGGTCACAGATTATGGGATCCAAAAAATAGAAAAATTATCATGAGCAAAGATTTTGTGTTCTTTGAAGACCAAAATTTCAAAAATTTAGAGAAAATTGATACAAGTGAGTCTCCAAATGAGCAACCTGTTGATTTAAGTGCATCCTCTACTTAAATTCGGGTAAATGATGATCAATGGGGAAAAAACTAGGGAGATCGTGAAAATGATTATGATATAATTCGTCCTCCAAATAATGAGCCTCTAGATATAAATTTACCTGATAATAGTTATAAAGAAGCAACTAAGCAACCATGCAGAGCCTGAGTTGAGAAGATCTACTAGAGAACGTCAGTCATCTATGAGGTATTTACCTAGTGCGTATGTATTACTTACTGATGGGGGAGAACAAAAAAAATTTCAAGAGGCCGTGGAACATAAGAAAAAGAAAAAGTGGTCAAAGGCAATGCAAGAAGAAATGCAGTCCTTGCTTGAAAATCATACATATGATCTAGTGAAGCTACCTTAGGGTAAGAGATCACTCAAGAACAAATGGATTTACAGATTAAAGTCTCAAGACAAAAACTCACAACCAAGCTACAAAGCAAGATTGGCCAAAAGAAGGGCGTTGATTTTGAGAAAATTTTTTCTCTTGTTGTGAAGATGTCATTTATCAAAGTTGTCCTTGGATTAGCAACTACCATGAACGTAGAGATTGAACAACTATATGTAAAAATAGCTTTTCTCCATGGAGACCTAGTAGAAGAAATCTATTGGACCAACTAGAAGGTTTTGAGGAAAAAGGCAAACAGAACTTGGTGTGTAGATTGAATAAAATCTTATATAGCCTCAAGAAAACACCAAGACAATGGTACAAGAAGTTTGATGGTTTTATCCACGTAAATCTTGGTGTTCTTGTACTTTTTTATTATCTACTTCATCTTCATATTTTTTGTGATTGTGATATTCTCTATTTAGCTACAAAAGAGGGGAAATAACTTGTTGCACATTTGTTATGTTGTTTATATTTCCCTAACAATCAACAACATCATCACTTGTAACTGTCACCTATACATATATGACAAGACTTGTTTCTTGTAAGTCAAGGAAAGGTCTAGTGGGAATCCTAATTGGATTTAGGCCACTAAAAATCTAAAGGCCCGTTAGTAATCATAATGGGATTATAGATTACTAAAAGAGCTTTGGGCCTTGGGCCTTAGACCTTAGGCTTTAGGTTTAATGAAATCCTAAACAAGGAAGGACTATAAGTCCTTCAATCCTAGCCGCTTACCTATATATATGTAATTAAGGGAATTTGGCCAAGGCTAATGAAAATAATGAGACACAAGTGACATTCAGTCTTGTGAGAGATTGTGAGCAAGATGAGTTCTTGAAAATCTCCTCCTTAGTTGTTACCCTTTTTGTTGAAGCAATAGTGTTTTGCTTTAAGAACAATCCTACATTAGCGATTCAACCAAGTGGAAGCTAGCATTTATCCTAAGGATGAATCGATTCCTTCGAATCCTTTTTGAAAAAAGTAAAGGTTTTTAACCATCAATTGTGTGAACTATTTCATAAGAGGCTTGTTCATTTTAATAGCTTACTAATCATTGGTCATACTTTGTGTTTGATTAGGAGAATCGCTTTGACTATTTGTGGAGGAACAACAAGCATTCCTGCTAAACAATCAAACTAGCTAAGTAAGGAAAGCTTCAAGAGGTTAATTTTAACTTTTGCTTTCATAATATATATTATTTAATTGAACACCTAGGTTCTTGGTTGAGAAAATTTTAATTTCGTTGCGTATGCATGTGATGCATGACCTTAAATTTCCCAACATTGTACTACTGAGACGGTCTTAGATATGTATTGCAAAAACCTGTCCTCTAATGAAGGTTTCTTTTCAAGAGCTACTGGCCTTGGTTGTGATTGGAAACTAGGTGGAAAATGTGGACTTCATGGCATTAGAAAGCCCTTAGTAATTTTAGGTAAAATTGGGATGATTTCTCCATCTCGAATTGTAGGTGTTGAAGAATAAATTGTTTTACTGATTGTAATTACTACATATTGTACAGCATCAATATTAGGGCATTGATCAGTTGAATGACATCAAAATTTTTTGAAAGGCCTACCACTTGTATCGTTAAGATAGTGAAGACATCTAGCTCATATGCTCTAGCTACTCTTGAGGTTGCCAACTTCTCGGATGGCCATTGGTAGTTATTTGTAGCCATATCTTCTAAAAGTTCATATGCCTCATCGATAGATTTTCCCATCAAGACACCACCAGCTGCAGCATCAAAATGGTTGTTTTAGCTTGATTTGCCAAACCATTGTAAAAAGTTTGAACTTGCAACCACTTAGGAATGCCATGATGAGGCATTTTCGCAGCAAATCTTTGTATCTCTCCCACGTTTCATAGATAGACTCTTGATCATGTTGCAAGAATGATGTGATCGTATTCCTCAATGGTTGTTTATTTTTACTATGATATAATTACTTTTTAATTGTCATTTTGCTTCAAATATTCTAATTATTATATATAATTTTTGCTAAATTACATCTTTAGTCCCTGTAGTTTAACTCATATTTCACTTTAGTTTCTATTGTTCATTTTATTGCAATTGAGTCTCTCAAATTATAAAATTGTTCCAATTAGGTCTTTATCGTTACCTTCCATCCAAATTTACTTTGACGGAGGTGACATGGATAGATGGAAGTGGATGGAAAATTATATGGTGGATAACGTGACTAATTAAAGAATAGCAAATTGACATGTGAATTTTTATAAATATAAAAAATTAAAATATGCACAAAAATAACTTAAAAAATTAAGTTAAATTAAATTAATAAAACTCAAAAATCCTTATCCTCTTTAACTTTCCCTTCTCCATCAATGTTTTAGCGTCACCTCTACTGGTGTAGAAGAGACCACCCAAGTCCGGTGAAGGATGAGCATGTCTTGGTGCAACCATGTATATTTTTGTGTTATATCAAGTGGGTTCCAAAGTGATAAAGTATCAAGCTATGAAATCCATGAGTCGATCAATTTTACAGTTTAGGAGACATCAGAAAGTTTATCGTCGGTCAGAGATCCAAATGACAGTGATGACGTGTCATTGTGTAGAGGTGGAGCATAAGTTTTTGTGACGGAGGAAGGAATAAGAGGTGCAGAGTAAGTAGGATTGGGTTCTTTTGGGGTCATTAGAGGACTCAATTCAATCAAATTAGTTCATCTTCCACTTTCCAATTAACAACGTTTTCCTAATTTTTTTTTTAATCTATGAATTCCACTTAAAAATCCCACTTTACTTTTTTGAGTTTGGAAAATTCATTTTAGTTATTTTATGGGTTGAAATTCTTACTTTATTATGCTGAATCGTAAATTTAGAAATTTTATATGATTTTGATTTTGGGGATTCTAAAATTAGCACATAAAGATGCAAGGGAGGATGGTCCAATCACTTTTTTGGGAAATCAAAGTCATTTGCAAACTTGATGTAGTATTGTTTAGTCCTATTTTGCTTTGAACCCTTGCCATTTATAACAATGGCAGACTTTGTGCAACATGAAGAAGAGGGAAGAACAATCGAGATAAAGTGGGGTGGAGAAAAAAATGGATAATTTCATGATTGAGATAACGATGTAGAAGAGTGAGAATGTAGATAATAGATAGAGAATGAGTTTAAATTTTTTTAGTTCTTTATTTTTATTTTTCATTTTTAAATGTTTTTTTCTTCTTCAAAGAATCAGAAGAAATAAGGCACTTGTTGTCCATATAGGCATCCAGCGTGACGTTTGTTAGTTCATGTACCTTCTGTCATTGAGAGACAAGACTCCATCTTATGGTAGGGACTTAATTGGTATAAAATTTTAATTATGGAGATCCAATTATAACAAAGTTAATAGTAAAGACTAAAGTGAAATTTTACTCAAATTGCAAGGACCAGTTGTGTAATTTAGCCTATATTTTTTTCTTCTTTCTTCTCCATTCTATTACTAATATGATTGTAATTATTTTATGACTATTGAATATATTTTTTATATTAAAATTTTTTAATATTAATACATCTATAATTTTTCAATAACTATATATCAATGATAATTAAATTTTTTTTTTTAATTTAGTAAGTTACAAATATAATATCGTAAATTATTATTATTTTTAAATGCTACCAATGGAAAGAAATATTAAGATTATAATATTATTATATTAAATTCTTCTTCTATCTTTAGAATTTTTTTTTAAAAATAATTGAAAGTTTATACTACGAATTAACTTTTTTATTGGATTACCTATTTGTTTATTGTTATTAACATGAAGTATTATTTTCTATTAATTATAATTTTTTGATATATAGTCAATTGTTGATGAACATATATATATATATATATATATATAAACACAATTCATGCGTAATGCGTGCGCCATGAAAATTTTGATTTTTTAAAATATTTTATGTATTTTTATTATTACATAGCTATTTTTAGTTGTTATTTTGCTTCAAAGAAACTATTTTCTTTTTCTTTTTCTTTTAATTCTTCTCCAATTTGATATCAATAGAATTATAATTGTTTTAGATTTATTGATTTATTTTATATTAATTCTTCTCAATATTAATACCTCTATAATTTTTTTAAAATTATATGTCAATAGTAATTAAGATCTAATAATTCTAATATATTTTTTTATTTCTTCTCAAATTTATGAATTTTTTTTAATTTTAAAATACTGTGAATTATCAAATATATTAAGAGTATAATTTACATGATTAAAATATTGTTGTTTTAACTTTTTATTCTTTTTCCATCTTAAAAATAATTTTTTTATATAAATTTAAATGTTTTTGTTAAATTTATCTATTTGTTTATGACTAAAAAAGTGGTTTTAGTAGGAAATAATTTTTTTTTTTAAATATCCTAATGAGTTTTTACTATTAATAAATACTTTAGTTGTTATTTTACTTCAAATTTTTACTTCTTTCCAAATTGTTCTCTATTTTAATATTAATAGAATTGTAATTGTTTTATGACTAGTGATTTTTTTTGTCCTAATTCTTTTTAATATTAGTAAATTCAAAATTTATCAATAATGGCTAAGATTGAATTTTTTTATTTATTTAATAGGTTGCAAATAATTATAATATTATAAGTTCAAATTTAAAAACAAGTCATGAACTAAAAAAAAATATTAAGAATATAATTTTTATAATTATAATATTATTGTGTTAATTATTTTTTTTAAAATTTTTAGATTTTTCAAAAACAATTATATGTTTATATTATAAATAATTTATCTATTTATTTATTATTTATTATTAATTATAATTTTTAATATGTATGTTTTGTATGTATTAAGCCCGATTCGTTGCCCACAAAAGTTAGTATATAAGCTTGACGCAAGCGTTTACTTCTCAAAACAGAAGTTTCGGCTCTAGCATTCTCAATCCCAGCCCCTGCAGACCGATGAGTTACCAGAGACCTCCCCGAGAACCTTATCCTCCTCCAGGTAGATAAACATTGTTGATCACAAATAATATTTTTATTCTTAATTCTGCTGTAATATTCTGAAATTTTAATATTGAATATGCAGTTGGAAACTTGAAAATTTTAATTTAATCCATGGATTTGTGAATTTTAAACAGGGTACGGATCTCCTTATCCTCCACCTCCGGGTTATCCACAAGCCCTTCCTCCACCACCGGGTTACCCACAAGCCCCTCCTCCACCTGGGTATCCGGCATACCCACCACCACCGCACCCCCCACCACCGCAGTATGAAGGTTACCAGGGTTATTTCAACGACGGATATCCACCGCCACCACCAAATTATCCACCCCAGCAATACCATCACTACCACTACGAGCATAACCATTACGATGATCAACCCAATTGCTTCTCATTTTTGCAGGGCTGGTAAGCTCTTCCTCCCCATCACTATGGCTTCATCTCATGTTATTTTTATTTGATTGCTTTCACTAAGTGACGAAATGCTTGTTTTCCCGTCTACTGTATTTTGTGAGTGAGAATTGAGCAATAGCAGGCAATCAAAACACACAAGCCACATCTAGCATTCAATGGTGAATAAACCAATGGTGTTCTAAGATTTCCCCACCTTTATCTCAACTACTTTTTGAGTCAGTATGCATCCTAAATGGTTGTTGTTGTATTTTCCAAATCCTATTAGACATATACGTATGTGCCTGGCAGTGACTGTTACATTTGTTGTGTGCTATAAGCACATGTATTTGTAAGTATATAAATGATACAGAAATATTCGTTATTCAATGTGCTCCACTAGCCACAGGCTTAATCTTGAGGCTCGTGCTCATCTCATTTAGTAGTATGAGCCTAATTACATGCTGAGTTTGACTCATTTACTAAACCCATTGAGCCTAAATTAAGCTTTTATCAAGCAGCTTGAGTCATTTACACCTCTTCATGTCCTACATGGAATGTCAACCTTGTTGATAATATTTCATCTGAACCTTACAGTGTTTGATGAGATGAAAAATTTCTGCCTTTTTAGCTGTGCCTCAATATGTAGAATTTGTCATTCAGCTTTTAGTCACAGATCATACAGCAACCCAATAACACGTTCTGTTATCTTAAAATGTTCTACCTTAATGTCTTAAATCTTGCTTGCACTATAATATGTAAGCATGTACATGTAGTAAGTTTCACTATTTTTCCAATTTTTGCATTTGTTTATATGCGTTGATGAAAGAATGTGATTCCTTCTTTAACCTGTGCAGTATGGCTGCTCTTTGTTGCTGTTGTGTGCTAGAGGAGTGCTTCTGCTGTTTATGATGACACCAAAATTAGATTTTTCTTCAGTTTGGTGGCTTACTTATTGCTGTATGTTGAATAAATGCTGCTTCCAAACTAGTAAGTTACTTGATATGTGGGATCTGGTAATTCTTTTGTTTACCCTGCTACAGGGTTGTTTATAGGTTCTGTGATGTGGTCTATGGGTTTATGCACTCTTTGGTATTGAATATAATTTGTAAATGATAACAGCTCCAACCTTCTGATTGTGGTTATATATTCTCATCTTGTTCACACACGAGTTTAAGCTAACGTTTAAGATTACTCTTGCCATTATGAAAAGTAAAAAAGTTTGGCCTGGCTTAGCCAATTTTATGATTATCCAATGGTGCTTAAACATTGAAATTCATTATGGAGAAGGAAGATGAGAAAATAGCTTTTCCAATGTAATGTTTATTCTGATATGCAATATTTTGTAAATATTTGTTTTGAAATAACTACCTTGTATAGTCCTAGGAGCCAAAAGGCTTCTTGGAATCACTCTTATTTATATTGCTTACGTTTAGCACCAATTGTACTAGCTAGTTTTGTCTGTACCAATATGATGACTCCTTCTTGTTAACTCTTTTCTAATTTATTTATTTATTTTTTTTTTCGTTTGATAAATGAAACATGTAATTATATACTAGAGGAGAACAATAGGAAATGAAGTTGCACGAAGTACAAGTATGAGAGGCAGGGAACTTTCCCAAGATACGGTAAACTATCAAGAGTCCTAGCTCTACAACAAATTTCAAGAATGGAAGCAGAAATTTACATCTAACATTGTCTTTATGTAAAATGGTGCTGCTGTACCACTGATAGTAATTACAAGCCTTTGCAAATGACATTAACGAAGCTTTCATGTTTAATTAGCTTTTTCTGGTAACCTCCTTCTACATTGATGACTATCAACAAGAGTTTCTCATCTTTTTTTTCCATTAAAAAGTTGTCATGATGGAGAAGGTCACCACACCTTACCTATGTAAATAAACATTTTGTTTTGCAGGGTGGGAGGAAATTTTCGATCCTTCGATGATTACATTCTCTCGTTTCTGTCCCTTTCTCTTTGGATCACCTAAGTTTTCTCTAGTGCCACCCTTCTATTTGTGTCAATCTTTTCTTTTGATTCCTTTAGTGGTTTATATTGCTGCCTATTCTTTGATAGTTGGAAGCGGCTACTTTAGGGTTCTCTTTTAAGTGAATTTTGTTATCAATTATGGATGATGAGGAAAATGGTGGAAAGGATGATGATAATGATGATGGTTATGAGGACTCGAGCTTTCTGATCTAGATAGAAATTGGCATATGTTCTGCCAATTGAGGCTTAGATCTATAGTGGTCATGTTCTAATTTAGGGTTTACGGGTGATGGACATTGTCAATTTGCAAGTTTGTATTGGTTTTTGGGGTGGCTTGATGCCTTTTTGAATCGCTTATGGTTCCAATTACTCATTAGGTTTGGCTTTGTCAGGCTTTGGTTTATAGCCATGTATATTTTGTACCTGCTTGTTTCATGTAACGTGCCAAATATATTTTCTTGGTTTTTTATTTCACTTTTCATCAATGATGTATCTATCTTTGGTTCAGACAAAATATAGGCGGATGAGCTTCTCTGCTGCGGTAACAAAAACAGTTTCCAGATCTAGATATAGTCCAGCATTAAAGTCTAACAGAAAACCGATGCATTTTATTTGAATTATTAATATGTTATTACACCTAGCAGATAGATGTGCAGGCTCAGTTCCCTTGACTAACACTGTTTTACTACTTAGCTATTTCTTTTTGGTGAAGTTTTACTACTTAGATATGCCTCCAGCTTGCTAGAGGCATTGCAGAATCTAGACATTGTCTTAAGTAATTTAGCAGTTTGCCATCACTTAATGAGTCACCGGCATTTCTAGACATTGCACTTGCTTCATCACCTACTATGATGAGCTTGTTTGAATTCATAATTGTCCAGTGCTGAAAACTATGATCAACTCCTGATCAACATGGCAGTAGCAAGACATAAATAAATAAAACTTAGAAATACCAGTAAGCAATTGGGGATAATTTTCCAATCTAGAATCAAGTTGGCAACTGCCAGATCTATTTAATACAAGTAGAGATCACAAAGAGCAATCCACAAGTAATTAAACAATAACCACTAACTCGGGCTAAAAATCCAGTAATCAGTCAGGCTAGAAAGTACAACTGCTCAATGAAAAAAAAAAAAAAAAACCAACTGACTTCAAATGGATCTATAAAGTCCACACAAATTCTGGTGCATCTTTCCTTTTCCCAACCAATGTTCGATACAAGTACATCTTCTCTACTTTTTGTTCATTATCAAGGCTAAGATCCATCTGATCGTCTTCGTTTATGATCTCCACATTTAGCCTTGGCATCTTTTTAGCTACTGTCTTGCAGGCTCCAAGGGTCAGTTCGCAGGACGACATCCATAGCGAACGCATTGTTTCATACTTGCCTACATCCATCAGAAGAGCCATGTTACCGAAAGGGCTGTCCCTGATCTCAAGCTTGCGAAGTTTCCTGCATCCATTCAATACATAGAGCATTCCCTTGTCACTTTCTCCAGCAAATGCAATGGAAAGCATTTCGAGCTGCTCACCATACATTCCAATGTAAAGGAAAACCTGGTCAGTCAATAGGCCAGAGAGTGATAACCGCCTAAGACGCCTGCAAGACTGTACAATTGCCCCAAAACCTTCATCCAACGGCTGCATGGTCACAGGGTCAGGTTTTGTGGGATCAAGAATACACAATCTAAAGCGGATAAAATTTGGGCAATTCTTTGCTACTGTTATTAGAGCAGCATTTGTCATCTGCTGGCAGAAATAAAGCAACGAGTGAAGCTTTGGGCAACCAATGGATATAGCAACCAGACCATTTTCTGTCACAGCAGCAGGCCCAACCCCGAAGGGAACAGATGGGAAAACTCTCAATTCCTGCAAATCTTTACATGTGGAAGCTACAACACCTAATCCTTTGTCTCCGATACAATCCAGTATCTGCATACAGTATGAAAATATTAGAATCTAATTCCATGTAACTTGAAAAATTAAGTAAATTTTATCTAACACAAGCTAATATGGTCATACCCACAAGCATTGAAGTTTTACACAGTGGCGAATTAGCTTTATCAGATCAGTACCATGAAGTCCTGCTGCATAGCTCAAGTTCAAGGATGTGAGGTTCAAGCACATAGGATAAATTGCTGGTAGGCAGTGAGGAGCAACCTCCAGAAACCCCGATAAACTAGTTATTGATTTACACTTTAGAATGGTATTCTTCAGTTTTGTGTAACTCTCAGAATCTGAATCATGGACATAAGATCCAGTACCCAAGTCCACTAGCTCAGGTGCTCGCATCAATATCTTTTGAAGTACATCAAGGGGCACTGCACGGTTTAACCTTAAACTTCTAAGATTTGGAGATCTAACCACAAGTCTCTCAAGAGCTCCCAAGTTAATATCTCCTTTAAGACATGCAAAATTGAGAGACTCAAGTGATGTGCAGCTCTCAGGAAAGCAGCTAAGCCACTGGCCTCTATGATCCTTAATTTCATTTTCTTGCAGGTCCAGCTCCCTAAGAAATCTACATAGAAAAGACAAAAGGTTTAAGTCAAAAAGCACATACTAAAAACTAGATTGAAAATCAGCATACCATCTCCTTTATTTCTTTTTCTTTTTTTTTTTCTTTTTCTTTTTCGATAGAAAAAGAAGTTGTATTAAGATATTATTGAAGTACAATGAGGAGCACAAGAAGTCTTCCAAGACCAGAAAAAAAGAAATAAATGAAAATGGTGGCCATGATACAAAACAGCACGCCAATCACGTTGCATGTCAACACCCTGAAATGTTACGTAAAATTTGGGCATTACGTTCCAACCAAACTTTCCAAATCACTGAAAAGAAAACACAACTCAACAAACACTTCACATCCTTATTTCTCCTTGAGTGCCGATAACGAGTCATCAAAAGGTCATGCAAGGAACTGGGACAATCCCAAGAGATGCTGAAGATATCAAAAAGCCTGCACCATCTCTTTTTATTTAAACAATTCTAAGATGGACATATTTTTCA
Source organism: Quillaja saponaria (assembly GCA_029379385.1). NCBI lineage: Eukaryota > Viridiplantae > Streptophyta > Magnoliopsida > Fabales > Quillajaceae > Quillaja > Quillaja saponaria. Next base: position 21,386,797 of record CM055607.1, read on the forward strand.
GAAATCTTTTTTTCCTCGCTCACTATCCTGCACCAAATACTGACATACACACAAGACAAATCTAGAGAAGCTGCTCATACAGAAATAAGAAGATAATCAACATTAGGAAATAGTTAAAGGCTTCTACTCAGTTGCATTCTATTTGAATATTTAAGAAAGCCACAAGGTAAAAAAGGAAATGCTCACCAAATATTTCGAATAAAACTCAAAGGAAATATAACATTATTATCACATAGAAACCGCAAAAGGAAACCACTATTATCATTGATCACATATCGCCAAAGTTGTAACTGAGTGAAGTTTTGTTAACAAAAGTAAGCTAGACAAGATAAACAGTAACTGACTAACAAGCATCAATCATCTAAGGAACTTGACACAAGTTACCTTCAACAAACAACATTGGAAACTTTAGTGGTATTACAATCAGAGGCCGTTCCAAACACATATGAGAGTGATTTTCTGAACTATAACATACAACACTGTAAATGATATCAATCAACAATTACCCCAATAGAGCACATGAGAAAATAAAAAGTAATTAGTAGAAATAATGGAAGATTGAAATGAATCCTTCTTACTTGCAATTTGCAGCTATGGCAGCGAGGCCATCGGTGGAGAACCCTTCACAGCTAACAAGAACTAAAGACTTAAAATTCACAAATGAACGAGAAAGCAGCTCAAGGCTCTCATCAGAAACCACCATCCTCTTCAACTTAAGCTCCTCCAACCCAATTGAGCTCTTCGCCAGTGCTTCGATCCAAGGATACACAAAGCCTCCCCAATCATGGGGGACCAAATTAAAGTCTGCAAAATGAGGTTTTCCTTTCAAAGTAAGAGATTTGAACCCTGGAAACCTCTCAATCAGTATCTCGGGAGTTATCGCATAACAATTCCCTATGAATACCCTCTGTCTACTAAATCTCTCTACTCTGTACCACGTTGTACAGACCAGAGACACAGCATTTCGGTCATAGTGCGATGTCACGAAGTCGAAAACGTGTTCTAATACCTCGTCTGGAAAATAATTCATTTTTTCTTAGATTCCAAACGAATTCACACAACTTTCCCAGAAAAACTTCATCTTAAACGGAAAAGAGAAAAAGAGTACTATAGGGAAACACTAATACGAGCCATACATAAATCCCAATTAAGATCCAAAAACTATAATACAAAAACAAATGACAAGGTCGTAATATAATAATTAAGATCTTGACACAGGGCCCTCCAAAATCTTACAATCTACAACATTGGGGCCAAATCTAAAACCTAATATAACAACTTAAAACTCAAGATGGCAATGATACAACTGAAATTCTAACATTTCTCAGACTAGTCTGGATCTGCTGAAAAAGAGACAAAGACAGTTTGAGAGAAAAGAAAAACGAATCCTCAAATTTTCTCAGGAAAATAACAGAAAAATAAAATCGTGGGAAGAAAACAAAGTACTAAAAATAATTTTCTCGGAGATAATCTGCGAATCAAATGGTGATGATTACATGGATGAAAACCCCAAGAAAGATAAAGAGATCGAGTTATAGATCTCCGGATCTATATTTTCCGATTATAGAAATGGTCAAACAACTAAAAACCAAATCTTTATTACGCTACCCAACGAACAGAACAGAAGAGAAAACTAAGGTGAGAAGTGAGAACCCAAAATACCTCCTCTCTTTTTCTCACTCACAGTCACATGTCCATGTTAAAAGCTGAACTCGGTCACAGAGAGAGAAGCACAACCCAATGCTAACCTTGGTTACCTTTTGAACCCGATAATTTAATCATGGTTTAGTGTAGTTAGTGAGTCTAGGATCAACCGGTCAGTGTTGATTTTAAGTGCAGGATTAAGAGAATCTTAGTCGTTGAGTGGGTGAACACCATGTGTCCCTATCACTGATTTCATTTCGAAGTAAGTGAGATCAGGTTATAGATCGCCAGATAAATATCGTGTTGTTGGAATTACGTAAGTACCTTCATCCAAACGAGGAAATTACTTAAATGCCATATTAATGAAACAAGATGAGACTTGACATTTATCTAGTCAGCAATGGACTCACCGTAGCTGTTGCACAGTTTCTCCGCATATGTCGTCATGCCGCATGTCTGGAGCGAGTATCAGTTTTTGATACTCTCAGGCAATGGAATAAAAAATAAATTTTACAAAATTTGTTTTTTATTTAATTAAAAATGTTTCTTTCAATTATTATAGTGCAAATATTTATACAAAAAGATTAATATTATGAATTGTGTTTATTACAAAAAAAAAAAAAAAAAAAAATTAATATTATAAATCGTGTTTATTAATCAAAATATAAAATCAATCAAGTATTTCTACTAAAACTAGAGTGTCAAGTTTTAATAAATAAATGGTCACTTGGCCTAGATTGAATATTAAGAATATATATTAGCTTAATTATTCAAAATAATAATATTTAGATCTAAAAACAACAAACATATAAATAAAAATATATAAATACCCTATTTAAAATTGTCAAAATAATTATGGGTATTAAATATTTATTATAAACTAACGTGAGTTTAGCTTCATGTTATGAATATAATTATTTTTCCAATTTCTTTCTTTTGTTTTTCAAGTAAGTTTAACCGGATAAAAATAGTAAAAAAAATATTTTTTTTATAAGGGTTATAATTAAAGAAATATCAAATTTCATATGGATTTGAATGATAAAGTTATAAATTTTAAGAAATAAAATACAATTTATCCAAAATCTTGTAGGGCCAAAATTATAGAAATATAAATCTTTTAGGGACAAAGTAAAATTTTTCAAAATTTGTAAGGGCCATGCTAAACAGAGCCCATAAAGTTTTGCCTCCATATTTTCTCACTTGAGATTGACAGGGTGAGCAATTATTCCATCTTCATAAATTTTTAACTAACGAAGTGATAACAGTAGAGTCAACTTCATGTCCATAAAGTGTTAACCCGAAGAACGAATAAAGACAAAGTAAACAAAAAAATGTAAACCATGAGTAGAATGAAATTTGTCCAAAAAAATAAAAATAAATGTTTGACAATATTTTTGTTAAAAATATAAACATACAAGTCAAGTTGAAATTATGTATAAAATAATACATGGCAAAAAAAGAAGAAGTTTTTATAAGAAAACTATATTAACATTAAGTTCTTAGAACTACGAAAGTGGGGGGAATTAGCAAAATTTCAATTGAAACTCAAATTGTGTTTGAGTTACTTATCAATTAAATAAGAAATTGTTTTCGGGTGTATGTTTAAAATAGTAAAAATAAGCGATAAAGATCAAAAGTCAATTTATACATGAATTTTAAATTCACATATCTCTATATTTTCATCTTTTAACACATTAGTCACGTTGTACTTATAAGTTATAACATTGTTAAATGTTGAAATAATAAGAAATATAGCTTTTATTAATTGGAGATTATATCTCAGCTAATCCCCTCTTGCCAAGTGTTCCATTTTTCTTGGATGTCAATTCCATTATCTTTAGACTTCACTCATTGATATAATACATCTATTAATAGCAAAGTGAAAAGTATATTACATTATTTCTCTCTCTACGTTTATTGTTTATTTGATAATTTCTCTTACTAAAAGAGCTCTGACTTCACTATCAGAAGATTCATAGAGAGCTTCCTAGACCTTTGGCCCTTTTTTCTTCCAAGGATATCTTAATTTACTAAGTTGATTCATATCTTGACTTGAAATCCAGCTACCTACACATCCAAACACGTCCCTCATTCAAATATAATCCTCAACTAGAGTTCGGATATTTATGCACTTAACATTAGCATCGTCTATGGGAAGTTATTTGATTTAGCTTCACTAATTCACCCCTAACCTAAACCATCCTTGTCAAAGCTACTAATCAAAACAAAGTACACCTATTAACAACACAACCCTCAACGAGTCCCTTGAGCTGAGAAGAACTTGGCTAGGAAAGGAATCAGTAGGTCTTAGCAACTCCTTAAATCTTTCCCAAGCACTTTGACTCCAATTGCATGAATGACGTGATATCATTTTGCAATTTTGCCGTCTTGGCTGGTGGAAAGAAATTGGCTAAGAATTTTTAGGCCAAGCCTTCCCATGTTATAATGGAGTTAGGTGAGAGTGATAGTTACCAGCTCTTTGCCTTTTCTCGGATTGAGAAAAGAAAGAGGCATAACCACAGTGAATCATCTGAAACTCCGTTGAGCTTGAAGGTGTCACAAAGCTCTACAAAGCTTAATATGTGGGAGTTTGGATCATCATTTAGTAATCCAGCAAATTGATTAATTTATTGAATCATTTAGATTTGGCCGGGCTTGATATTGAAATTGTTCACTTGGATAGGCGGCTTTAGGATACTCGAATCAAGGTCTTTCGCAAGAGGGACTGCATAGTCCTTCAAGGACTTAGGTCCTTGATTTGCAGCCATAGATGGCCATTGATTCGAAGCTTGTGACTTTTCTTTCCTAAGTCTTCGATATGTCCTATTGATATCGGGATCGAAAAGAACAAGCTCCAAGCTTCAAGTTCATCACATGCATAATCAAGAGTACCTAAAAAGTAAAATTAAAAAAAAAAAGTTTGAATTAAAACTAGAATTGGCTAGTATTAATAACAACAAATATTAGACTAATTCCCTAGCAATGTCGCCAAAAACTTGTTGTCAGATTTACCACGCAAGTGCACGTATTTTGAACAAGTAATAAAGTGTAAGTGAGATTGTTCTCATGAGGAATTGAATCTAACTATTATTAAGTACTAAAATTAACCAATCTTAATTTTTTCTAAACAAATGAACTTTGAGGTTGATAACTAAATAAAACAAAATTAAAGCAAGCAAATGTAAGAATATATGGAGAAAACCTAGAATTACAACTACGCTCAATACTCACTTGGATTATTATTGTCTTATCATGCTTAGTTGTGATACTGAATTACTAACCTAGGGTTCTTATTCAATTATAAGTATCTTTCGAATTGCTTATAATAATTCTAATTTAACTAATTCACTATATTTCTATGAGAATTGAATTAAGCTAGACTCATTAAGAATAGACCTAACAATGGCTACACAAGATATGGATGTATATTTCTATCCTACATACACATCAAATTCAAACAAGCATGTGAATGAATTCAAACAAGTGTTATCTTATTCAAGGCTAAACCTAGATTTCCTTCGTTAAGGTTCCTTTAAGTTACCAAATCAATCTAATTGGTAGCTAATCAATTAGAAGCATAAAGCGTAGAATAAGATAAATAACTCATGTACCAAACTCTAAACAATCAAATTATAACATAAAACCAAACTATATGTTGAGTTCCATTACAATCCTAGAGAAGTAACACTACTTAGTGTAAACATGGATTCATATAAAGAAAACATCAAATAAACACAAGAAAAGGAAAGAGTAGAATGAATAAAATCGATAGTTATTAGGCTTTAATCTTCAAACATCCCAAGCTCCTCATGTTCTTTGCACTTTTGATGCCTTCATACTCCAGACTTTCTTAGCTAAACTTATGTGTTTTTATTCTCCAATATAAACCTCTTTAAATAGGCTTCAAAACCCTCAAAAAAGTTTAATTTGGACTAGGAATTGAGTCGGCGCCATAGTACTGAAGTTATGACACCTCAGCATTGAAAATCATAGTGGGAAGTCATGTTGGGTGCTGAGGTGCCCTTTTTCTGGTGCCTAGGCACTGTCTACCTTCCTGCTTGGGGCCCTAGTGCCAGACTCCTCTACTTGGTTGCCTTTTTGCACCATTTTGGGAGTTATGGCGCCTTTTTTCCATGGTCATGGTGCCTGATGTGTAGGAAATCCTTGTTTGACTTCAAAGGGGTTTCTTTTAAGCATTAAACCTTCAAAATACACAAACCAAGTTAAGAATCAATGAAATTCACAAATGAAGGCTAAATCCTAAGCATACTTAACTAGGATTTAACACTTTAAAGCAAATGACTCAACTAAGCAACAATCAAACTAAAACTCAGGAACATAGCAAATAATATGAATGAAAAAGACATGTAAAAAGGCTATTTCATAGACTTATCACCAGGCTATGGTATTAGGAAAATACATGTAATGCATCATATGCATACATAGTAGAATTATAAAATTTTCCCTAAACAAGATCAATAGGCAAATCAAATAATCATATAATAAAATCCTAATATTCATTACTAACCTTTGAAGCTTTCTTGATGCAGCTGGTTTGATTATTTAGTTGGGATGCTTAGAGTTTCTTCTTGATTTCTTAAAAGCAATACTCTCACTCAAACATACAAATCCGATTAATCAATTTGTAGTTATTCACGTGTATAGCCTCTAATGTAATATTTCACACAATTAATCAAATTAAAACCTAAAGAAAAAGTTTACAAAACTTTTAAATTAGTTGAAGGAAATCGATTCCACTCTTAAGATAAATGCTACCTCTCACTTGATAGAATCTTCAATAGAGGAGGTTGATCTTGAAGCAAGAACAAATTTACTTCAAGGTTTGGTATTTGGCTATAAAGAAAAAGATAGACAAGAACTCTTCTTGGTCACAAACTCTTGATGGTCGATATTGCACTCACATTTGTGAATTATTTGTATATCATTCATCTACCTCCATATGCTTTACTACATATCCAATAATCACTTATGTATCATCCTTTTTAACTGGAAAAGTGAAGTAACATCAAAAGATGTTGCTTCACATATAAGGTAATAAGATGATCTCAAGTCAAAATGATCACTTACACCACCAACACTCTAAGAACTTTCATTGACACATGGTAAAAACTTTAAATGGTTTCTTAGTGTGGGTTAATGTAGATTTTTTAGGATTCAACTAACAAGCACCTATATGTTTATTGAAGCATTACCATGTTTGTAGTTATGAGATCATTACTCTTTTCATAAAAGAATGACACAACATATGCTTGTTTTGAATAATCATCAATATTGCCCCCATTCTTAATGATTCATTGACTAGGAATAATTCAGAATAATACTATATTTATGACACATCTCACAATTATGATCAACATCATAATCATGTATAGACATTTATTATTCAAGGGACTTTAAACATGGTTATAATAAATCTTATTTAAATGCATAATTAAAGAATGCCTAAATAATATAATGTCATGCATTAAATATGTTAGCCCCAAGGCTATACTATATTTGATTTTGATGATAACATGTTTCGCTCACAAACTTATTTCTATTGATATTATGCTTTGGTATAAAACTTGAAATTGTTGTTTTAATACTTTATAACTACTTAAACTTTCGATATATTTCACTTTGTATTTAATCTCACATATTATTCTTTCTATATTTTGCTGAGATTAATTGATATATTGATTAAATGCTTAATTGATTCAAATTTTATCAATGTTTAATTGAGATTGATTTCAAAGTTATTCTTAATTGAAGTCAACACTTTGTGATTGATTTAATATTTGAATTTCGAAATTAATTGTGATTTTGTCATAAAAAAATATCTGTTCCATATTTATGTCAGTTTCGAATGAAATTAATTAATTATTTAAAATATATATTCTTGATAGTTTTACTCTGAATTTTGAAAATTAGTATTTAATGCTAATTGTTACCAAAATTAGATCTTTCCTACAATAAATTGTGATTTAAATTGAGTTAATTAAATTTAACATCTTTTGAAAAAAAAAAAAAAATTATGTTTATCTTATATTTTGAAATTAGTGTTACAATTCATTGTGATTATATTTTATTTATTTTAAGAGTTTTTTAAAGTTTTTACTATGATTAGGAGTAGTTTTATGATTTTTGGTATTTAACTTGTTTTAGGTATCTTCATAGTGTCCTAGTTGAACTTAAAAAAGAAGAGGAATTCAAGGCAGCATCAAAAAAGATAAAGCTGTAGCGAGAAAAAAGGAAGAAATTGGTGATAGGCCAAGAGACCTACATTGAGGAGTGACAAAATTAAAGTCACAACGTTGACAGAATGAGGAAAAGTGCAAATCAACCAGATAGCTTGGAGCCACGACGTACTTAATACAACCTGCCTAGCAACCAGACAGAGAAAGATGCACAGCACAGCCATTGACCTTAAGTCGCAAAGCCAATTGAAAGACGACTTCGTGAAATATCCAAGGAGTTAGAGCCGCAGCGCCCTTGAATGTGAAGCCACAACGTGTTGTAGTTCGAGTAGAACTATATAGAACCTTCAGCGCCATAGAGAGCCATGTTGCGGTGCCATCACATGCTTTTGAAGAATCCTAGTTCAATTGAACTAGTAGCAAAAGATCTATAAGAAAGGTGAAGGCTGAAGCTTTGTGATATACCAGAGCTCGTGATAGATAGTACCTAAGGAGCAAAAGAGGACCAAAGCCGTGACAAATTCTAGTTTCTACTCCCTTCTTATTATTTTCTTTTTATTTGTAATGGCTATGTCTTTATTGTTTGTGTTTTTAGTACTTAGTATGGAGTAGTCGTAGTTTAGGGTTACGATTGAATTCACATGTAGCTGATGTGGTTTTAGTTTTAATTCAGTGCATATTTAAGTTTTAATATTTATGTTGCCTTGTTCTTAATGCTTCTAATTGATTGATCACCAGTTAGATTGATTAAAAATTCTAGAATTGACTTGAAAGAGTCAGTTTTGGGATTAGCCTTAGGCAATATAACTTATGTTTTGATTGTTCATATGATTTGGATGATCTGATTTGTTTAAGAGATAGAAATATACTCTTTAACCATAAGTAACCAGTAAGATTGTCTTTTAATGAGTTTGTCTTAGATTAATTCTCATAGAAATATAGGGAATTAGATGAAGAAAAATTTATAATTGCTAGACATAGGAATATGCTAGTAATTAGTTAAAGAAATATGGGTTAATATTAAACTATTACATGAATTGAATTAAGTTAAAGTTATTTAAGTGTAGTGTGAGAGATTTCGTCAACCTAGGCTTACTTTTAATATCTTTTTAACATTTGTTTAAAAACCTCTGAATTTACTTGTGCTTGATTAGAGTTATGTTGCATAGTATTGGTATTTAACATTATAAAGTAAATTATTCAAGTGAGAACGATCTCTACTTATTATTGTATTATTTGAGGACAAAATATGCGCTTGTGATGTAAAATTCTTATCAAGTTTTTGGCACCGTTGCTAGGAAATAAGTTTAATTTATTTTGTTAATATCATTATAAGCTTACCTTGATTCTAATTCCAGTTCTTACTTTTGATTTAAGGTGCTATTGAAATTTCATGCAATACACTAAAGACTTGGAACTATTACTATACGATTTCAAGATTGAATGAACACTCAGAAAGTTAAGGAAGAATCAAGTTCCAAAACACTCTAGTGTAATGGTTGATGATCAATAAGCCCACGAAACCAAGCCTTTAAGGGATTATGTTGTCCCTCTTATGCAAGGCCTCCACTTTAGCATACAAAAACCAACCATTGCTACTAATAACTTTGAGATCAAACCAGGCACATTCCAGATGATCTAACAATTTGCACAGTTTGGAGGATTACCTAGTGACGACCCTCATGCTCATCTAATCACATTCCTGGAATTGTGTGACACATTCAAGTACAATAACGTCTCCAATGATGCAGTCCTTCTCAGGCTTTTTCCTTTTGTACTCTAAGATAAGGTAAAAAGCTGACTATATTTATTACCTCAACATTCCATCACCATTTGGTCAGGCATAGCAGAAAAGTTTATGGCTAAATTCTTTCCTCCCGCCAAAACCGTAAAGGTAAGGAATGAAATCACATCATTCCTTTAACAAGATCAAGAATCTCTCTATGTGGCATGGGAGAGATATAAAACTTGATGAGAAAGTGCCCACATCATGGCATTCCCAAGTGGCTGCAAGTGCATACTTTTGATAACGGTTTGGAAAACCAAAATAGAACAACAATTGATGTTATTGCTGAAAGTGATTTGATGGGATAGTCTACGGATAATGCCTATAATCTTTTGGATGAGACATCCTCAAATTCTTATCAATGGCTATCCGAAAGGTTAACATCCCATAAAGTTGCTGGGGTTTATGAACTTGACATCATTATTCCCTTAGTGGCATAAGTGTCTGGGTTGACAAAGAGATTTGACAATTTTGGGGTGCAACAACATTCCAAAATCGTTGTTATAGTGTGTGAAGCTTGTGACGAAGGTCATACCATGGACTAATGCCTAAATACTTAAGCAATTCAATATGTCTAGAATTTCAACCTCTAAAACAACCCTTATTCCAACACATATTATCCGGGTTAAAGAAACCACCCAAACTTTGGTTGGAGTAATCAAGGTACACAAGTTGTAAAGATTAATCCACCACCTGGATTTCAAGCTCCACAATGGCAAGCAGCCTTCGAAAAGAAACACTCTTTGGAAGACATGTTTCTGCAATACGTGTCTTGTATTGATTTGGTTATTCAAAGCTAAGCTGCCTCATTGAGAACATTGGAGACACAAAGTGGGCAGTTAGCCAATACTTTGACTAATAGGCCTCATGGTGTCCTAGTGCACCAAAGCAAATCCTTGGAAGGAGGATAAGGAATATTGCAAGGCAATCACTCTTAGGAGTGGGAAGAAGTTGGACGAGTAGAAGAAGATAATTGAAGATGATGAAGTTCCTAAATCTCCTACCAAAAAAGAATTGCCTACTGAGATTATGGAAGAAAAGAAGGAGAAGAAGGTAATTGCTAAATCTTAACAAACAAATCTTCCTCTTCCATTCCTATAAAGGTTCCACAAGCAGAACATTGATAAGCAATTTCATAAATTTATGGATGTGTTCAAGAAACTTCATATAAACATTCCTTTTGTTGAAGCTCTTGAGCAAATGTCAAACTATACAAAATTCATAAAGGATATTTTATCCAAAAAGAGGAAGCTTGGTGATCATGAAATTGTTGCACTTACTGAAAAATGCAATGCTATACTTCAACACTTTGGTAGGGCACTTTGTGACTTAGGAGCTAGCATAAATTTAATGCCCTTATCAATTTAGCAAAAATTCAGAATAGGTGAAATAAAATCAACTTCAGTAACTCTACAATTAGCCAATAGATCACTTACATATCCTAGGGAAATTGTAGAGGATGTTCTAGTTAAGGTGAACACATTGATCTTTCTTGTTAATTTCATTGTTGTAGATGTGGAAAAGGATAGAGAAGTATCTATTATATTAGGAAGATCATTTCTAGCTATTGGAATGACACTTATTAATATCCAAAAAGGTGAGCTCACCATAAGGGTAAATGATCAAGAGATTAAATTTTATGTCTTTCAATCCATGAAATTCCCTCAAGATCATGATGAATTCCTTGCAATTGACATGGTGAGCAACCTTACTTAAGAGGTGTTTTTGGAAGACTATCCAAGAGACCCTTTTGAAGCCTTAATAATTTCATACACTACTAGAGAAGATGATAATTATAAGGAGTGTATGAAATTATTGGATGTATCACCATATGTACTGAAACCGAATTAAGATTCAAAAATCTAGATTTACCACCATCCACTCCATTTGAATCAAGGCCATCAATTAAAGAGTCTCCTACCTTGGAGGTGAAACCATTGCCAAATCATTTAAGGTATGCTTTTCTTGGTCCCTCATAAAACTGTCTATTATTATTTTTTCTTCTCTCAGAACATGTAGAAAGATAAACTCCTTCGTGTATTGAGAGAATATAAGAGAGTATTGGGATGTACAATTGTTGACATTAAGGGTATAATTCATTCATTTTTCATGCATAAGATCCTTATAGAGGATAATCATAAAGCTACAACAGAGAGCATCAAATGAGGCTTAATCCCATAATGAAAGAAGTGATGGAAAAGGAAATCATCAAGTGGTTAGATGTTGGAATTATCTATCCAATCTCGGATATCCATCGGATAAGTTCTATCCAATGTGTACCAAAGAAAAGAGAGATGACAGTTGTTGCAAATGCAAACAATGAACTCATTCCTACAAAAACTGTTACTGGTTGGGAGGGTGCATAAACTATCGAAAACTAAACAAAGCTACCAGGAAGGATCACTTTCCCTTTCCATTCATTGACCAAATGCTAGACCGGCTGGCAAGTAAGGAATACTATTACTTTCTAGATGGTTGTTGGGGGCATAATCAAATTGCTATTTCCCTGGAAGACCAAGAAAAAAACTACATTTACTTGCCCTTATAGCACCTTTGCTTTTAGAAGGATGCTATTTGGTTTATGCAAAGCCTTGGCCACCTTTTAAAGATGCATGGTGGCTATCTTCACTGATATGGTGGAGTAAGGGCTTGAAGTTGTTATGGATGACTTTTATGTTTTAGGCGATTCATATGATGAATGTCTCCATAATTTACCTTGTGTGTTTAAAAGATGTGAAGAGACCAACTTGATCTTAAATTGGGAGAAGTGCCACTTCATGGTATAAGAGGGTATAATTCTAGGTCATAAGTTGTCTAATAAAGGAATTGAGGTAGATAAAAATAAGATAGAAACTGTAGATAAACTATCTCCCCCTAATTCAATAAAAGGAATAATGAGCTTTCTAAGCTATGCTGGTTTTATATGAGATTTATTAAAAACTATTCAAAAATATCCAATCTCTTAGAAAAAGACACCCCATTCATATTTGATGATGCTGTCTTGTTGCATTTTTAGAGCTGAAAAACAAATTAATATCTGCCTCTATAATTATAACTCCAAATTGGAACCTACCTTCTAGATTAATGTGTGATGCAAGTGACTTTTTGGTAGGAGTAGTTTTAGGGCAAAGAAAAGAAAAGATATTTCACTCTATATACTATGCTAACAAGACCTTAACTGGTGCTCAATTGAACTATACCATAACTGAAAAAGAACTTTTAGCAGTAGTGTTTGCTTTTGATAAGTTTCACTCTTTTTTAATTGGAACTTCTGTCATTGTTTTTACTGACCACTTTGCTATTAAGTATTTGATTGACAAAAAGGATACAAAGTCTAGGTTGATAAGGTAGATCTTGTTACTACAAAAATTCGACTTGGAGATTAGAGACCGAAAGGGCCCTGAAATCAAGTAGCTGATCACTTATCAAGGTTGGAAGAAGAAGATAAAATGGTTGAGCTCATTATCATAAATGAAACTTTCCTAGATGAACAACCCTTCATAAACAGTTGCTTTGGTATGTTGACTTTGTCAACAATCTAGTTGGCAAAGTCTTTCCTCCTCAATTAACTTCTTAACAAAAGAGAAAGTTTTTACATGATATAAGATTTTTTGTTTGGGATGACCCCTTCTTGTTTAGGCATTGTACTGATCAGATATTAAGAAGGTGTGTTTCAAGGGAAGTGGAAAAGAGCATACATAATCACTATCATGCTTCGGAGTATGGAGGTCACTTTGACAAGAGCCGAACAGCTGCAAAAGTGCTCAAATCAGGTTTTTATTGGCCTTTATTATTTAAGGACACTAATGACTTTGTTTACACTTCATGGGTCCATTCATCTCCTCATACACCAATCCATACATCATTGCTGCAGTGGATTACATCTCTAAGTGAGTTGAAGCCATTGTTGCTACAGCTAACGATTCCAAAGTCGTGATTAAATTCTTAAAAAAGAATGTCTTCACACGCTTTGGCACACCTTAAGCAATCATTAGTGATGAAGGATCTCACTTTTGCAACAAACAAGTGGGAGCATTTCTTACTAAATATGGGGTGACTCACAAGGTTGCACTAGTAAATCATTAATGAACTAGTGGACAAGCTGAGGTCTTTAATCGGGAGATCAAAAGGAACCTAAAGAAGATGGTATGTCCTTCAATAGAGGACAGATCCAAGAGATTGGATGATACACTATGGGTATACTGTACAACCTACAAGACCCCTTTAGGCATGTCTCTTTTTCAACTGGTTTTTTTCAAGGCTTGCCACTTACTGCTTGAGTTGGAACATAATGCCTATTAGACAATAAAAAAGATGAACTTTGATTATCTTACCACTTGAGTTGGAACATAATACCTCTGGTTAAAAGAGACTCATTCAATTGAACAAGATAAATGAGTTTAGGTTCAATGCATATGAGAATGCCAAACTCTACAAGGAGAAAACCAAGAGGCTGCATAATCAAAGGATTGCTAAGCACTGCTTTGAGCCGGGTCAACAAGTGATTCTATAAAATTCTTGGTTGAAGCTTTTCCCAGGAAAGCTCAAGTTAAGATGGTCTAGTCCATTCAACATTGCCAAAGTGTTTCCATACGGTGTTGCGAAGTTGATTACCACTAATCCGCATAAAACATTCAAAGTGAATGGATAACGATTGAAATGCTATTAGGGAGGAAAAATGGGTAATAATCATACCTCCATCATACTAGGTAAAGCCACTTGAATAATGATAACTCTAGAATAATAGAGTTATTTTACTATAAATTTAATTCATATTTGATCATAATCCTGAGATTTTAAGTTAGAGTACTAGTTAAATATAGTGTTAGAGTTGTTTTAGGTTGTTTTTAGAAATTTTGTAGAGTTTTAATTTTAATTAGGAGTAGTTTTTCAAATTTTGATATTTAATTTGTTTTGGTGTCTTTGCAATGTCCTCGTGTGAATTAAAGAAGGGAAGCTGATCAACTGGTGCCACAATGCTGTATAAAATGAAGCTACGGCGCCTTAAAAGGAAGAATTAAGGTAAAAAGGCAGAAAGAACAACATCATAGTGCAACTATTATGAAGCTGCTGTGCTAATACAAAGGGAGAAAAGTACATAAGTTAGGGACTTGAAGATGTAGCATATGAAGATAGACTCCACAACATGATGAAGATGAAGCCGTCAAAGGAATGATGACTTTAGTAAACCAAGCTAGGAATTGACGCCATAACGCCTATGAATGTGAGGCTGAGACATGACGAAGAATGAGTTCGATTGAGATTATACAGATCCTGTGAAGCCGCAATGCCATATATATATGAGTCGCGATGCTTGTATGGATTTTGAGGAGTTAGAAGACTTGTAGTTTATCCAAAATAGAAGGAAAAATGCTATAAATAAAATAGGAAGGTTGAGGTTTAGATATAGTTTGGAGTTCGTGCTAGAGAAGAGATTGAGAGTGCTTTGGAGCTAAAGGAGTAAGGGATTTCGAAGAGCTTGAAGACTGCCATCTTCATAGTTTATTTTTATTCCTTTATTCTTTTTAGTTTTTTTGTATGTTCTTTATGATTTTCTTAGTAGTAGTTATGTTTAAGTCTAGTAGCATGAACTAATTCCTTTTTCTAGGTTTATGATGGAACTCACTTATAGTTTGATTTATAGATTGATTAGGTTTTGGTATTTATGTTATTTATATAATTCTATTTTATTGCTTCTAATTGTTTGATCACCAATTAGATAGATCTAGTAATCTAGAAGAACCTTGACGAAGGAAATCTAGGTTAGCCTTGATTGATATATCATATGTTTGAATTCTTTCACTTTATTGATTGAATTTGATTCGCATATAGGATAGACATATACCTATATACCATGTATAGCCAATTTAGGATTGTTCTTAATGAATCTTATTTAATTCATTTCTCATAGACATATTGTGAATTAATTAAAAAATGTATTAATTATAAGCAATTGAAAGGTTCTTATAATTAACATAGAACCCTATGTTAATAACATAATATCAAAGCTGAGCATGATAGGATAAAGGTAATTCAATTGAAATGTGAGTGAAATCATATTCCTAGGCCTTCTCTACATAATCTCAAGTTCGGTTATTTTATTTGTTTGCTTTCCTTATAATTAAAAATCTCAATTATTCAATTGTATGGATAAATTTAGAATTAGTAAATTTTAGTACTTGACTTGATAGACTTAATTCCTCGTGAGAACGATCTCACTTATTTTTTATTACTTGTTTAAACGAGACGTTCGCTTGTGTAATAAATCTAACAAAAAGTTTTTGGCGCCGTTGCTGGGGAATTATTCAATTCTTGTTAATATTAATACCAGTCAGTTATAGTTTTAATTCAAACTTTTCTTTTGTGTTTCCAGTTTATGTGAAGAACTTGTAGCTTGGAAGTTGTTCTTTTTGATCCCAAGATTGAAAAGATAATTAGAAGACTTCGAAAGGAGAACCAACAAGCTACTGTGAAAAATCCAGCTATGGTTGACGAACAAGAGCCTAAGGTCTTGAGGGACTATGCTGTCCCATTAGTGGAAGGCCTTCATTCCAGTATCTAATGGCTAACAATTCTAGCTAACAACTTTGAAATTAAGCCCTGTAAATGATCCAACTAATGGCGCAATTTGCTAGCCTTCCAAACAATGACACGAGTGCCCATTTAGTATGTTCTTGGAGTTGTGTGACACTTTCAAATGTAATGGTTTTTCTAACGATGCCATTCGTCTAAGGATTTTCCCTTTCTCACTTCGAGATAAGGTGAGAAGTTGGTTATACTCGTTGCCATCCTATTCCATCACTACATGGACAGACTTGGCTCAAAATTTCTTGGCAAAGTTCTTTCCACTAGCCAAAACAGCTAAGTTATAGAATGAAATCACCTCATTCACGCAATAAGACCAAGAATCTCTTTATGAAGTGTGGGAAAGATACAAAGACTTATTGAGACAGTGCCCCCACCATGGCATTCCGAAGTGGCTACAAGTCTAAACCTTTTACATTGTTTTGGTTAGCCAAACAAGAACAATCATTGATGCTACAGCTGGTGGTGCATTAATGAGAAAGTCCATTGATGAAATTTACGAGCTTTTAGAAGTAATGGCTTCAAACAATTATCAATGACCATCTGAGTGACTTGCAACTCGTAGAGTAACTAAGGTACATGAGTTAGATGCCCTCACTACCTTAACGACATAGGTGGCTGGTCTAGCTAAAAGATTTGATACTCTTAGGGCTAGTTTGGTACTCGAGAATGGCCATATGATTCCATGGAATGAACATTATTTCATTTGGTACGTTTTTAGCCTCATACTACTCATTTTATTCCAGCCATTTTATTCCATAGAAATAAGAATCCTCAAACTCACCTAGAGGGTGGGATTGCTCATTCCTACTTACATGAAATTGGTTTAGTTAAGCTAAATGACAAAAAAACTCATTCTATATCATATAAAATAAAAAGTTGAATATTAAAAATAAAATAATATTTTAATAAATAAAAAAAATATTTATTATTTAATTTAGTCAAATGACAAAATACCCTTCATATCACATTAAAAAAATATATAAAATCATATAAAATAAAAATTTTGTATGTAAAAATACTAATAAATCAACTTATTTTAGTCAAATAATAAAAATACCTTTCATATCATTGTAAATAATATAATTATAAATAAATAATTAATGTTAAATAAATGAATGAGTAAAGTAATTTTAAACTAAAATATGAATATTAATAAATAATAAAATAAATATAAGTAATAATGATAATAAATTATTTAATAATAAATAAATAAATAATTTTTTCAAAAAAATTAATTAAAAAATTAAGAAATATATATATTTCATCAATTATGTTTAATTTTTAATACTTTATCTGTAGAGGGATTTTTTTGTTATTTTAACATAATTTTTATATTATTTCATGTCTAAAAACTGTATAGAAAATTAATAAATTGAATGAAATGATTATTCCTCATTGGGGGCTACCAAACAATAAAATGGAATGATCATTCCATTCCACTTGCATTCCATTTCCATTCTCTTTCCCATTCCAATTTTCCAAAAATCATTCCTACGTACTAAACTAGCCCTTGGGGTAGCTAAGAATCAAGTCATGGCTTGCGAAATATACTGCGATGGACATACTTGTGACCAATGCCTAAACACCGAAGCAGTGCAATATGTGGGCAATTATAATAGGCAAAACAACTCTTTTTCTAACACTTATAACCTGAGATGGAGAAACTATCCAAATTTCAGTTGGACAAATCAAGGGATTGTAAATATTGCAAAGCCAAACTATCCTCTCGATTTTCAACCATACTAAAGACTAGTGGAGGCACTTGAGAAAAAACCATCATTGGAGGATATGTTCATGCAATACATGTCGATGATAGATTCAGTAATTCACAGTCAAGTGGCTTTCTTGAGAACTGTTGGAACATAAATAGGCCAGCTGGCCAATGCTCTCATAAATAGGCCTCAAGGAGCCTTCCCTATTGACATCGAGCCTAATCCAAGGAAAGACAAAAAGCAATCCAAGGCTATCATCCTTAGAAGTAGTAACACAATTGAGGAGTCAAATAAACAAGTTGAAGTTGTGAATAAACCAATAGAATTAGACATTTCAAAGAATGAGGAAAAAGATAAACCTAATGAATTTGCTGTGCCTACTCCTTTACTACCTTTTCCTTAAAGATTCTGAAAAAAATAAAAATAAAAATAAAAATAAAAATAAAAATAAAATCTTGACAAGCAATTCCAAAAGTTCTTAAAAGTGTCCAAAAAGCTTCACATTAACATCCCAATTTGTTGAAGCTTTAGAACAAATGCTGAGCTATGTCAAGTTCATAAAGGACATTCTGTTTAAGAAGATGAGGTTGGATGAGTATAAAACAATTGCTGTCATTGAAGAATGTAGTGCTATACTACAAAAGAAACTCCCACCAAAGTGAAAGGATCCATGTAGTTTTACTATCCCTTGTACTATTGATAATCAATTTTTTGGTACGGCTTTATGTGATATAGGAGCTAGTATTAATTTAATGCCTTTGTCTATATATCAAAAATTGGATTTAGGGGAAGTTAAGCCTACATAAGTCACATTGCAACTAGCTGATAGGTCTTTAACCTATCCAAAGGGAATAGTAGAGGATGTGCTAGTAAAAGTTGATAAACTAATTTTTCTTGCTGATTTTATTGTACTTGACATGGAATAATATAGAGAAATCCCTATCATTCTTGGAGACCTTTCTTAGCTACAAGAAGAACCTTAATTGATGTGTAAAAAGGTGAGCTTACTATGAAGGTTCAAGACCAAGAGGTAACATTTAATACTTTTAATGCATTGAAATTTCTTGCCGACCATGAAGAATGTTTTGCTTTTGATGTGGTGAATGAAATAACTCAAGAAGTAATTTTAAATAATTATCCTACTAACCTTCTTGAAGCATCTATAATTTCTAAATAATAGAGAAGACGATAACTTTGTTGAGTGCATGAAATTATTAGATACTTCACCTTTCATAGCAAGGTCAAACTTCAAGTTTTAATATCTTGACATTCCAGCTTCCACACCTTCAGCTTCCAAGCCCTCTATTGAAGAACCACCGACATTGAAACTAAAGCCGTTGCCATCACATCTTAGTTATGCTTTTATTGGTCCATTATCTATTTTGCCGATTATTATTTCTTCTGTTCTTACTAACATGCAGGAAGAGTCACTCCGTCGTGTACTAAGAGAACATAAGAGGGCACTAGGATAGACTACAGTCAACATTAAAGGCATAAGTCCTTCGCTAGCATGCAAAAATTTTTGATGGAGGACAACAATAAAGCTACCATTGAACATCAAAGAAGACTCAATCCAATCATGAAAGTGATAGTCAAGAAAGAAGTGATAAAGTTGCTAGATGAGGGTAACATATACCCTATTTCGAATAGCTCATGGGTAAGTCCAATTTAGTGTGTGCTAAAGAAAAGAGGGATGATAATAATGGGTAACTCATTTTAGTATGATGACATTGAAATGATAGAATATTTATTGATACTTTCATCATCTTTCATTTTGAACAACTCATAGCTATGAATAAGTAGATTTTGGAGTTTTTCACTTGATTGGTTCCTTCATAGGTAACTTCATTCTTCTTCCAAAGTTCCAATACAGTTTCACAAGCATATCTATGATTTTGCAATTCATTAGATATGCCAAATATTAAAATGTTTATGGCCTTTTCATCACTTGAACAAATTACATCTCCTCTTTAGTCAAATCATTTTCGATTTTAGGAAAATCTTTAGCATTTTTTTGGAACATTGGGACCATATTCAATAACTTTCCAGATATTTACATCAATACTATGAATGAAAATTTTCATTATGTATTTCCAATAACCATAATTTGAACCATTTAAAGAGTAGGTCCATTTGTAGCACGTCTTTTAGGGAAAACAGTCTTGGTTCATGGATCTTTTCTCAATTACTGTTAAGTTTAAGTAAGAGACAAATCTCTAATACCAATTGTTTGCCCGAAAAGCAACCAAGATGGATGGGCTTAATTAAATGTTTTTGTACAAAGATAAACAAGTGTAATACATTCAAAAATGAAGTGCAAGATTTATTTAAACTAGTGGAAGAACAGTGCAAAACTGTGTACAACTTATAAAGATAAATTTTAGATCATATATAAAGTTGTAAAACACTTACCCTAATGAACCAAATGAGAAATCACATAATATAATTGCTTTGAGTCAAATCAAGTTTTAGACCAAACAGATACAATATCAAATCAAGTTTTGATAAGCTCTAGTTAGAAATCTATCAGTTTTAACTTCACTTACTGTTTGATAAAGCTTCATTTAAAAACTTACACAAATAAATAAATAAAAATGAAAAGCAGTGCAAGAATATAGAGAGAGATTGAATTCAAACAATTATACTAGTTAGGCCTTGTAATATGCTTATGTCCAGTCTTCCAAGTTCACTTATTGGAAAATTCCATTATTTTCGTTGTACCCTTACAAACAGTAGAATAAGAGAAACTCTATTAAGGTATAGGATCTTCACTCGACCCAAGAGATATCTTCCCTAGTTTAGATTTTCACTGAACCAAGGAGATACCTTCCCCTTTACAACTTTAAGTTTTCACTCAATCTTATAGATACATTCCCCTTTCACTTCACTCGGGTTTGGATAAGAGTAAAAGACTCCTTTACATTATAGATTCAAAGGTTAATCCTCTCAATAGAATAGATAATGGATGACTTTTTGTGCAGTGTTGTGCTCTACTGGCTCTTTTAAAGTTACTTTAAAAAAGACATAATAATAATGTTTGGTAAAATAATGTAAAAATTGTTCTTAATAAGTAAAAATCACAAAATTAAGCTTGGTTTGGTATTGTTGATAACTCCAAAATAATAGAGTTATTTCACTATGATTTTAATTCATATTTGATGCTAATCCTAATATTTTGAGTTAGAATATTAGTCAAATATAATGTTGAAGTTGTTTTAGGTTTTTAAGAGTTTTTATATTAATTAGGAGTAGTTTTACGAATTTATGTATTTAATTTGTTTTATGTGTCTTTGTAGTGTCCTAGTTCGGATTAGAGAAGTAAAGTAACTCAACTGGCACCACAATGCTGTATAACATGAGGCTGCGGTGCCACAAAATAGAGAATGGATGGATCAAACAGAAAGGCTTCAACCGCGGCTCAAATATGGCTAAGCTTTATCTGCGCTGTGGCACATTAAAATGCATTAAACCTGAATAAGTCAGAGAGCATGACGCTGCGGCGCTGAAACACTAAAGCAGTAGCATGATGTGCATGAAGCCGCAGTGCCAAACTAAAGACAACTTTCACAAAATATGTAAAGGTTTGGTGTTGTAGCACCCAATTATGATAAGTCGTGACAGGGTACAAGATGAGTTCTATTGTGATAAATAGAATCTGCAGCGCCATAGATTCACATGCCAAAGTGCTTGTATGGATTTTAAGGACTTCTATTTAAATTAAAATAGGAAGAAAAAGCTTATAAATAGAGGATGAAGGCTGAAGTTGAGAAACACACCAGAACTCATAATAGATAGTGCTAAAGAGCGGAAGGAAACCCGAAGAGTGATAACTTCTAGTTCTTATTTTTTCTTCTTCTTATTTTCTATTTGCTTGTAATGGCTATGTCTTTAATTTTTATGTTTTCTGTATTTAGTATAGAGTAATCGTATTCTACGGGTAACAATTGAACTCACATGTAGCCGATGTGATTTTAGTTTTAATTCAATGCATGCTTTAGTTTTAGTATTTATGCCGCCTTGTTCTTAATGCTTCTAATTGCTTGATCACTAGTTAGATTAATTAGGAATTCTGAATTTAGCATGGAAGAGTCAGTTTTGGTATTAGCCTTAGGTGATATAACTTATGTTTGGATTGTTCATATGATTTGGATGATTTGATTTGTTTAATAGGTAGAGATACACTCTTTTACCATAAGTAACAAGGAGATTAGTTCTTAAGATGTTTGCTTTAGAATAATTCTCATAGGAATATAGAGAATTAGACTAAGGGAAATATATAATTGCGAAATACAGGAGTATGCTAGTAATTGATTAAGAAATTTGAGTTAAAATTAGCTAATGCATGAGTTGATTTGAATTAAAGTTATTAAGGAATGGTGTGAGGGATATCGTGAACCTATACTTAGTTTTAATACTTTTATTGAATTTATAATCTCTAAATTTAGCATTGCCTTAATTAGAGTTAGGTTGAATCATAGTGGTAATTAGCATAAAAAAATAATTATTCCTCGTGGGAACAATCTCTACTTGTTACTATATTACTTGAAGATAATACGTGCACTTGTGTTTGTACAATTGTAATAAAATGTTGTGATTTTTTTTTTATTATTAAAAGTAATGTCATAATAACTTTTAAATTTTTGAGAGCATAAACTAGTTTTTAAAAGCCTAGAGTAGAAGCTCCCTAGTTTTTTGTTTACTAAACAAGAAAAAAAAAAATTGACTTATTCTTTTCATAAGCATAAGCACCATTCTAAAGAGTATTACTAAACCAAGTCGATACAAGAGTATTGTAAGTTAGGAGCATTGATTGCTTGTCTTTTTCTGTCTTCTTTGTTCAATTTGATATATTCTTGTCTTGCTTTGATCATCTTTATATAAACTATAGGATTTTGATTGTTGGAATGTATTCTTTTTAAATCTAGGTCTTCTTCCTTGATTAAAGACTTTGTGGAAGTCCTATAATATGAAGATTTTCTAACCGTTGGACCATATTCCATGAATTTAGGCTTGAGGAGAGTATGGAATCTTCATGATTTGATATTCTAGCCATTACATTATGTCTTAGGCATTTTCCCTTTCATTGACTTGCTTTGCTTCAAGTAAAGTTCAACTTTCCATATTTAGAATTCACAGCTTCACTTTCAGTCTCTTGTGTGTCATATGTAGTTTCGTGCGTTACAAAAATAGCTTCACGAACATCTGGTAATAATACAACACAAGAAAGGGATACTTTGTCCAAGTATTTGTAATTAGTATGCCTTTAATGTAACCACAAATACCAATACTAATTTCTAAATAGAGTTGTAAATATATTTCTCATAATATTTTCAATTTAGGTCTAGTTGACTTAATTTGAAACTCAAATTATATTAGAAGAAATAATAAATACTAATTTACATAATTTGAGCATACATGCATTAAGAATATATCCTAAAAAGGTAAGTCAATTCCATTTTGGAATCAACACAATTAAGGAAAGGCATGTATTCTAGACATGCAATTACAATTTCATTTAAGGAAAGTACCAATTATGGTGATGATTAGTAGTATAGTTAATTTCTATAAGGGTTTTTCTAACTAGTGCCCAAATGGCACTTGATAAGGTGTAATAAATATAAGCTTTGGAATTTGAAACATTCCAAAAGTAGAAAGTTATTTATTACGTAGTACTGAAATCATGGTTAATCAATACAATTAATAATACAAAATTTTTATATTTATTACCTTAACAAGTACCTTATGGGCACCCGTTAGAAAAATCTTTTATATAAATCACGCAAATTAGATCAAAAATATATTCAAGAGTGACTCAACTTCTTATGAAATTGAAACATGAGTATACCAGTATTTCTGGAGAATTTCCTAATTTAATTTTGAATAATTGTAGGTATTAAATCAACCAAAAAGAATTGATATAAATCGAGGAAAAACTTTCTAAAATTACTCCTTTTGTCCTCATGATCCTAGCTCTATGCTGGTTGCTAAAGGCTTAAATTTTACCTTCCATTAAAGAAATAAAAAATAGATATAAAGTCTATCAGACCCATAGTGGTATTAATCACTTAATTCAATCTCAGTAATAATATAGGTGTTATGGGTTTTAATACACAATTATGTGTATCGTAAACAAGTAATAAAGAGTAAGTAGAGATCATTCCTACGATAAATTGAATCAAACTATTATTAAATACTAAAATTAACCAATCCTAATTTTATCCAAACAAATGAATTTTGAGAGATTTATAACTAAATTTAACTGAACTAAAGCATACAAACAAAAGACTATAATGGATTATTATTATCTTATCATGCTTAATTTTGATACCAAAATATTAACCTAGGGTTCTTATTCAATTATAAGTATCTTTCAAATTGGTTATAATAATATCTAACTTTACCAATTCATTATATTTCTATGAGAATTAAGTTAAGCTAGACTCATTAATAATAGAACTAACAATGGCTACACAAAGTATGGAGGTATATTTACACCTTACATACAAATCAAATTAAAAAAAAAACGTTTTCTTATTGAAGGCTAAACCTAAATTTCTTTCATCATGGTTCCTCTAAGTAACCATATCAGTCTAAAAGATGGTCAATCAATTAAAAGCATTAAACATAAAATAAAATAAATAACTCATGTATCAAATCCTAAGCAATCAAATTATAAACATAAAACCAAGCTACATGTTGAGTTCCATTGCAATCCTAGAATGAAGAAAATTGATAGTTGTTAGGCTTCAATCATCCCAAGCTCTTCTTTCTCCATCGCAACACCCATGGAATAGGGGCACCTAGGCATTAACAGGCTCTGCCTGCTTCTTTTGTTGCACGATTTTGGGTGTTGCGATGCCCCTATTCCATGGCTGTGGTGCCTGACGTGTAAGAAATTTTTGTTTTACTATACTTTGACTTTAAAAGGGTTTCATTTAAGTATTAAATCTTCAAAATACATAAACTAAGTTAAGAATGAATGGAATTCCTATTCAAAGGATAAATCCTAATCATACTAAACTAGGATTCAATACTTTAAAATAAATGAATCAACTAAGCCACAATTAACTAAAACTTTATAGCATAGAAAATAATATGAATAAAAATGACATGTAATAAGACTATTTCATATACTTATCACACCCCTAAACTTAAGGTTTTGATAGTCTCAAGCAAAAGAAAAACAAAAACACAAACAAAAACATAAATGACTAGCCAAAGATGCATCATACTAACATAGTGATATCCCCAACATTCTCTTAAAAGTTTTACATGACCTTTAACTAAATGTCAACCATAGACATCATTTAAATTCATGATTCAATTCAAGAGCAAGTAATAAATTCAAATGGATTTCCACTGTGCGTGTGTATTATCTTTTAACAAAGGAATGCATGCAATCCAAATAACTTTAAGTCTAAGTAAAATCCAACTTAGTACTCAAAACCCATTAGATTGCTTTTCAACTCTCTCTCCACTAATGTAGACTCCACTAAGTCAATGATCAATAGATTTTTATAAAGCTTGTAAAGTAGGCTAGGGTAATAATATGATAAAGGAAATTTAGGCTCAAATTGCCCTAAGCACATAAATCACTCTAGACCCTTAAAGTGCTTTTTTCACCACCCAAGTAATACCCACTTAGCATACTTTTTTCTTTTCAACCACTTCAAGTATTTTTCTACTTTGATTGGCTTTTTCTTTTTTCCTTTCTCAACTCTTATCACACCCCCAAACTTATTTCTTTTCATTATGAATTTAAGGGTGATCAAGAGGCACAAATATATATATATATATATATTTTTTTTTTTCAATAATTCCAACATTTTCTTCTTTTTCTTAGCATAGTTCAATATTTTTCTAGAATAATCCACATGCCTAAGACTAAGGGTTCAAAACTAGAATTTTTAAAAATGGCTATGCAAAAAAAAAAAAATTTGTGGGTATTAGAGAAAATGCAATATAGGCTAAACAAGGTAACCTAGGAATATAGTATAAAATATGGTTAGCTTAAAAAGGCTTAAATCATGTCCCTAACTTAGTCTTGTCTAGGATTTCTCCTCAAGAAAGAATCAAACAAATTCTAAGATTCCAAACTAAATATGAACTTCCTAAACATAAAAGGTCTCTAGATAAGAAAAACAATCCCATGAAAAAGATTAAGTGCATAATATGTATTTGAAATCATATCTACAATGCTACTAACTCAAGAATTTAATATGAATGTTAAACATCACATGAAAACTATAAAATTTTCATAGGAAAGGATTCATCATAAAAGCATAATACATCATGGCTAACTAACAATCTAAAAACACAAGCACACCAAAGTTAAGATAAACATTGTCCTCAATGTGTAGAATAAATAAAAGAAACACTCCCTGGCATTGAAACATGATGGAAAGCTCACTAATCCTTAGCCTTGTTAAAAGTGTCTAAGTTCGTAGAAGGTAAAAATTGATGAACTTGTAAAAATAAAAAAAGAACACTTAAATAAGAACTAAAACATAAAATAAAATAAAAAGAAAAGAAAAAGAAAAAGTTAGAAACTTGAGTTGCCTCCCAAGAAGCGCTTAATTTATAGTCATCGGTTTGACTTTGGCATCCTTAACCCTTGTTCTCGAAAGTAATGGAGGTTTTATCTTTCAAAGAGGGCTTGAACCTCTCTCTATTGCTTTCCTTATAAGACTTGCTTAGGCTAACTCATTCAAGCCACTAGGCTTGTCCCTTGCTAGCTTTGACCTCCCCGATTTTCAATCCCATCACTTGATGACTTCTATCTTTATTGAGTTGTTGGTCTTCAATGGTGGTTCCTTAACATTTGAAGGGTTCTTAAGTATCAAGGATTTATCAAGAGGAAAACTGAACTCTTGATTTCCTTCTTTTCTGGCTTCATGCACCACCTCAATTACATAGACTCCCTTGATTTGAAAAGAAGCTTTATAGCCTTTAAGATATGGAACTTCACTTCTTGGTCTTGAACTCTCATATTAAGTTCTCATTTTTTCATATCTATGAGAGTTCGATCAGTTGCTAGGAATGGTCTCCCCAATATTATGGGAATTTCCTTATCTTCTTCCATATCAAGGATAAGGAAGTTGGCTAAAAATATTAGCTTATCCACCTTAACCAGGACATCTTCAATGATTCACTTTAGATAAGTTTAAGACTGATCTGCAAGTTGCAAGGTCACCTTGGTAGCCTAAATTTTCCCTTTATTAAGACCAAGCTTATGAAATATGGAGAAAGGCATCAAGTTGATGCTTGCTCCCAAATCACATAAATCTTTTCCACAAAATGTGATGCCAATCGAAATTGGAATGTTGAAACTACTCGGATCTTTAAGCTTTGGTGGTAGTTTCTTTTGGAAGATGGCACTGCACTCTTCAGTCAAGGTAACTGTTTCATATCCTCTATTCTCCTCTTCTTGGACAAGATATCCTTCACGAAGTTAACATAAGTTGGCATTTGTTCAACAGCTTCAGTGAATGAAATGTTGATTTGAAGCTTCTTGAATACCTCTAAAAATTTCTTGAACTGTATGTCAAGTTTTGGCTTTTGAAGGCATTGAGGAAAATGTAGAGGTGCATATGAATGACCGTTTTCTTGTTGAGCTTGGTCCTCTTTCTTTTCATTCGTAATCTCCTCCTCAACTACTTACTAGGATTTTTAGCTTGCTTGGGAGGTGCATCTACCTCTTTGCCACTCCTTAAGGCGATAGCCTTACAATGCTCCAAGTTTGGATTCCCTTCTTTTGGATTTGGTTCGGTATCACTAGGTAGAGTACCTTAAGGAAGGCTTGTAAGAGCATTGGCCAGTTAGCCTGTTTGAGCCTCAAGGGTCCTTACTGATGCCGCTTGACTTTGAATAATAAAATCCGTTTTAGACATATATTGCATGAATATATCTTTAATGGTTGGCTTCTTTTTAGGGGTAGCCATTCTTTATTGTGATTGAAAACCTAATGGATGAGTGGGTTTTGATTCATGAAATTTCCATTGATTACTCTAAGAAAATTTTACATGATTTCTCCACCCCGAATGATAATTGTTAGAGTAGAGGTTGTTGTTTGGTTGCCTATTGTAATTGCCCATAAAGTTTGTTGCTTCCATAGTATTAGAGCACATATTACTGCATGTCCATCCCACATATCTCACAAGCTAGGTAGCCATGACTTGGCTTTTGATTTGTTGAACTCCAAGAGTATCAATCTTCTTTGACAAGATAGCCACTTGTGCAATTAATGCACTAATGGTATCCAACTTATGAATTTCAACTACTCTTCAGGTTGACAACCTTTCAGAAGGCCATTGATAATTATTGGAGACCATCTCCTCCAATAACTCATATGTTTCATCAATAGACTTCCCCATTAATGCTCATCCGGCTACAACATCAATTGTGGTCCTTGTTTGGTGAACCAAACCATTATAAAAGGTTTGCACTTGCAGCCATGTTAGTAGACTATGTGGGGGTATTTTCTAAGCAACTCATTGAACCTTTCCCAAACATCATATTAGGACTCCGAATCCAATTACATGAAGTGATATCATTTTGCAATTTCACTGTCTTAGCAAGTTGAAAGAACTTTTCTAAGAATTTTTGGGCCAGGCTTTTCCATGTTGTAATGGAGTTAGGTAGGAGTGATAGCTGCTAGCTCTTAGCCTTGTCTCGAAGTGAGAAAGAAAATAGGTGCAACCTCAGTGCATTATCTGAAACTCCATTGAGCTTGAAGGTGTCACAAAACTTTAGAAAGCTTAATATGTGGGAGTTTGGATCATCATTCGGTAATCCATCAAATTGATTCATTTGTTGAATCATTTGGCTTTGGACAGGCTTGATTTCGAAATTGTTGGCTTAGAAAGGTAGCCTTAGGATGCTCGAATAGAGGTCTTGCACAACAGGGACTACGTAATCCCTCAAGTGCTCGGGATCAAACGGAACAAGCTCCAAGTTTTGAGTTCATCGCATGCATAATCAAGAGTACTTGCAAAGTAAACAAAAAAGAAAGTTTGAATTAAAACTAGAATTGTCTGGGATTAATATTAACAAATATTATACTAATTCCTTGGCAATGACACTAAAAACTTGTTATGGGTTTTAATACACAAGTGCACTTATGATAAACCAATAATAAAGAGTAAGTAGAGATCGTTCCTATAAGGAATTAAATCTAACTATTATTAAGTACTAAAATTAACCAATCCTAACTTTATCCAAAATTATGAACTTTGAGAGATTTATAACTAAATTAAACTAAGCTAAAGCAAGCAAATGTAAGAATATAATGGAGAAAACCTAGCATTACAACTTTCCTCAATACTCTGTTAGATCATTATTATCTTATCATGCTTAGTTGTGATACCGAATTATTAACCTAGGGTTCTAATTTAATTATAAGTATCTTTCAAATTGCTTATGATAATATCTAACTTTACCAATTCACTATATTTCAATAAGAATAGAGTTAAGCTAGACTCACTAAGAATAGACCTAACAATGACCACACAAAGTATGGAGGTATATTGCTATCCTACAAACAAATCAAATTCTAACAAGCATATGAATGAATTCAAACAAGTGCTATCTTATTCAAGGCTAAACATAGATTTCCTTTGTCAAGGTTCCTCTAAGTTACCACATCAATCTAAAGATGGCCAATCAATTAGAAGCATTAAGCATAGAATAAAATAAATAACTCATGTATCAAACCTTAAACAATCAAATTATAAACATAAAACTGAGCTACATGTTGAGTTCCATTGCAATCCTAGAGAGAAAAATTACTTTGTGCTACTTAGTATAAACATGAATTCATATATTAAAAACATCAAATAAACACAAGGAAAAATAAGAATAGGAAACATAAGGAACTAAACACAAGAATCTTAACTTTTTGGCCAACCATGTATTAATTACCAACTTCTTAATAAATTTATATTATTTAATTAACTTTACATACCACTCTTTAACTAATTATTTTCGGTCAATATGTATATTTCTTTATGTCTCATCCAAAACTTAATTTCATCAATTCATGATCTAATTGCACTAATTAATTTCTACCATACTCAATTAACTATTCTCGGCCAACATGAATTAATTACACTAATTATATACTAACTATTATTTTTTACTAACACATTAATTGTTCCCTAGGGATTCCAAGTTAAGTGATTAAATCCCTTTATTATGTAATTTATCTTAAATTTGTACGTAAATTTTGATAGATCAACATCTATATATATATATATTAATTAAGTTTTATTAACATAATTTGGCTTTGATTCAACCTAAATCATTAATCAATTAGTTTAGAATTACTTCAAGAATTCAAGTTTAAGAATTTTATACCTCAATTTTCAGCAACACTTGAACAATCCTCCTATACCTCTCGGCCAACCCCAAAATCTCTAACCTTGAATCTCTTGATCGTACATGCAATGCTAGATCTAGAATCCTCACCTTGAATTGAGTTAATCCTCTAAGTTTCACTCAATTCTGACATGGTTTGTGTTTTACCAATTTTATTTTATTTTTTTCCTCTCTACTTCTTTCTTTCCCTCACGTTTTCTCTCTAATTCCTCCTAACTTTCTCTTGATCTTAATTTACTCCTATATATAAACCTAAATCTTGTAGTCTTAGTCTCTATTATATT
The DNA here is from genome assembly GCA_029379385.1 of Quillaja saponaria. Lineage (NCBI taxonomy): Eukaryota > Viridiplantae > Streptophyta > Magnoliopsida > Fabales > Quillajaceae > Quillaja > Quillaja saponaria. The sequence goes on from CM055607.1 coordinate 21,417,383, forward strand.
ACTTTATATTCCTAATCATATAATTACCTATCATTTCACATGCATTTCTAATCCTTGCATGGAACTTATTTAGATAACAAGTTATTCTCTCTTACACCATCATTGCCTACATTTACTCTTCATAAATGTCCATTCCTCCTTATATTGCCACTTAAGCCGAGGCATGCACTCTACATTGCTGTTACCTCACCTCATGTATGCCACTTCAATTCTTCTTTTGACACCTCATTATACCATCCTTTATCTGTAAGACACATCATTTCTTTTCCTTACACCCAAAACCCTTCACTCATACCCTTCTGACACCATAATTATCAATCATTATTACTAAATATTCTTGTAGCTTTTAACATTGCAAGTGTCATTTTTCTTTCACCTATTTTTTCAATCAAACTTTTAATTTATACCTATTTATCGTACGTTGGATACACTGGACAATTATATTTACCCTCTTAAATCCTGTATGAATATTCCTTCTCAAAATTTATAATATCACAAAATTATACTTATCTTTTTACTCCTTAACAATAATCAACAGGAATTTACGTCTTGTTGCAATGACAATCAATCATGTACCTTTCACCTCTTGGTCAGTAATCTAGCGGTGTTACATATTCCTATCCAATACATATATCAAACTCAACAACATGTGTTGAATTTAATCAAGTGCTAGTTCATTCAAGGCTAACCTAACTTACTTTTCCAAGTAAGTTACCTAATTCAACCTAAAAAATGGCCAATCAATTAGAAGTAAGCATAGAATGAACTAAATAAATAATATGTTAAAATGTAAACAATACATACATAACATAATATCAACCTACAAGTTGAGTTCTAGTTGTAATTTTAGAAAGGAAACTACTCCATGTTACTTAGAGTGAACATGAATTCAACAATAATAAATATAAAAAGAATACAATAAAAGTAAAGAATGAGTAGAAATAGAGAATGTTATGAAGATTATCGGTCTTCAAGCTTTAACGATCCTTGCTTTTGCTTCTTTGCACCCTTGACAAGCTTTAAAACTCCAGTAAATCTTTGTTAATTTGTGTCCCTTTAGTCCTCAAGCTAGTCCCCCTTTTATAGGCTTAAAAACCCTTAATTTCACTTCAATTTGGACTAAGAATCACCCTAATGCTGCGGCTATAGCTTCCCAGTGCCGCAGCTTCGAAAATCTACGAAATAGTGTAACACCCTTGCATACTATAAGATAAAATATGCAACCTAATGCCCTGATTATCCTATAATATACATAAATGCTATAGCACCTCCTGCAACTCGACACACTCTATTATGGGATAGATCTATTATGCCTTAACTTGTATCACATCAGAAACTATTTATGTTACATGCACCTATTCAAATGTAAGTATAATAGTACACATTCTTTAATAGCCAAGACACAACATATCCTCTAATTAAATCCACTCACCTGTGAGCCAACAACGAATTAAAATATACATATAATAAATTATCAAGGTTTATGGATTACACGTGACGTTAATACATCAGAAGTAAGGGATTAGCAAATAACAACTATTAAGGTAACTATAGTCCTTATACAACCAAAGGGTTCTTGATGGCTTTAAAATATGCAATCATCGTCTAGAAAAGACTCCTGCCAAAAGAATGCAATTAAAGCATCTCAATGTGCCATGACGTCCTCAGAGTCACTTACTACACTGTGTATAGAGGAATCCTCCCAAAAAGGATCCTTCTTTATATTGTCCTGATCCACCTTAACATCTTTTGATAACCAGACTGGACCATCCATGGCTCAACCATCTGTATATCCTCATTAAATGCCACCTCAACCACATCCGCCTCCATTAGTTCTCCAACTGCTTGTCCAATATTACCTGGTACAACATCCAATAACTCCTCAATTATAGCACCACTACCAACACCTCCTCCAATACCACCTGGACCCCGCTGACCAGGCACTCCATTGGAATCATCCATAGGGTATCCCCTTACTATAGGATCAGTGTACACATATTCTCCTGTGAGAAATGCATACTGTTGTACATGATATGCAGGACGAACCTACTGCATCCAAGACTGCCACAACGCGCTACCACTCACATACTACATCTTTATAATATCAAATCAATCCGAGACACCAATTTAAAAATAGTGAGATAGAAATCTCAGTAAATATCAACATATATATATATTTTAAAATAGAGGGGGTCCAAGTTTTATAAAACAGAGATGCAGTGCATGCATGAGAAACTAATTATGAATTTATTAACTATCCATAAGTTGGGCTAGCCTATCAATAAACATCCCTAGCCAAATCAGGCTACTGAGTACTCACAAGGTCCAAGTCCACTACAAGTCTGTATATGCTCAAACATGAAGTTTGATACATAACCGAACCTTCATTGCAAAGGTGTTTCGACTACTCTGGCCTACCTATCTTATAGCTTATAGCAGTTCATTCAACTAGTCTGACCCACATTCCATAATTGCAAAATCAATCACATACCATGCAGTTTCATCATAAACATCAAGAGCATGGAATTTTCATTAAAACAATCACTCATGATCGATGCATGCATAAGAATGAGCGTTAAGGAGTAAAATGATATTTTTAACTCACGCACTCCAAAAATCACATTTGATAGGAATATGCATATATCTACCTATTACCATGTTACCCAAAATTATAGTCTTGTCCATAGTCAATTTTCAGTTCTCAATCTAGTCCAAGTCCAATTGTCTAATCCAATGTCCAAGTTCAATGTCCAATATCTAACTGTTCAGGGTACTCCAATCGTCAGGTTCCTCAACCATGCTTAAGTAAAATTTCATCTTAGTATCGGTTCATAGTTTTCCAAACTTTTATTTACCTTTTTACCCTTTTCATTTGCCTAATTTCTTATTCTTAGGATTAAATTTATTATGTACGACTATTATATTTTCAAGCATATATGACTAACTATTTTTGGTTAACAATATTAACCTCTAATTATATTACTTGACTATTTAACAAAACGCTAATTTTCTTAACCATGTTTCTTGGCTAGCACTTATTTCCATCAATTCATGAACTAATTGTGCTAATTAATTTTCACTGTATATATCTTTATTCAATTAACCATCTTCGGCCAACACATGATTTATTTCTAAAAATTCAAGTCTCAGCCACCTATGTGATTTAATCAATTTACTATGTAATTTATCCCTAAATTCATACGCAATCAATTTTTCATAGATCAATTACATATATGTATCCCTAATTCAATTTTATTAACATAATTCAGCTAGGATTCAACCTAATTTGTTAATTAAGTTTATCAATTAGTTTAGAATTAACTTCAAGAACTCAAGTTTAAGAATCTTTATACCTTAATTTCGGCTAACTCTTGAACAACCTCCTATAACTCTCGGCTAACTCAAAATCTCTATCCTCGAGTCTCCAAATCATACATACAATGATATATTTAGAATCTTCAGCTCTAAATAAGTTACTCCTCCAAATTTCACTCAATTCTGACTCTCAGTTGATTTTTATTCTAAACTTTCTCTCTTTCTCTCATTCTTTTTCCCTCATGGTTTCTCTTTAATTCCTCCTAACCTTCCTCTTGATCCTAATTTACCCATATATATAAGCCTAAGCCTTGTAGTTTTTGGTTCCCTAGTCCCTCTTTATATTAGTTTATATTTCTAATCATTTAATTACATACCACTTCTCATACATTTCAAGTTTTTGCATAGGAATAGCTTATATAACAAGTTATTCCTCTATATCTAGCTGTCACCCTCATATCTCCTCACACCATCATTGCCCTACATTATTCCTTCATTAATTTCTCATTTCTCCATGCCTTGCTACGTAAGTTGTTCCATGCAAGCCACTTCATCTTATGCATGCAACCTATTCATTTCCTTTTGACACCTCATTCTTTTACCCCATCCATTGCAAGACACATCATTCTCTCACAGTCTTATATAAAACTGGTCACTTACACCTCCTTACACATATAATTCTTACTTATTATGGCCAAATATTCTTAACCTTTCTTCCACACCATTATTACTTTATTTAATGCACATTTATTACTCCATAAATGCACTTTATTCTTGTCTTGACACATAAACCATTTTACACCACCGTCCGCCACCAAGCATTTTCATGCAATTTTTTCTCCAAAATTGTGGCTTAATACTAAGGGTGAGCATTAGATTCGAATAACCAAAAATCCGACTCAAATCTGATTGAAATGAACCGAAATTGACCCAACCCGAAACTTGAACTTTCTAATTCAGTTTGAAATTTTAGTTATTTATTGGGTCGGATCTGTTTTTAGGGTCCTTAAAATTTTAGAGGCCAGATGGACCGAAATATATGCCATACATTGATTTTATGTAATAGCATGTCCAAACTTCAGCCCAATTTTAGTTCATCTTATCTAAACTTTAAGCCCAGTCCATATTAACTAAAATCTTGTCAAACTCTCAACCTAATTCAAAGTTATACCATAACCTAAACAAACCTAAAATATAACTTTGTGTTTCCTATTCTACCTAGTTGCCAGAGAGAAACAGAGAGATTAACTCCTTCTCTTACTTCACATAGAGATCAACTCCTTTTCTTTCTTCCTCTTTTCAATTTCTATTTTGACGCTTCCTCCTGCCATGCTTATATACTTTCTTCACTTTTTCCTTCACTTCATCTACATCTACTTTAAGGATTTTTGTAGTTTATGAAAAGTGTGCTTTGACAATTTAGTAGATCGGTTCTTCCTTTCTCTGAACAACGAAATTGAACGTAACTTTCTTGATTAGAGAAAGAGAGCACCAGATTCTATTTTTAGCTTTATTTTCTACTTTGACGATGGTTGATTTGTCTCTTCCATGCCATTCTCTTTAGTTGTTGTGGATTGGAGTGTCTAAATCTATGTTTCTATAGATTTGAGTGATTGGATCTATGTTGCTATACCATGCTCTTACCTATATAGATCTTTTTTTTGATAAGATTTGAACAAGAATTGTTAAAGATGAAGAACTGAGTACAACCGACCGACAATGACCGAATTACAAGGGGTTGACAATTTTGAAAAATGGAAAATCTTGGTTCTGAAATCCGTTATAGTTTTCTGAGACCCGATTTGGTCGAGTTGGTTGGAAAACATGGCATAGCTAACCTGGACTGACCGATTGCTCTGCTCTACTTAATACCATGGTTTTGGAGGTGCTATAATTCCTCCAATTAAATGCACGCCTCCACCAAAAATTCACTCATGCCCTCTAAGTTCTCATTCTTTTCATTTTAGTCTTCCACTTCATAGTTTTCAATTTAATCCTCCATTTTGCCTATTTCCAATTAAACTTTTAATTTACACCTATTTACTGTACATTGGTTTTCTACAAGATAATTATAATTACTTCTAATTTATTTATTTTCCTTTCCTTCACTACCTTAATGTGTAAACAAAATTATAATTTTACCCCTCAAATCCTATATGTATGTTCTTCTCAATATTTATAATATCACAAAATTATAATTATCTTTTTAGTCCCTAAAATAATCAACAGAAATTTACGTCTCCACGTAATAAAGTCAATCATGTACCTTTCATCTCTTGGTCATAAGTTCAGGGGTATTATAAACAAGGACCTTAACAGTGAGTATGGCACCGCAACACCCACTTGTTTTCACTCTGGTGCCATGATGCCAGCTTTATGGTACATATGCGCCAACTTAGTCCTGGGCAGCATTCTATCTTGCGCATTTTGAGCAGTTTGGCCTCTATTGGGACTTCTTCCTATATTACACATTCAAAACACAAGACTAAGTTAACATAAGTTAGAACTCTTATAAAAAAAATTAAATCCTAATCCTAAAACAACTAAGAATCAACATCCTAATATATATAGACTCAACTACAAATTCAACTAAAACTAATCTAAAACTCTAGAACATAGCTAAATTAATATGAGCAAAAGGATGTAAAATAACTCTATTTCCAAGAGTTATCAATCATATGCTCACGCAACAGAATATAAAATTTTTTCCTAAACAATACTAGCAGATGAATCAAATAATCATATATAAAAGCATAAAATTAATTACTAACCTTTGATACTCTATTGATGCAGCTAGTTTGATTGTTTAGCATGGATGATTCGAGTTCCTTCTCAATTTCTCAAAAGCGATACTTCCAATTGAACATGTAAATTCGATCAATGAATTAGTAGTTGCTCACGTATGTAGCTTCTAATGTAAAATTTCACACAATTGATTAGATTGAAACATAAAGAAAAGTTTACGAACCTTTCTAATTAGTTGAAGAAAATCGATTTCACCCTTGGATACGTGCTTGCTCCCACATGATAGAATCTTCAATAGAGGAGGTTGACCTTGAAGTAAGAATACCTTTGCTTCACGCTTTAGTATTCAGCTATGAAGGAAAGGATAAACAATAACTTTTCTATCTCATGAACTCTAAGTGACCGAAATTGCATAAGCCTTTCACTCTTGAGTTGTGTCTCTTGTGTGTTGCTTTGTTGGCCAAAATCTCCTTAGCTATACATATATAAGGGCAGCTAGGGTTTTAGTTATTTAATCCAATGTGCTGGATTCCAATTAAGCCTAAAGCCTAAAGCCCAAAATCCAAAACTCGTTTAGTAATCTGTAATCAAATTAGGATTGTTAGTAACCATTTTAGACTCCTGAAATTGTTGATTAATATTGGATATGGTAGGCATAACCTCAGAGCTCCCACCAACTAAATAAGAATGGGTTTAAGTGGATAATTTTTGCCCTATAAGTCAAATAGACATATCTGCTTGTTCTTCTAACTTTCTTTGTCACGTCATAGACCTAGAGTCATCGGGGTACTTTGCTGGATTGTGATAGAGGAACTAAAGGAGGAATTTCCCTTTGTAATCAGTAAGCCACCATAATCTAATACATAGTGCTATCTTAAATAATTTGTAGTGAAATCGCTACAACTCTTTACTTTTATTTGTGTGGCCCCACTTCAACAACTACTACTAACCCAAATGCTGACTTGTCCACCATATTTAAGGTTGACCCAAAATTAATGATCAATTTCGTTTAATATATCTGCCTTTGGCGATTTTCTGTTGTGTTCTTAGCAATAATTTGATCTCTATGGATGCATGCATTTTCTCATCAATTGATAAGAAATTCATCGGATTTGTCATTATTGCAATTGAAGATGTATTGTAAATGAATTTTAAATCGTTGAAACCTCTTCCCATGGAAGTGTAAGTCAATTGAATTCTCTATTCCCAAAGACTAAACTTAGCCAATCTTACCACATCAAAATATCACAAGAAAGCAAGTCGATCAAAATATATTTGTTTTCGGGTTGATTTTTGGTTTGAGTCATGTAAGTAGGGCTAAGTAGTCGATCAGGAATTCAGTTGATTTTGGAATTTTTCTCAACTGACTCGACCAACTTGAGTGTTCCAAAATATTAACAGATAAACTGCCATTAAACACCGAAAATAGTAAATTTTGATTTGGTGGACAGTTATTTATCATTGAACTCAGATCTTAGTTTTTAGATCCCAAAGTCAAAATTCAGATCGTAGAACTTTTGAAAATTTGAACAATTACTATCTAAACATAATATAAATTTTGGAGTTAATCTAAAAGCTGAACAATTACATATCACATCTACAAAGAACTAAGCAGATAGAATACCTTAACACTACCTATTTACATAGAAATTTAGAAACCCTAAACCTCAACCCTATCCCAATGCAAATTTGTAAACATCCTAATCTAATCTCAATAATAGATCTAAAAAAATAAAAGCTCCAGATCTAAATAAACAAAGGTGAAGAAAGAACCAACAATACTAGAAAACATGCAAATCTGTAAACATCAAAGGCTAGCCTCAAATTAGTAAATCTCAACACTAGCAGCCATCGTAAAGTATAAGCCAAAAAAGCCAAAGAGAAAACTTGATTCAATTTGAGAAGCAGAGGAGCAAAGGAACTCTAACTCTTTGATGATTATAGTAGCAAACCATAATTCAAATGAAAAAGTTACATATATTGATCGGGTGAGAAAGATATATAGAAGTGGATGAAAAGTTGGAAAGCTAATGGATAGAGAGAAGAGATGAGCAACCTAGAGAGAGTTAGAAAGACAGAGAGTTTTAGGGATAGAGACTTTAGGTTACAAATGAGATTGTATTGGCTGTAATTTTTTTTCTTTCTTTTTAGAGCTGAGAAGTAATTTAGTATGGTAGTGTTTGTTAATATTGGTGCCCAAGAGTCAATCAATGGATGGTTGTAATGACACTTTATTTGTATATATTTAATGCATGTAATAATATTAATTAAACATTCTTTAATATTGTGTTTAAATGAGATATAGTATAACCATGATTAAAGTCCCTAGAATAATAACTTAGTATACATAATTTTGATCATAATTGAGAGTTATGATATACATATTGTATTATTCTAAAAGTATTCTTAGTCAATGAATCTTCAAGAATAGGGATATTGATGATTTTTCGAGACTAGCATGTGCTGCGTCATTCTCTTTTAAAGAGAGTAGTTATCTCATAAACTACAACATGGTGTTCCTGAAACAAACATATGAGTGCTTGTTATTTGAACAAGTACACTTAATTAACACAACAAGAGAAATTATGTGGAGTCTTTACTCATGTGTCAATGGAACCTCTTAGAGTATTGGTGGTGTAAGTGATTCTTTGACTTGAGATCATCTTATTACCTTATATGTGATTAAAAATATTTTCATATCATTCCCCTAATCTTATAATAAGGATAACACATATGTGATTATTGGATATGTAGTGAAGCATATGAAAGTAGATGAATGATAAACAAAGAATTCATCATCCACAGTAAAGAGGATGAATATCTCATAGCCTCTTAAGACAAGTATGTCTTGCTCTAGAAATCTTTGTAAAGTGAAAGAGAATAAGAAAAGAATTTTCTTGGATCTCTTTGAGGAACAAAACCTAAACTTGGTTTCAAGTATAAATGGATTTAGACAAAGACAGAGTTAACACTAGAATCCATGCCCTATGTCTATCTCGAGATATATTTGATGAAAGGATCGAATTATACAGCAACCAAGCACTTAAAGGTTTGATCAATTATCTTAACTTTTCTTGTACTTGAGTGATCATGATACATTGCTAGATGTCAATATTGATCTATGAATTTAAGATGGTTAGTTTAGCAAAACCAAAGTTAAATTATAAGTGCTTTAATTTAACCATACTTCTTGGAAGTATCGAAGTACATTTATTGCTAACGTACAGAAGAACCTAATGGGTTGCACACTGTAATTGACTTAGGTTAAGAATCTAGAACGATTAATGGATCTTGGAATTAATAGTTAACTTCCAAGCACATTAGGGTAAAAAGGTAATTTGTTACCTATACATATATAGCAAGACTTGTTTTCTTGAAAGTTAAGAAAAAGCCTAGTGGTAATCCTAATTGGATTTAGGCCACAAAGAGTCTAAAAGTTCATTAATAATCATAATAGGATTATGGATTAGTAACGAAGTTTTGGGCCTTAGAATCTCAAGCTCTAATCGCCCCTATATATGTATCACTACAAGAAAAAAGAGTATCAACGTTTGCTAAAAGTGGACACTAATAATGATAAAGTGAACACTGATACTCATCAGCATCCACCAGTGGACGTTGAAGACTGGACACTGATAATATGCCCTCTGATAATATTATTAGCATCTGCCTGATGTTATTAGCGTCCACTTATTAACATCCGCTCGGTGGATGCTAATAATAATTAAGTTAACCCTGATAGTATTAGCGTCTACCATGGAAAAGATGATAAGTGGAAGCTAATAGTGTCAACGTCCACTTTGTTGATTATCAAAGTCCACAATGGTGGATGCTGATACTTTTAAATGGTTTATATAAATAAATTGGAAAAAATGGGCAAGAAACCATCTGCTAGTAGTTTCCAACCCAAATAATAATAAATGATAAATAATCACTTTCACATAAGATCTAAATTTATAATTATAACATAACAATTATCATTAATTGTACCTAATACTCTTTAAAAAAAAATGTAAAACTGCTATATACAAAATTTTTGCTATATACAGTTAAAGATTAGATGAAGCATTCATCCTCTCACTTTTCTAGGACTTCTCTTATTCTCTCATCTTGTCAATGAAAAGCCCCTTAATTTAATCAAACTCTTCATCTTCTTCCAATGATTTGCTCGTTGTATCTTTGTCAAAAACAAAATGTAAAATTTGATAACAACAATTAAAACAATTTCAAAAATATAGTAGGAGCAGAAGTATAACCACGAGGACAGTTACAGAAGTAACTACACAATTTAGTTCATTGATATTGAGAAAAGGAACGTTAGAAACAAGAAACTCAAACATGGATTTCAAAAGTGTTAGGATGTCCTAGCTAGATCAGAAATTGGAATAGCATAAAAAATCCATTATGATTAAAGTCCATTAATTTTCTAGTTCTATCTAAAACATGGTTGGATTTGGTTCGCAACTTCACCTTAAAATGAGAGGCTTTGTTAAGCAAAATGATTAATTGATAGTCATAAGTTCAATAACACTAAAATATGGAAGGAAAAAAAAAGGCAAAAGGAGCAATTGTTTGCACTGCCAGCCATCTCATTAAATAGAAATTGTTGAGTAGTAATTTTATTATTGTTTAAATACTCTTAACCCTGCCAGTGCAATGACCATATCTTCTGTTATAAGAAGAAGAATAGTTTACAAAGGGAAGGGAAATAAGGATAAATAATCTTGTAACTAGTACTTAAGAACACAACAAAGATGGGCCAACACAACCGTCTTCCGAAAAAAGATGCAACTATGCTGAAAAGACAATTATCTCACTTGGAAACGTATATGGGCGGGATTAAATATATGACGTGGTTACCCGATATTGTAATAATAATTTATCAGCAAGAAGAATATACAGCTCTTTGAGAATGTATCACTTTCGAAATTCCAATAGTTTGTTTAATTGATACAAATTGTGACTCAGATCTCGCAGAATAGTTGACAAAGGGAAGGGAAATAAGGATAAATAATTTTGTAACTAAGACAATATGTGAAAAAATTAACTTAATATTCAGTAATGATACCTACTTAGGATACTTATTAAGCATGACAATGTAGTCTCTTTCAATAAGAGTTTAGCATTTTCTAACCCCTTAATGCTTTCCCACTTCACATCTGGACTCCCACTAATGATATCCATGTAAAGGTCATGATTCAATATGACTAATTATAAAAGAAATGATATTATCACAAAGAAAGTAAAATATCAGCCACAACCATTCATCAGTATAACTCATATATGCTAGAAAAAAAGAAAACAGAAACTTACCTAATTAAGCTCTCTCCTAAAGCACTCATGTGTGCAGATTCAAAAAAGGAAGGGGAGACTTTTCTGAAAATGTAAACAACAATCTTTAGTTGATATAAAAAAACTAGGCAATTCTCCCACATCCCTAAAACTAAATGAAATGATTCCTTACATCTTTTCACTATTAAGAACATATCAGTAGTGTTGAAGTATAATTTTATATCTTTAGGTATTTTCTCCTTTAGTGGCAACCTAAAAGGCCTAACTATGTATAAATCTCACACGAGAAAGATTAGCAACTGCAATGATTTTGGCATCAACAATATAATTAATCTCTTGACTCTCTAGCACTTTGGCCATAATCATATCATTATGCTTCCTAAAATGTTTACAAATGAACTAAAGTATTATAATTTCTACTTCAACTACATAGAATTATACCATTTCCTTATTCTAATAGAAAATTGTTTTTATCCATATATTAAATTGAATTAGAGCACTTTTTCCTCATAAAGGAATCCTAAAACTTGATGTTTCCTACACAATAAAAATCAATACTAAAAAGGAGAAAACTAGGTAGCTTGAACTCAATCTTTCTTTAAATATAACATATCTAATGATATGGTAGAACTTTATAATCAACTTCACAGGGAATGCCTTTATTTAAGATTAAAAGGAAATCTATATTTTTCTTGGAACTTTTCATTCCAAGAGGCTCACAGCCGAAGTTACTCATCAGTGGCATCTGCAATAGGCTCAAAGGTATCATCTGTGTTGCTGCCTTGCTATTTTTATTGATGGAATAATGATAGTATGTTTTTCTAATTTTTTTTATGTACACGTGTATTTTGTCATATGAGTTAGGTAAATCATGTCAATTGAAGATACTGCTAGTATCGATATTGAAGTTGAAGATACAGCTAGTGTTGGGGAAAAAAGAAAAGTAAAAGCAAAAAGTTGGGTTTGGAATCATTTTAGCAAGAAAAAAATTAATGGAGAAGAAAATGCAATTTGCCATTATTGTGGTAAAGATTTTTGTGGAGGCTCTGGGAAAGGGACAAGTCATTTAGGCAAGCACTATAAGAGATGTCCAGCATTGAAGGATTTAAAGAGATCTCCAAAAAAAAAAAGATCAAGAAGAAAGCTCATTTAATCCCGAGATAGCAAGAAATGAGCTTGCTAAAATGATAATCTTACATGAATATCCTTTATCCATTGTGGATCATTTTGGATTCAAGAGATATTCAACTGCTCTTCAACCATCATTTAAGGTTGTTTCTCGGAACACTATTAAAGAATATATCATGAAGATATACGAGTCAGAAAAGGAAGTTACTGTGAAGTTTATGGAAGATAATGAAGGTAGAGTTGCCATTACCACTGACATGTGGACAACAAGCAATCAAAAGAAGGGTTTTATGGCGATCACTGCGCATTACATTGATGCATCTTGGACATTGCAGAGTCGTATATTGAGGTATTTTATCAAATTTATTGCATGTATATATATTTATGTGATATGTACGTTTTACTTAATTATGCTTATAATATTTATGTGATATGTACTTTTATTTTAGGTTTGTTCATGTTCTTTGTCCACATACAAAAGAGAAACTTTGTCAAGTCTTATTTGATTGCCTATTGCATTGGAATATTACTAAGAAGATTTCCACTGTCACTCTTGACAATTGCTCAACAAACGATGTAATGATTGATGTTTTGTTAGAAAAATTGGATTCTTCTTCTCTTATATTGTCTGGTAGTTTGATACACATGCGTTGTGCTGCACATGTTTTAAACTTAGTTGTGAAAGCTGGATGACAATTAGTTAAAAGCAGTGTAGATAAAATTCGTGAGAGTGTCGTGTTTTGGAAGGCTACGCCTAAGAGGGAAGAAAAGTTTGAGGAAGCTGCTCGCCATTTGCTTATTTCTTATTCTAAGAAGTTAGTGCTTGATGTTGCAACAAGATGGAACTCCACTTATCTTATGCTTGAAATAGCTATTGTTTATAAGTCTGTATTTGCTCGTTTGCTTAGAAAAGAGACATCTAAGTATAAGATAGCTATAACTGAAGAAGATTGGGAATTTACCAGGGAACTTTGTGGAAGGTTAAAAATATTTTATGAAGTCACAGAGGAGTTGTCTAGTAGAAAATATCCAACTATCAATCTTTTCTTTCCTAGCATTTGTAATGTTAGATTGGCATTAGGGCAATGGTTCAGTTCTTCAAAATTCACAGATTAAGCTAATGGCATCTAGTATGATTGCCAAGTTTGATAAATATTGGGATGTTATTTCTGGTGTAGTGGGAGTTGCAACCGTGTTAGACCCCAGATATAAAATGAAATTAATTGAATTTTACTTTCCAAAGATATATGTAGATAGATTTGCAGTGGAAAGTGAACGGATTCTTCAGCTTGTATATGATTTGGTTTTTGAGTACCAGAGTCGTGGTACCTCATGTTCTAGAGGAGTTGAGTCAAGTGGAAATTTATCGCAAGATATGAGTGAGGGTGGAAGTCAAGATCCATTGGCTGCATATGACTTATTCATTAAGAATGATAAAAGAGCAAAGAACTTGAAATTTAAATCTGAACTTGATCATTATTTAGATGAAGATGTATTACCAAGAAGTAAGGATTTTGATATACATATGTGGTGGAAGGTGAATGGGATCAAATATCCAATCTTGCAAGCAATTGCTAGAGACTTCTTGGCTATACCAGTATCTACAGTTGCATCTGAATCAGCTTTTAGCACAGGTGGAAGATTGGTTAGTATACACCAGGATAGATTGGAATCAGACACTGTGGAAGCTCTAATGTGTGCACATAATTGGTTGTGGGTTGAAGAAAGGAAAGGTAATTTTACACTATATAATAGGCATTTATTTTCTTTTTATTACCTTAAACTTTCAATATTAATAATTATTTTTTATCCTTGTTATTTTTAGGGACAAATTCTATAACATATGCTACAATACATGATGAAGTTGGAGCTTCTACAAGGATTTGAATTATGTTTAGTTGAATTGTTTATGAAAAGATTACTAGCTGCATGTTGAACCTCTCCTACCTCTTTAGCCTTTTATTTTTATTTGTAGTTTTATTAGAAGTTAGGACATGAAACAAGTTTTACTGCTTGCAATTCTGTACCTTAGCAGTAACTATACAAGCTTTATTATTGGTGCACTTTAGTTCAAAGATATGCCTAGTTTGGATGATTTAAAACTAATGAAAAGCTTGACAAACCCACAATGCCTATTTTTATTTTATTTTGTCAGCAGCAATTAATTGTACATATTATTATAAAGGAAAAAAAAAAAAAAAAAAAAAGGGCATAGGTCGGGTCTGGATTAGGTCCGGGTCAAATGGCCAGGATCCATGGATCAAAAATATTGGATTGGGCTTGATCTCCATTGCCAACCATAGATAGTGAATATGCTCATCACCCACTCACCTATTTACGACCATGGTCAGGAAGCACCTTTGGAAGTCAGCGCTCGGCCATCATCACACAAGGACACCCACCAATCCTGTGGGATCTAATATGGGAGCTCATCTTCCTTCCAAGCGAGTGGGCCTGACGGCTGCTTCCTTTTCAGTTAGAAACGCTGCTTTTTGAATACATTGTTGCATCTCTTCACTGTCGCTGCATCAAACACAGCCCAAGATGTTAGTAGTATGCCCTACAAGCCAATGATATTAGATGTCTACGGTATATTACTTATAAATACAGTCTTATTCAATTATTAATAAAATGAATATGTTTCATTATTATATGGTATTATTATTTATCATGTACTTTAATTGCTAGTTAATTCTTTAGTATGAACATGATAAATCCCATAGAATATAAGCCATGAAAATAAGAACTATGATGTGATCATGCTTATGAGATATATTTTCTTAAGCTTTGTTCTTAAATATTCCTAATCATAGGATCATTAATAATGGGAATTAATGATCCGGTTAGATTAGTACATGTTATATTAACTCAAATGTTCAGGGTGATTATTCTCATGATCACTTGTGTAGTTGACACTATAATAAACATGTAGGTGCTTGTTAGAGAACAAATTCACTGAATTGACTGGATCATATAATACTTATATGGACTTTTACATAGTTGTCAATAAGTGTTCTTCGTTGTAGTGGTGTAAATGATCTTCAGACCTGATGCATCATAGATACCTTGTACATAGGTTATTATGCCTTAATACTATCTAAGTATAATTCACCATGGGTTATACAGAGATAGATGTTGGGTATGACTATCTATGTATGAAGGTATATGAATGTACAATAAGGGATCTATCACTCTCAGTAAAGAGAGATAATGTTCTATGTTATCTAATTAAGACATAATTCAGAAAGTCCCTGTCCAGGGTGGTGTGAAACTAGATTAGAGAATTTAAGTTTCACCACATGAGTTATGACTTATAAATAGATACATCAGATTAAACAATTTAGGGTTTGGCATTAATCCATACTCTAAGTTTAATCAGGAACATTGAACGATGGAAAGATTGAATTGCATGGTAGCTAACAACGAAAAGGTTCACAAATATATTTATATTATCTGGGTAGTCATCAAATTCTGCTAGGCATCAATCTTGACTTGTAGGTAACCCGATAATTAATTCTCATTAATGGGTAAATCAAAATTAGTTTTGATTTAAATTAATTAGATATGGATCTAATTGAAAAATACATTAAGTTAATGTGGCCTACTGCCAGTTTAATATGAACCTAAGGGGTCACACACAAATGGATGCAATTTGATTAAGAGAAGTTTTGGGCTTTCATGTAATTACAAACAAATGATATTTGAAATTTAAAATAGGATTAACTTTGATGAGATTTTCCTATTTTATCTAAAAGTCTCTAATAGATAAGATCTGATCTTATTATTTAGAGTTCAGTTATATCATACTTAAATAAGATTAGACCTGATAGGTAATGTACGTAACTTTTATTCAGATATCACAGAGAGCCAAAATTCTCTGCAGAGAATTATTGGCAAAACTGAGTGTTTTGTGAGACGTGAGAAAAATCTCATCACTTATGCTAGCACACAAGGAGATTTTGATGAGATTTTTGGCAACCAACACATAGCTCTTGATCAAATCATTCGGTGTTGATACACTTAGAGGTTGTACACCCTGTACAACTTGTGGATCAAAAGTTAAGATCGTCCTAATCGCTTCAAGAGGTAATATTCTATTTATAAAATTAATAGAAAAACATTGATTCATAAACAATAGAGATTATCCTAGGAATTTGGTTATGCCAAATTTTTTTTAAATTTTCGCTGTGCCGGTATAATGAAAATCCCTACACAAGACACAGCATTTTGCTCCGAAAGGGCCCTAAACCGTGTCTGCAACAGAAATTACAAAACAAAAGGATGTTGTTAGTAATTTAACAACATATTAAAATTTAAACAATAATATAATTGAACTTACCATGAAATCATTATAAAATAAGGTCTTTGTGTCCTCTGAGAACTTATGGTACTAGAAGAACAGACTTGGAAGGTGCTTCATGATAATACTAGAAATGGTAGTGGTCACCTTCGTGTTCTTCAGGTCGTTCCCAACTAATATTTTGCAATACAAACAAAAAGAAATGAACATTAGTAAAATACAAGATATGAATACAAAATTATAAAGAAAATTTACTTACTTGTCTCCAGCTATGTAGATGAGTGGGCAATCCTTCTCAATCTCATGGGGAGGGGTAATCTTATTCTTGCCCCTCTTCCCCTCTCTCTGCCCATCCCACACTCAGCAACATCGCCTGTTCCATGGAAGACGTCGTCCTCCACACTAGGCTCAAGATCCACCTCATCCTCGACATTCTAATCATGACCTGTAGCTGTAATACAAGTTAAGTAGTGTAAGAATAATGAAATTCATAAAAATTCAATAAATAAGAAAATTCAGTATCAAAGCTTGAATTTGTAACTTACATGTCAGTAAAGATCTTGAACTTTATAGGATTTGATCTAAGCCTACATCAGAAATGTCCCAAACCTGCTCCGAGGATAAAGCAAGTAATTGAAAACTGGGAGGTGGAGCTCCAGCTGTAGAAGGAGATGGGGTACTATAGCAGTTAAAGGGTGATGGTGCAGTTGTAGATGGAGACGTAGTGGATGCTATGGACGAAGGAAAAGAAGCTTCAGGACGTCATCGAAAGAGGGTGTGAGGTCCTTTAAACATGACTGTGTAATAACAAACTAGAATTAAACTAATAACAAACCAACAACACTACATATATCTATATAAACAAAACAAAAAATTCTTTACTTTTTATTATAAACAGCCATTCACACTAAAGATGCTTAGTTTTTATTTTTATAACTTCAATCGGGTCATCTATGTCTTATTCATTTTCAACTTTTATAGTCTTACATGCAAAAATAATCAATATCTAACTGTAGAAGGTGTTGACATAATGAATTACGTTATAGACCAAAAAAAAGAAGCTAATCTACTTCACATAAATTTATGTTTCTTGCTATTGAAGATGACGACATAACTCCTAATGTATTCTATATACAGTACTTCTAAATTTCTTCTATACATTTGGCGTGTGTATATGTCAAATTGTAAAACTTTCTTTGTAATTCTTTTATAGATTGTAAAATAAAGTAAGAAGGTTACTATTTCTCAGCTTATACTTGTTTTCATAATGATACATGTTCAATTTATATCAAGTACACTCTATTTCTAAACTAGTTTTATTACTATCATAGATGTGTTTTTGATAGTGTAAATTAAAAAATAATGTCTATTAAATGAAAATATAATAATATAAAACAAAAGCCTGCTTACTAGCAGTTTTGGATAGCTTGACGTAGTACAATGTTTTGAAAAGGTTTATATTATATTACATTAGCTTATCCCCAAAATTATACATAGCTTCTAACATAAAGTTCACATCCAAAATTTAAATATGATTACATACTAGAACAACAATATTGCATACACAAACAGATTCCTCTATATTAACTAGAAAACAACTTCAAGCTCTACATCATATTGTATGCCAAGGGATAAAATGCATACTTACAGTATTACACATAAAACATACAAAATCATACTTTCCTTTAGTGCCCCATTTTTTAATTTACTCTATAACTTCAAGTTTAACAAATATAAGATAAAAATCTTAACAAGTAAAGCTGAACCTCTAGGAAAAAAACATGTTGTACACTTTGTCAAACTGGCAGAAATTGAATTCAAATTTTATGCAAATGCTTAATAGCTTTGATGTATAGTTGCACAGTAGGAAACCTCAAGCCTGATTAAGGCTAGACAAGTCATGACTCATTAAGGGAACCCCTCTAACTAGGTGTCCCGAGTTAGGCTAACATAGTACCAAAGTACTCAGGATGATCACTTTACATCTCCACCAAATCAGCATCAAAACATGTAGATATTTACCATCTATTAACAAGTAATTTTTTTGAATAGAAACTTGCAGATTTAAGGAGGATTTTTAAGATATAAAAACTAATATTACTTCACACAGTTTAAGAAGCAGACAATTACTTGCCTATTTTCCAAGCAACCAACTGCCAACACCACCTCCTTTGATTTAGTTTGCTCTTCCAGTTAGGCTATTGAGTTTTATCTTTCAATTTCTAACTTTATCTTTTGATTATCCATTTCCTTTCTTGTTTCTAATTGTGGACACTAGAAAACCTTTGCTTCCCACTCAGTTCTTCCAATATGCAGCAATTCTTGAAAAGGCCCTTGCTGCCTTGTCTTACAGCTTCAATTTGACACTCTTTTGTTTTAAACCAACACGTTCAAACCCCTTATACTACTTTTGTTCTTCCAAGAAAAAAGCTCTTTTAAGTCTTTCCTTACTTCGCACTTGGTTATACAACAATTGAAGGAGATAACTCCTTCCATTGAGACAACTCTTAGCTTTCACTTTCCTTCAATGCTTATGTTTTCTTATATTAAACTAATTCCTCCACTTGGTTCTTTGTCTTAATTTTAACCCACTTAGTTTCATATATATATATATAGTCTCATAAGCTTAAATCGATGGTAGCACATACCAATGGGAAAGTAACCAGGCTTTATAGTTTGCTAAATGTGTATGAATTATGAAATCCCCAAACAAGTAAGGGAGGTCGAGGATGAAGGACAATATATAAAATATGGATCATATGCACAAAAAGATACATGTTAATGCTTTATAAAATGAGATAAACAAAGCCCAGGAGCACATATCAAGAAATTTGAATACATTTAGATATAAAACATGCCCCAATGAGAGAAAATGAAGGAAAACACACGCATAATACAGTTTGGTGCCAGTACTAAGCTCTAATTTCAGACTTCAAACTAAATGACCATAAAACAAAGATAACCTAATTGATAAATGTAGAAAAGAACATGACCCAATGGCCACAGCCATAGACGTATGCATATATTCAACATATAGGCAAAAATGACTTATTTCATTTCAGAAGTGGTAGCTCAGAGTAAATATCTTTTAATTTTTAGAAGCCCTACTTGCAATCTATTTGAGAAATTGTGATTCGGGTATCAGCTTCTTTGGCAAGTGAACTTAGCAAGTAGAAAAGGATGGTAAATTTTGTATCAAAAAAATAAAAAATAAAAACTGGCAATCCAGTACTGAAAAACAAAAACAATGGCATAAGAAACATACCTTGCGCGGCGAGAACCAGTATCAACTATGAGAATCAAAGCAAAAATGTAGTAGGAGCTCGAGTTATAGATTAAAAATGGGAAAGATGGAAGAAGGAGAAGAAATGTGTGGGTTAGGTTTTAATTTGTGGAAAAATATCTGCATCAGCATTGACAAATACATATACTTTAAGTGGCAGACGCAGATTATTTGAGTCTCCATACAACAGACGCAGATAAAAAACATAAACATAAATAATTTCGCTAAAAAAGGCCTAAATGTTCTCATCTGCATTTGCAAATGCAGGCTCAGAAACTAAAAATGCAGACATAAATACACTCACTTAGTATGGTGTAAAAATTAAATAGTATTTCTATCTGCTTTAAGAATATCAGCGTCTGGAAGTAAAATTAACATTTTTCTGAGTCTGCATGTCTGTAGGTGCAAAAAAAAAAAAAAAAAATAGTATTACAAACTAAGATACTACTTATGTGCGTTTGCGATGCTTGCGTCTACAATGCTTACATCTGTAATAATGCAAATGCAAATATTGTAATTTCTTATAGTGAGAATAGTATTCCTAGATTCATACATAGGATAATGCAATTGACGTCAAAGCAACAAAGAAAATACATATCATCTAGCATGAAAGCAAAGATAACGTCCACATTATTAGAAACCTAACAATTGATACAACATACATCTAGTATATCATCAAAAATAAATAAATAATTAAAGCAATAAAGCTCCATAATGAAAATCTTAGTCTTGATAGCATAATGGAAAAGAAATATATTTAAACAATAGAAATTTACAAGGTAAGATATCAAGTTCAAGGGCAACCTTTTTTTTGCTTCTTAGCTTTTCTGTTAAAACCCCAACAGAGAAAAGACAAAAAAGTTGTAAGCTTCGTTGACAGTGATGAATAACAAGAAGGGTAGACCCAACGATTTTCCACCTAAAAGAAATCAACTAAATATGAAGATATTCCTAAATCCCTAAATTTAAACCGATTCTATCAACATTTAATCCTGAAAAAGCCACAAACTGACCTAAAATTAGTAGATCAAAACAATCTTTAGCATGTACAAAATAAAGCCAAGAAAAAAAATAGATTGAAAGATGATCTTCAACTCTTTAGACATGAGAAGCAAAAGTAGCATGTTAGTACCCGCGAGAACAGACGAGCATCAACAACGACAGTGAAGAAAGACCACCAAAGAGATGAAGAGCAGAATCTAAAATTTGACAGTAGAAAGAAGAATCCTTAGGTATTTCATTTGGGGAAAATTATTAGTGTCTCTAGAAAGGGACGCTAATGGTATAAGTAATGCACAATTAAAATATTATCGACGTCCACGCTTAGGACACAAATAGTAACTAAAACAGACATTGATAATTTCGTGGAAAATGGCACAAAATTTTCTTCCTTATCAGGGTCTATTAGTTATTATCAACATCCGTAATTTTATTTCTAAAATTTATCAGTGTACATTTTTTTTTTTTTTTTTTTGCAGACACTGATACTTGTTATCAGCGTCCACTTTTCAGCATTCACTTTTTTGCAGACACTGATATTATTTTCTTGTAGTGTATAAGCTAAAGGAGAATTCGGCCAATGCAAGAGAATCACAAGAGACACATTGTGAGAAATCAGCTAAGAGAGAAACCTAGAGCATGAAAGAGTGTTGCCAATTTCCTTCTCCTTAGTCGTGACCTCCTAGCTTGAAGCAAAGGAGTTTTTGTTTCAAGGACTCCATCCATTGACCATTTTACCTAGTGGAAGCTAACACATATCCTAAGGGTGGAGTCGATTCCTCCAACTGTTTCAAAAAGGTAAACTTTCCTTAAATGATTTTTGAACTTGTTAATTGTGTGAACTATATCATTAGAGACTTTTCATTTGAAATAGCTTGCTAATCATTGATTGTTTCGTTTGTTTGATAGGGAGTATCGTTTTTACGTCTCGTAGAAAATCTCCAAGCATCCCTGGTAAATAATCAAACTAGCTGTATCAAGAAAGCTTTAAGAGCTTAGTTTTAATCTTTAGCTTTCTTATGGTATAATTAATAAATACCTATGTTATTGATTTAGAAATTTTTAAATATTTCATTGAGTGTGCATAAAATGCATGACTCTTAATTTCCAAATGTTCACAGACTATACTAAGGTACAGCCAATAACAACATACCATATATATAAAATAACTATAATAAAATAAATTAGATTATTTTCGGCCGAAATTTCAACGGACATTGTGTTTTGAAAATTTTGAATTCTTGGTTATTGGTTGATGCATGTCAAATTTCGGTCAGCTATTCGGGGGGAGGTTATTCTGTTCACCCAGACAGCAAGGTTGAGACTGCGGGAGACATCACATGCCTAAGTGTGAAGCTGACATGTCAATTTTAACTATGTGCTTAAAATTTATTGGTTAAATTCCATGCCTATTTGGTAGGCAGCTCATAGACAATATTCTCCTAAGAATTTCTACGTATAAGATGGGCTCGTTGACTAGTGACTATGTTCCTACACTTCACTGCTATTTGGGTTTGGCTTGATGGTGGTGTTCTTTTGTACTCCTTATGGGTCCAATTAATATAATGATATCATTTTATTTTTCTTAAACAAATTTCACTTGTCTATCTAGAAAAAATATATATATATAATAGTTGAGAAGATTATTAAATGAATTGAACAATTTTATTTTGTACAAATAATTTTCTAACAAAAAATATATTGAAAGTGCTAATTACTTCAAATAAATTTGTTTGGCGTCGTCTCAACTTACCACGCTGTCTGAAGTCTACTTCTCAAATAGACACGTATTTTGTAGTTCATTAAATATGACCAATTACAGCTCTCATGACTTGTTCCCGCTATACTACACAGCGTTGAATCTGCTTCCAAGGATATTATATATACGTGCATGCCAGAGAGGGTATTAGGACCGAAAGGTGGAAGATTTTTTACTGTTAAGTGATCAAAATTCTTATACGAGTGCAGAAAAAAAGTAAGTGTTTCTTCAATAAACTAAAAATATGTAAGAGGGGAGATGGCGTTGAATTGTTGACATATAGATATGAATTTTGTAACCAATATTCATAAGATATTTATTAAGATGATAAATATAAAAATTATGTATCATTAATTATAATAATTGACCATAATTTCAATATTGCATAATAAATAACTTTCTACTTTTTAAATATTTCAAATTCTAAAATATATATTTATTCTATTTTATCAAGTATCCTTTAGACACTAGTTAGAAAAATCCTATATATATATATATATATAACCACAATCAATTATCCAATTAGAGGGTTGTTATTGGCGTTAGGCCAAAAAAGTAATAATCAAATATTAATTATTTTAGTTCCACTTGCACATACATACAGAGAAGAATTGCATAATTGAGAGGAAAGGCAGGAAAACTAAAAAACAAATGTTATATTATCTTTTAAAAATGGTCATGATGGTTTCTTTTCTTTTTTTAATGTTAATATGTCCTTCGATGATTTAACTAGAACTGCAGCCATGTGAAGTACATGAGGGCTTCAAGATTTAAAGATTGATTATCCAACATGTGCATTTTTCTTTCGGGAGGACTTATTGTCATAATTAAAATCTTTAGCATCACAGCCCATTACATGTAATAGTTTATGATAATACATTAAGTAACTTTATTCAAAACTTCACATTTCTCTTAATTAATAATACGATCTATTTAAATCTATTTTGACTTTCATCACATCATTCATATTTTAACAATTTCTCTCACTTCTCTTATACACTCTTATTCTTATGTTATTAATGAACTCTCTTAGAGAAATCAAGTTCTTCAGCGAGCCCAATGATATTCATCGTTTCGTGTATCTCATTACAAATTAATATATTAAATTTAAGATAAATTAGAATAGTGCACTATTCGAAATTATTCGATTCAAATTCTAATCCTATTCATGTCAAAATCTCCTTAGTTATCCTTCCTCCTCATATTCCGCACTTCCTTTAAACTCCACCCTTATGGCAAAAGCAGAGGACATTTTGAATTTTGAAATAAACCCATTTTGCTCTTAATATTTTTAGACATGTAAAAGATAAGTTATACCAAGTTTGTCTTTGTGGGTACTGCTTTCCCTGCATAACTCTTTTTTTTTCTCTTTACACTCTCACTCACAGTTCTATTGAAATTTTAATTACACGTTTAAAAATGTCTTTTTTTTTTCTTTTTCTTTTTTTTATCAAAATAAGCTTCTAAATATCCTTATTTTATTCAAACTCATTCTCTCAAATTGGAAAATATAAGAAGAGACAAAATTGGATAATAAAGGACGATAACAACTGTGTCAATCAAGCCAAATAGTTATGGGAGGAGGGAGGAGTGATTGTCAAATAGTAATTATAATGTGATCCTAAAGATTTTAGCTGTGGCCTTTATGATCAATTTGTTAATTTATTGTTTATTAAGAATTAAATCTTGATCTTACTTGGTAGAAATGTTAACTCCAACTCTAATCCCGTTAGTTAAAATTTTATAGGACTAGTTATCTTGTGACATTTTATTTTTAGCAAACCAATAAATAAAAATTATTGGAATAATATTAAATGAATTAAAATAAAATTGATATGCTTTCAAATAGAACTTTCATAATAAAGTTTAACTCTACTAATTGATATATGTTACAAATCTTCTAATGCTTGAATTCGTACATTCCAATATACCAAAAAAAAAAAAAAAATTCCCAATAACATTGAGCAACATGCGGCATCATAACGCATGACAATGCATGGTGGTCCACCCTTTTATTAAATTATTATTATTATTTCCCACATTCAATCTCGAAAAATTAATGGGTAGGATGAAGGAGAGGAGAGTACCACGTAAATAGTCGGGTGATGTCACAAAAGAAATGCATAATCACCTAGTGCCGATTCTGTCGAATTGTATATTCGACGCAACCTATTGGTCTTGTGTTGCTCTTCACTATTAGCTTATTTAAAAAGTACTATAATTTGAAATTTATTTATTTATTTAAATTTTCCTTACTTGAAATTATTAGTAAATTAATTAAATCATTTAAAATTTATGGTTCAAAAATTTTAATGTTTGGTAATAAAAAATGATAAGGATTTAGATTTGGAATTTTATAATTTTTAATATTTATTTTAATTTTAATCAAATTATAAATCTTATTTATTTTATTTTCTTAATAATAAGGAACTATTTAATTGAAGACTTTAAACATATATTCTTAATAGAACGATAAAAAAAATTGTCTAAGTGGTTGTTGATCACTACTTTTATTTAAGGGTTCAAAAATCTCATTTTACTCAAATGTGATTCTTTTTTCAAAGAAATTAATGATTTGATAGAATCCTAGATTAGGCCGGATCAAAAAATAATTGACATAATAGATATATTAAGTTATGTCAAATCTGAAATATCATGCAAATTTTTGATGCGGCCAGATCGAGTCAAATATGATTCATAATTTTATTAAATCCTGTCAGTTTATGGTTTAGTATTCATTATTCTATTTGTATGGATTTAAAATGGCTATGTCTCCGTAGATATTTCAAATCCAACTACATGCAAGCTGAAATTTATACAGAAATTTAGTTCAAATCAAAAATACCCTACTTTAAAACATATCATTTCAAATGACAAGCCCAAATCTAAATCGTCCATGGTCAAATCCAGCTATCCACAAAGGGTTATAATGAAAGGGACTCATTGGAATAAAATCTTAAGATTAGCGAGAAGCACTTTTTTTTTTTTTGGAGGTAAAATCCAAGAATAGAAATTAAGAAAGCATCAAGTGTGGAGACTTGGATAATAGCTTAGTACGTGATACATATATAAACACTTTCTAATTTGTAAAGTTGTTGGTTTGAATCTCCAATTTCTTTTCTTTTCTTTTCTCCTTCTTTTTTTTTTTTTTTTTTTTTTTTTTCTGATTAGGAAAATGATTTACAAGAAGTGTCAGACTTCCTTTTCGTTTATTAGATTACAATTTATTATGTGTTTGGTTAGGGATTTATGATATGGGGTTGAATACTACATGGAGATAATATCATGAATCATATATTAAAAATAATGATACTTAAATTGTGTTTGGTTAATATGATAATACAGATAAGTTAATCTTTAACTTCTTAAATATTAAAGATATAAATGTTTAATTCTACGTGAAAAAACTGCAAACAGATTCTCTTCATTGTCGTCAAGTTAATACTATATTAGCCAAAAAACTAACACTTATTTAATTAGTAATAATAATTTAAATTAAGAATATATTATATTATAGTATATGCTAATTGGATATATCACAAGTTCTGCTGTAGTCTAAGCAACTAGAATAATTCGCATATGAACGTCGTCCTCCAAGTGCCAGGTCTTAAACTAGTATAGCTTAGGTTATTATTTATCCTCATCACTTTAGTCTCTTATCAAACACACCCTTTTGCTTTAAAGTGGAAAATGACTAACTCATTATATCATATATATTTTTAGTCAAAAACATTGAATCGTAAGCGATTAAACTCCTTAGTAGAACTATGATTAGAGATTTTTTGTCCCTTATATTATTTTACAAATCAAACTAAATTTGTCAGTTTGGCACTGTCATCTGAATGAGTCGCACAATACAAAACTATAAAAATCAAGAGAATTAATTGACACGGTATCGATTATAACGA
This sequence comes from Quillaja saponaria, assembly GCA_029379385.1. Lineage (NCBI taxonomy): Eukaryota > Viridiplantae > Streptophyta > Magnoliopsida > Fabales > Quillajaceae > Quillaja > Quillaja saponaria. The sequence continues at coordinate 21,444,112 of CM055607.1, forward strand.
GTGGACATATTTTTTCTCTAAAATCTTAAAAAATATAAAATAAAATGAGTTGAGTGTCTTAATGGGACAAGCCAATCAATCTGCCATCAAACTTAATAAAAATCTTATATATATATAAAAAAAAAAAAAAAAAAAAAACTCAAAATGCATTATACATCATTAAACTGTACTGACAATATACTGATAGTATGAATAATTATATTAAATAAATTTAAACTATTATCATTTTCCAATAAAAAATGTTATCATTTTAAAAATTAAATTATATAATTGACAATGTAATGATTTAAATTATTATCATTTTCATTCCTAATTTTTCAGTTCAATCATTGATGGTCCCAGCTTCATTCATAATGACGTTAACTGCTTAAGTTTTGAATTTGGTATCTTTGTTTCAAAGAATCGGGAATTAGTAGGTCAAGCCCAATCCAATAGATAAAAACTGATTTTCGTGCAGTAGGCATCTTGGCCCAAAAGGAAACCCGCAGCTGATGTATATGATTTATTGATTCACGGTTCTCGGGTTGATAAAATTCTGAAAGTAGAAGCAAATTACTTGCAAAATATTTTCAAATTCGTAACTGGATAAATTATATTGGGTTTGTTTGATTAATTAAGATGTGTGTAAAAAGTGTTGTAAGTATAAATATTCTATTTAAAAAATGCTGCATAAAAAATTGAAAAAAAGTATTTGAATAAGTTACGAAAAGTATTGTGAGATATAAAAAAAAAAATTATTTATTTTGATAATTATTATGGTTATATTTGTCGAAATAAAATAATAATTAAAATTCATTTGAGTTATTTTTTTTTTTTTTTAGCTTTAGCTTTTAGTAATCTAAAAGATTAAAATTACTTTTTTTGGTAAAGCTTAAAAAAATAAAACTTTTATCACCAAACAACTTTGTATTAAAACTCATGGACAAAAATTGTTTTAAACACACCAAAGACATTATTTTGCACTTCACGGCTTAGTTACAGATAAAATATGCTTATAGCCCTATACATGTCAAATTAAGAAGTAGAGTGCGTCTAAATATTACCTAATTTTTAAAAAACATAAGTAGAGTGTCAAATTAAGTTGAGCTTAGAATTCTAGCAAGGCACCAATGGTGGCAATCTTAAAATAATTTAGTGCCTTTCAATCTACATATTACTATGACCACAGACTTAGGTAAGTACCTAGTTGTTCATTTGATTCATAAAAGTGTTAGTAGGGTTACTAGCCAGGATGTTTGTGATAAAGTCCAAGCCAAGCTTGCTTGCTGGAAAATGAAATAATTGTCTCCAACTGGTAGGCCTACCTTGATTCAGGCCTCTTCTTCAGTAGTGCCTATATGTACAATGCAAACTACTAGAATTCATAAAGGAGTTTGTGATTTCATTGATAAGGTTCAAAATGACTTTCTTTGAGGGGACTCTGTTGATAATCATCGGGTGAATATGGTTAATTGTAATCAAGTATGCCTTCCCAGAAATCTTGGAGGTATAGGTAATTAAAATAGCCAATGACATGAACTTGGTCATGCTAGCCAAGCTCGAATGGAGGTTGTACACTAAACTTGATGAGTTGTGGGCTCAGGTGATGTCTTACAAGTACTTCAAAAATAGCATTATTAAAGGTAAAGGCATTCTGCATTTGGGAGCTAAAAGGAGGATGGGAAATGCTGCTAGTATTAAGTTTGATATTTGGTTGGATCCTCCTAGTATTGATATTGGCTCCATGTTTAAATTATATTGGCATCTTCCTACTATCCCAAAGAGTTAAGTACTTTATATGATTACTTTGCCAGCAGAAGTTGATGACTAACTATTGTAGATGGAAAAGACTTTTTTTCTTTCTATGAAATGTGACTTATATGGTTTCTATTGTGAGGATTTCATCCATGCCATTAGGGATTGCTCTTATGCTTTGGGAGTATGATTTAGATTAGTTCCTGTAAGTTTAAGGAATAATATCTTCACTACTAATTTCAAGGACTAGCTTATGTTGAATCTTAACTCTTAACATATACTTGACTGATTTAAATATTCCTTGGCTTGTGGTGTTTCTATTGTGGCCTAGAAATTATGGAAGTGTGTAGGATTTTGACCAAAATCCTTCTTTTGGTGGTTTCCTAATTTGTTTATTCTTTGTGGACAAGAAATAACTAATTAGATGCTGATGGAGATTTCCTAATTAGTTTATTCTTAGTGGACAAGAAATAACTAATTAGAAGTTGATGGGATTTTCTAATTAGATTTACCTTGGTGGGTAAGTAAGTCTAATTAGATGACTGTAGGGTTTCCATAAAGTGGAGAAAAAAGTTTACTTGTTGGGCAAGTTCTATGTAATATAAATATGTAGGTTTGTGAGAATTATAGGTATGAGAAAAAGAGAGATCTAATATTTGTGGGAGCCCCCTTAAGGGGTAGAGGTGCAAGAGAGATTAGTAGAGATGTGTCTTGAGTGAGTGAGAACACTATGTGTAGAGTATACTCTTTCTTGGAATATTAGTGAATTCTTTTATCATCTGTAGATATAATCAAGGGGCCGAACCATGTTATATTTTGTGTTGATATTTATTTCTTTTTTCTTCTACCTAACTCATTGAAGATCAAAGAAAAATTTTGTATAATTCTCAACAAAGTGGAGGAGTAAACAAATTTTTAATGATAGCTTTAAAAGTCTTCTCCTGGTTGCTTCCAACTTCTGGCCGGTTTAAGATGAATTGTTATGACGCTGATATATGTAATGGTTCTCTTAGTAGCTGTGGAGGTTTAATCAGAGGTGATTGTGGAGAATAGATTATAGGCTTCTCTAACAATCTTGGTAGGGGTTGAAATACTTATGTAGCATGGTTTTTCTCTTGCATGGGAACTAGGTTTTGGGAAGGTTCTCTTGGAATTTGATTATCTCTTTTGTATGGACTACCAATCCGATTCTCTCATTAATTTGACTTGCTCAAGGCTAGAGCCCCCCTAATCAACCTTTACTTCATCTTATTAACGTTGCAAATGTTGAGTAATTGCTAATCTAACTTTATCACAATTATAGCTTTCGATCATTACAAAATAATTGTTGAATCTTAATTTCATCTACTTTTTTTTTTTTTTTTACATGTGCTAAACTTAATTGGATGAGAGCTAGTAATCTATTTCATCAAAATCTTTGACGAAACTTAATGGACTTAACTAAATGCTGGGAAAAAAAAAATCAGCTAATTCGCGAAGGTTAAAGAACGGAAGGCTGAAGGAACTAAAATGACTATCTGCTAAAACTCAGACTAACTAAATCAAGTTAAATGCATAACTGTTGTATTATCTAATGCTGACTTACTATAGAAGTGATACAAAGCATTTATTATATCAAACAACTGCTGAAAGCAAGAATTAGTAGTTTAAGTTTTGCATATCAAAAGTCTTGAGTTTTGTTTGAGTGAAGTAGCTCATCATCTCTTTCATATCGGTGCAGTGCTACTCAAATTCATATTATGGAATAATACAAATGGATAATCATACTCCATCAAAACTCAATGTTTGTACTTACACAACATCTTCTCTGTGTTAATTCTACTATCTACAAGCATTAACAAAGCTCAAGGTTCTTACTTCAATAAAAGCTTTTTAAAGGGTCTTTTCTTTTGAGGGACAACTATTAAGATAGTTGATAGGGATTTTACAAATGAAAGCACATGTATCGTCGTCAAGTAATATAGTAATAAGTAGTGATCATTCTCCCGATGAATAATTACTTTTTTTATGTTAATTATCACTATGATGCAACCTAACTCTCATCAAGCCAATGTAAATTCAGAGATTTTAAATTCAATTTTATAAAAATATTAAAACTAAGTCTAGGTTCACGACATCCTTCACACCACATCTTATTAACTTTAATTCAAATCAATTCATGCAATAGCTAATATTAACTCAAATTTCTTAATCAATTACTAGCATACTCCTATGTCTAGCAAATATATATGCCCCTTAGTCTAATTCTCTATATTCCTATGAGAATTATTCTAAATCAATCTTATTAAGAACCAATCTCCTAGTTACTGATGGTAAAAAAAAATATTCCTATCTCTTAAACAAATGAGATCATCCAAATCATATGAACAATCCAAACAGAAGCTATATCGCCTAAAGCTAATTCCAAAACTGACTCTTCTAAGTCAATTCTAGAATTCCTAATCAATCTAACAAGTGATCAATCAATTAGAGCATGAAGAATAAAGTAATATAAATACTAAAACTAAAGCATGTATTGAATTAAAACTAGAGCCACATCAGTTACATATGAGTTCAATTGTTACCTCTAGAATACGACTACTCTATACTAATTACTGACATAAGATGAAGAAAACTCCCCTCACTCATCTAAATCAATATTGATGTCCTTCTTGGGATAGGGGAATGAGGCTGAAAGAGCTGGACAAGAAGGGAAAGTAGAAAGATCCCATCCTCCTTGCTATAGTATCATCTTCAACAATTCGTTGTTCTGGAGATTGACAGCATGGTTATGCTGTCAATACTCTACACACTGTACCTCCAAGTGAGATATGTGATGAGCCAATGTCAATTTCTGCGTACCAATAGGCGAGGGCTAAGCTAGAACTGTTAGATCACCTGCTCCCACTTTAATGTTACATAACATAAACTTATTCATTAGCTTGTCATCAATGGTACCTTTTTGCAGGACCAATGGTTCAGTGTCCTGCCAAATCACACCAGCCTCGGGGCATAGTTTAGTGATGATAGAGGGGAACTATATTCCCAAATGTCCATTGTTTGTAGCCTGTAATATGGCACTATGAATAACCCTACCAATATCAATGGACATACCTTGGATAATGGCATAAACCAGAATAGCTCGCTCATTCGTAACAGAACTAGCATGTCCACTAGGCAGCATATTGGAGAGCATGAAGTAATACCAGACCCTTGCAGGGGCTAGCAGCTGACTGGCCTTAAAGTGAACTGGTTTTCCATTTGTCAACTTCCAAACAAAGCCTTGATAGCACAAGGCATTGATGACAACATCGTAATCTACAATGCCATTCGCATAAGTCAACATACTCATTAGTCTCAAGAATATCAAGAATGCTGTAATAGACATTGATTGTTGTGCTTATGAAAGACACCATTTTCCCTCGAACCATGACTCTACTGTCAGTGTGCACCAGATTGGCATAAAACTCTCAAGCCACTGTAATGACTCCAGCTGGGAGTGGTGCACATAGTTTAACCCAATGTCTATTATCTATCAGATTGGCCATCCCTGAAAAATAATTAAAGCTAAGGTGCAGACCTCATTATGCCACAATCTTCTTCATTGCAAGCTCGTCGTGGAATCTATTCTCTACAGTAGCAGAAATAAATTTATTATTGTTAAAGCTTGGTCTAGACAATTGAGCACGCTTGGTAGCCTTAGTTTTTGGTCCCATTATCCTGAAAAACAAAAACAATATAATGTTGAACCCCCAAATCCCAATAACAACTTCAACCATAGCCTATTAATCAACAAAAAGGGTCTCAAACCTATCAGAACACGATTGGAAACTCAGGCATATAATCAACAATAATCCATAAAACCTATACACTGCCTATCCGTAGTCCATAGTCCTTATTTTAACTATCATGATATTATGATAATGCATTAATGAATTACTAGGGAAGGCGTTATGAGAGAATGATGTACTTCATATTTCCACAATTGCATCCAACAAAACCCAAGAACTCATAATTAATATTGAAAACGTAACACTCACGTAACTAGAAACTCAAACTCAAAAACTAACCACAATCCCCAAAATTTAAGTTTCAACCCACTATCTAACAAGCAAGTAAGCATATAATCACAAGAAAAGCTTCCTTCCTATCAAGAGATTTAAAGATTCAAAGTGAAAGTAGAAGAACTTACTTGAGTTGAGGCAAAGTGCAGTGAGCGTGTAAAGTTGTGAAGAAGAGGGGAATTGTGTTAGATTGAATGAATTGGCAAGAAATGGGTTTAGGTTAGAGATTTGTAGCCTGAAACCTTTGATTTTTCAACTTTGGGTGTTAAGGTTCAAGGTTGGGCAGCTATGAGGTCTGAAAAATCCTTTTTAAAAACTGAAATCCTAACATAGTGCTGTGGCTTGGTGCCACCTAGCCCTAAAATTTGAAATTTTGAAAACATGGGATATTGACATTATGGCCCGAGTAACATGGGATATGAAAACAAATTTTTTTTTTTAATAATGACTCCGAGGCCTAAGTAAATTGAAGCCACGACTTAATACAATCTATGTAAAATATTTTCATTTCTAAGTAGATGGAGCCGTGGCGCTAAGGAGTTTATGTTGTTACGTGGAGCTTATTACCTAAAATGGAATTTTTCTTTCCTTTTTTTTTAAATATATATATATATATATATATATATATATATATATTAATTAATGACTCCGCGGCCTAAGTAAATTAGATTCGTGACTTAATACAATCTATGTAAAACGTTTTCATTTCTGGGTAGGTTGCGCCGTGGCGCTAAGGAGTTTATGCCGTGGCGTGGAGCTCATTGCCTAAAATGGAATTTTTCCATTAGATTAAGGCACTGTGGATTGGTTATTTGGGAAGCTGCAACTCAAACCAATCTGAGTACTTACCAAGGCTTTTCTTTTTCATGGCACTGTGGCTTGCACTTAGGAGTTCCATGGAGGCGTGCTCTCTGTTTGATTTTGCAATTTCCTGATCATGCGGCGCCGAGGAGTGAGGTAATAGGATGTTGTAGCATCAATGCCTTTTGTTAAGGTTTCTTGGTCTTCGTTTACCTAAGAAAAGATGATATAAAGGCTGAGTGTGGAGTAAAAATTAAAAAATTAATAAACTAACTAAAAATAAAATAAAGAAAAGGGTTTTAGAAACTTGGGTTGCCTCCCAAGAAGTGCTTGGTTTAATGTCCTCTGCTTGATTTAGTGTTACTTAAGTAGCTTATTTGATGAAGGTATGATTATTATCAATCTTTCCTTTCCAGTAGCATTTCAATCATTGGCCATTAACTTTAAATTTTATTTAGGAATTAGTGACTATAAACTCCACAGCACCGTATGGAAATATTTTGGCAATGGTGAATGGTCCATACCATCTTGACTTGAGTTTTCTTGAGAAAAGCTTTAATCGGGAATTATAAAGCAGGACTTGTTGACCTAACTCAAAGTGGTGCTCAATAATCTGTAGATCATGCATCCTTTTGATCTTCTCCTTGTTAAGTTTGGTATTCTCATAAGCATTGAGCTTAAACTCATCCATCTCGTTTAATTGGAAGAGTCTCCTTTTACTAACAACTTGGTAGTCAAAGTTTAGCATTTTTATTACCCAATAGGCATTATGCTCAAACTAAACCGGTAGACAGTAAGCCTTGCCATAAACTAGCCAAAAGGAAGACATTCCTAGAGGGGTCGTGTAGGCTATTCAGTATGCCCATAATGTATCATCCAATCTCTTGGACTAGTCTTTTCGTGATAGACATATAGTCTTTTCTAGAATCCTCTTGATTTCTCGATTAGAGACCTCATCTTGTCCACTTGTTTATGGATGATATGCTAGTGCAACCTTGTGAGTCACCTCATATTTAACAAGGAGAGCCCTCACTTGTTTGTTGTTAAAGTGAGACTCTCCATCATTAATGATTGCTCGGGGTGTACCAAAGCGTGTAAAGGTATTTTTTTTCAATAATTTGGTCATGACTTTAGAGTCATTGGTTGGCACAGCAATGGGTTTAACCCATTTAGAGACATAATCCACAGCAACAAGAATATTTTGATTGGTGTATGAGAAGATGAATTGACTTATGAAGTCCATCCCCCATATCAAACAATTCCACTTCAAATATGTTTTTGAGTAGCATCTCATTCTTCCTAGATATGCTGCCCATCATTTGGCACCTATCACATTTGGAAACAAATTCATTAGCATCTTTAAAAAAAGAAGGCTAATAAGAACTTGATTAGAGCAATTTTGTAGTAGTTTGGCTCTTTCCAAAGTGACCTCCATACTTTGAGGCATAGCAGTTGTGAAGTATACTTTCGACCTCTTCCTCTGAAACACAACTTCTTAATATCTGATTAGCACAATGTTTAAATAAGAAAGGGTTATCCTAAACAAAGAATCTTATATCATGTAAATACTTTTTCTTTTGTTAAGAAGTTAAGTTAGGAGGAAAGATCTTGTCAATTAGATAGTTGACAAAGTCAGCATACTAGGGCAATAGTTTATTAACAACTTAGAAGAGTTGTTCATCTGGGAAGATTTCATTTATATGAGTGAGTTTAGCTACTTGATCATCTTTTTCCAGTCTTGATAAGTGATCAGCCACTTGATTTTTATTATCTCCATGCCAAATTCTTATAGTAACAAGATCCACCTTATCAACCTAGGCTTTGCATCCTTTTTGTCAATCAAATACTTAATAGCAGAGTGGTCAGTAAAAGCAATGATAGAAGTTATAATTAAATAAGATCAAAATTTGTCAAAAGCACACTAATGCTAAAAATTCTTTTTCAGTTATGGTATATTTCAATGGAGCAACATTTAAGTTTTGCTAGCATAGTATATAGAGTGAAAAATCTTTTCTTTTCTTTGCCCTAACACTGCTCTTATCGCATAGTCACTAGTATCACACATTAATCCAAAGGATAGGTTCCAATTGCGGTTATTATTAATCTGTTTTTTAGCTCTAAAAGTGCAGCAAGATATGCATCATCAAATATAAATAAGGTGCCTTTTTCTAGGAGATTACAAAGTGGCTTGGATATTTTTGAAAAATCTTTTTATGAATCTCTTATAGAAGCTGACATGGCCTAGAAAGCTTCTTATTACTTTTATTGGACTAGGGAGAGGTAATTTTTATATACTTTCTATTTTAGCTTGATCTACTGCAATTCCCTTGTTAGACACCTTGTAGCTTAGAACTATATCTTATTGTACCATAAAATGACACTTTTCCCAATTTAAGACCAAGTTTGTCTTTTCATATCTTTTAAGCACAAAAGTTAAATTATGGAGACATTCATTATATGATTCACCTAAAATAGAATAATCATCTATAAAAACTTCAAGCCCTTGTTCCACCATATCAGTGGTGATAGCCATCATACACCTTTGAAAGGTGGTTGGGGCATTGCATATGCCAAATAGCATCCTTCTAAAGGCAAAGGTGCCATAAGGGCAAGTAAATGTAGTTTTTTCTTAGTCTTTAGGGGCAATAGAAATTTGATTATACCTCGAATAACCATCTAGAAAGCAATAGTACTCCTTACTTGCCAACCAATCTAGCATTTTGTCAATGAATGGAAGGGAAAAGTGGTATTTTCTTGTAGTTTTGTTTAGATTTCAGTAGTCCATGCACACCCTCCAACTAGTAATGGTTCTTGTAAGAATGAGTTCATTATTTGTATTTGCAACAACTGTCATCCCTCATTTCTTTGGTACACATTGGATAGGACTTACCTAATGACTATTCAAAATTAGACAAATAATTCTTGCATCTAACCACTTGATTATTTCCTTTTTTACCACTTCTTTCATTACAGGATTAAGCCTCTTTTAATGCTCTATTGTTGGTTTATGGTTATCCTCCATGAAGATCTTGTGCATGCAAATGGAAGGGCTTATACCTTTAATATCAGTAATTGTCTATCCCAATGCTCTTTTGTATTCTCTCAATACACAAAGGAGTTTGTCTTCCTGTATATTAGTAAGAGAAGCATAAATAATAATAGGCAAAGTAGATGAAGGACCAAGAAAAGCATACCTTAGATGATTAGGTAATGGTTTCACTCTAAGATAGGAGGTTCTTCAATTGATGACCTTGATCTGGATGGAATTGATGGTGATAAATTTAGATTTTCAAATCTTGGATTTGGTTTCAGCATATGTGGTGATGCATACACTTCTTAAAATAATCATCTTCTCTTGTAGTGTATGAAATAATTGAAGCTTTAAGAAGGTCACTTGAATGTTCTTCTAAGAACATCTATTGAACAAGGTTACTCACCATGTCAATTGTAAAACATTCTTCATGGTCTTGAGAGAATATGATGGATTGAAATACATTAAATTTAATCTTTTAATTATTTATCCCCATGGTGAGTTCACCCTTTTGGACATTAGTTAGTGTCCTACCAGTAGCTAGAAAAGGTCTTCCTAATAAATTAGGTACCTCCTTATCCTCTTCCATGTTTAAAACTACGAAATTAGCAGGGAAAGATCAATATGTCCACCTTAACTAGAGCATTCTCTACAATTCCTCTAAGGTGTGTAAGTGATTTATCAGTTAATTGTAGAGTTACTGATGCTGGTTTTACTTTACCTATTCCTAGCTTTTGATAAATTGATAAGGGCAGGAAATTTATACTAGCTCCTAAATCACAAAGTGTCATACCAAAATATTGTGTGCCTATGGTGCAAGGAATAGTAAAACTACCTGGATCTTTCAATTTGGGTGGTAGCTTCTTTTGAAGTATGGCACTGCACTCTTTAGTAAATGCAACAGTTTCATAATCACCAAGCTTCCTCTTCTTGGACAAGATGTCTTTCATGAATTTTGCATAGCTAAGCATTTGTTCAAGAGCTTTAGCAAAGGGAATGTTTATATGGAGTTTCTTGAACACATCAAGAAATTTCTAGAATTGCTTATCAAGGTTTTGCTTGTGGAACCTTTGGAGGAATGGAAAAGGAGGATTTGCCTTTTTAGATTTAGCAACTACCTTCTTTTCATTCTCCTCTATAACTACAATAGACAATTCTTCTTTAGTAGGAGATATAGGGGTTTTGTCATCTTGCATTTTCTTTGTCTGCTGCTTTAACTCTTTCCTACTCCGAAGAGTGATTGCCTTACATTGTTCCTTTTCCTCCTTCTTAGATTTACCTTGGTATCACTAGAAAGGGCACCATAAGGTCTACTAGTCTAAACATTTGCTAGCTACCCAATTTTGTGTCTCTAATGTTCTCAAGGAGGCAGCATGGCTTTGAATAATAGAATCAGTCCGAGATATGTATAGCAAAAAAATTTCTTCCAAGGATGGTTTCTTTTCAGGGGTTGCTCACCTTTGTGGAGCTTGAAATCTAGGAAGTAGATTAGGCCTTGTAAAATTTGTGTGGTTTCTCTACCCTCGATTATATGTATTGGAATAAAGGTCGTTTTTACGGTTTAAATTCTAAACATATTGAACCGCTTTAGTATTTGGGATTGGTCCATAGTATGACCTTTACCACAAGCTTCACATGCCAAGGTGGTGGCTTTAGCTTGTTGTTGCACTCTAAAATTATCAATTATCTTTATCAACCCAACCACCTATGTTATCAAAGCAGTAATGGCATCAATTTCATGAATTCTAACAACTTTTCAAGAAGTTAACCTTTCGGTTGGCCATTGATAAGAGAGACCATCTCTTCCAAAAGGTTATAGGCATCATTCTTAGATTTACCATCAAAGCACCACCACTAGCAACATTAATTATTGTTCTAGTTTGGTTTCCCAAATTATTATAAAAGGTATGCATTTGCAGCCACATAGGAATACCATGATATGGGCACTTTCTCATTAAGTCTTTATATCTTTCCCATGCCTCATAGAGAGACTCTTTATCTTGTTGAAAGAATGATGTGATTTCATTCCTTGGCTTGGCGATTTTGGTGGGAGGAAAGAATTTGGCCAGAAATTTTTGTACCAAGTGGTGATAGAATGTTGAGGTAATGAATGCAGCCAACTTTTTTCCTTATCTCAGAGTGAGAAAGGAAAAAGCCTAAGGGGGATTGCATCATTAGGACTCCATTGTACTTGAATATGTTGCACAACTCTAGGCATAAGTCTAGATGAGTATGAGGGTCTTCACTTGGTAATCCCCCAAACTAAGCAGATTCTTGAATCAGCTAGATTCTTGAATCTTCACTTGGCAATGGTCAGTTTTTGTATGCTAGAATAGAGGCCTTGTACAAGAGAGACAACATAATCCCTCAAAGCCTTGTTTTCATGAGTTTCTTGATCATTAGCCATTACACTAGAGTGTTTTGAGATTTGATTCTTTCTCAACTTTCTGAGCGTTCGTTCAATCTCAGGATCTTATGGTAATAATTCTAAATCTCTAGTGTTTTGCATGGAATGTTAATAGCACTTGAAATCAAGAATAAAAACTTAAATTAGAATCAAGTAAGCTTATAATGATATTAACATAATAAAATAAATTATTCCTTAGCAACGGCGCTAAAAACTTGATAGGGATTTTATAAATGCAAATGCACATATCGTCCTCAAATAGTATAGTAATAACTAGAGATCGTTCCCACAAGGAATAATTACTTTTTTTATGCTAATTACCACTATAATGTAGCCTAATTCTAATCAAGCCAATGCAAATTCAGAGATTTTATAAAAATATTAAAACTAAGTCTAGGTTCACGACATCCCTCACACCACACCTTATTAACTTTAATTCAAATCAATTCATGCAATAGCTAATATTAACCAAGATTTCTTAATCAATTACTAGCATACTCTTATGTCTAGCAAATATATATTTCCCTAAGTCTAATTCCTTATATTTCTATGAGAATTATTCTAAATCAATCTCATTAAGAACCAATCTCCTAGGTACTTATGGTAAAAAAGCATATTCCTATATCTTAAACAAATCAGATCATCCAAATCATATGCACAATCCAAACATAAGCTATATCACCTTAGGTTAATCCTAAAACTGACTCTTCCAAGTCAATTCCAGAATTTCTAATCAATCTAACTAGTGATCAATCAATTAGAAGCATTAAGAACAAAATAATATAAATACTAAAACTAAAGCATGTATTGAATTAAAACTAAAGCCACATCAGCTATATATGAGTTTAATTGTTACCCCTAGAATACAACTACTCCTTACTAACTACTGAAAACATATGAAATAAAAACATAACCATTACAACTAAATAGAAAATAAGAAGAAGAAATAATAGAAACTAGAAGTTGTCATTCTTCGAGTCTCCTTTCCCTCCTTATCACTCTTTATCACGAGCTATGGTGTGCCTACCTTACTTTTTTATTAATAAGCCTTTTTCTCTTATTTTAATTAAAAGATAAGTCCTCAAAATCCATACACACATTGTGGCATGTGTATATATGATGTTGCGATGCTTCAGGTTCTATTTAATTTCAATAGGACTCCATCTTGCCCTTATTGTTGCTTCTCATTTTTGGGCACTGCGGCACCAAACCTTCCAATGTTTTACAAAAGTCATCTTCTATTTGGCGCTATAGCTTCACAATCATCAATCCGTGCTTAAGTCTTCAGGCACCACAATTTCATGCTCTTTGACTTCTTCAAGTTTCATGCTTGTTTTGGACGCACTGCAGCTTCGTTATATCTATGCCGTGGTTGAAGCCTCTCTGTCTGATCCATCAATTTCTCTCTTTTGTGGCACCACGGCCTTATATTCTTCAGCGCTACGACATCTTTTGAATTGCTTTCCTTCTCTAATCCGAACTAGGATACTGCAAAGACACCTAAAATAAATTAAATACCAAAATTCATAAAACTACTCCTAATTAGGATAAAAACTTTACAAAACTCTTAAAACAACCTCAAACAGCTGCAACACTATATTTGACTAAAATTCCAACTCAAAACCTTAGGATTAACATCAAATAGGAATTAAAATCATAGTGAAATAACTATATTATTTTAGAGTTATCTGTTAGTAGTATGCCCTATAAGTCAATGACATTAAATGTCTATGGTATATTACTTGTAAATACATTCTTATTTAGTTATTAATAAAATAAATATGTTTCATTATTATATGGTATTATTATTTATCATGTACTTTATTTGCTAGTTAATTCTTTAGTATGAACATGATAAATCCCATAAAATATAAGCAATGAAAATAAGAACCATGATGTGATCATACTTATGAGATCTATTTTCTTAAGCTTTGTTCTTAAATATTCCTAATCATAGGATCATTAATAGTGGGAATTAATGATCCGGTTAGATTACTACATACATATTTGCTCAAATGTTGAAGGTGATCAATCTCATGATCACTTGTGTAGTTAACACTATAATAAACATGTAGGTGCTTGTTAGAGAACAAGTTCATTGAATTGACTCAATCATAAAACACTCATATAGACTTTTACATAGTTGTCAATGAGTGTTCTTTGTTGTAGTAGTGCATATGATCTTCAAACCTAAGGCATCATAGATACCTTGTATAGAGGTTATCATGCTTTGATACTATCTAAGTATAATTCACTATGGATTATACAGAGATAGATGTTGGGTATGACTATCTATGTATGGAAGTATATGAGTGCATAATAAGGGATCTATCACTCTCAGTAAAGAGAGAGAAAGTTCTATGGTATCTAATTAAGACATTACTTAGAAAGTCCTAGGCCAGGGTGGTGTGAAACTAAAATAGAGAATTTAGGTTTCACCACATGAGTTGTGACTAATAGATAGATACATTAGATTAAACAATTTACGGTTTGACATTAATCCATACTCTAAGTTTAATCAGGAACATTGAATGATGGAAAGATTGAATTGCATGGCAGCTAACAACGGAAAGGTTCACAAATATATTTATATTATCTAGATAGTCATCATATGCTACTAGGCATCAATCTTGACTTGTAAGTAACCAAAAAATTAATTTAATAATTAATTCTCATTAATGGGTAAATCAAAAATTAGTTTTGATTTAAATTAATTAGATATGGATCTAATTGAAAACTACATTAAGTTAATGTGGTCTACTACCAATTTAATATGAACCTAAGGGGTTACACACAAAAGGATGTAATTTGATTAAAAGAAGTTTTGGGATTCCATGCAATTACAAAAAGGGGTTACACACAAAAGGATGTAATTTGATTAAAAGAAGTTTTGGGATTCCATGCAATTACAAATAAATTATATTTGAAATTTAAAATAGGATTAACTTTATTAGGATTTTCCTATTTTATCTAAAACTCTAACATATAAGATATGATCTTATTATCTAGATTTCAATTATTTCATACTTAAATAAGGTTAGACCTCATATATATTAGATATAACTTTTATTCAAATATCACAGAGAGTCAAAGTTATCAGCAGAGAATTTTTGGCAAATTAAGTGTTTGTGAAATGTGAGAAAATCTCATCACTTGTGCTTGTACACAAGGAGATTTTTCGCAATTCAAGAGATAATATTCTATTTATAAGATTAATAGAAAATACATTGGTTCATAAACAATAAATATTATCATAGGGATTTGGTTATGCCGAAAATTTTTAAATTTCCATTGTGTTCGACATAATCAATTTTCTTATAGTGGTATCAGAGCCAACTTTATTAGTTTATGAATTGATATTGTTTTCTTTGTTGTAATTATGATGAATATGATTCATTGCATGAAGTTTTCATTTATCGATTTGATTGTTTTTATTTTGACCAATTTCACGAATAGTTCTTGAATTGATCTTAATTCAAAAATCAAAATTATTATGGTATTCCTAAAATCAATTATAGGATTTTACAATTAAATTTGTTTTAAAACTTGGTGTTTTCAATTGAGCCACTTATGAATTTGATTCATTAAGTTTTGATATAATCATTTTAATTAAGTTTAAATGATTACCTCTTGGGTTTGGATTTCAATAAATTTTTATTAAAACCCATGATCATTTATTATTGAATCGAATAATTAGATTAACTAAAATAAAGGAATCTGTTTCACAATGGCAATGTACTGGCAAAGTTGCATTTACATTATTGCATTGCCAAAAAATTAAAAAAATTAAATAAAATTAGTATTACATGATTGTGAATCACATTGGATGAGTGCAATTGCCATGTGATTTTATTTATTCATTTAGATTTCTTCTATAATGTAATTTTTGAAATAAAATTATCTAGATTAAAATACTAATCTGAGTTGTTTTCTAATTAAAATAAATAAATGTTGTTTTATTTTAATTGTAGTAGTAGAATCCTAATTGATATAAACAAAAGTTGTTTTATTTCATTAGGAATTCTAATTAAAATAAATTAAGAGTTATTTTATTTTAACACTACTAGTAGAAGTAAGATTCTAGTTAAAATATAATAAGAGTTATTTTATTTTTATTAAAGTCCTTTTTAGTTTATAATTAATTATTAATACAATCCAATATTACTAGGATTTGAGAAATCCAAGGATTTGATATTATGAAACTTCATGCATAATCATAATTAGAATGAAATCAAGTTATTGTTTTTATTTAATGTAATGTGATTGTATGGATGATTAGTGGATTACTATAGACATTTGACCTATGTGATGGGTTTTATTTTATTTTTAATGGTTGTAAAATTATTTGGGTTGTAATCTTTAAATAGGGTTTGCATGCCTCATCTTTCTATTTTATCTCTCAATGTAATTTTCTATCTCCCTTCTATGTAACTCCCCTTGAATTTGATTCAAGGTTTCTCAATAAATATTATGTATAGATTATTAGGATATGATAGAATTTTATTAAAGAAAGGCGACGAATCATATTTAAAGATTGAAGACCCATGAGTGTATGGGATATATTCATGTAATAATTTATTTTTGAAATGTCCTAGTGATTTACTTATGACTCAAGTAAATCACACTTAGAAAAAGTTCATAGTCATCCACCATGTTAGCATAAGATGTATATTAAAATGTATGTTGATGCATGCCTAGCTCATATATGATATATATGATATATGCATGGTGAGACCTAAATCTATTAAAATTTGACCAAGAATCCTTTTTAATCACATATAGAAATATTAAGTTGTAACAAAATTCATTGTAAGAATGAAATTAGTACCCCTCCACTATTATAGACAATATTGGCATTTATCCTGTGATTGTAAATTTGTTGTGTCACATATGATTTGCAATTTTGGGATAATTTGTATTATCTATGCGTAGTAGATGCTTAAGAGATATCTTGATTATAATTTTGTTGTGTCACACAAGAATTATATATATTGGGATATACTTGTTACGAATAGTGACAGTAAACATGATTGCATGGTTTTAAGGGGCTAAATATGATTAAGAATTTCATATGAAGAAATTGATAATAGCTATTTACTTATCAAATACTTTTGGTTTGTTGTGTCATACATGACTATTTGTATATATGATGGGATCTTAATACCTGCTAAGTAACCTTCCAACGGGGTTACTCACTTTCCATTCTTAGAGGAAAATGGAAACTTAAGAGAATAGTGGGTGGTACCATTTAAATTAAAAGACCAAATCTATTTAGTAGTTAATAATATGAATAGATGCTAATATAATTTTTTGATTTTTTGTAGATCACCATGACAAACGCACTTACCCGTATTTTAGAAACAAATTTCTTGACTGGACCAAATTATATGGATTGGCTTAGGAGTTTGAGAATTGTTCTTAATTCCAAAAGGATAGGTTATGTCCTTGAGGCTCCTATTCCTAAAATTCCTGATGAGAATTCATCTGCTAGGAAAGAAAATGCATATTTTAGATGGTAAGAGCATAATATAAAAGATGTATGCTACATGAAAGCATCTATGTTAAATAAGCTTCAAAAGCAACATGATAAGATGGAGCATGCTTCAACTATCACAAAGTATCTACATGAACTTTATGGTGAGCCTAGTCGCATAGCTAGATATCAGATATCTAGAGAGCTCTTCAAGGCTAAGATGATTGAACAATCATCTGTCTATGAACATGGACTAAAGATAATTTGACATATTGAGTAGTTAAAAGAACTAGGCTTCAATATATACACTGATTTGTGCACGGATTTGATCCTGCAATCTTTGCCTAACACTTATTCACAGTTTTTTATGAACTTTCACATGAACAAGTTAGAGGCTTCACTTCCTGAACTTGTTAACATGCTGAAAATTGCTGAGCCATTTATAAAGAAGGACAAAAACCACATTATGTATGTAGGTAGCTCTTTAAAGTCTAAAAAGGGCAAGCGTTTTTCTAAAAAGAATGATTCGAAAAAGAAAAAGCTACACAAACGTAATGGTGGTATTAAGAAACCTACCAAGACCAATGATAAGGGACAGTGCTTCTATTGTGGCAAGGATGAACATTGGAAGAGAAATTACAAGGAGTATCTTGCAAGTTTGAAGAACAAACCTTCTGAAGGTATGTCTCATATGTTCGTTATTGAAGTTAATGTACTATTAATGATTCTACTTCATGTGTATTAGATACTTTTAATAGTTCTCATATCTGTAATTCTATGCAAGGACTGAGAAGAAGTAAAAAGGTGAGCAAAGGTGAAGTGGACTTGCGACTAGGAAATGGAGCAAAAGTTGCTACACTAGCTATGGGAAACTATTACTTAGTTTTACCATCTGGAAAAACATTAGAACTTAATGATTGCTTCTACATACTAGTTTTAGTTAAGAACAAATGTTGTTCAATTTATTTCCGTAATGAATTTTATGGAATTGGTATTTTAGATGATGATCTTTATATTCTTAATGTGCATGGTAATGTACTTAATATCGAACATTCAAACAAAAGGAAGAAAGATCAAGTAAATTATTCATATATGTGGCACTTAAGACTAGGTTATATTAATGAAGATAGAGTTCACAAGTTGGTGAAAGAAGGTTATTTAGAATTAAAGGATTTTGAATCCTATCTAATTGTGAAGCTTGTCTCATGAGAAAAATAACTAGATCTCCATTTAGTGGACATGATGAAAGAGCTGCAGATATATTAGGATTAGTGCATACTAATGTGTGTGGACCCTTAATAATCAGTGCTAGAGGAGGTTACTCCTATTTTATTACTTTCACCGATGACCTTTCTAGGTATAGGTATGTATACTTATGAAGTATAAATCTGAATCATTTCAAAAGTTCAAAGAATTCAGAAGTGAAGTTGAAAAGCAAACTATGAAGAGTATTAAAACTCTTCGATCAGATCAAGGAAGTGAATACTTGTCCGATAAGTTTCTTGATAATTTAAAAGAGAATGGAATTCTCTTTCAGTGGACTCTTCCTAGAACACCAAAAATGAATGGTGTGTTAGAAAAGAGAAATCGAATATTATTAGACATGGTTCGGTCCATTATGGGTTACACTGATCTTCCTACCTCCTTCTGGGGTTATGTCTACTATCCGCTGCCTGCCTACTCAATAGAGTACCCTTGAAGGCTATATCATCAATACCATATAAGATATGGAAAGGGAAGAAATCTAATCTTAATTACATTAAGATTTGGGGTTGTCCTGCATATGTAAAAAAAGTTACAATCAGATAAGCTAGGAGCAAAATCTGATAAGTGTAGGTTTGTGGAATATCCTAAAGAAACTGCAGATATTATTTCTATCACCAATTGGAATGAAAAGTGATTGTTTCAAAACATGCTATCTTTCTAGAATAAGAGTTTATGCTGGAAGGAAATAATGGGAGCAAGATAGAACTTGATGAGATATCACAAGAACTACAATCGAATGATACATTGCAACCCCAGGCGCATATTGAAATTGAACTTCCAAGTACACAACTTTTATGTAGGTCTGGAAGGGTACCTAAATCACTTAAAGGATATTATAGATTTCTCATTAAAGGTGATGAGGGCCAACTTATAAATGATGAGGATCCTACTACCCATGAAGAGACAATGTATGACATTGACTCTAAGAAATGGCAAAAAACCATGAAATCCAAAATGGATTCAATGTACCCTAACAAAGTATGGACTTTGGTTAATGCACCTCAAGGTATAGTACTTATAGGTTGCAAATAGGTCTTCAAAAAGAATATTCGAGTAGATGGAAAGGTTGAAACCTATAAAACAAGACTAGTGGCGAAAGGATACGGTCAAAAGCAAGGAATTGATTTTGATGAAACCTTTTCTCCTGTAGTCATGTTTAAATCCACTAGCATTTTACTTGTTATAGATGCATACTATGATTATGAAATATGGCAAATGGATGTAAAAACTGCATTTCTTAATAGAAATATTGAGGAGGATGTGTATATGACACAACCTGAGGGTTTTATATCTAATGATGACAAATAAAAAGTATACAAGCTATAGAGATCCATTTATGGACTCAAGCAAGCTTTAAGAAGTTGGTACATCTGTTTCGATGAAACAATCCAAAAGTTTGATTTTATTAAGAATCAGGATGAACCTTACGTATACAAAAAGGTTAGTGGGAGCTTTGTTACTTTCGTGATCCTGTATGTGGATGACATACTACTCATTTGGAATGATGTAGCTATGTTACAATCAGTCAAGGTTTGGTTATCAAAGAACTTCTCCATGAAAGATTTGGATGAAGCTACCTATACATTATGGATTAAAATCTATAGAGATAGATCTAAAAGGTTACTTGGCTTGTCCTAATCTACATACATAGATAAAATACTAAAGAGGTTCAATATGAATGATTCCAAGAAAAGCTATTTGCCTATGAGTCATGGAATCACTCTTTCTAGGAAGATGGACATCTTAAGAAAGAGAATTCATGAGTAGAATGCCCTATGCTTCGGCAATAGGATCTATAATGTATTATATGGTATGTACTAGACTTGATGTTGTATAGGCACTTAATGTAATAAGTAGATATCATTCTAATCCCGGTGAATGTCATTGGAAAGCAGTGAATAACATTTTTAAGTACTTAAGAAGGACTAAAAATTTGTTTCTCATCTATGGTGGATTAGATTTGAAAATTGATGTCTTTACAAACTCAAGTTTTCAATCTAATAAGGATGACAGTAAGTTTATATTAGGGTATGTATTCACCTTGAATGGTGGAGCAGTACATTGGAAAAGTTTCAAACAAGACACCATTGCAGACTCAACCATTGAGCTGAATATATTGCTGCCAAGGAACCTGCCAAAGAAACTGTTTAGATGAGAAAGTTCATGAACGAGGTCGGTGTAGTTCCTGATATTGTTAATCCAATATCTTTATATTATGATAGGAATGGAGCCATAGCACAGGCAAAGGAACCAAGGTCTCACCAAAAGACCAAACACATTTTGAGGAGTTTTCATTTAATTAGAGAAATCATTGATAAGGGTAATGTGAATATACAAAAGGTATCATCAAATGATAATACAGCAGATCCATTCACTAAACCATTATCTCAACAAAATTTTGATTATCATTTTGAGAAGATGGGTATGAGATACAAGAGCGATTGGCTTTAGTGCAAGTGGGAGATTATTAGTAGTATGCCCTACAAGACAATGACATTAGCTGTCTATGGTATATTACTTGTAAATAAAGTCTTATTGAGTTATTAATAAAATGAATATGTTTCATTATTATATGGTATTCTTACTTATCATGTACTTTAATTGCTAGTTAATTCTTTAATATGAATATGATAAATCCCATAAAATATAAGCAATGAAAATAAGAACCATGATGTAATCATGCTTATGAGATATATTTTATTAAGCTTTGTTCTTAAATATTCTTAATCATAGGATCATTAATAATAGGAATTAATGATCCGGTTAGATTAGTACATGTTATGTTAGCTCAAATGTTGAGGGTGATCGATCTCATGATCACTTGTATAGTTGACACTATAATAAACATGTAGGTGCTTGTTAGAGAACAAGTTTACTGAATTGACTCTATTATAGAACACTCATATGAACTTTTACATAATTGTCAATGAGTGTTTTTCGTTGTAGTAGTGCAAATAATCTTTAGACTTGAGACATCATAGATACCTTGTACATAAGTTATCGTGCTTTGATATTATCTAAGTATAATTCACCATGGGTGATACAGAGATATATGTTGGGTATGGCTATAACATCCCCCAAATTAATACCTAAATTAATTATAGGATAAGTAATTATCTTAAGAGTTAAATAGGATTTAAAATTTAATTTATACATAAAGGAATCATACATGTGCTTATAAAATATTTATAAAAATAGGTATAGGATACATATTAGTATATGAATAGTATAAATATATAAAATACGTATAAATATATGTAAGTACATAAATACACGTATAGGAAAAATTATATGTGCATAAATAGAAAAACATGGACAAGTGGTAGTGTTGGAAGAAGAAGAAAAAAAAATGATAAAACATAGGTTACTTGCTAGCAAAGGAAACGTGATAAATCAGGTGTAAGAAAAAGATTAAATATGGCAATTTGCAATTATTGAAAGGACTTAGGTGTAAGAAGGAGAATAAGGGTGGTAACTTGCAATTAATGAAGGGGCTTAGTTGTAAGAAGAAGGAAAAGGTGGAAAGTTTGTAATTAATAAGGGGGCATTCGGAAAAAAGTTAGGACATAAGGTGGCAAGCAATAATTAACATAGAAAGGTGGCTAGACAAGTGAAAGGCAAAAAAAAAAAAAAAAAAACACTAGGTGTCCATGAAATGATTAAGTAAGACATGTGTAGGGAATTAAGGTTACTAGGTGGCCATGGAATGATTAAGTAGGACATGTGTAGAGAATTAAGGAAAGAAGGTGTCCATGAAATAATTAAGTAGGACATGTGTAGAGAATTGAGGAAACAAAGTGTCCATGAAATAATTAAGATGGATATGTGTAGAGATTTAAGGAAGTAAGGTGTACATGTTATGATTAACAAGATATGTGTAAAGATTTAAGATAGCTAGGTGGCTTACTAATAATGAAAGAATATAAACTAGGAAATCGGAGAAAGACAAGTGTTAGGAAGAAAATGTACATATTAATTTAAAGAATGACAAGTAGAAGGTTATAATTTTACATAACTAAAAGGGTAAAATAGGAAACAAAACTTTCTCCTAAATCCAAACCTTGGCTATGCACTATCAATAGGAGGGGGGTGGTGACCTAAAATGCATAGGTAAAGTACAGTGAGAGAGAAGTGATAAAACAAAGAAAGTGAGAGAAATAGTAAAAAATCAAAAGGAAAGGCAAAACCGTGATCTAGGAGGAAAGAAAGGGCAAAACCGTATGAGAAAAGAAGGAAAAGGAAAACCAAGCAAGGAAAGGAGGAAGGAGGGAGGTGTAGAAAGAAAGAAAGAAAGAAAGAATAAACACTAAGGGTATTAGGCAAGTATTCATGCATTCCTTTGTTTTATTTTATCTTTGCTTTGAAAATTACTTCCTTGTTACTCTTATATTCTTCATGCTACTCTTATGTTCTTCATGCATATGAAAAGGAAAATGAATACCTTTTAGGAAACTTAAAGGAAATGAGAAAAAATGATAAATGATAGTAACTTATCTTGAGTTCATGTTGGTCGAAGTTCCCAAGTATCTCAAATGAAAGATGCTTAAAACATAGTATGGATCTTACTATCTAGAGGCAGTGCCATGTATATGAAAGGTTGGTATCCATGGTGCATCAAAGTCCTTGTAAAGCAACTTCGAGTTTGCATGAACCATTCAAGAATGGTTACTAAGGAATGGAAAAGAGAAAAAAGGCTAAATTGCATTGCATATTCCTATATTTCTAAAGGAACTATGAAGGTCATGGACGGAGGCAATGCTTACTTTGTGGTCAAATTTAAAAGAGAAGAAGATAGGATTATCGCTTTGAACAAAGGACCTTTGATGATTATGGATCATTATCTCACAGTGCAGACTTGGCGTCCTAACTTTAATCCTTACAGCATGCCAGTGGATAAAGTGAGGGCTTGGGTTCTTATTCCTAGTTTACCAATGGAATGCTTCAGTAAGACCTTTTTGCAATGTTTGGGAGATAGATTAGGGAAGACAGTGTCCATTAATAAGACAACTAAAGAAGCTAATAGAGGGCGCTTTGCCTGAATTTGCATAGAGATCAAGCTGGGGGACCTTTGATAAGGTAATATCGATTTAAGGGTACCATTAGAAAGATTGAATATGAAGGAATGCATCAAATTTGTTTTAATTGTGGTAAATATGACCACTTAAAAGGTGGGTGCCAGAACTCTCAGGACAAAGTTGATGAAGTGAACCAAGATGATAGTGAAGAGAACTCGGGGTTTGTGAAGGATAATGAAGCAGATCAATATGGCTCTTGTATGGAAGCACAACGTAATAGGTGTCCTCAGAAACCTAAGGTTAGGGAGGGGGAACCAAGCAAGGACCATGGTGGAGATGGTATGTATGGTGGTCGATGTGAGATTCCGAGGAGCAATAATGGGTCCCATTATGTGGCGTTAGGGGCAATGATAAGGCCATTATTATTGCAAGAAATGAGGAAAATTAAGGCCAGGTATGACTCGTAAAGAAGGGAATAAGAACTCCAATAACGTGGCCCATAATCATGGAAATTGGAGGATTCATTTGGGATATGGTGATTTAAGTCGAAAAGAAGCTCCTACTATCTTTTTTAACCCATAAATTACAGAAGGAAGTCAACCTCTAATGAGGCATGGTTTGGCCTCTAGGAATAACATGGGTTTGGATATAGTAAAGATGGGAGTTAAACCAAGAAATGAATGAATGGGCTGCCTAATGGTTGACTTGCCCAGAGCCCATTCGCAGGCCCATGAAAACATCATTACGGACCCAAACAAGTATGGTACAACAATAAATGAGTTGGCTCCTAACATTAATAGGGAACTCTCTCATAATCCTTTACACTCGAATCGTCCCCCTGACCAAAGGAACTATGAGGATGATGTTATGGTTGAGGAAACTCCAATTGGGATGTAAGGCCAACATAGTGCAATTCAGACGTGGATTGGGAATGATAATGAGAGCCTGCACTAATTTTTGCTCTTGGTCCTTGTTTTTTCTAAGTTATTTTATGATGCCTTTATTAGTATGGAATTGCCATAGAGTTGGAAGAGACAACACCATAGTTGTTTTAAAAAACTTTCGAAATGAATTTATCCAGAAATCTTTGTCTTGTTGAAGATATGAGTTAGTGGGAAACAGGCCGAGAAGAGTATCAAGAAGATAGGCTATAATTCCAATTATAAGGAAGCTTGTGGTTTCTTAAAGAGCATTTGTGTTCTGTGGAACAAGTCCAATTGTAACTTGCAAATATTGTATTCAAATAAGCAATTTGTCCATTGTTGTATTCATGATGCTTATGGAATGAAGTGGTTCTTCACAGCTATATATGCAAACCCGCGTGATGATATTAAATGAGATATTTGGTCTGCAACGTCTAATTTGGTAGCTAGCATTAAGGTCCCTTAGTTGATCATTTTAATGGGATTTCATCTCCTGATGAGAAACAAGGTGGACAGCTAGCTAATATTAGTAAGTGTAATAATTTCCGACAGTTGATAGATCATTGTAACTTAGTTGATTTGGGTGCTAAGGGACCCCAAGTTTACTTGGAAAGGGGCTATAGGAAGGGGCTCATAGGCAGGGGCTCCAAAGAGTTTTTAAAAGCTTAGATAGGGCCTTGGCAAATCAAGAATGATTGAGTTACTTCAAAAGATGCTATTGTTAAGGAGCTACCTAGATTACAATCTGAACATAATCCTCTTTTTCTTGATGTTCACGGTTTCCACAAAAAAAACATGGTGAGAAACCCTTTCGTTTTAAAGTAGCTTGGATGATGAACCATGATTTTGAACAGTTCCTTTAGCAGCAATGGAAGAGTAATTTCCCCATTTCCAATTCCTTGGATATTTTATCCAAAAAGTTCATGGATTGGAACTATTCTACTTTTGGTAATACTAGAAATTGAGCTCTGGCTCAGTTACAAGGCATCCAAAGGGCAATGGAAAGAGATACTTCCATCTTATTACAAAGGCTGGAAGCTTCAATTCAGAACGAGCTGCTTGGAATTATTCATCAAGAAGAGTTCATGTGGTACCAAAAGTCGCGCAGCAAATGGGTTGTCTTTGGAGATAAAAATAATAAATTTTTTCAAACTTAAAACATGATCAGGAAGATAAGGAATCGGATTGTTATATTGAAAAATGAAGATGATATTTGGGTAAAGGGTCCTGAGAATCTTTGTCGGTTAGTCATGGATTTTATAAAGAACTTTTTCATTGAAGAAGTTCATGATAGACAATGCTTTCACACTGATACAGTTTTTATGTAGCTTAGTGAATGAGGGTAAGCTTTGGTCTGGTTTGACTAATGGAGAAATTAAAAAGGTAATATTTGATATTTAGCCCTATAAGGCCCCTGGCCCTGATGGTTATGAGGTTGTCTTTTATCATACCTAATGGCATATTATTGGTCCTACTATATGCAACCAGGTGAGAAGCATTTTTTCGGGTTCTTCTATTATGGATGATCTTAATAAAACGTTTATTACTTTAATTCCTAAAGTAGAGCACCCTACCATGGTTACTCAATTCAGACCAATAAGCCTATGTAATGTTATCTACAAAGTTATTCCAAAGATCTTAGTAAGGAGGATGAAACGAGTGATGAACTTCCTTACTGCTCCCAACTAGGTTAGTTTTGTCCCAGGTCGTCGAATCTAAGACAATATCATTGTTGCTCTAGAACTCCTCCACACTATACGCAAGCACAAAGGTCGTAAGAAGGTTATGGCCTTTAAAATTGATCTTGAGAAAGCGTACAATTGGCTTAGTTGGCAGTTTATCTCTAACACTTTGACTCTTGCTGGTTTCGATTATAACATAATTAAGTTGATCATGGCTTGCATTACTACGCCTTCTTTCCAAGGTCTTTGGAATGCAGGTGCTTGGAGCGACTTGGTCACATGATCTCTGATAGAGTTAGAAGTTATAAGTGGAAGCCCATTACAATTGGCAAGAATGGTCCTTCAGTTTCGCATCTGATGTTTGCAGATGACTTATTGTTGTTTGCTAAAGCTTCTGCTAACCAAGCCAATATGATTTTGGAAACCTTGAATGAGTTTGGGAGTGCTTCTGGTCAACGTGTAAGCATAGCCAAATCTAAGCTCTTTTGCTCCAAGAATGTTTCTACCAATCTTGCTAATGATATTAGCAAGGCTACTAGTTTTGGGGTTACTTCTGATTTGGGCAATTATCTGGGAGTGCCTTTGATACATGGTAGGATTACTAGGAAAACATATTAACATGTGGTGAAGAAAGTTCAAAATAGGCTGGCAGGATAGAAAGTTCACTCTCTCTCCATGGCGAGTCATACTACTTTAGTCTAATCAGTTATGCAAGTTGTGCCCATTTACAACATGCAAGCAGCTAAGATCCCGACTAGTGTTTGTGATGCCATAGAGCAGCTGAACAGGAACTTCGTTTGGGGTGAGAATAAAGATGAAAAAACACATCTAATTAGGTGGAATGTTCTTTTACAACCAAAGAATTGTCGAGGTCTAGGTCTCAAGGACCTCAGAAATCTTAACAGAGCTCTTTTAATGAAAATAAGACGGGGCATTCTTAACAATGTAAAGGATCTTTGGGCCCAAGTTCTTAGAGCGAAGTATGTAGTTCACCAATGTTTTGTCTCCTTTGGAAGCTAAGTCGACGGATTCCAATTTATGAAAAGTTGTTTGAAAGCTATGGCCTGAGCTTTTTCATGGTATAAAATTGTTTATTGGTAACGGGCATTCCATTCATTTTTGGATTGATATTTGGGTTGATGACCAGGATCCTTTGTTACCAAGGGCTCTCCTTTGGGACTTATTAAAACTAAATCAATTACTTCCTGGGGATGTTTGTAGCAGAATAACTACTATTCCCCCTCCTAGTGTTGATAGAGGAGATGATACGATTGATGGCGAGATTCGGTGAAAGGTGAGTTTTCTACTAACTCTGCCTATGTGCATTTATGTAATGACCGTTGGCCTAAGGAATGTAGTGTTTAGAGTTTGGTTTGGGTTTGGGACGGTCCTCAGAGGATTAAGACCTTCCTGTGGTAGATGACTCATAATAAATTGTTGAAAAATAGTTTCAAAGCTACTAGGTTCCACGGTGCTACTCCACTCTACATTACATGTGGAGATGTTGATGAAACAGTCCTGCATGCTGTGCGTGATTGTGCTCGAGCGAAGGTAGTTTGGATAATAATGAGGGCTTCTTCCAGATGGAGTTGTGTGATTGGATAAGGTCGAATATTTGTCCGTCTAAAAGTTTGGATGTTAGGGACTAGAGTATAAGGGTTGGGGTTATGTGTTGGTATCTTTGGCAATATAGGAATAAAGATATTTTTATGAGAACTTTTGTTGGCCTGGGAATCTAAAGGTTTTAGTTTAGAAGTTTATGGGCGAGATTCATCAAGCTAAGTCTCTCCTTAATGCAACCAAGCACTCGTGCTCTAAAAAGGAGGTTCAAATCTGCTCGAAGAAGCCTCCTGTTTGTTGGATTAAATTAATACCGATGGAGCTTCTCGTGGAAATACAAGTTTAGCAAGCACTACGGGTGTGTTTCGGGATACTGATGGTTTATAGAGGTTTGGTTATAGTAGGAAGCTAGGTTACTGTACTAGTTTCCAAGCTGAGTTAGGGACTCTTTTGCTCGGGCTTTTAAGCATGCTTGGAAGCTGGGTTTTAATATGTCCAAGCAAAAGTAGACTCCAAGGCTTTGCTAGAGGTGACTCGGCCAGAATACAATTCACCTAATGCCAACAAGTCTCTGATATGGGAGATTAATAGGTGACTTCGGAAGGACGAATGAGAGATACATCTATTGCATATTTACAGGGAAGGGAATAGATGTGCCGACAAACTAGCTAATTTTATTTTGGATGTAGAGGGCGAGACCAGTGACTTTGAATGGAATTCTAGTCCTCCTGCTTTTGCTTTCTTTTTTAGTTGAGGATGCCAGAGGTTTGATCTGGCCCTGTTTAGTGCCTAGCTAGGCCATTGCTTATGTTGTCCTCGTTTACCAAAAAAAAAAAAAAAATTTATTTTAAGAAAAATCTTAAAGATATGATTATTTATCTTGTAAAGTCTAGACTTATGACTTTCTAGTGGTATTATAAGTTTTATTTTTTTGTTTGAGATATCACTGAGAAATATTAGTTTACTTATATGTGTGTAAATAATTATTTTCTATTTTATCAGAAAGAATAAATTAAAAAAATTAAGTTTAATATTATATATTGTTATAAGAAAAAATAAGTAAAAGTAGAGAGTAATATAGAAAAGGTTAAGTATTTATCACTTATTTAAAAAAGCAAAAAATTTAAAATAGGACATCTCCTATTTTGAAATAAAAATTTGAGCTTTATAGTAATTGTATCTAAATGAGAAGAGTATTATATTCTCTAAATTGAGATTTTAATATGTTTCAATAAATCTAATTTACTCTTAAAAATTTCATCAACCTCCGTAGTCCAACCATGTGGATCGAGAAGCCCAACCCAAGCAATGCGGTGACAAACGGTGCTTAAATTCCCCTAATGGCCTCATCAAGTAGAGTATTGAACTCGTGAGCGAAATCGCGAAGTACGCTACCTCACCTTCTTCTGAAACTAACACTAATTCTTCACCCCCACAAAACCCTAATTCATGGCTGAAACTGAGAACCAAGAAGAACCCACAGTCCTTCCGAAGCGTAAACCCGATCTGGACTGTGAAGATAATGAAAACCACCCGAAGAAAATTCAGAAGCTGGAAGCTTTAGTTAACAATTCGCCGGCTTCGGAAGGTAAAGTCGGAGAATGCGAAGCAATTGCGAACAAAAATCACCATTCGGAAGAGAAAATTGAAAAGGTCGAGTCTGATGTAGTGGCGGAGGCATATAACGATGAAGACGATGAGGGGGAATATGAAGACGAAGAAGATGACGGAGATGATGAAGATGGAGAGGAGTCAAATGGAAAGATTGAGGTGGATCGTAAGGGAAAAGGGATCACGAGGGATGATAAGGGCAAAGGGAAAATGATAATGGAAGATCAGGACGATGAGAGCGACGACAGTGATTCGAATGATGATGGGGCTATATCTGATAGTGATAGCGATCTTTCTGATGATCCACTTGCGGAAGTTGATTTGGATAACATTCTTCCGTCGAGGACTCGGAGGAGGACAGTTCATCCCGGAGTATACATTGCAAATGATCTTGGGAATGACAACGATGATAGTGACGATAGTGATGCTTGAGTCATTGGAGGTTAGTAAAATTTTAGTGACAATTGCTAGTGTTAAATCAGTTTCGCTGAGATTATGTGAGAAATTGTTGTTTTGGTAACAATATGGCCACTGTTAATGTTATTCGAATTATTATGTAATTCAGTCTATAAGTTCTCCGGCTTTAATTTTGTGGACTTTTCTACTTGAATTGAAATGCATCTTCTCCTTTAAACTTATCAGCTTGTCATGTAATGCCGCCATTATTTGGCTTAATTCCTCTTTGCAATTCAGAGGAAGACACCCCAGTTGTTTTTATTTGTCTTTGGGGAGAATTTCATAAGGATTGGTTTTTTTGGACTAATGGTTGTCAATTAAATAAGATTATGTGAGAAACTATAAAATGGAGTTTCAACAAATTTTTTCTTGATTATAGGTGCATTTTCCAGACGTTGCTCAGCCAAAGCATAACTATGCATACATTCAAAGAACTCCTTAAATCAACTATTTCAACCTTATTGCCTTTGTTACTTCATTCTTCTTTTTGTGAAAGGAAAAACACTAAGGGTGAAGACAGATTTATCATTTCAAAAGAATAAGTTGCAATAGATGTCTTAGAAGTGGAAGTCTGATTTAACCCATTAGAGAGGAACATATTACCTTTCAGTATGATGACCTTGATTGAAATCTTTACTTACTAATGTGGTGGTGTGACCCACTTCATCATCTTCGCATGATTCCTACAGTGTCGATGCAGCACTGTGCTAGTTTCTTTACCAAGGCTGTTCTACTTCCTTTCTCTTAAATCCCATTGCAATCAACCTGGTGTTTACTAATTTGACTTTGTCGAAGTAGGTCGGAAGTGAGATATGCTCTGTTTTGAATCAATGATTTTTTGTCACTATTCAACGACTCATAATGGAAAACTGATAGCTAATGTTTATTTGGTTCTGCAATGTTTTTATGAAATTGAAGGGCATCTGGATGACGTTGTTGTTGATTTGTTTATTAAATGGCTTAATTTTTAGTCACTGGTGTGGTTCCTTTTTATATTAAGTTGTTAATCGGGTTTTTCATTATTATTTCTTATTTGTAAAAAGCATGATTTTGTTTTGGGTAATCAACATTATGTTTTTAGTTTCATGACTGTGGTTAACTTTTTAGTCATTAGGAAAATTGTGTACTCTTCCATAAACAGATGGGTTTTCTATGGTTGTCCAAAATTGAGATACTACATTGCTTAGGTAACTTACTGGCAAGGTTGTCAAGATCGCGCATTGGCGTGTAGGATCGTACGATCCTACGATCCATTTCCACCCTCTCGAGTCAGCACGGGCTGAGGATCGAAGGCTGCCAAACTTGGAGGCAAGATCGCGGAATCAGAGAAAGACTTGTGAGATCACGATTTCTGCTCGAGTCTTATGAGTCTGCGAAAACACCAAAAATCTTCGGAAATTTGGTTGGGCTTCAGAGATCTAAATCATTTCATCTCTTTCTTAGTCTTTCGAAGTGAACCCAGCTTCTTCCTTGTCCTGTCGACTGTTCTTCTTCTTCCCTAGGCTGCTGGGCATTTGTCGGATGATACTTCAGCATCTGCTGAGTAAGTTTTGGACTTCGAAAATTGAATCTGAAGCAAGTTTCGGCTTTGAAAATTGCATCTGCAGACTGTTTTGGCTCCGAAAGTTGCATCAGCAGACTGATTTGGTTTCGAGCTTGTTTTTGCAGAGCAACTCATGTTTTCCTTCTCGAGTGAGTCTGCAAAGACAAGAGGCAGGGTTTTTTTTTCTTTCTAATTCTTTATTTCTAATGTACTTAAAACTAATTTTTAATTAATTCTTAATTAATCAAGTGTGACTAATCTCATTTTATAAACAGATTTATTTTATTTTATTTTGTTTGGCATGCTAACTAAGAAATGGAAGTTTAGGATTTAGGTAGTTAATTTATCAAGATCATTGCATTTACATAAATAATAAAAACAGGATATATAAATTTATATATTTTTTAATTTTGATTTATGAACTCATGTTTGTATTTTATTTTATTTTTTTTGAGTGATTCTTTTGTATTATTGATGAAATTAGTGAAAACTTTGCTTTAAAAAAAAATATTTGGACCATTATAACAAATTGTACTTATTTATAACAAATTATGTACATAAATTTTTATTTTAATAATTATTTATAAAATTTGTAAGATCTTTTCGATCTTACCGATTCGATCTTACCCACCCTCCACGATCTTGCTCAAGATATCGATCTTGACAACCTTGCTTACCGGTGGATAAACCATGTATTTTGCTTGTAAGTAGTCAAAGACTACTTTATCAGTAGCGAATATTGAACATGATAGGGCACCAGTTCCATTTGACATTACATGTTTTAGAATCAAACATCTAAAGTACCTTCTGTGGTGTTCATGTTGTAAAGTTGGGTCCTCTATGCACTATTACCTCTTCATTTAGAAAATGTAGAGTGCTCTGATGAATTTTTTGTATGTCCTGCATTAAGACCTGATTATAAGGCTCAACAATTGGATATTAGCACTGTTAATCCATGTTTAAAAGAGTTGCATACAGGAAGGAATAGTTTACTGATTGTTTTTAGAAATAAATAGGGGCTTGAAAATTGAAATGCATTTGGAGCCCCTACTTACTTTATCCCTCCTTATGCAGAATGAGGTATTCTATTGCTTTTCAGAAGGACGAACCATATTTGTAGTTATCACTTATCATATCAATCTTTTGTAACTGATATAACAAGAAAACATTTGTATTCTTGATACAATTTGTACAGAATTGATATGTAGTTACTCATGTATTGCAAGGATAAAGACATACAATCACCTACTAACAATTTGCAAGTGTATTTGTGTGGCATGTGAACTTTCAAAGTTATCAGGAAATATTTCAGTCATGTTAAGATTCATACTGAATTTTTGTTGGATTTGGTTTTTACCCTTGTTTTGGTTGGTGTGGATACATGAATGACTGATCCAGCTTTTTACTTTGCTAACGCATGTAAATATTTTGTTGTTTACTTGGAGAGTTGACGAAAATTTGTTCACGATTATGCTGATTCTTTTATGATTACTTAAGACTTTTAATATGTGCTCATTCTGTTTAATTGTGCCAAATAATTCTGGTTAACAATAAGCATAATGATTGGTTAGAGTGCATGTGAGTTTTTGTACTGAGCATTAAAATTTTTTAGTTGTGTTTTCCTTTTTCCTTTTTAGTTTGTTTTCTATTATTTTGTGTGTATTGAGGAATAGAACAGGTTCTCCTACAAATAAAGGAGCCTCTTCGTAGAGAGTTTGCAGTAAGTTACCCCATGGGGTTCTAATCCCATCCTAGTAGCCATATTTTATGTCTATCTTTTGATTTAATTAATGTCATTTTCTGTCATCTTTGATTAATTAATGCCGTTTACTGTCAACGTTGATTAAATTAATATGACTGAAGGTTTTCTGTTAACTTTGCTTAAATTAATGTGACTGAAGGGACGACATGAATTATATTGACTTGCTTTTAAAATTTAGAAGTTTCTGATTGTAATTTGGACAAAAGTTACTTTTTGAGTAAATTGTTACGATATAAAGTATAGTCTTACAATTAAATAATTTTTATGCAATTGTCCATTTTTATTTTATGTATGCAGCCGGAATAGTTTTCTCTCTCCAAGGTTTTTATATATAATTAAGGTATTTAGCCTTGGTTTGGTAATCTTCTTTTGTGTGGGTGTTTATGTTTTTGAGGAGTGTAAGTCAATTTTTATGTTTGGTAAAAAAAAAAAAAAAATTAGGATATTTTTATTCTAAGTTTTTAAAAGTCACTGCATACCTTTTTTTGCTCAAATTTTTTTTTAAGTTTAATGAAAAAATTATAACATTGTTAAATTAAGTTTAATTTTGTAATTTTTATTTTTTTTAAAGTAGTTTGTATATTATTTTATTAAATACTATTGTAATTTTTTAAAAATAACTTTAAGAGAGTAAAAAAAAAGTACGGCACTATTAAACCTTAGTGCAAGACTTTTAAAGTAGAAAACACTTCTCTCTTTTTCTTGTTCTTTTGATAGACCTTATCTTTTTTTTATAATGCATTTTACATACATAGATGATTTCAATTACAATATTCACCTTCACACCAATCACATGTTAGAAATACATCAAGCTAAACTTGCCCAATTTAATATTATCAAACTAAAGACGTACACATATATGGAAAAACAAAAATATTCACATTGGGACTCATGGATCTAAAACCTCTATAAGCACTCTTTAAGTTTTGGAGCTATAAGCTTTGGATTAAGAATTTAAATTAGGTTACAATTATAATTATGTTCCGTATTAACAATAAATCTAATGTGGGAATTGCAATTTAGTAGTAGTTCTATGTTATCCCCATTTTTGCAGCTTAAGTGGATCCATACATCAAATAAAAACTTCAAAAAAAATAAGACAATATTTAACATATTATATACTTTTTATTTCAAGAAAAAAAAAATATTGAGGCAAAATTTGTGAATATTGTATTTTTACTATTAAGTAATGTTTTTAAAAATAGAAAGGTAATTGACTTGAAAATTTTATCAAATCTCAAATCATTGGTTGAACCGATGATGATATTAAATATTCTTATAAACATATTTAATTATATAATTGAATCCCAAATTAAAATAAGGAAGATAAATATCTTTAATGGTGTAAATATCATTTGTACATCATAAATATATTATATTATATATGTATATTTTACATTACTGGTGTAAAATCTAGAACATTAGCACCATGTTGCATGGATTGATCAATTTTAATCGATTTTCACCAATTTCACCTATGGGTCTATTTGATTAAATTATGTGTAAAAATATTTTTCAAATAAAGCTATTTAAAAAATGTTGTATAAAAAGTTGAAAAAGTATTTAGATAAGTTAATATAAAAGTGTTGTGAGATGTGAAAAATTATTTATTTATTTTTTTTTTTAAACATAGATATTGAGTATTAAAATTATTAAAAAGATTATTTTAACAAATATTAGGATTATATTTGTCTAAATAAAATAATTATTAAAATTCATTTAAGTTATTCTTATTTTCTATTTGAATTTTTTTATTTTTAACTTTAGCTTTTAACAGTTTTTAAGACTCTAAAAGTCTAAAAAAAAATTCTGTAAAGTTAAAAAAAAAAAAGTCTTTATTATTAAACTGTTTTGTAAATAAACTTAAACTCAAAAATTATTTTAAAAACTAAATCAAACTGAGATTATAAAACAGATTTAAGGACTAAATCGAATCGAACTCTAGACCATCTTATTTTTAAAACATTGCTATTAATAGTAAATCAATTCAGTTAATATCAAAATATAGATTTTAAATTTATTTCAGTTAAATTATACACCACTTCAATTATTTGCAAATACAAAAAATATATAATTCATTTAAAATTAACTAATTTTTTATGGGTTCCAAATACAAAGTCATCTAAACTAGAATGAGGGTGAGTTTTATGAGGTTAGGGAGTTTGAGTGTTTTTACGCTAATTATTCCATTTCTCTTTAAGTTGCTTTCGAGTATTGAGCCTGACTCTGTTTTTATGATTTTGTCAAAGCTTTTATTCCCTACGTGGTTTTGTATTGTTAGAATAATAATAATAATAATAATTAATTAACCAAACAATCTTGTGCCGTTACCTTTTTTTATGATAAATAGAAAAGTCAAAATAAACTAAGCAGCAAATTCTAGAGAATTAAATAAGGCTTGGTTTGGTAATGCTATAACTTTTTGAAAGGTGCTGTGCTCTCACTTTTAAAAATTACAGCAGTAGTGTTTAATAAAATAATATAAAAGTTGTTCTCAGTATGTAGAAATTACAAAATAGTGTTTGGTAAATTCATTGTAAAGTTACTCCAAAGATTTAAATTGATTATAATAGATATTGATAATAAAAAAGAGTGATAATTAACATACTGCATTAATTAATAAAATGATAAATATGAATATTCATTAAAATTTAAGGTTATATTAGTCTTTTAAAGTTTTGAGGACATGAGCCAGTTTTTAAAAGCACCATTTGAGATGATTTTAAAAGCACCCAGACTTTGCTTTTAAAAATCCAGAGCAGAAGCACCTCATTTTTTTTTTTTTTTTATCAAACATAAAAGAAAAAAATTAACTTATACTCTTCATAAGCATAAGCACCCTCCAAAAGATTCTTATCAAACCAAACCTAAACATCCTTTTTAACTAAAGCATCAACACACTAATTACCTTCACATAACACATAAATAAATGAGCATTTCATTTCATTTCATTTCAATTCATTTTTATTATTTGATAAACTTTGAAACAAATCATCATATTAATTAAATTCAATCTTGTTTAGATTATAATTATGAATACTAAAATTCAAGTTAACTTACTCCAAGTTAAAAACCAAAGCCCATTCTTTCTTTTCTGGCTCCATAGCAACACACCTTTCTCTCTAGCATTCCCAAAGCTACTCTTGGTCTCTCCTTCCAGAGCCTTGACCTAGCAGGCAGTAACACACCATAATTTGTAAACTCAAATAAGTTTTAGATTAGAGTAAATTACTCCAACTGTACGTATTATATTGATATTTTATGAACCTTGCCTCTATTTTTACAATATATATATACCTTTCTCGAAATTTGAAGACAACTTACAACTTAACCCAAACTCTAAATAGTTAAAAACAAATATCTAAAAGTCCTTACGGTCTTATTGTTAGGAGATACATATAATTGTAGTATTATCAAAATAATTTAATATTGTATATTATTATTAATTTTAAAATAAGAAATAAATAAAAATAAATATTAATTTTCATTCCTTAAATTATGAATAAATTAAAAATAAAAGTATTCTATTTGTTTCTGGCCTCAAGTTTAATCTATCAAGTGTCAAAAAATTATCTGATAAATGGGACAAAGTTAATTTTGAATCTCAATGATGTTTAGTAGTGAGAATCAGTGATAACATGCTGAAATTGTTAGGCACAAAAAAAACAACATTTACATGGTATATCTTGACAAATTTTCTGAATTTTTTTGTTTTATTGCTATGCACGACATATATAATATCTAGCACAAAAAATTTGGTCATGCAAGTGTACATACCATTTTTAAACTATCTAGAAAAAACCTAGTGGATAGTCTTTCAAAAATCAAGTTTGATTTTGATAAACTATATGATGCAGGTCAATTTGAAAAATAAATAAGAACCTATTTTTTAAACAAAAAGGTTGTTTCAACTACAAGGTTGCTGTAATTACATATGAATTTGTTTGGTCTAATGTTGTTAATTTTAATTACACAAGTGCATGTATCGTTAACAAGTAATATTGATAAAGTAGTAGAGTGTTGATCCCACAAGGAATTGCAACTAATACTTAGCTAAGTAGTAAAATTAACACAATCCTAATTTTATTCAAACAATCAAGTTTTTCAACCCAAATTTGTTTGTTTGAATAAAGTTAGGATTGTATTAATTTTAGTATTTAGCTAGATATTAGTTGCAATTTCTCGTAGGTTCGACACTAATTTTTCACTATTTTACTTGTTTGATATGGCACTTGCATGATTAATATCGACAACAAGTTTTTGGCATTGCTGCCGAGAAATTGTTTTACTAATTTTAGCTAATATTAATACCAAGCAATCTTAGTTTTAATTCAAGCTATTTTTCTTATTTTTTTCCCTTTATAAGGATATTGATGATTATTCAAGACTAGCATATATTGTGCCATTCTCTTATAAAGAGAGTAGTGATCTCTTAAAAAACTACAAGCATGGAGATACTGAGACAAACATATGAGTGCTTGTTAGTTGAACAAGTACACTGAATTAACCCAACACGAGAAATCATATGGAGTTTTTATTCATGTATTAATGGAAGTTCTCAAAGTATTGGTGGTATAAGTGATCATTTGACTTGAGATCATCTTATTACCTCATGTGTGAAACTACGTGTTTTGATATCATTCCCCTTACCATGTAATAAGGATAATACATAGGTGATTATTGGATATGTAGTTGAGCATATGAAGGTAGATGAATAATAGACAAAGACTTCGTCATCCCTAGTAAAGAGGACGAATACCCCATGGCCTCTTAAGATAAGTATGTCTTTGATAAGTTCATAAAATCACTTATATTACATCACTTTATGCATTCATTTTAGCTAAGTTCTTGAGTTTTGTTTTACAAATTGTCTAGTTTTAGTTTAGTTTTTAGTTTATTTTGTATTTCACTAAAATCTCATGTTTTAGTATTATTGCTTAGGATTTATCTTTTAAATAAGAGTTCTATTCCTATTAAATTTTGGTTGTGTTTCGAAGGTACAAGCCTTAATAAGTCCTTTTTGAAGACTAATTGGTAAAGGGATTTCAGCTCGTCAAGGGCCTAGGTCGTGAAAAACCAAGGTTGCAACACTAAAAAGCTAAACTCACTAAAAAGCCAAACCAGCATTGTTGGGCGCCTAGGCACTAGAAAGTGGGCACTGGAGAGCCTAAGCTCTCGGTCGAAAAATGTTCAAGGCAGCCATCCATGGCGCCAGAATCCTGCACGGTACCTACTACCATTCAACCTTTTCTTTTTCATCCATTTCTAGTGCTAAGGAGTCGGAAAATCATGACTGGGGCACTAGCCCTATAAATCTACTCTGTATTGGACTCTAACTCATGATTTTAAAGACTATAAGTAAGAAAAGGCTTGAGGATTCTAAACACACAATTGAGCAAGGGAATTATGAAGATATAGCTTTGATTGAGAATGCTTAGAGCTAGAGGAGCAAGGGATTTGAAGAGCTTGGAGACCAACAGCTTCATAGTTTTCTCTTATTCCTTCATTTTTTTAGTTTCTTTGCATGTTCTTGATGATTTGTTTCGTTGTAGTCATGTTTACATTTAGTAGCATGAGCTAAATCCTTTTTCTAGGATTATGATAGAACTCACATGTAGCTTGACTTAATTTTATTTATGGATTGCTTAAGGTTTGATATTTATGTTATTATGTCATTCTATGCTTTATGCTTCTATTTGATTAGCTACCAATTAGATTGACTTGGTAACTTAGAGAAAACTTGAAGAAGGAAATCTAGTTTTAGCCTTGATTGATATAGCACATGTTTAAATTCATTTACCTAGCTGTTGAATTTGATTTGTATATAGGATGGACATATACTTATGTACATTGTGTAGCCAATTTACATTTGTTCTTAATGAATTTTGTTTAATTCAATTCTCATAGACATATAGTGAATTGATTAACTAAGGTATGAATTATAAACAATTCGAAAGATACTTATAATTAACTTGGAACATTAGGTTAATAACATAATATCTTTACTAAGCATGATAATTTAGAGGTAAGTCAAGTTAAGTGTGAGGAAAATTATAATCCTAGGTTTTCTCTACATAATCTTAAGTTCAGTTATTTTATTTAATTGCTTTAGTTTAATCATAGTGAACAATCTCAAGTTTTCAATCATCTGGATAAAATTGGAATTGGTAAATTTTAGTACTTGGTTTGATAGAATTAATTTTTTGTGGGAATGATACTTAACGTACTCTTTATTACTTGTTTAAACGATACTGTGCGATTGTGTACTATTTTTCACAACAAGCTTTTGGCACCATTGCCGGGGAATTATTCAATTCTTGTTAATATTAATACCAGCCAGTTCTAGTTTTAATTTAGATTTTTCTTTTTTTGTTTCAAGTTTATGCGAAGAACTTGTAACTTGGAAGTTGATCCTTTTGATCCCGAGATCAAAAAGACAATTCGAAAACTTCGTAAGGAGAACCAACTAGCTACTTTGCAAAATCCAGCAATGGCTGACAAACAAGAGCCTAAAGCCTTGAGGGACTATGTTATCCCCTTAGTGGAAGGTCTTCATTCAAGCATCCAATGGTCGGCAATTCAAACTAATAACTTTGAAATTAAGGCTGGCCAGATTCAAATGATCCAACAAATGGCGCAATTTGCTAGCCTTCTAAAAGATTAACCTAATGCCCATATGGTAATGTTCTTAGAGTTGTGCAACATTTTCAAGTGCAATGGTATTTCTGATGATGCCATTCATCTAAGGATTTTACCTTTCTCACTTCGAGATAAGGTGAGAAGTTGGTTGTACTCCTTGCTATCTCACTCCATCACTATATGGATGGACTTGGCTCAAAAGTTCTAGGCAAAATTCTTTCCACTAGCCAAAATAACTAGACCAAGAATCGCTTTACGAAGCGTGGAAAAGATACAAAGACTTGATAAGGCGTTGTCCCTTGCCATGGCATTTCGAAGTGGCTACAAGTCCAAACCTTCTTCAATGGTTTAGTTAGCTAAACAAGAACCACTATTGATGCTACAGTTGACGGTGCATTAATGGGAAAGTCCATTGATGAAGCATATGTGCTGTTGGAAGCAATGGCTTCAAATAATTATCAATGGCCATTTGAGCGACTTGCAACTCAAAGAGTAGTTGGGGTTTATGAGTTGGATGCCATTAGTGCATTAACTGTACAAGTGGCTGTCCTGTTTAAGAAGATTGACACTCTTGGGGTGCAACCAATTAAAAGCCAAGTTATGGCTTGTGAGATTTATGGGGATGGTTATGCAAGCAACTTGTACATAAATAATCTTGAATGAGAAAATTATTTGGGCAATTATAATAGGTAGCCCAACAACAACCCTCACTCCAACTTATAATCCGAAGTGGAGAAACCACCCAAATTTTTCTTAGAGCAATCAAGGGCAATCTCATGAAGCATAACTTACTTATTCACTAGGGCTTCAAGCACAATAAAAAGTGGCTACCCCGAAAAGAAGCCAATCATTGGAGACATATTCATGAAATTTCAAAGTCAAACGGCATCACTAAGGACCCTTGAAACTCAAATAGGTCAGCTAGCTAATGCTCTTACAAATTATCTTCAAGGTGCTATACCTAGTGATACTGTGCAAAATCTGAGAGGGAGACCTAACTTTGGAGCAGTGTAAAGTTATCACTTTAAGGAGTGGTAAAGAGTTGGAAGTACCTCCTAAGGAAGCTAAAAATCCTTCCAAGCAAGTTTAGGAGAAAATTGTGAATGAAAAGAAAGAGGATTAAGCTCTAAAAGAGAAAGCCCATTCACATCCACATTTACCTTTTCCTTAATGCTTCTAAAAGCCAAAACTTGACATACAGTTAAATAAAAATTTGAAAGTATTCAAGAAGCTTCATATCAATATTCCACTCATTGAAGCTCTTAAACAAATGCCTACTTATGTCAAGTTCATAAAGGGCATCTTGTCTAAGAAGAGGAGAATTGAGGATAATGAAATGGTTGACTTGACCAAATAATGTAGAGCCATCCTAAGGGGCATAATTGAAGATATTCTAGTCGAGGTGAATAAGCTTATATTTCCAGCTGACTTCCTCATCCTTAACATGAAGGAAGACAAGGAAATTCCCATAATATTGGGGAGGCCATTCCTAGCAACTGATAGAACTCTCATAGATGTGCAAAAAAGAGAACTTACTATGAGAGTTCAAGACCAAGATGTGAAGTTCCATGCTTCAAAGCTATGAAGCTTCCTTCCAAATTCAAGGAGTGATATGTAATTGAGATGGTGTATGGAGCCACCAAAGAAGGAAATTAAGAGTTGAGTATCCCTCTTGATAAATCTTTGATACTAAAGTATCCTTCAATTGCTAAGAAATCACCAATGAAAACCAAAATCTTAATCAAGAAAGAAGTTGTTAAGTGGTAGGATAAAAAACCGGAGAGGTCAAAGCAATCAAAGGACACGCCTAGTGGGATGAATGAGTTAGCCAAGACGAGGTCTAAGAGGAAATATAAGAGGTCAAAGTGATCAAAGGACTTGCCCTCTTTGAAAGATAAGGCCTCCAATGGTTTAGAGGACAAGGAATAAACATGACAAAGTCAAGACTATGACTATAAATCAAGCGCTTCTTTGGAAGCAACCTAAGCTTTCTAAACCCTTCCTTTTTAGTTTTTAAGTCTTGTTTAAAGTAATTGAATTAAAATTTCTTTGTTTTGTCTTGTAGGAATAACATAAAATATGTCAAAAGCACTAAAATAGAATATCTGGGCACTGTAACACCCATTTTTAGGCCTCACAGTGCCAGAAAATTGCACAAGACAGAGCCTAGGATGCCACAACACTAACAAGCTAGCGCTATGGTGCCATTCAGTGGAATAGCCAGTAAGTCATTGTGCCACGGCCCCAGAAAGCAAGCACCATGGTGCCATTTGCAGGGGCTATTTGAAATAGTTCGAAAATGCCTTTCCTATAACACCAATTCACTCCTAAACACTCATTACCTTCCTAAAACCATATTCCTTTCTCAAAAATCCAAGACCCATTGCCCAAATCAAGTGATTCAAAGTTCATCTTCTTCAAAGCTTTAAGAATGACATCTATGGCTACTTCCTCTGTTAAGCTTTAAGTGGATTTCCCTCTTCCAAGTAAGTTTCCTATAAATCAAGGGTTTTTCATATTTTGAAGTGAGGAGAATGAAAATTCTTAATCTAGTATGGATATAAGCCTTTACTTAAAGTTCTTTATGGATTTACTCTTGAATTGAACCATTGTTGCTTGAATTCTTGGGCATTGTTGTAATACCCTAATTTAGGTTTATATGGTTAACAAATTGGGGGTTTTTGGTTTTAATGATTTATAGAGGATTAAATGCTTGGAATTGATTGCCTTTGATATTGATAGTGCTATTCAAGTATGGAGGTTGTGATATCATTGTGGTTTGGATTGGAATTGTTGGATGTATATACATTGTGCTATTTTGTGCATTTGAATTGAGAGTGTAGCTATGCCTCCAAAGAGATCAAGGGATGGTTATGGTGCTACTTGATAAGGATTTAACAAACGCATTAAGAACCAATCTCCTGTTTACTTGTGGTAAAAGAGTATATTCATATCTCTTAAAGAAATTAGATCATCCAAATCATATGAACAATTCAAATATAAGTTATACTAGCTAAGGCTAATCCCAAAATTGGCTCTTCCAAGTCAATTCCAAAATTCCTAATCAATCTAACTAGTGTTCAATCAATTAGAAATATTAAGAATAAGGCAATATAAATATTTAAAATAAAACATGCATTGAATTAAAACTAAAGTCATATTGGCTATATGTGAGTTCAATCGTTACCCCTAGAATACGACTACATGCTAACTACTGGAAATGTAAACAATAAAAACATAACTAATACAATTAAATCGAAAAAAAGAAGAAGAAACTATAAGTTGTCAAAACTTTAGCCTTCCCTTTTATTTATAGACCTTTCCTCCTAGTTCAATTAAACTAGGAGTTGTTAAAACATGTGAGGGTACCGCGACTTGTGTGTATTTGGCGCTGTAGCACTGA
Organism: Quillaja saponaria; assembly: GCA_029379385.1. Taxonomy (NCBI): domain Eukaryota; kingdom Viridiplantae; phylum Streptophyta; class Magnoliopsida; order Fabales; family Quillajaceae; genus Quillaja; species Quillaja saponaria. Next base: position 21,487,461 of record CM055607.1, read on the forward strand.
AGGTTTTGCTTAGTCCCAATAAGACTCCATCTTATCAAGCCACGGCTTCCCATACATTGGTGCTGCGGTGCCAATCCTTTGCATAGTTTGCATAAGTCATCTTTTTAGTAGTGTCATAGCTTCAAGGAGCTGTGGCTCATCTTTCTCTGTGATTTCATTGGGCAGGTTAACTTCGTCGAGCTGCGGCTTTAGTCTCCAGTTCCACAACTTCCAGCTCTCTGACTTATTTGTCAAATTCATCCTTTTGTAGCGCCGCAACTTCATATTCTTAAATAACCTAAAATAACTAAAACACTATATTTGACTAATATGCTAACTCAAAACCCTAGGATTAGCATAAAATATAAATTAAAAGCATAGTGAAATAACTCTATTTTATAGAGTTATCACACCCCCAAACCTAATATTTTGCTAGTCCTAGGAAAATAGAAAGAAAAAAATCAAACAAAAATCACAATCAACCTATAAATGTGAACTAATTATTCACCTAAAAATCCTTAAATTTTATAACAAGGACTTGACTCAAGACAAAACACAAGTATAATTTCAAATTTATCAAGTTCGGGCTAACCTCATGTGTATGTGTAAGGCATCATCTTTAAAGTTAGATTGCTTTAAAAAATATCTTCAAAATAATTCAGAGACTAAACCCCTAAAACTTCGCCTTTCCTTCATGTCTCCACTTGTAGGCTAGCACTTAGTCAAAAATTAATAGGTCTTTTATTCAGCTTGTAATGTAAGGCTAGGGCAAAGGTTTGATGAAATGGAATTTTTAGGCTCCAATACCCTAAGCACAATTTCGTTGTATGAGCTCATCCTTCTTGTTCATCTTTTCTTTTCTACTTTTTCTTTGATAAGGTGTTGTTTCCCACTTACTCAGACTTCAACTATTTCACCTATTTGTTATATCACTCGATTTATTTCTTCTTGTGTGGGCATGAATGCTTTCCACTTTTTGCTCCTTTTCTTTTCTTTATTTTCTACCAAACCTTCGGTTTGTAGACAAATTTTCAAGAAATTTCGACATACTTCCCCCAAACTTGAATTTTTATCAAGTGGGGATGATTACATTTTTTTTTCTTTTCTTCCTTGTGTTGCACTCGTCCTCATAAACTTGCTTTAAGCTCATTCTCTCTTTAAAGCTCAATTTTACTGTATAATTAATGTGCTCAAAGTAATAAGGTGCAAATGGGTGATAAAAACAAAGGATTGGTTAATATGCATATGCTAGAAAGAATAGGCATCTAGCTCAAAAGTGGGTAACTAAGGAAATATAAAATCAAAGGTGGACATACAAAGGCTCTACTGGTCCAAAGATGGCCAAAATCATGTTCTTAACTAAGTCTTGCCCAAGATTTCGCCTCAAGAGAAATTCTTACTAATGGAAGAGGTTAACAAGAGTCTAAAGGTTATAAAGAAAAGATTGTTAAATACAACTACCCTATGTGACAATAGCCTTATGTAAATATGAATGCATAAAGTATATGCCCTAATTATAACAAACTCAAAAAAAGTTCTTGCATGCTATCAAAAATCAAAATCAATGCATAAATAAGATACTATCATTTGAATTGGAAAAAACTAAAAGCATCATTAACAAATTAACTTGCAATTTACTTTAAAAAAATACTAGAAAGGGAAACACATTACAACTTAGATACCATATCTAAACAATTACACACAAATGGGGGCTAACTAATCATACAAATAGAGAACTACAAAACTAAAAGTTACCTTCCCTCCCCCCCCCCCCCCCCCCAACTTAAACTAAACAGTGTCCCAATGTTTAAGAAACAAAGAAAAACAAGAAAAAACAAAAGGAAAAGCAAAAGATAAAAAAAACTCCCCTCATTCATCAAAATCTATATTAATGTCCTCCTCAGGACAAGGGAAGGGGGTTGTAAGCTAGGGACACAAAAGGAATATAGAAGGATCTTATCCTTCTTGTTGTAGCATCATCCTCAGCAACTCATTATTCTAATGATTAACAACATGGTTATGCTGCCAATGCTCTGTACATTGCACCTCAAGTCGAGAGAGTCGCTGAGCTAAGGTCAATCTTTACGTACCAATTAGCACAGGCTAAGCTGGAGCTACTGGATCACTTTCTTCCACTTCAAAGTTGTAACTCAAAAACTTGTTCATTAACTTGTCATCAATTGACCATTTCTGCATGGTCAATGGTTCAAGTGTCTTTCCAAATCACACCAAGCTCTCGCCATAGTTCAGTGATGAGGGAGGGGAACCATATGCCCAAATCTCCATTGTTTGTAGCCTGCAACATAGCACTATGTATAATAGAACCAATATCAATGGGCATTCCTTGCACTATAGCAAAAACTAGGATTGCTCGCTCCCTGGTCACATCAGTTAGATGTCCATAAGGTAGCATATTAGCAAGCATGAAGTAATAGCACACCCTCGTAATGGCCAACAACTGATTGGCCATGAAGTGCATTGATTCTCTACTAGTCAATTTCAAAGTGGAGCCTTGGTAGCACAAAACATTGATGATAGAATCGAAGTGCACTATGCCACTCGCATAGGCCACATTTTCATCGATCTCCGGAATATCAGGGATTCTATAGTAAGCATTGATCATCATGCTTGTAAATGACACCACCTTCCTCTGAACTATAATCTTGTCATGGTGCTCTATAAGGTTGGCATAGAATTCTCTAGCCAATGCAATTACTCCAGCAGAGGGCAGTTCACATAATTTCACCCAATTCCATTTGTCAATTTGTTGGACTATATTCCGAAAATAATCAAGGCTGAGTTGCAGACCTCGTTGAGCCATGACCTTTTTGTTCACTAGCCCTTCATGAAGCTGTTTCTCTATTGCAGCAGAGATAAACTGACTATTGTTAAAGCTAGGTCTAGCAAATCAAGCACGCTTGGTGGCCTTGGTCTTTGGTCTCATTATCTTGAAAAGAAAAACAACATAATCCCGAACTCTAAAATACCTAGCAACAAGGTCAACCATAACCTATAATCACAACAGGTCTCTGACCCATAAGATATTTACACAAGATTCTTAGGCATGTTCGTGTCAACATCACATTATCCGTGTACTACCCATCATTATGCATCATCCCACCCCCAAACTTTTTTCCACTATCATAAGATTATTAAGATACATTAAAAAATTATGATCAGGGTTATAGTAGGATGATATAAATTCGTATTGTATCAATTTCATCTAACAAAATCTAAGAACTCAATATTAAGACACAAAACATAAAACCCATGTAATCGAAACCCAAAACCAAAAATCATGCACAAACCTTTAAAGAAGCATATCTACCCACTATTCATTAAGCAATTTAGCATACAACATAAGAAAAACATCCCACATATAACAAAATTTATAGAATGTAAAGAGAAGAGAAATAGCACTTACTTGTGTTGAAGCAACATCAAAATCTTATGTAAACTGTGATGTGGGTAAGGGGTTTTGTGTGAGAGTGGTAAAAGATACTAGAATGGGGTTTGGGTTAGATATTTGTAGCCTAAAATCTTTGATTTCGTAAGATTGGGTGTTAGGGTGTGAGTTTGGTGGTTATGACTATGAGATTTCTTTTCAAAAACAGAAATCCTAACACAACGCTATGGCACAAAGAAGTAGGCGCCGTGGAAGTGTACCCTAAATTTTGAAAATTTAAAAACATGAGACTTGGTGTCGTGGCACAATACTCTCTATTTGAAACCCATTTTTTCTTGAAAACAAGATGCCGCAGCTTGAAGTATTAGGTGCCACAGCTCAATGTAATCTGTCTAAAATTTTTTATTTTTAGGTAGGGTGATGCCATGGCGCAAAGTATTGGAGGCCGCGGCTTGATGCTCTCTACCTAAAATGGAAAATTTTCATTGAATTTAGGCACAGTGGAATGGGTATTGTGAAGCCATAGCTTAAAGTGTTATGAGTACTTACCTCGTAATTTTATTTCCATGGAGTCATGGAGTACATGGATGAGGGCCGCAGTGGTGTGTTCTCTATTTCTTTTTGCAAATTCCTGGACATTAGGCAAGGCGGTATGATGGAATAGGGCACAGCAACATCAGTGCCTCTTGATGTGTTTTCTTAGTCCTTGTTTTCCTGGGAGAGATGACATAAAGGTTGAGTGTAAAGTAAAAATTAATAAACAAGAAAGTAAAATAAAGAAAAGAGTTTAGACACTTGGGTTGCCTCCCAAGAAGTGCTTAGTTTAAAGGTTTTGGCTTGACTTAGTGTTACTCAAGTGGCTTCGCCAAGTATGATGGAGGTATGACCATTATCAATCTTTCCTCCCCAATAGCGTTTCAATCGTTGGACATTCACTGTAAATGTTCTATATGGATTAGACTATCAACTCCATAGCATCGTATGAAAATACTTTAGCGATAGTGAATGGACTAGACCATATTGATTGGAGTTTTCTTGGGAAAAGCTTCAATCAGGAATTATACAAAAGGACTTGTTAACCTGACTTAAAGTGGTGCTCAACAATCCTTTAATCATGCAGCCTCTTGGTCTTCTCCTTGTAGAGTTTGGCATTCTCATAAGCATTAAGCCTAAACTCATCCATTCGTTCAATTGAAGGAGTCATTTTTCACCAGTAGCTGGATAATCAAAGTTCAACTTTTTTTATTGCCCAATAGGCATTATGTTCTAACTCAACTAGTAGGTGGCATGCTTTGCCAAAAATTAGATGAAAATGAGACATGGTTAGAAGGGACTTGTAAGTTATATGATGTACCCATAATGCATCATCTAATCTCTTGGACCAGTTCTTTCGTGAAGGACATATCGTCTTCTTTAGGATCCTCTTGATCTATTGATTGAAGACTTCAGCTTATCCACTTGTTTATGGATTATATGCTAGTGCAATCTTATGAGTCACCTCATATTTAGCAAGAGGAGCTCCCACTTGTTTGTTGCAAAAGTAAGACCCTCCATCATTGACAATTGCTCAAGGCGTGCTAAAGCATGTGAAGATGTTCTTTTTCAAGAAGTTGACCATGACTTTAGAATCATTGGTTGGCACAGCAATGACCTCAATCCACTTAGAGACATAATCCACAGTAACAAGGATGTATTGATTGATGTATAAGGGGAAGAATAGACTCATGAAGTCCATCTTCCATACATAAAACAATTCCACTTCAAGTATATTATTGAGTGGCATTTATTCTTCCTAGATACATTACCCATCCTTTGGAACTTGTAACAATTAGAAACAAATTCATTAGCATCCTTAAATAATGAAGGCCAATAAAAACCTAATTGGATCACTTTTACAGTTGTTTGACTCTTTCCAAAGTGACCTCCATACTCCAAAGCATGGCAGTAGTGAAGTATACTCTATACCTCTTCCTCCGGAACACACCTTCTTAAAATCTAATCAACACCATGCTTAAACAAGAAGGGGTCAAACCAAACAAAAAAGTCTTATATCATGTAAAAGCTTTTTCTTTTGTTAAGAAGTTAAGTTAGGAGGAAAAACCTTGCCAACTAGATAGTTGACAAAGTCAGTATACCACGACAATAGTTTATGAACAACTTAGAAGAGTTGTTCATCCGAGAAGGTTTCATTTATGATATTGGGCTTAGCCATTGTACCTTCTCCTTCCAGTCTTGATCAGTGATAAGCTACTTGATTTTCAGAGCCTTTTTAGTCTCTACTCTGCTAGTCGAATTCTTGTAGTAACAAGATTCACCTAATCAACCTAGGCTTTGCATCCTTTTTGTCAATCAAATACTTAATGGTAGAGTGGTCAGTAAAAACAATGACAGAAGTTCTAATTAAATAAGGTCAAAATTTATCAGAAGCAAATACTACTATTAAAAGTTCTTTTTCAATTGTGATATAGTTACATTGAGCACCATATAGAGTTTTGCTAGCATAATATATAAAGTGAAAAATCTTTTCTTTTCTTTGCCCTAAAACTATTTCTAACGCAAAGTAACTAGCATCACATATCAATTCAAAGGATAGGTTCCAATTTGGGGTACAATTATTGGGGCAGTTATCAATCTGTTTTTCAGCTATAAAAATACAACGAGACATGCATCATCAAATATAAATGGAGTGTCTTTTTTCTAGAAGATTGCAAAGTGGTTTGGATATTTTTGAAAAGTCCTCTATAAATATCCCATAGAAGCAGGCATGGCCAAGAAAGTTTCTTATTCCTTTTTTGAATTAGGCCAAGGTAACTTTTCTATAATTTCTATCTTAGCACGATCTACCTCAATTCCCTTATTAGACACTCTATGGCCTAGAACTGTACCTTCTTGTACCATGAAGTGACATTTCTTCAATTTAAGACCAAGTTGGTCTCTTTACATCTTTTAAGCACAAGAGTTAAATTATAGAGACATTCATCATATGAATCGCCTAAAATATAAAAGTCATCTATAAAAACTTCAAGTCCTTGCACCACTAAATAATATTGGTTCATAAACAATGGAGAAGATCCTAGGGATTTGGTGTTAGTATTAATGTCCAAGTTTCCATCAATGGTTGGTTGTAATAACACTTTAATTGTATTTAATGCATCTAATAATATTCATTAGACATTCTTTAAATGAGATTCAGTACAATGATATATAAATTGCCTATAATAAATATTGTGTATGCATAATTATGATGTTGATCATAATTAAGATATATGATCGATAAGTTTATGAAATAACTTATATTTCATCACATTGTGCATTCATTTTTGCTCAGTTCTTAAGTTTAGTTTTAGTTTAGTTTGTAGATTAATTCGTATTGCATTAAAATATCATGTTTTAGTTGTTGTTTCTTATAATTTATATTTCTAAATAAGAGTTTCATTCCTATTAAACTTTGGTTGTGTGTTTTAAAGGTACAAGCTTCAAGGAGTCCTTTTTGAAGACCAATTACATAAGGGATTAGATTTCAATTCGTCGATCACCTAGGCTGTGAAAAACCAAGACTGCAGCACTGAAAATCTCAACCAGTAGCGTTGAGCGTTGAGGCACCAGAAAGTGGGTGCTGGGGCACCCAAGCTCTTGGCCAAAATTGTAAAGTTAGAGGCATTAGGTGCCTAGGTTCTGGGAAGTGGGTGTTGGGGTAGAGTTTGTGCCTAATGTCAAGCATAGTCTATTTTTCATCCAAAAATCAATGCTGGGGCGCCAACAAGTGGTGGCTGGGGCGCTGGCCTGATAAAACTACAACTAAGCAAGGGTTTGTAGATTCTAAACACACAATTGAGCAAGAGATTTTTAGAGATATAAAATTGAGTGAGAGTACTTGGAGCTAGAGGAGTAAGGAATTTTGAAGAGCTTGGAGATCGACATCTTCTTAGTTTTCTCTTATTCCTTCTTTACTTTTAGTTTCTTTGTATGTTCTTAATGATTTCTTTAGTTGTACTCATGTTTACATCTAGTAGCACGAACTAAATCCTTTTTCTAAGATTATGATGGAACTCATATGCAGTTTGACTTAATTTTATCTATGGATTGCTTAGAGTTTTATGTTATTGTTATTTATGTCATTCTATATTCATTACTTCTAATTTTTTGATCTATAGATTCGGTAATTTAAAGGAACCTTGACAAAGGGAATCTAGGTTAGCCTTGAATGACATAACACATATCGAATTCATTCACTTAGTTAGTTGAATTTGATTTGCATGTAGGATAGACATATACCTATATACTTTGTGTAGTCAAATTAGGTTTGTTCTTAATGAACCTTGTTTACTTCAATTCTCATAGATATAAAATGAATTGATTAAATAAGGTATGAATTATTAGCAATTCAAAAGATACTTATAATTAACTTGGAATACTAGGTTAATAACATAATATCTTTACTAAGCATGATAATTTAAAGGCAAGTCAAGTGTGAGGAAAATTATAATCCTAGGTTTTCTCTACATAATCTTAAGTTCAGTTGTTTTATTTAATTGCTTTAGTTTAATCATAGTGAACAATCTCAATTTTTCAATCATCCGGATAAAGTCAAAATTGGTAAATTTTAGTACTTGGTTTGATAGAATTAATTCATTGTGAGAACAATACTTAACTTACTCTTTATTACTTGTTTAAACGATACGTGCGATTATGTAGTATTTTTCACAAGAAGTTTTTGGCACCATTATCGGGGAATTATTCAATTCTTGTTAATATTAACACCAGCCAATTCTAGTTTTAATTAAAAATTTTCTTTTTTGTTTCAAGTTTATGCGAAGAATTCATAGCTTGGAAGTCGTTCCTTTTGATCCCGAGATCAAAAAGACAATTCGAAGACTTCATAAGGAGAACCAACTAGCTACTTTGCAAATCCAGCAATGGCTGACAAACAAGAGCCTAAGGCCTTCATTCAAGTATCCAATGGCCGGTAATTCAAACTAATAACTTTGAAATTAAGGCTGACCAGATTCAAATGATCCAACAAATGGTGCACTTTGCTAGCCTTCTAAAAGATTATCCTAATGCCCATCTGGTAATGTTCTTAGAGTTGTACGACATTTTCAAGTGCAATGGCATTTCTGATGATTTTATTCGTCTAAGGTGAGAAGTTGGTTATACTCCTTGCTATCCCACTTCATCACTACATGGAAAGACTTAGCTCAAAAGTTCTTGGTAAAATTCTTTCTACCAGCCAAAATAGCTAAGTTGCAGAATGAAATCACCTCATTTATGCAACAAGACCAAGATTCTCTCTATGAAGCGTGGTAAAGATACAAAGACTTGTTGAGGCAGTGCCCCCACTATGGCATTCTGAAGTGGCTACAAGTATAAACCTTCTACAATGGTTTGGTTAGCCAAATAAGAGCTACCATTGATGCCGCAGTTGGTGGTGCATTAATGGGAAAGTCCATTAACGAAGTACATGAGCTGTTAGAAGTAGTGGCTTCAAACTATTATCAATGGCCATCTGAGCAACTTGCAACTTGCACAGTAACTGAGGTACATGAATTAGACGCCTTTATTGCCTTAACAGCACAAGTGGCTACTCTAGCTAAAAGATTTGATTCTCTTAGGGTTTCGATAGTTAAGAATCAAATTATGGCTTACAAAATATATGGAGATGGACATACTAGTGACCAATCCCCAAACACTGAAGTAGTATAATATGTGGGCAATTATAATAAGAAAACAACCTTTTCTCCAACACTTATAACCTGGGATGGAGAAACCATCCTAATTTTAGTTGGAACAATCAAGGGACTTTAAATACTACGTAGTCTAATTATCCCCTAGGTTTCCAACCACAACCAAGACTAGTGTCTGCACTTGAGAAAAAGCCATCATTGGAGGACAAGTTCATGTAAAACATGTCTAGGACTGATTCAATGATCCAAAGTCAAGCGGCTTCATTAAGAACTCTTGTGACACAAATAGGCTAGCTGGTCAATGCCTTGACAAATAAGCCTGAAGTTGCCCTCCCTAGTGACACCGAGCCTAATCCAAGAAAAGGATCAAGAGCAATGCAAGGCCATCACCATTAGAAGTGGTAAGATAGTTGAGGAGCCGAATAAACAAGCTAAAGTTATGAATAAACTAATTGAAGTAGACACTTTAATTGAAAAGAAAGTGGAAAAAGTTCAAACTAATAAATCTAACTCATGATTTTTTAAGCCTGTAAAGAGAAAGGGCTTGGGGATTCTAAATACACAATTGAGCAAGGGATTTCTGGAGATATAGAAGTGAATGAGAGTGCTTGGAGCTAGAGGAGCAAGGGATTTTGAAGAGCTTAGAGACAGGCATCTTCCTAGTTTTTTATTATTCCTTCTTCCCTATTAGTTTCTTTGTATGTTCTTAATGCTTTCCTTAGCTATAGTCATGTTTATATCTAGTAGCATGAACTAAATCTTTTTTCTAGGATTATGATGGAACTCACATGTAGTTTGATTTAATTTTATCTATGGATTGCTTAGGGTTTAATATTATTGTTATTTATATTGTTCTATGTTCATTGCTTCTAATTGCTTGATTACCAATTAGATAGATTCGGCAATCTAGAAGAACCTTGATAGATATAACATATGTTCGAATTCATTAATTTGGTTGTTTGAATTTGATTCGTATATAGGATAGACATATACCTATATGACTTGTGTAGCCAAATTGGGTTTATTTTTAATGAACCTTGCTTAATTCAATTCTTATAGACATATAGTGTATTCATTAACTAAGGTATGAATTATAAGCAATTCGAAAGATACTTATGATTAACTTGGAACCCTAGGTTAATAACAAAATATCATAACTAAGCATGATAGGATAAAGGCAAATCAAGTGAAGTGTGAAGGAAATTATAATCCAAGGTTTTCTTTACATAATCTCAAATTCAGTCGTTTTATTTACTTGCTTTAGTTTAATCACAGTTAACAATCTCAAGTATTCAATTGTCTGGATAAAGTTGGAGATGATAAATTTTAGTACTTGGCTTGATAGAATTAATTCCTTGTGGGAATGATACTTAACTTACCCTTTATTACTTGTTTAAATGATACGTATGCTTGCGTAGTATTTTTCATACCACTATGCCTCCAAAGAGATCAAGGGGTAGTTCTAGTGCTATATATGACCACACCAAATTTGTGTTTGAAGAAGCTCAAGGACGATTTGCACACTCACCTGCAAACCGGGGTATAATTGCTGAAAGAAGGTTTGAATTGATACCTTAATTCCATGAGGAACTCTATGATATCATCAAAGCCTGTCATTGGGGGAAATTTTGTGATCCACCAAAATTGATGGTTTTTTCATTTGTGAGGGAGTTCTATGCCAATGCCCCCAATCACAAGAATGGTAAGGTGTTTCATGGGTGACAAGTTCCATTTGATAGCCAAACCATTAATACAATTTATAGGTTACAAGACATTAAAGAAGATTAGTACACCTCATTTATAGAAGGTGAGGTGGACTTGGATGAGGTTATCTCTTTCTTATGCAAGGGTCAAACTACATGAAAATTGTCTAAAGGCAAGCCAATTATTTTTCGGGCTAGTGCAATGAGTAGGTATGAAAAGGCTTGATTATTATTCTTGTTTAACAATATGTTGCGTTGTATACATACTAGTGATGTCACCAAGGAAAGAGCTATTCTCTTATATTCCATTCTTACCGACAAAAGCATTGATATTGGAAGCCTAATCTTTTCAATATCATCAAGTGTGCCTGCACCCAAACAAATGAAGGACTACAATTCCCATGTTTAATCACTATTTTATATGTTCGGGCCAGTGTGTACTTTGATAATAATGAAGAGTTGCTACAACCTAAGAGAAATATTGATAAGGTTGTTATTGCCCACCTTTCAGTGCATAACAATATGTTGGTAAAAGGTAGCTCATCTTCAGCACCACAACCATCTCGGCCATTTATAGCGCAGCTATATAGGCCCAGAACTTTGACTTAACATTTAGAGCAGGTAGAGAGACTCCAAGAGCACCAACAAAGTTTCCTTAATGCTATGGCACAAATGCAGTGCATGTGCGCTGAGCATATAGGAGTGCACATGACTACCGTTCCACCCTACCCTGATCCTCCTTTCTTTGACAACATGGCAGAAGATGAAGAGGAAGAGGATTAGGCACTTTTCGACTTCTAGGGAAGTTTTTTTTTCCTACTTTATTTTCTATTTTGTTATTTAATTCCATTGATGACACTGTCATGTTTAAGTTTGGGGGTGTGTTATGTGTTTTTAAGTGCTTTATGTTATTTGTGTTTAGGTTGTTTAGTTGTTGTTCGTGTTTAGATGTGCTGTTGTTTTAGTGTGTCACTTGGTTGAAGAAGCTATTATACTATTATGATGTGATTCCCTTATCCTATGATAAGAATTTGGTTATCGTATAATCTTGACACTTGTGTTCCAATTCTTGAGTTAGTAGTATTGTAGGGTGTGATTTCCAACATTCATTGTGCACTTGGTCTTTCTCTTAAGATTGTGTTGCTTACTTAGAAACAGTTTATGCTTAGCATATTCTTGTTTGGGTCAGAACACTAGAATTTGCTTAATTCCCTCTTAAGGCAAAATCCTAGGCGAAACTAAGTTAAGGAGAGGATTTAGGCCATTGTTGGACAATTTGAGCATTTCAAGCTAACCTTGTTTATTTTATATCCTTAGTACACCCTTTTGAGCTTATTAAGCCTTTTTCTTGGTCACCCACATTATTGCTTATACCGTTTGTTGTGAAATCCAATTTTGAACTCTTACTTTTAAGCCTTTGGTCATTCTAGATAAATATTGAGTCATGCAAAGTAAAGAAGCAAAAGTGGAGGTTAAAAAAAAAAAAAAAAAAAAAAAGGAAAGTATAAATGGTTGTGCCCTTTGCTCACCCCAATTATTCACATAAAAAATATTCAAGTTTGGGGGTGTGACAAATGGGTGAAAATACAAGCAAAAGAATGAAAATGCTAAAGTGGAGAAAAAAGAAAAAAAGAAAAAAAGAAAAAAAGAAAAAGGGGAATATCAAGTCAAAATGAAGTAATGGGATGTATGAAAGCTCTTTAAGGTCTAGAATGATTTAGGTGCTTAGGGTAACTTGTGCTTATTTTCTTTATTCATACAGCTATCGTAGCCTGCCTTACAAGCTTTATAAACACATATTGATCTTAGACTTAGTAGAGTCTACATTAGTGGAAAGAGATTTGAAAAGCAAACTTATGGGATTTGAAAGCTAAGTGGGATGTTGCATAGGATAAACTTATCCTGGTTGCATGCAATTTGAGGTAAAAGATTATTTACACACACACACTTAGAAATCCATTTGAGAATGATGCTTGGTTTTGAGTTGAACATGAGTTTGAATGATACCTTATGGTTGATAGTGAGTTAAAATTCAGTGAAACTTTTGAGGATATTATGGGGATATCATTATTTTGGTGTAATGCATCTTAAACTATGTTGCTGTTTATTTTTACTCTTTTGCTCAATGACTAACAAAATCTTAAGTTAGGGGTGTGATAAGTTCATGAAATAACTTATCTTTCACCACATTATTCATTCATTTTAGCTAGGTTCTTGAGTTTTGCATTACGAATTGTTTAGTTTTAGCTTAGTTTGTAGATTAATTCGTATTGTATTAAAATGTCATGTTTTAGTCATTATTGCTTATAATTTATCTTTTTAAATAGGAGTTTCATTCCTATTAAACTTTGGTTATGTGTTTTGAAGGTACAAGCTTCAAAGAGTCCTTTTTGAAGACCAATTGCTCAATGGATAGGATTTCAGCTCGTTGGGCACCTAGGTCATCAAAAACCAAGGCTGTAGCACTGAAAATCTCAACCAGTAGAGTCAGGTGCTAGGTTACCCGAAAGTGGGCACTGGGGACCTAGACTCTTGCAGCTGGGAAGCCCAAGGTCTTGCACAGTCTCCTATTTCATCTGAAAATCAATGCTGGGGTGCTGGAAAGTCATAGCTGGGGCACTGGCCCTATAAAACTACTTCGAATTAGACTCTAACTCATGATTTTCAAATCCTATAAAGAGAAAGGGCTTAGGGATTCTAAACACATAATTGAGTAAGGGATTTCTAGAGATATAGAGTTAATTGAGAATGCTTTAAACTAGAGGAACAAGGGATTTTGAAGAGCTTGGAGACCGACATCTTCCTAGTTTTGTCTTATTCCTTCACTCCTTTGAGTTTCTTTGTATGTTCTTAATGATTTCTTTAGTTGTAGTCATGTTTACATCTAATAGCATGAACTAAATCCTTTTTCTAAGATTATGATAGAACACACATGTAGTTTGACTTAATTTTATCTATGAATTGCTTAGGGTTTGATATTATTATTATTTATGTCATTCTATGTTCATTGCTTCTAATTGCTTGATTACCAATTAGATAGATTCGGTAATTTAGAAGAACATTGACAAAGGGAATCTAAGTTAGCCTTGAATGACATAACACATGTTCGAATTTATTCATTTAGTTGGTTGAATTTGATTTGCATATATGATAGACATATACCTATATACCTTGTGTAGCAAATTAGGTTTATTCTTAATAAACCTTCTTTACTTCAATTCTCATAGAGATATAGTGAATTGATTAAATAAGGTATGAATTATAAGCAATTTGAAAGGTACTTATAATTAACTTGGAACCCTAGGTTAATAACATAATATCTTAACTAAGCAGGATAGGATAAAGGCAAGTCAAGTGAAGTGTGAGAAAAATTATAATCCTATGTTTTCTCTACATAATCTTAAGTTCAGTTGTTTTATTTACTTGCTTTAGTTTAATCATAGTTAACAATCTCAAGTTTTTAATCATTTGGATAAAGTTGGAGTTGGTAAATTTTAGTACTTAGCTTGATAGAATTAATTCTTCATGGGAACTATACTTAACTTACCTTATATTACTTGTTTAAACGATATATGCACCTGCTTAGTATTTTTTACAACATTGACATACATAAAGTATTATTCTAAAAGTATTCCTAATCAATTAATCATTAATAATAAGGAAATTGTCGACTCTTTGAAACTAGCAAATTAGTGATCTCACAAACTACAAGCATGATGATGCTAAGTCAATCATATAGGTACTTGTTAGTCGAATAAGTACACTAAATTAACTGAACATGAGAAACCACATGGAGTCTTTACTCATATGCCAATGGAAGTTCTCAAAGTATTTGTGGTGTATGTGATCTTTTGACTTTAGATCATCTTATTACCTTATCTTAGAATCTATGTGTTTTGATGTCACTCCCCTTATCCTATAATAAGGATAATACATGGGTGATTATTCAACATGTAGTGAGGCATATAAATGTAGTTGAATGATAGAAAAAGAATTCATCATCCTCAATAAAGAGGACAAATATCCCATGGTCTCTTGAGTCAAGTATTTCTTGTTCTAGAAATCTTTGCAAAATGCAAGAGATTAAGAAAAGTGTTTCCTTGAATCTCTTTGAGGAATAAAATGTAAACTTGGTTTCAAGTACTAATGGATTTAGACAAAGAGAAGATTGACTTTAGAATCCATGTCCTATGTCTATCTCGGGATATGTTTGATAAAATGATTGAATTACATGGTAACCAAACACTGAAATGTTTGATCAATGATCTTAACTTCACTTGTACTTAGGTGGTCATGATACATTACTAGATGTCAATTTTGATCTATGAATGTAAGTTGATTGGTTTAGCAAAACCAAAGTTAAATTAAAAGTGTTTTAATTTAACAGTACTTCTTTAGTTGAATCCAATTACATTTATTGCCAACTTATGAGAAACCTTAATAGGTTACATATTTTAATTGACTTAGTTTAAGAACCTAGAAGGATTAATGGAATCTTGGAATTAATAGTTAACTTCTAACAACATAAGGGTAAAAGGTTGTAACATATACATATATGGCAAGACTTGTTTTCTTAAAAATCAAGGGAAAGTCTAGTAAGAATTCTAATTAGATTTAGATCCTAATTGGATTTAGGCCACTAGGAGTCTAAAGGCCTATTAGTAATCATAATAGGACTATGGATTACGAATGGAGCTATGGATCTTAGGCCTTAGGCTTTAAGTTTAATGAAAACCTATACAAGGAAGGACTATAAGTTCTAAAGCCCTAGTCATTCACTTATATATATGTTAGGAATTCAGCTAAGGCTAATGGAAATGTGCTACACACTACTGACCCTTGGCCTTGTAAGATTGTGAGCAAGAACAGTTCTTGAAAATTTCTCCCCTTAGTTGTGAACCCCTTTCTTGAAGCAAATGTGTTTTTGCTTTAAGGACAATCTTTCATTAACGATTCAACCAAGTGGAAGCTACCCCGTATCCTAAGGGTGAATCAATTCTTTCAAATCCTTTTCAAAAAAGGTAAAGGGTTTTTAACCATCAATTGTGTGAACTATTTCATTTGAGGCTTATTCGTTTGAATAGCTTACTAATCATTGATTGATTGGGAGAATTGTTTTAAGGATTTGTGAGGGAACTCCAAGCATCCCTGCTAAATAATCAAACTAGCTACGTGAGGAAAACTTCAAAATGTTAATTTTGCTTTTGTTATTTAATTGATTACCTATGTTCTTGGTTAAGGAAAATTTTAATTATGCTGTGTATGCATATGGTGCATAACCCTAGATCTCCCAACATTTAGTTGTATCACAAAATTTTAATTTTCATTATGCCTAACATAATCAAATTCCTTACAGTTTTGAATTTTGTTAATTCTGAAAATCAAAATTTTGATTTTTTACAAAACCCTTAGTAAAAAATAGTTTTACAAAGTCAGAAAAAACTTAGAATGTCTACTCCAATATGTTGAGTATGATTTTATGTTGTTGATTTATGCACTTACATAATTAATTCTGCATGATTTATGTACATTAACTAAAGAATTACCTAAAAGTAGGTTATTAGTTAATTATGCTCATACAACTTATGAAGATCACTAGAACTTACTTAACTGGTGTGGTTCAACTTACTATTGATAATTGAAATAGACTAATTACATATCCTTTTGACTAATTATATTAGCTATGTTCTCGAGTTTTTAACTTTATTATTGCTTAGAATTAGTTTAATTCTTAGTATAGTCACTATCATATTAAAATGTTGAATCCTAGTTAATTATGGCTAGAACTTAGCTTTTAAATAGGAGTTCTAATCATTATTAACTTAGTTTATGTATTTTGAACGTTTAATGCATAAACGTTTAGTTTGTGTGTTTAGAAGGTTTAATGCATAAAGGTGACTTGTTTGAAATAAATTGGAAGAGAATTCGAATTTCTACTCGTTGGGCAACGCATCCACGGAAAACGGGCGTCATGGTGCTCATAATTGCAAACCAACCAACCTGGACTAGAGTAGTGGGTGCCTAGGCGCCCAAAAGCTAGCGCCATGGCGCCTAAAAGCTAAAACTATTGTCCCCAAGTAAGAGAGGTTGTGCCTAGGTGCCTAGTGTGTTGACAACTTCCAATTTTCAATGATGTTAAGCTCTTGTTTCAATGCTGCAGCACTGGAAAGTTATTAGCATGGCGCTGGCATGATTTCCTTCTCCGAATTAAACTTAAATTAAGAGTTTTAAAGCCTATAAAAGAGGGAATGATTTCGGAATTTGAAGCACACAATTGAACTAAGAAATTCTTGAGATAAAAGAGCTATCAAGAGTGCAAGG